>ML681984.1:5274676-5315977 GCA_007922195.1 Podocnemis expansa
TATAAATAAATTTTGTTAGTCTTTAAGTGCCACAGGACTCCTGGTCTGTTAAGCTTTTAAGTCGACTTCACAGTCCTGATCTGGCTGCAGGGGCCTGATCCAGCTCTGGGGGCTGATTCAGTCCCAGCTGCTGCTGGCAAGTGTCTGGGAGCCTGATCTGGCTCCCAACACCTTGGCACAGGTGGTGGGGTCTGGGAGCCAGCTCCTGCCACCGGCACCAAGGTGCTTGGAGCCCCATCTGACACCAAGTGCCTTGCCACTTGTTGCTGGCGGCAGGAGCTGGCTATCAGCCCCCACCACTTGTGGCAAGGAGCTTGGGGCCAGATCCAGCTCCCAGCTGCCTACCGGCAGTGGCAGGAGCCAGATCAGACTGCCAGGGCTGGATCGGAGCCCCAAAACCAGATTGCACACTGGAGCAGGGCAGTAGGTGGGGCCCAAGCCCAGGCCCGGGGTATGACTACTAGTATAGAGATACCCCTACGTCGACTTAACAAGGTTGACTTTAAGTCAGCTTAAAGTTGATCTTGTTAAGTCGACTTAACTGAGCCTCTCAGTGTAAACATAGCCACAAAGTTTGGGACTGAACCCTAATCTTTGAGTCCCAGTCTAGCAACAGGAGCAGAAGACTGTCTGTCTTGTCAACTGTCGAGTCTAAATTATCCTTTCTCATCAGGTTTGATGGCTGTGTACTAGGTCACATAGGGGAATCAGGCTCTGCTATTGCCCAGGCTGTATGTCCTGTTCCTTGCTCAAGAGCCAGTACTGTCCATTCAGCATCATTTAGAAAATCCTATGGTGGTTCTCAGCATCTCCTTAAAGTTAGTGGGTGTTGAGGGCACTCCTGCAGGATTGGCCATAAATTCACTTAAAGAAAAAAATGACCATGTTTAAAAGAACCAGATCTAACTATCAACAGAATATTTCATTCCTTATTCAGGAGCAAGAGACATTCTCAATTCTGTGGTATAGGTCTTTGTTATAATGAAAAAACAACAAGGAGTTGTGTGGCACTTTAAGACTAACAGATTTATTTTTTGCATGAGCTTTCGTGGGAGAAGATCCCACTTCCTCAGATGCTTCGAAGATGGGTGAACTTACAAAATGGAATGAAAATAAATGCAAGGGGGTGTAAAACATAGGATCAGGTCATACAGTAACAGCAAATCAGAGCAGTTTAGAGGCTCAAACCATGGGAAGCCTGAAGTCAAATTACCCTTTGTAATGGGAAAAGAACCCATAGTCTCGACTGAGTCCTGCTTTCACAGAATTTAGCTTGCATATTAATTCGAGTTCAGCTGTCTCTCTTTGAAGTCTTGATGTCCCAGGTACAGCTCTAACAACAGTCGTTAACAAATTGCCATGCGATCAGTTTCTTTCTATTACTGGAGCCCTAAATCATCTTTGACCTGGTCTCAGGAATTACCAAATGGGTAATCTCCATTTTCAGTTCTTTTGCTAGCTTGACGTTCATGCTCACTTTCATGGATCTAAGGTTTTCAGTTATTTTCTGTTGATAAGGATGATGCTCTTACTGACAACACCTGGAGCTTATCAGGAAATCTGGTCCCACTGTGATAATAAAGAGGCAGGAGGAGTTGGGAATGAGTGGCATGACCCAGAATTTAAAGGCAATGAACCATGGAGAATCACTTTTCCACCTCTTTATCCCTCATCTTTCTAGATACAGCCCCTTTTTATTGGTGCATTTCCAATATGGACTAGCACTGAGGCTCCTTAGAAATGTCAGGCAACAAGAATCGTAGACTGTCAGGATTGGAAGGGAATTCAGGAGGTCATTTAGTCCAATTCCCTGGTCAAAATGGGGCCAACCCCAACTAAATCAACTCAACTGAACAAGGCATACACTCTGTCTTTATGGAACTCAGATTAACCTGTAGGGTTCCCATACGTCCAGTTTTCCCTGGACAAGTCCTCCTTTTCAGACATTAGTCACTAGCCGGTAAGCTGAGCTCCTGTTGCTGTTCAGAGCCTCTGCTGTGCTTTTTCTTCAGGCAGCTGCTTGGCCACCTCTGCTTTCCATTAGGATCTGGCTCCGGCATTGCTTGGGTCTGAAAAGGAGGACGTGTCTGGGAAAAAACAGCTGTATGGTAACCCTCACCTCCAGGAGGATGCTAGAGATGGGATGTTGCTGATCAACCTTGCTCAAAGGATAGGTCAGCTGAGTTAATTAAAACAAATGCTATGGTGAGTCTCAGGGGGAGGGAAGCTGGGGGGTTGCACGTTTGGTGAACAGCCTCAGCGTGTTGGCAGCAAAGTTCAAACAAATTGAAAAGTCTGGTAATAAAGTTCCAACCAACCCCAAATCCAGCCCCTTTCTGAGGGCTCCTGCCGGGCTAAAGACAAAGCCAGTCAAGTTCATTCACCTGGTCTCTGGGACAGACCATCAGCACCCTCATTGCCTACCATAGCGTATCAGGCTCGAAGAGAAGGTGGTGGCTTATATCCTTGCTTCCTTTTCCCAGGATTTGTGCTGGCTGGTGCTGAGAGAGTCTGGAGGGCGTCTTGTTCCTCCAACTCTACAAGGCTCTGGTCCCAGGCTCTAAGCCGAATTAGCAACCTGACGTCTTCTTAAAGCACCCACTGCTACCTCAGGACAGCGTCCTCTCTGTTTCTTTTGTGTCCTGCGGTTGCATGTGCAGGAAAGACCCCAGAACAGGATAGCAGATCCCTGGACTTCCCTCTGTAGCCATAAGGGATAGTATTCCACATTACAAGAGAAGGTTTTTATTTTTGGCCTGGCAACTTCAGCTCACATCTGGGAGGAATCCTAATTTCTCTCCCCCCCAGTGCTCTCATTATGGAACCAATCTGTCCACTACAGAAGAAAAAATGTTCAGGAGTAACAGCAATTGTGATCTGCTGATGGCATGCTCAGAGCCCCCCCTTGGGAAAATATCCCAGTTCACTTTCCCCAGAAGAACATTCAGGAGCTGTTCTCGTTGTCCAGCGTAACTGGGTTTCCGAAGGCTGTTGCAGCAACCAAACCAAGTAATCACTGAATCTGACTTTTGCTCACTTGTGCGGTACAAACCTCTGCTTCTCAGTTGAGTGTCACACGGCAGGAGGCTGGTTTTGAACTTCCAGTGTTGGTCTTGTTGTTGAAGGCCAGCAAGTATCCTGCAGAGAGTTATAACAAGCTTTATAGCAACACAGCCTTAATGACTGTCTCATGGGCCCAGGCGGTATAAGTGCATCTCATCAAGTCAAGAACTCTTCTTTCTCAAATTCATTCAACTCTCTGCAGGTGGTGGTGCAGAGGAAGGAAGATGAGACTGATGGAAGTGAAGGAACATGTGAAATTGCCAATTCGCCTATTATAAATGGCAACAGGTGTGCGAAATGCCCTGTGGACATGCATATAGATGGACTCAAGCCATAGCCTCAGATCTGAACATCACAGGCCTTTGGGATGGTTTGGATCTGAACTCTGAAGATTGGGCTCATCTTTACTGCACAGCAATAAGGTCTTAAAGTGATTTTGGCTTTGCTCTAGTTTGGCACAAAAACATTGTTTTAAACACAAAATATTGTCCAAAAAAGATTGAGAAAAATATTCATGGTTTTTAAAAATTGAAATGTGCTGAGAAGAATGAGGCTTGTTTTACTCAGAGAGGTACTGTCTAATGCAGAGGTGTCAAACATGTGGCCCATGGGCCGAATGTGGCCCAGGAACCTCTTTCATCCTGCATGTGATTGCATTCAGTGGGACCACACTCTCCCTAACAGAAAAAGGAGCGTGGGCTCATTAACAGTGCTCTGTAACGCCATGCGAGTGTCAGGTCTCACAACATCACGGAGCGGTGGGTATGTGAGGCTGTGCTCCGCGAGATCATACTCTCTCCTAACCTGATAGAAAGAGAGAGGCAGGGTGGGAGGGGGGGTGATTGTGGATCACAGTTTTGCATACACAGCCCTTCCCAATGCTGTGAGAGTGCCATCGTGTTTTGACTTATGGTATGTACAGCCCACTTGAAGTACATTTAACTCAAATCTGGCCTGCCATAGTAAGTAAGTTTGACACCCTGGTTTAGTTGGCATGCTTCTCCCTAGTGGGGAGAAACAGAATTGTTCAACTGTGTCATAAGACTTGCACTGCTAACAGCAAATAATACTTTGCTCTAATAGGGCACGTTTTATCCAGGGATCACAAAGTACTTTACAAAAGACAGCAGTACTGTTATCCCATTTTACAGAGGGGAAACTGAGGCACAAATAAGGGCCTTGCCTATGTTCATTCAGCACAGCAGTGGCAAAAGCTGTGCATTGAACTCAGGTTCCAGTATGCTGCATACAAGGTCACTTGGGTGCCCCTAAGGCTTAGTTCTGGGCTTAGTGGCTCACTTTGAAGCAGGAGGAGTTGATTTGAATTTTCTCCTGCCATGGTCCTGAGCAGCCACAGAGTGCAGCATAATGACAAACCAATTCTCTAGGTAGCTGTTAGAGAACTGGGGGCTGGTAGAGAACACCAGGCCAGAAGTGATCCTCGCTCCAGCCTTGCTGTATAACACAGACCAGAGACCTATCCCGAATTCATACCTAGGGCAGATCTTTTAGAAAACTTCCAGTCTTGATTCAAAAATTGTTAGTGATGGAGAATCCACCACAAGCCTGTGTAAATTGTTCCAGCAGTTAATTGCTCTTGCTGTTAAATATTTATGCTTTATTTCCCAACTGATTTTCTCAGGCTACATCTGCCAGCCACTGGATCATCTTATACTTTCTCTGCCAGAGTGAAGAGCCCATTATTAAGTGATCATTCAGTACTTGTAGACGGTATCCAAGTCACTCCTTAACTTTCTCGTTCTGAAGCTCAATAGATTGAGTTCCTAGAGTTCCTAGTTCCTCTCACTATATGGCACATTGACTAATTCTTTAACCTTTCTCATGGCTGTTCTCTGACCTCTCTTTACTAGTTCAACATCCTTCTTGAATTGTGGGTGACAGAGCTGCACCAAACACAAAGGTAAAATAACTTCTCTGCTTTTCCTCAAGGGTCCCCTGTTTATGCATCCCAGAACCACATTAGCCCGTTACCCTACAGCGTTGGAGTGGGAGCTCTTGGTCAAATGATTATTCACCAGGACCCCCCAATTTTTTTTTGGTACCACTACTTGCCAAGACAGAGTCCCTCAGCCTGTAGGCATGGCCCACGCCTTTTGTTCTAAATGTATACATTTACATTTAGCCTTAGTAAAATGCCTTCTGTTTATTTGCACCTACTGTAGCTTAGCAAGTGATTCTTATTAGTGACCAGTCGCAGAATCATAGAAGCTGGGAGGAGCCATGAGAGGTCACCAAGTCCAGTCCCCTTCACTCGTGGCAGGACCAAGGACCCTCTTAAACCATCCCATACAGGCGCTTGTCTAAGTTGCTCTTAAAAACTTCCAATGATGGAGATTCCACAACCTGCCTATGCAATTTACTCCAGTGGTTAATCACCCTGACAGCTAGGAATTTTTAGCTAATGTCTAATCTAAGCCTCCCTTGCTGTAATTTAAGCCCATTGCTTCTTGTCCTATCATCAAAGGTTAAGGACAACAATTTCTCTCTTTCCTCCTCATAACAAGCTCTTAGGTACTTGAAAACTGATATGTTCCCTCTCAGTCTCCTTTTTTCCAGACTGAACAACCGCAGCTCTTTCAATCTTCCCTCATAAGTCAAGTGTTCCAGACCGCTAATCATTCATGTTGCTTTTCCCTGGACTTTCCCCAATTTGTCCACATCTTTCCTGAAATGAGGCATCTAGAATTAGACACAATACTCCAGTTGAGGCCTAATCAGCATGGAGTAGAATGGAAGAATTACTTCTTGTGTCTTGCTTACAATACTCCTGTGAAGACATCCTTGAATGGTGGTAGCTTTTTTTGCAACCGCGTTACACTGTTGACTCATATTTAGCTTGTGGCCCACTGACACTCAGAGCCTTTTCCTCAGTACTCCTTCCTAGGCAGTCATTGCGCATTTTGTATATATGCAATGGATTGTTCTTTCCTAAATGGAGAAGTTTGCACTTGTCTTTATTGAATTTCACTCTGTTTCACTCAAACCATTTCACCAATTTGTCCAAATCATTTGGAATTGTGATCCTATCCTCCAAAGCACTTGCAACCCCTCCCAGTTTAGTATCATCAGCAAATTTCATACTTGTATTCTCTATGCCATCATCTAAATCACTGATGAAAATATTGAACAGAACCAATGCCTGTGGTACCCCATTCGTTATGCCTTTCCAGCATGACTGTGAACCATGGATAACTACTCGCTCTAATTTTTTACCCATTTTGTAGTAGTTCCATCCAGGTTGTTAATGAGAAGGTGATATGAGACCATATCAAAAGCCTTACTGAAGTCTAGATACACCATGTTTACCATTTTGCCTCTATCCACAAGGCTTGTTACCCCATATTAGAAAGCTGTCAGGCTGGTTTGATACAATTTGTTCTTTATTGTTTACCACTCCCTCAGTTTTTGTATACCCTTTGGCCTTTATCAGTAGTGATATTTATGTTTCCTTCCAGGCCATTGATAAAATTGTTGGTCAGCATAGGGTCAACAACAAATCCATGCTGGACTCCAGTAGAAACGCATCCACTCAGTGATGATTCCCTCTATTAATTAGTCAACTATTAATCCCTTTGATATGTACCAGGGTTATTTTATGATGTTCTAGTTTTTAATCCATCTATTGGATATGTCAAATGTCTTACAGAAGAGCAAGTATATTACATCAATATAAATTTGGAATATCATCAAGAAAAGATATCAAATTAGTTTCACAGACTTTATTTTCTATAGAGACATGTTGATTGGTATGAATTATAATGACTGTATTACCCTCTTAATTATAATGCGCAGGATTGATTTTGGACTGACAGGACTATAATTTCTCAGGTCATCCCTTTTACCCTTTGTAAATATTGGCACAACATTGGCTTTTTTCCTGTCTTCTGGAACTTCTCCAGTGTTCCAGGATCTATTGAAAATCAACATTAATGATCCTATCAGGTCTTCTTCCCAGTCTTTTAAAACCTTTGAATGAAAATTAAAAATATCTAACTTTAGTAGCTGTGGTTTAACATGCTCTTGAGATTGGAATGGAAAGAATGTTGGAGTGAAAAGATTACTGAAATGGAAAGAACGTTGTCATCACCATGTGTTGAGGCTATGTTATCTGTTTATTCCCTAATACAGAGCAGAAATATGCACTGAATATTTCTGCCTTTTCTTCATAATTATTGATAATTCTACCATTTGCATCTTGTAATTGACCTAATACTATTACAAGACTTCTTTTTGTTCCTAACAGACTTACAAATTTCTTTTTGTCCTTAACTCTGCTGGCCGTAGAGTTCCTTGTGTCCCTTTGCTTCCCTCATCAATCTTCTACAATTCCTAGATTTTGATTTATATTAATTACTAATTTCTTCCCTTTCCCCCCATATTATGTATAGATGATTGATATAGATATCTGCCTTTGCTTCCCCTCCAAACTAGGTCAGCTTTTTAAGTAGTACAGCCTTCTTCTTTGATTGCAGTTTTTTTGGTTCATATTCCCAACTATCATTCACATTTTCCTGATTAAATTCTTCCTACCAGTTGCCTTGACTCAATTATTTGCAGTGTTGTAAAGAGGTTCTTTAAAACATCAACTTTTTATAACACTGGTCTGGGACTTTAGCTGCTTTCACATGCAAATAGTGTAGTAGCTAGCACTGCTGCTTAATATACAGAAGGTCTGGGTTCAAGCCTCAGGGGGTTGGACATGATGATCTCATGAGGTCCCTTCCAACCCTATGATTTGATTCGATTATAAATGTCATCAAGTCATGATCACCAGTACTGGAATTACTGTTAATTTTTAGTTGTTTGTCAGTGCCTCTTTATCTGCCAGGACCAGATCTACTATAGAATTCCCTTGTGTCGGTTGCAGAACTGAGTTAGGAAATAATCATCTATAATACTTTTAAATTCCAAGAATGTTTTAATACTGGCAGCATGAGACTTGCATATAAGCATACGTCACTCAAATTGAAGTTCCTCATAATTTTTCAGCTTCTTTTCCTACACATGATGGGTGCGTTAGGAGCAGGTCATCCTGTTTCCTAGAGTAATCTGGTGATTTATTGCAGACACCAACTAATACCCCATCTTGTGCTTTATTCTAGGACATTGAGCTGTACCATTCAAGATCATTTTCTTCAAGTAATCATTCACTTAGAAACTGTTCATGCAGTTTTTCCCACAGAATGCCACTGACACTCTTATTTCACCCCTCCAGTCCTTCCTAAATAGGTTATAACCATTGATTTTAACATTCCACTCATGTGAATCATCTCACCAGGTTTCACAAGTACCAACTAGATTGAATTTATGCACACAAATGAGTAATCCCGACTTTCCTTGTTTGTTACTCAGGCTCCTAGTTTTGGTCTCATGGCAATTCAAGAACTTCTTCCCTTCGTGTCCTATGGTTTCTGATTATTTTTATTCTCAACATCTCAATTTTATGCTGAATGTACATATCTTCCCTCTTTTTATTCTCCCCTTTTGTTATTAGCTCAACACCCTCCTGATCACTCTAGTCAGCCTAAGTCTGAGGAGACTGGTTCTTTTTCTTTTGAGGTAGAGGCCGCACAGACTGTCCCTATAGAAGGTGGGGCCAATGTCCACCAAACAAAACCCTCCAACTCACATCACATATCTAGCCAGTAGTTCACTTCAAGAATCCTTTGCCCTCTGTCTTTCTTTGCTCACTGGACAGTAGGGATCTCAGAGAAAATGGCTCGCACATTCCTCCTCTTTACTATACTTTTGAGTTCCCTGAAGTCATCTATTACCCATGAGATGTCCTGTGATGCCATGCCTGTAATGCTGTAGAAACATCACAAATAGATCCTGGCTCACTGACTTTAGCCTTACAGTGAAATCCCATGTCTTAGCTCTGGTCCCCTGAAATGTTCTTTTGATTCTTTGGAGTATTCAGTCCCTGACAAGGCCTGTCCGGGGTCCATGGATGCTTGGGAAACTCTCTGTGGGCAAGTTTTCTTTACTTATAGGCTGGCTGACATGGCCAACAAAACCTCTTAGTTAGAAGTAGTGCAATTTAAATTAAGGACACAACTAGACAGATGGACTTTATATAGCTGCTAATATACATTGCATTTCCGAATTAAGCAAAATGCACTGGCTTTGTGTCCTCCTCCCCAACAGCAGCACTTTGAGAAAAAACAAATCTAACCACATTTCAGCTGTATGCAATTTTATGGCCTTAGCAAAGCTCTTAAGTACATCCTTAACTTACATGAATGACTTCAGTGGGACTTAAGCACATTTAAAGTTAAATATCAGCTTCACTGAATATAAAGACATAAGTATGTGCTTAAAGTAAAGCAGCTGCTTACTTTTTTTTCTAAATCAGGACCTATTTTAATAACAATACATGCTTACTTCTCCGTTTGGGCCAAATTTGTATAATTGTACTAATTTTAATAGAGTTGTACCAGGAGTCTGAATTTCTAGTTTGTATCATACCATTTAACTATAACCCTCCAATGTTTAAAAACAGAATTGTACTATTCTATGAACCAGGAGTAGCATTTTGTACTGGAGATTAGAAATAAAAGTGGCCAGATTATAATAACGGACTAATTAACTCCTGTTTGTGCATTCTTAACTCAAGACACTGCAGCGAACTGGAGCTTATTAAAATTCCGCTTCCTGGAGGAATCTGAAACTGTCTCTTGAGAATCATTTTAATAAAACAAGAGTCTCGTTCAAGGCTTTCTTAGCAAGTTACTGAAAGATTTTCCAATTTAATGACAGCCAAAACTGAAGGCGTCCAGTCTATCCATTGTAATTGCAGCAAGGGTTTGGCACAGAGGCAAAGAACATAATTAAGATCCGATTTATATTCCCCCAACCTTTTTAAAAATAACTTATTAATTGTTCATTCCTAGAGTAGGGGGAGCATGGTGAGTCACAATCTCCAATATGCAGAAACTACTGTAATACAAATATCCGTAGTGGGAACCTCAAGCCTCCCCTCCATTTAAAAATATTCCTTCATTTATAGAAACAAAATAACCCACAGTTGCCTGGAGTTCAGCTCTGTTCTCTTACCTAACAGAGCACTTGATTTTCTCCATTACTGTCCAGGTAGGAAAAAAGCTTGTGCTCTCAGCGGTTTTGTGCACACTGAATAAAAACTTTATAAGTGAAAAGGAATGTGATGCTCTTGTGCTGGGTCCTTGAGACAGGTGGCGAGTCAGTAAGGGCATGAACCAGTGTCTATCCATCTTAAAAGAAAGGCTCCCACTGTCCTCTGTGGATATTGGGTTGGTACCCAGAGCTGGGAGCCTGTTGACAGCCTCAGTGGATTGACCTGAGGTCTACACTTGTCCCTGGAGGCGTCTCCTGGAGATCACAGCTGGGAGATGGGACTTCAGTGGACTTACCCTGATTTATACCAGTTCAGGATCTGGCCCATACCTATTCAGCACTGTCAGCATATGGTCTTTCACAGAGCCATCGGGTTAGAAGAGACAGCAAGTGTAATCTAGTCTAATTCTCTGCCAAGATGAGGGGTTTGGTGAGTCTAAACCAACCAAGATAGATGGCTATCCGGTCCCCTTTTGAAAACTTCCAGTGAATGAATTTCACAACCTTCCTAGACAGTCTGTTCTATTGGCCTACTGTTCTTACAGTTAGGAATTTTCCTGGGGGTTTCAATCTAATCTGTTATGCTGTAGCTGGAACACATTGCCTCTTCTCCCGCCCTTGCTATCAAAAGAGTAAATAACCTTTCTCCATCTTTGTTTATGGAAGCCTTTCAAGTATCTGGAGATCACTTTCATGTATCCCCTTATCTCCTCTTTTCCATACCAAACATACCCAGTTCGTTCATTCATTGCTTGTATTGCTTGCATTCTGTCTCTTTGATCATTCTTTGTTCCTCGCCCCTGGATCCTTTTCAGTTTCTCCACATTCTTTCTATACACTGATGATCAAAACTGAACACACCCTCTAGATGAGACCTAACCATTTGAGCAGAGTGGGATTAACACCTCCTGTGACTTGAATCTAATGATTCTTTTACTGCAACCTAAAACTCCCTTTTTTTTGCAACAGTATTGCATTGCTGACTCATGCTGAGGTTGTGATCCACCACAAATCCCAAATCCTTGTCAGTAGCACTGTTCCCTCTAAGCTGTGCACATGTGCACGTGCACACAGGCCATGGAACCCGCGCACACAACAAAATGAAGCATGCACAAAAAAATTCAACAGTGCTAATATTAGTGCACACAAAGAAATTTTTTGTGCACACCAAGAATTTTTTTGCTCACACAAAGAGATTTTTTTGTGCACACAGCCTACGAAAAATTAGAGGGAACAGTGCTGCCAAGCCAATTATCCCCCATTCTGCATTTGTGCATTTGATTTTTCTCTCTCTTCTTTTTGAATTTCATTTCATTTTCCATAATCCAGTAAGCCAATTTACTTAAGATCCCTCTGAATTTTAGTTCTAGCCCCCAAAGTGCCGGCAACCCCACTCCTAGCTTTATGTTATCTGCATATTGGATCAGTATGCACTCAAGTGCTACATCCAGGTCATTAATGAAGATGTTAAGCACCACCAGGCCTTGAATAGATCCCTGTGGAACCCCACTTGAGATGTGTCTCCAATCTGACACCATCTTATTAAATGCTTCTCTTTGTTTGAAGTTGTTTAACCAATTATGTTTAACCATTAATTATGTTAGCAGTTGTTTAACCAATTACTTAGACAAATTAGATATTTTTAAAGTCATCAGGGCTTGATGAAGTGCATCCTAGAATACTCAAGAATCTGACTGAGGAGATACCTGAGCCATTTGTGATTATTTTTAAGTCATAGAAGATGGGATTAGATGCCGGAGGACTAGAAAGGGGCAAATGTAGTGCCAATCTATAAAAAGGGAGTAAGGATAATTTGGAGATTTACAGACCACTAAGCTTATTTTCAGTACCTGAAAAATTAATGGAACAAATAATTACACAATGAGTTTGCAAACACTTAGAAAAAATAGTGTTGAACCAACTTGATGGTTTTCTTTGACAGGAAAACCAGCCTAGTGGATGGGGGAAGTTGTAGATGTGGTGTATCTTGACTTTAGTAAGGTTTCTGAGACTGTCTCACACAACCGTCTCATAAACAAATGAGAGAAGCACAATCTAGATGGACCTGCTATAAGGTGGGTGCTAAATTGGTTGGAAAACCATTCCCAGAGAGTGCTTTTAGTGGTTTACAGACAAGGAGGAAAGACATATCAAGTGGGGTTCCAAAGAGATCAGTTCTGCATCTGGTTCTCTTCAGTATCAACAGCAATGATTTACGTAATGACATAGAGAGTGCCCTTATAAAGTTGCGGTGATACCAGCTGGAAGGGGTTGCAAATGTTGGGAAAAGATTAAAATTCATAATGATTTGGACAAATTGGAGAAATGATCTTAAGTAAATAGGATGAAATTTAATAAAGAATAAGGCAGAGCACTCCACTGAGTAAGGAACAATCAGTTGCATACATACAAAATGTGAAATGACTGCCTAGGAAGGAGTACTGTGGAAAAGGATATAAGAGTAAGAGTGGATCACAAGCTAAATACTTGTTAAATGTGTCACACTGATGCAAAAAAAGTAAACATTATTCTGGAGTGTTGTAAGCAAGACAGAAGAATTAATTCTTCTGATCCACTCCATGATGGTTAGACCTTAACTGGCGTATTGTGTCATCCAGTTGTGGGCACCACATTTTAGGAAAAATGTTGACAAACTGGAGAAAGTGCAGAAAAGAGCAAAATAAATGAATAAAGTCTAGAACACATGAACTATTGGGGAAGTCTGAAAAACCTGGATTTGTTTAGTATGAAAAATAGAAGACTGGGGGATGACACGCTAATGGTTTTCAAGTACATAACAAGTTGTTACAAAGAGGAGGGTGGTAAATCGTTCTTGTTAACCTCTAAGGCGTGGTCTAATACTTAGTCCTGTCATAAGCACAGAGACTGGACTAGATGACCTCTTAAGGTGCCAATCAATCCCATGATTCTATGATTCTGTGTAATAACGTCCGGCCATAAAAAAGCGCATGGATCAGTTTTAATGATTTCTTTAAGCTCTAGAAAGTCAGCACCATCTGTCCTTATGATTTCTGTGAGTACAAGCCTGCAATTCTCCTGCAATTCTCCTGCTTACCTCACAGAATGTCATCTTGGAGTGTGTCAAAAGCATTAATGAAGTCCAGATGCATTGTGTTCACTGTATTCCCCTATCCATCAAAACAATTATCTGGTCAAAGAAAGAAATCTAGCTTATTTGGCATGGTTTGTTCTTGGTAAATCCATGCTGGCTGCTAGTGATCACTCTTTGTCCCCCAGGTATTCTCAAAATTAATGTTTTATAGATTAATCTAGAAGGTTCCCAGGTATTGAGATCAGTCTGACAGGTCTATAGTTCCCTGGCTCCACCTTTGTCCTCTTCTTAAAGATTGGCCCTATGTTAGTCTTCTCCAGTCTGCTGGGATGCCTCCTGTCATCCATGAATTTTCAAATTTCATTGCTAGTGGCACTGAGATTTCTTAAGTTAAGTCTTTCAGCATCCTTGAATGAATAACATCAAACTCTTAAGTCAATCAAATGGTCAGAAGATCCCTGAAATATTCTTTATGCATCCTTACCTGTATCCATTCCCCCTTATTGTTTATGGTAACTTCACTAGTTGTCTAATTCCATGTTATTTTTTTCCACAAAGTCTGAAGCAAAGTAGATGCTGTGCTTCCTTGTGATTTCTTCAAACCCAGCCAGCCAGTTAGCAATCATATGTAGAGAGTCAGGCCTGAGTGACACCATCTGGAGGAAGAATAGGTCAGTAAGAAGATAGGGTAATGTTGGACATTCAGACTCATCAGAAACCCATTTATTGTCCCAGGCTGACCACACTTGGGGAACAGAGCTAGTTGGGATGGCTGGAGCTGTCCTTTAAACAGCTAATGGAGGTGGTGAGTCTTGACTGATGTCCTACTACACAGGCCTTTCCCTTGGAAAAGCCCCACCACAGCTGGCATTCATTGGCTCATCTTCACCAGCATTGGCAGAAAGGCCAAGGGATGAATGGTCCATGGCAATTGGACTCCCTTTCCAATCCTTTTAGGTGATCCTGCAGAAAAGAGCTGAGGCACATGGGCAGGCCAGGATCAGAGGACAGTTGCCACTTTGCCTGCATTGTAGATGTCCTTTGGATTAAAACAGAACTTCAGCCTCCTTGATTTTCAACTCATCAGCCATTGAGTCTTGCAAGCTAGCTACTTAGCTGTCTATTGATGAGCACATACACAGTGACGAGGCTCCTCCGCTACCTCAGTGGGTCCAAAACTTCCTTCCAACAGTAGGTCAGGAGATTGCTTCACCCCTTGGTGTCTAGTGGTGGGGGAGCATAAGACAGCCTCTCTGAGATGGCCACTCCCTCCTGGATCCCAGTTCTCTCTCTGGGTCCCACAGGCTCTTACCTCTTCACTGGGGCTGTTGCCCCCCTCCAGCGAATGGCCACTAGCAGAGAAAGGGGGAGGATGGGGTCTCACCTTTGGCTCCAGGACCCAACCCAGTGACCCTACAAGTTGCAGTCTCACTGGCTATGTCTACATGAGCAAATAGTTCTAATCAAGGAGCCTTAATTCAAACTAATTTGAACCCTGTCTACATGAAGCTTTGCTTAGTTTGAACTAAAATACGTTTTAGTTCAAACTAAGCAAAGCTTAGTTCGAGCTAGTTAGTTTGGCTGGTTAGTTTGAACTAACAACTTAGTTCAAAATAATTTGCATATTTAGTCTGAACTAGCCCAATGTACACATGCTAGTTCAAATTAAATAAGTTCGAACTAGCAGTTAGTTTGAACTAAGCACATTATTTTAGTTTGAATTAAATTAGTTGGAACTATCCACGCTTTTTTAGTTCGAACTAAAAAGTTAGTTCGAACTAAAAAAAGCACAGCTAGCTCGAATTACAAAAAAAATGGGCTTTGTTGGAACTAATTTTGAACTACTTAGTTTGGACTAACTAAGCCTGAACTAAGAGTTTAGTGTAGACATAGCCACTCTGTTGCTTCAGGAAACCAGATACATTTTCCTGGGTTACTTAACCATGTCCCCTTGACTTAATGTCCAGACTCCGCTCAAACAAGGGCCTTTCCTGGCCTCCTTGCCTGGAGAGGCTCTTGTCCTCTGACACTCTCACTGGGTGTGGTAGTGCTTGGTTAAATCTTCCCGGCTGTCGGGTCCATTTTTCCTTAAGCCTCCAGGCCTGGGAAAGCTCCTTTGCCCTCTCCAGACGGGGTTTTTTCCTCTCTCCAGTTTTTGTACCTGCAGAGTCCTCCCTGGTCAATGTTCTGCTCCTTTTCCTAAATCCTTCCGGCTTCTGCAGGTGTCTTGCCTGCTCACACACTCTAGTAGCCAACTTCACGCTCCAGCCACATCCTTTTTCTGGATGGGAGGCTTTTAGCAAGTCCCAGGCAGGGCCTTGACTGCTCTAGGGGCATTAATTAACCTGGAGTAAGCCCTGCTCTGCTACCAGGGGCCAAGTGACTTGCTGCTACTAGCCTTTTAGAAATCTCTGGAAACCACTCAATCTGACCTTGTGACAACACTTAAATCCAAATACTATCAAACGGCAACATGGGTGTTTCTTCCACTCTTTAAGGATTGGCAAGGTAATATTCATGCAGAGATTGGCAGAATATACCTACCTAGGGACAGACAATCAATTCTCCTAGTCTGCTTTCACTGTTACCCCTCACCAGCCATGACCTGTAATACTGTGAAAAGCAATGGCTGCTTGCTTGAGACTGAAAACACAGAGACAAAACAGCATCTCAGTCTGACAGTGATGAGCACATTATAAATAGAGATGGTGATTTATTCATTCCAGTTAAAAAGACACCATCCAGAAACTCTAGGTGCCCTGAACAAATATGAATATGGTTGGAAACCAGAAGAAATACTGAGGGAGATTGCCCAAAATGCAGAGAATATGTCAAAACTTCCATCCTGCAGCATTTCTAAAAACTCTGTGTGCTCTACATGCTCTAGATCTTCTTAAATGGGTAACAATGTGCCCTAAAGTTCACCGGATGCTGAGGATATTGAACCAGGATGGTGGCAATTGTTCCAGTTGTGAGACTCCCTCAGGGAATGCCCTGCTGGCAGCTTCTTGCTTCTATGCCAAGGGAGCTCTGGCTCCCTCCAATGATCTCAGCTAGTACTGGGGCATGGGAAGCAGCCAGCTGGTCTCGCAAGCAGGAGGGTCCCAAGGCATGCAGGGCTAGAGGATATATCCACATTTCAATAAAAGGCCCAGGGGATGGCCACGGCTGGCCCAGGTCGGCTGACTTGGGTCCACAGAACACTGGCTGAAAATTACAGTGACCTCCGTCAAAGGGACCCATCTAAACTTTGCTGTATCCTCTGTTTTTTTTCACCCAACCACCCACCATCACTTCAGTCTTATCTAGATTGAGCCCTACCCAGCCTTGTTCCTCTTGATGCACTGATTTCTCCCACTGGGCTGTATGAAAAGTGTTTATGAATCTAACCATGCAAGTAGGTGCCTCAGGGGATTTTCAGACATGCCTCACTCTCACTGGCTCAGTGTGCTAGGTGCTGTACAAACGCATGTTCGGAGACAGTCCCAGCCTCAAGGAGTTTGTAATCCACAGGCCAGTTTGTGGGCCACCTACATGACTGCGCATGTGCGTAGCATCAGATATATGGTTTGATCCAGGGCACATTCTCCCCAGAACAGAAGTCAGGCTGTGAATCTGTCGGCTTTCTGGTCTGCTCCTGGGACAGCAAAGCAGTGCCCTGCCATGTACACAGAGTGAGTAGTAAAGCCACCAGTGAGCCCTAAAGACACGAGCCGGAGAAAGGAAGGATTGCTACGTTCCAAAGGGGCAGCCATGTTAGTCTGGTTCAGTAAAACAAACAAGGAGTCCTGTGGCACTCAGACTAACAAATTTATTTATTGCACTAGATTTTTTTGGGAGAAAATCCCACTTCACCAGGTGCTTTTCCCCCATGAAAGCTCATGCAGTAAATAGATTTGTTAGTATTTGAAGTGCCACAGGACTCCTTGTTTGTTTTAAAGGAAGGATTTGTTAACCTAATTTTATAGAAGGGCACCTGAGGCAATGTGTAACTGAGTAGCTGGCCACCAAGCCACACAGGCAGTCTGTGGCAGAGGTAGGAACATAATCCAGATCTTCTGAACCCAACCATCGTACTTCATCCACAAGGCCATCCTTGATGTCCATAAGCAGTGTCATTCTCTCCAACCCATAGAGGACATAACCTCTCCCCACCCCTTGGCATTACAAATCTCTCTCCCGGCCCCAGGCAATTTAACAAGTAGTGTTCTGCTGTAGTTCTGCAGCTGTCAGAAGACAATTTGCAGCACTCATAATTAGGGTTCAATGACGCAGCACAGCACATCTGAGTCAGTGCGGGGCATTTAACAAGACAGATCGCACTTTAACAGGGTATGGCAGGTGAAAGCTGTTGACAGTATTAATGCCAGGCTGTTTTATATATCTCCAGTGAATCTTTGAACCTGGCAGCTATGTACAATAGCTGAAAGGTATTAATTCAGGGGTGGGCAAAATATGGCCTGCAGGCTACATCAAAACCCCCTGGGGGTCACTGTCCAGTTTTCTGCCCCTGTCCTGCTTCACACTGCCCAGGCCGGCACTGTGCTGCTCTGGGGCTGGGGCTGTGCTGCCCTCTTCTGCGCCCCGGCCAGCTTTTTGTGCCCCCCTTTGCTCTCCCTACACTGCCATCCTCCCCTGGCCCCAGGCTCTTTGCCGCCCCCACCAGCCCTCCTGGGAAATTTTTTGCCCACTCCAGTATTAACTGGCATAAATTGGGGACAAGGGTATCTTTTCTAGGTTGAATGAAAGAGGCCATTCTCAGGGTTTACTACCCTTTTCTAGGAATTAAAATATGCTGTCCTACTGTTCATTCCTGGTGTATTTTTTTCTTTAACCTTATACCATCCTGCACCCAGCACATCCTCTATGCAGATTATCTCTGCTTTGTCACTGGCCTCCTCAGCAGAAAGCTTCCTGTGTTTTCTGTTCATTATAAAATGGAATATAAAATAAAAAGCAAAATAAGTGAGGTTAAAAGGTAGCCCTGCATTACTGATCCTTCTGACACTGAAACAAAGTGGCACTCTGTTTGCAGTGCAAAAGTGGCAGAAGATGCTGGATGGTCAAATGGATCGACAAGCCAACAATGCTTCCCTAAATGGACTGTTGTGTGATGGATGCAATGCTGGTGTTCATCAGAAAACTCTTGACAGTATTACCCAAGGCTACACCCCTGACTCAGTTGAGGCCATTTTTAATTTGTTCTCTGTTAAGAAGACACATGGCAAATGAAAAGCCTGAATGGAAAAGCATTTGGCAATGCCTGATTGTCTGGCATGGAAGGAAACCTGAGCTGGATGGAGGAAGTGGATTTCCACTTGTGCCTATAGATTGCATGAAACTTCCTGCTGTCTGAGTGCTGTGACTGTTATTTATCATTTGCATTACAGAAGCACCTAGAAACATCAACACAGACTGGGGCCCAATTGTGTTAGGTATTTTATGCACTCAACATAATAGGACCCGCTCCTAAGAGCTTCCAATCTAAACAGACACATCAGACAAAGGAAAGATTATCACCCCTGATTTACAGATGAGGAACTAAGACACTATTAAGTGCATGGACACACTGGCTTTCCTCAGTTCGAACTGAGAAGCTCCTCAGTTTGAATTGATGAAAGCTGACTTTGAATTGGTCAATCCTCATTTGACTTCGAATTCAGGGTCAATTCAAACTGAGTAATTTGAATTGACCCAGTGTGGCCATGTCAATTCGAATTCATTGTTAGTTTGACTTAGCCCAACTTAATTTTCCCTATACAGTAGCACCCCCTACCGAATTCGAACTAGCAAGTCCTGTTCATGGACAGGCCAATTCGAATTGGATTTTCTAGTGTGGCCATGTCAATTCGAATTCACTGAATTCAAATTAATAATTATTAGTTCGAATTGAATTTGAATTCAGTAATTTGAACTGAAACTCTAAGTGTAGACATAGCCCATGAGATTAGGCCCAGGATTAAGGCCCCAGGATTTTAAAGCTATTTATAGATTCATAGATTCATGGGACAGGGGTTGCTTGCAGATTTCAACAAGTGGAAAAGATGATTTCTCTGTAATTTTAAGCCTTTAAATAATGATTTGAGGACTTCAGTAACTCAGCCAGGGGTTATGGGTCTATTACAGGAGGGGTGGGTGAGGTTCGGTGGCCTCCAATGCGCAGCAGGTTAGACCAGATGACCATGGTGGTCCCTCCTGGTCTTAACGAATCTGAATCTATAGCCAGAATGTCCCTCCTTTGGATGTGGTGGCTTAATGTCTTTGAAGTCACTTTGAAGTCAGGGGAACGACTCCGTTTGATTTTACTGGGCAACACATCAGGCCTATTCTGCATACTGCAGATCTGTGATATTAGCGCTCTAATGTGCCTGGTTAGGAATCAAATCAAATCAAATCATAGGGCTGGAAGGGACCTCGTGAGATCATCAAGTCCAACCCCCTGAGAATTGAACCCAGGACCTTCTGCATGTTAAGCAGAGGTGCTAGCCACTACACTATTTGTAGGGTTAAGATTGCTCCTTTTTACCACTCTGCTCACTTAACTCTGGTGGGCAGCTGACTCCTCACCCAGCATCCTGATCACTCCCCTTAGTCACATGCATAAGTGCACTTCTAAACCTGCAGGAGAAAGGGAAATAATATAGATTTTTTTCCTTCTCGCTTTCAGTTGGCTAAACTGTATTTTTAGTCCATCTGCAATGAAATGACTGCCCTCCTCCCCTCCTGGAACACACTGTGATATGTTAAATTATATTAAGAGAAGTCTGCTGAGATGCCACATCTCATTTACCGAATCACCCCAGATGGGCTGGATAGAGATGCAGAACATGAGATAAATACGGTATCATCTATAACCATAGACAATTCTTGTACGGTATGCAAAATATCTCATTGGCACAAAACAAGCTTCCAGGCTCTTTGAGCACCCTGGCTGCTTACTCTAACAGCTCAATGTGCCAATGACTGAGTGAGCGTGAAGCCGGGATCGTTAATGTGCATAATGATAATGGAGGAATGTCTAATTGGGTTTTCACAGTTGAAAGAAAACAGACTGGATGCAGTGTTATTCTGTTCTAATGCCACCCCCATTGGTATAATATCCAATTAGCTATGGGACACACAGTGGAATAACTCAGAGCCTACATGACTGAATTCCAATCCTGCTTTTCCAACTGACTTCTTGGATGGACTTTGACAAGTCACTTAATTGCTCTATTTCAGTTTCTTTATCAGATGATATTGGGGAAGTATATTCTCTTTGCATGACTTGGATGATGATAAAGTAATTTGAAATCCTATCCCAAATACTGCCAAACTTTGTGGGTTTCCAAAATCCAGGTCAGGATGTTCATTTTGTAAATGGTGCCTCGCTGTACAGTGGGCTGAATCAATACTCTGAACTTTACACCATCCATTGGAGCATTTTTAATATGCACCTGAATGCTGGTCTTATATTTCAGATATTTCTTGCTGTTTCATTAACCAGGTGGAGGTGTGATATGATCTGGGGGTAGAAGCTCTTGATTTTTCACCTGTTTTGTTGTTACATTAGACAGTCAAACATTTCTTTCTGATTTTCTAATCTCCCCCTGGAGTCTCTGAGTTCACATAAGGCTTGGGACAAGATTTCCGCTGGTGCTAAATTATGCAGGCTGAAATAGCATAGAAATGGAAGGAGATTAGATGGCTGTAAAGGCAACTAGAAATTTGAACTCTGCTTTTTTTTTTTAATTTATGAACAAATAGGGAACAAATTTGCATTTGCTTTAATGCACTGTTCTATAAATATTGGCTAATGTATTGCTGCAGGAGGAAGCACAGAACTTATTACTCAGTGCTCAAAGGGGCGAAATGGGGAATCTTTCATTCGTTCCATTGTATCATTGGTGTCTTAGAAGTCATTTATTCAAGGAAGAAGAGACATTTTGCAGGTCATGTATTGTATTTGTGTCTACCGTCCTACGGGCTGCAATGCAAGGATAAATGCCAGCTAATGTTTTCGGTTTTCATTATCTTGTATTATCCCTACTTCATTACCTAAGATGATCATTACATCAGTTTGGCTCCCTGCAGAAAGTTGTAATGATGCCATTTGCAATAAGGGAGATCTTTGCTCCTTCCACTTCAGGCATCCAAAAAGGAACTTTTCCAGTCATAGCAAGGGAAAAAGGAACAGGAGAGGATATGGATTTGCATTGGGTGTGTCTCAATTTTGTGTCTCAACTGAAAGGAAACCAAACATTTCAGATCTTCCAGAACTGGGGGAAGTGGGGTTCTGGAACAATACAATAGAAACACACAGAGCCTCTTTCTTGTGGATAGTGACCCCTTCCTAGATTTGAACCATCAAGGGAGGATGATATACTATATAGCATATTCTATATTTTATTTATCTTGATGGATAGATTAATACAGCTTTAAGATTTTCCCAAGTGACTTTGAAGGTGTTCATTTTTGTATGCTCAACTTGAGACCTGATCTTTTGGTGTCCAGCGGTTTCTGACATACCAGATCCCTCCACTCCAAGGGGTCTCAGGTTGAGTTCCCCAAAACTGGGGCCCCTTAAATCACTAGTTAGATTTGAAGAAGTTGGCTGTCTTTATAAAAGTTGCTGTATGATGGCAATATCAGGCCTGAGCTGGGCTGACGCCCAAGCCAACAAGCTGTAGCTGCAAAACCATTCTGAATTCCTTGAGCCTTCCAGTTTCCTAACCACTTTGAATGATGATGTGTGTCTCATCATACACGCAGTGACCATCTTCGCAGCTCTCCCAGAGTGACCAAGCGAGGGGTCTACTCTCAGCCTGGAAAATTCACCCCGAGCTGTATTGCCTCTCTTTCCAGGCATTACCTTGCAACATGAGAAAGTGCTGTTTCTTGGAACTAAATGGAGTCAGTTAGTTTAACGTGACCGTCAGCAGCTCTGCTCTTCCTTTGGCTTAATAAGCTTGAAATGTTTGCAAAATTATGTTTATGTTTGACATGATGTGTGCTGCAGTGCAGGCATTGCTGGTGCCAGGCTTATGGGGCTCATGGTCTAAGTCCCAGTGCCTGAGCCCCAGCTCTGCCACCAGGCTGCCCACGATGGCAGTGCGCTTACACGGATTGAGCCCCGAGTTGTGGTCTTTTACTGGGCCAGCGGTGCTTCTGCTGCGGTGTCTATAACAGGGTGGTTAATGATGCCACGCACAGCAGCTGCATCAAGACATATGTTATCTACAGGTCCCAGCTCCCATCTGACCCCACCCTCCAAAGGCTTCCCAGACACTGCCGCCTTGGCCCCACCACTCCTGCATCCAACTCAGGCTGAGGGAATGGAAAGGATGCTGAGCACAAAGGAAGAAAACTGGGTGGGGTTGTGCTTTAATGAACAAGGGCTAGATCTACAGAAGCTCTCAGCTCCCTTTTTAAACTTTTGAATTGATAGGCAGGTTTTCAAAAAGACCTCTGCATGCTGGGTAGTGAGCTCTTTTGAAAAATCAAACCAGAAGAAGCCAGGCCTCTCTAGAAAGTCAGTAAAAGTGTGTGAGAGGTTAGCTGTTTAAGTCAGTGCAATAATTATGAGAAAAGATTGTCATCTCAAGAAAATCCTGGCACTGGCAACCTTCCCAGTGAATGAACCACTCACTTCTCCAGTTCCAAAAGAGAGCCCAGATTCATGCTGAGTAGCGCTCATAAGACTAGTCGCTTTGAAGTGCACCAGTGGGTCTGTGCTAGTCACAGGAGTGAGCAATGCAGAAACAGACATGAGGTCTTAGATTTATATAGCCTTTCCCATCCTTTTGGATCCCAAACAGAAAGCATTGCAAACTTCCAGGAAGTATAGGAACTGCTGACCTCCCTCTACTGGAATTAAGCCACCCCAGGGAGGAACGAGGTAGTTGTTTAAAAGCTCACGGTTACCAGACCCTGAAAAGAGAAGGAAAGAAAGATAATGTAGTCAATGGAAATTGCAGCGATAAGTTCAGATAGGTGGACTGTAGTTACCCAAACTGAACTGTGGCGAGGACATAGGATAAACTTTGTGTCTCTGGAAAACAGAGCCACAAGACTTTTAGTGATCATAAATTGGGTAGGACCTTATTTCTGCCTCTCATCAAACTATTGAGAAGGGTTGGGCCTCCCTTCACCTTCAGAGGATTGCAGAACAGGACAATGTGGCCTGGCTAGAATTTCCTAAGGCTTGGCTTCTTCCATGAGAGGTAACTGCCTGTCACACCGTGGTCCCCATGATGCTCAAGAGAGGAAATACTATTCACGTAATCACACATCTGAGTGTGTCAATCTCAACCGACAAACCTTGAGCACTTCCTCTGGGGTGAACCTGTCCTCAGGACAGATGGTGCTAACCTCCTAGAAGAAATAATTAAAACTGTTTCCATGTTCTCCTGTCATGGCTGGACATTATTTCATAGAATCAAGGGACTGGAAGGGACCTTGGAGGTCACCTGGTTCAATCTCTGCATTCATGGCAGCACAAAGCATTCTCTAGGTCATCCCTGACAGTGTTTGTCTAACCTGCTCTTAAAAAATCTCCAGTGATGGAGATTTCAAAAACCTCTCTAGGCAACTTATGCCAGTGTGTAAGTCCTATGGCATTTAGGAAGTTTGCTGAAAATTTAAGTCCATTGCTTCTTGTTCAATCCTCAGAGGTTAACTGGAACAATTTACCTCTCTCCTCCTTGAAACAGTCTTTTATGTACTTGAAAACTGTTATGCTGCTGCTCAGTCTTCTTTTCTTCAGACTAAATAAACCCAGCTTTTTCCATTCTTGCCTCATAGGTCTTGTTTTCTAGATCCTTAATCTTTTGTGTTGCTCTTCTCTGGACTTTCTCCAATTTGTTTACATCTTTCCTGAAATGTGGCACCCAGAACTGGACACAGTACTCCAGCTGAGGCCTAATCAGAGTGGAATAGATTGGAAGAATTACTTCTTGTGTCTTACTTACAATGCTATTGCTAATGCATCCCAGAATATTTTTTTTGCAGTAGTCTTACACAGCTGATTTGTATTTAGCTTTACTGAATCCATGGCTGAATTCGCTGTACGCCACCAGGACACACCAACTCAAAACAACAGCAGACCCCACCAGAATAACAGATACAAAGCCTGGAAACCAATATCTATTGTTACGATCAACACCGGCCACAGCACACCTTTCAAGATCCATGGATCCTAACCATGCCTCTCACAACATGTGGCGTATCTCATCCGGTGCAGTAAATGCCCCAATAGCAATTATGTGGGTGAAACTAAACAATCACTGTATTGTCCACTGAATTCACACAGGAAAATGATAAGACAATACACTTTATCACCTGTTGGTGAAATCTTTTCACAAAGCGGTCAGTCTATATCGGAACTATTATTCCTCATCTTCAGAGGAAACTCAGAGGACACTTTTAAAAGAGCCTGGGAACTTTAATTAATAACTTTGCTAGACACTAAAAATCCTGGTCTTAATAAAGATACTGGATTTAGGGCTAATTACACCAAGCTGAATTCCACAAACCCATCCCCCCACCTTTCATCTTAAGAGAGCCGGGGTTTTGATGGGCCGCTTCACCCTGGATGGTCCCTTAGAATATGTACTAGCGACTTATGCTAAACAATCTGTTTCATCTTGTATTTAGCTGTGATGCTGGAGTTTACCTTTCCCAGACCCAAGAAAGAGCTCCCTGCACCTTGAAAGCTGTCACTCTCATTGTCAAAAGTTGGTTATAGAAAATATTAGCTTACCCACCTTTTGTTTCTCAACAATTAGTCATTCTGCTGCCTATAGTTACGAGTTCACCTCCCTCAAGGCTGTGATAGGAAATTCTAGGGAGTGCAACAAAGTTTTTCACTGACCCTGAGGCCAACTGGGCATTTCTGTCCATTTGCTAGCTAGGGCCTCTACTGTGTCTTTATTGTTTTTAAGATTTTGCCACATGACTGAAAGTCTATTACTTTAGGGAATCATAACAGGGACAACTGCTTCCTGAGTTGCTCCCTTAGGGGTGTGCCTCAGTTCCCCCCCTTTCTAAAGGCTCAGTCAAATATCTAGGACCAACTCTTCTGTGGTTTAACTACCCCAACCTCCCTTAAGGGCTGAGATTATTAACATAGCAAAATCATTCCCCAGTGTAGGTGCTTAAATCTCTATCAAGTCCATAGCCTCCCTCTTTCCTAGGGTTTCTCAGGTTTCTCTGCCTGGAAACTTCCACCCTCAGGGTTCCCTGTTAGAGTTTACCCCTCCTTCCATATTTCCTCTGCTGACATCTCACTCCACATTGCTCTAGTTATCAGCCTCTCTCTCCTCCCCCACCTGCGGGGTCCTGCTGCTCTTGATAAGGGAATCATCTCCTCCCAACCTGGCTGGTTCAGCTTTTTAGCCCACACCATCCCAGGTGTGGCAGGCTGGGCTAATAGACCTTTAAAGGGGCAGGCTGCTTTCCTGCAGGAGCCCTTCATTGTCAGCCTACAGGGCCCTGATTTACAAAGGTGCCAAGCACGCACAACTCCCGACCAACCACAGCCTGGTTCGAGGTGGCTGCATGTGACCAGAGATGTCTAATGCCAGGCAGGAATGGCTGAGCTACACAAAGCTCCATGACTGTTTGTGATATTATAAGAATATAGAGGGGTGGTGGAGATAGATGCTCCTGGTAAATGGGGCAGGGGAGCTACTGAGACTTCAGGGAGAGGTAGCTGGTTGCAAGCTAAGAAGGATGTTTTTGGGGTTCCTATCTGCTCCAGGGCCCCATTCTGGCCCCTCTGCATCCTGCCCCCCAAGCCAGGTCCCAGGCTCCATGGCTGTAGTGTACTTCTGTTTATACTGGGCTGGAGCCCTCCCTTCCCACCTCCCAATCTTTCCACTGTGGGGATGCTCACCCCACTGCCCCCTGGTTCTGCCAGCCCTGATCTATTATTACCATTGGACAAATGAATAAATAATCAACTTCATTCCAATTCAGAAAAATTGCTTTAGTTCTGCTGATGGTAAATAGTTTCCCAAACCCAAAACACTTTGCACCTGTAGCCTCTTCCAGAGAAACGCTTCTCAGATGGCAAAGAGCATATAGTAGAGACAACATCTAGCAATGGAATTCAACTGAGCCAGGAAACTTGGATCTAAGAGCATCCGCAAGGAACCAATTTATCTCTGGTCCTTTGGGACTCAATTTGAGGCAGGGGAGATGACCCAGAGGGGCATGCAGGGAACACATCCAGTGTAATTAATGAGGCTCTCGGATGGCACAGCCACGGGAGCTATTGCATCCTCTGGGGGTTCTCCTGTGCTTGGGAAGGAAGGGCAGGCTTGTCATCTGCAATGGATGCAACAGCAAAGTTTCTCTCAGAAGTTTGGTATGTTGAGAAATGCAGAGCAAATGTCCAACCCAGTCCCTTCTCGCAAGGAGGGGCACGTACTGTGTATTATGCTGAAATTGGGGAGGGGAGCTCTGATGCTAGGTAGCAGAAGCCACTCAAACCAATCTATAACTCTAAGCAAACCTTCACTCCCTACCTCCTTAAAGTTCATAGCAGGAACTTGCTCTCCATCTGCCCCTCACAACCCTCCTCCAGCCTCTCCTCCCTCAGGGCTGGGCACCTACTCTAGTCTGTCCCCTGCCTTCCTTTGGCCTCCTCCGTGGCCATGGACCATCTCCTCACCCACTTCCCACAACCGTCCTTGGCATTCTTCATCCCTTGGGCTAGGCAACAAAGGAATTCACCAGTAGCCATTTGGTCTAGTGCTGCTGTGAAGTGGGTTTTGCCAGCCTCTCCAGCAGCTTGTCTAATTGGTACATGGGTTATACACCAAACTTTGACCTGGCGTTAATGTTTCTCAGATCAATACTGACTTTTGTCTAGGTGGGGTACGAACACAATTGGACCAAACCCTTCGCTTTGCAACCCCTTGGAGACCCCTTGAGGCAACACGTTTTCTAGCTCCCTCTTGACTATGTTTGGGGATATGGAAGTTTCCATTCTGTATGCTGGCACCTAGGATAATTTGTATGGGATGCTTTATCGAAGATATCACTAAAGCTATTGACTGGTTTGCAGGCTTGCTTCCTCTGCAGGCCAGAGAAGTTCCCTCCCAGGAGTACAGGTGGATGGATTCCTGCAGCTGGTCTTTGAAGGCCTGAGTCTAATTCTTGTCGCACTGGGTGGTATCTGGACTTTTCCATGGATTTAGTACATTCACATAGTAGACTGGGATGCCCTGTCTGTTTCCCAGCTATCGAAATCTCATCATCTATCCCTCCCCCTGGGTGCACTGTCTCAAAGAGTATACCAGCTAGCTAGCAGTTTACTGATAACAGGACAAAGTCCTGTCCCTGACTGATAAATTCTCATCCTTACTTCCTGCTATAAGATAGCTCCAGTGAGTGTTGCACAGTCTGCAAGTTCTGCCTATCAAAGACCCTGATGAAGTCCAGCTGTTCCCACAAATTGAGGATGAACTATACAGTGTTGTCAGTCTCAGTCCTATGGGCCCACCAACATTCTTGCATGAAGTTCTGAATTTCCTACAACAGCTAAAAAGGAGACTATGCCATGGAAAACTGAGGCATCTCCCTCACATGTACCACATAGCAGATATGGCAGCAGTTGGTTCCAGTTGGGGATCCTGCTGTGATAAGTTTACTTAGCCTTCTCCTTAGTCTGGTTCAACTGCTCCACTAATCAGTCCATTTTTGGGAGTGGTAGACTGAGATTCTTATGCATTTTATATAAAGTAGGGAGCAAACTTCTTGTAGGATTATTGACATGAAGATGGTGCCTTGATTAGCCATCATCGCCAAGACAGTTGGCTCAAGAAGCCCAACTAAATCTACCCCAAAGCATTCAAATAGGGTATTTACTTATGGGGAAGTCCAGGAAGTAGCTTTGGAACTCACCGTCCACACTTGGAACAGGGGCTATAATAGTCTTTGATCTCTTGATTTATCCCTGGACAGAAAAAAATGAGACCATTTCCATTTCTGGTTTATTTTTTCTATCCCTGAAGGTCCAAACAATGGCATTTTATGGGCTAGTCTGAGGACTTTGTGCCTAAAGAACTGGGGACCAGTAGCTCTTACTGGTGTATTTCCATTTGGGGCTTTTTGACCACCTGAACCAGAACACCTCCATTTAGTTCAAAGGGAGGGTGTTGCACACCTTGTACCACATTCACATGGGGCCCATTGACCTGTGCTAGTTACATAAACAGCTAGTGAATCACTCTTTCATGTCGCCGCTCTTGCACAAAGTCACAAGAGCCAATAAGAAGCTGAACATTCATTGATAGGACTGTTAGAAGTAACATCCCTTGCATAGCCCTTTTAGGGATACCTTTCTGTGCTCATTTCTCCAGTTCTGGCTTAAGGTCTCTAGGACCTCTGGGATCCACAGTGGCTGAAAGGGGTGTTGTCTGGGAGTCTAACCCAGATCTCCAGAGGGTCCCAGCCACATTGTTTCGCAGTGGATTTATGGCCCATTTTCTCAGGCCCTAAAACACCACTGGAGGTCACTGCCAGGCAAGGCAATGCTCTTTCAGTGCTTTCTAGGTTAAGGCAGTATGGCTAAAGGTGAAGACCTTCCCAAGCAGGGTATCGATTGCCTCCAGTGTCCTAGGTTCCGGGTGTGAGTGGTGCCTCTTGTGGCAGGCCAATTACCTGGGCCTAGTCCTGACCATGGCCACCACCAATTACGTGACCCCCCCATTTATAGACAGCTTAAACCTGATAATGGGGGAGGGAAGGCAATCCCTGTGGACACACTCCTGTAAGAAACATTCCCCCTGTTCTTGGGAAGGTAGAGCCCAATACCTGCTTGTGTGTAAATGTCAGAGCCAAAAACTGAGACAACCAACCATAGACTTCTAACCGTTGACTATAATGGGGACGGCAAAAGTACCAGGTTCTCCAAGAAATGCTGATGTCCAGAATGAGCAGGCTATGGGATCATCACACTCCAGTACCCCCTGGATATACTATTTCCTACTTCATCAGCATTGATTTTCAGTGCTTCTCCTTTCAGCTCCTTTTCACAAAACCCCTTCAGTTGCTGCTTAACTGCAGCCCATGGGGACAAAGAGGTATGCTCCAAGGTGCTGGGCTGGCCGAGCCCACAAAACAGCCTTTCCAACTTTTTGGGTTGTCCCTTCTTCTGTAAGGCCAGCATCTTGACGAGGAAGCCCAGTAGACCCACTTCTCGGCTCAGGTCAAGATGGCACCCTCCAGTTTAGCTCAGTCTCCAAGGAGTGCGTGATGAAATCCATTGTGATCTCCAAGTTGGCTAACATTTCTCTTTTGTGCACCCAACTTAACAGTGATACTGAAAATACCTGTTAATTTCCAAAGGGATATTCGTGTTAGTCTAGTCCAGCAAAAAAAATGAGTCGTGTGGCACTTAAAGACTAACAGATTTATTTTTCGCATGAGCTTTCATGGGAGAAAATCCCACTTCGTCAGATGCTTCGAAGATGGGTGAACTTACAGAATGGAAGTTCACAGATCTTTGAAGCATCTGATGAAGTAGGATTTTCTCCCAAGAAAGCTCATGTTAAAAACACATGTTAGTCTTTAAGTGCCACATGACTCCTTGGTTTTTTTGCTGAAAATACCTGGTTGCTCAACATTTACCTGCAATTTGACTGGGTGGTTATGGTGATGCGAAATTAGGTAAGTACATAGATAGACTCACTGCCACACAAGGCTTGGAAACATATTTACTGAGATGCAGATGTGAATGCTTTTGGAATGTGATCAGAATCTATCCGGTCTCCAAAATCTCAGTTTCCAGGGCTAGTTCTTTCACATTTACACAACATGATGACTACTTGATTTCTATATTGCTACCATTTTTTCTGTTCTTCTTTAATTTCCCACCTCTGGAATTCAGTGATTTTGCACACACCCGAGGCTAACTTGGGAACATTGTCAAATCCTGTTTGACCATTTCGATATCTCTCATTATAATGGTATGATACAGCGTTAAGAACCAGCACGAAGGCTTATTAATGGAGCCCCTAGCAATGGGGCCACATTCTCTCACATTTGTAAATGAGAGTTTAGGCCTGCACGTTTCCTTTCACTGAATGCCTGAGCCTGGTGCTTTATTTCACTGAAACTATTCCTCATTATGCCCTGGGAGCTCTTTTGAAACAGTGGAACGTTTTCCACTAGCTGCCCACATCCTTGGCTCATGATGCTTCTGTAAAAATGCCTCCAACGGGAAACGTAAAGTACATCAGCAAACGATAAATATCTGGACTTTTCCCATGTCACTCTGTGTTGACTTTTATATTCAATCAGTTGTGGTGAGCCATTTTGTCAGTCATTCATTTAACAGTCCACAGAGGAATGCATTCAAATAACTGGTGGAGCTTCACATAGCAGCAGACCATGGTGGAGAGAGCATAATATGCCATACACAGCTATGCCAGCGTCTGATTTAATTTCAGCTGAATTTAATTAAAAAGTATCCCCCTTTAGTTAATTAAATGTTTTATGAAAAGTGGATGCAGTTACTTGGAATCCAGCAAGGGCCGATGTTTCTGTCGCCTCATCACAGCAAATGTATAACCGTTCTGGGACGTATAATAGATTTAATAAACAATTGGATACAGACATCTCCCCACTTCCAGACACTCAGGGCAACCATTTTTGAATTAATACATGAGTTCATGCTGTTGTGTCAAGGCTATATTACATATTGCCTATGTTACATGCTACTTCTTGATCTGAATGGCTTGCTCCTGAATGATTTTGATGCCTCCCGTGGAAATTAAGGGAATGTTATTAAGGAGCAAGTTTTCAAAGGTGATCAAAATTTTCAGACATGACAAGTCATTTTAGATACCTCAGTTTGTGAGGTGTCTGACCTGAAACATCTTAAAGGGCCATGATTTTTTTGGAAAGTGCTCACCATCTGTCCAATGAAAATTAAGCCCCTTTAATGTGTCTCAAGCTGCTCTTTCCTTCTCTCCCAAGCACTAGTCACTTTTGAAGATGTAAACTGGGTTTGAGACAGGAAATTCTCCTTTGCAAATTTTTTTTGTGTTAATTTGGGGTTCTTTAAACATTTTGCTCTTATGCTCATGAATGATGATTAACATTATGATATTAACTAGCTGTAACCTGTCAACAATGATGGGGGGATCAAAGAGGAATTTATGAAATATTTATTTTAATCAATTAATAGCTCTTTAATTACAACTTTTTTTTTTTACAAAAGTTCTATGGTCAGCTAAAACTTTTCCTTGGTAGTTCATATCCTTCATGTAAACTTTCAGATTTTCACGGTTTCTTCCCCAAGTGAGTGCCACATACAATTGCTTGATGAGTCAGCGTGAAATATTGGAAACAGCTGAAAGCATAGTTGGGAGATTTATAGTTTTGACACATTTCAAAGGGGCAGCCATGTCAGCAGAGTGAACCATCCCTGGGTTTCACTGGCTGTTACTGTCCAATTTTTAAATCCTCAGCCATTTTGCCTTTATGAATTACAATGAGGTATGCAGCTACAAGAGGCCATTGTAATGTCAGAGCCGTCTCAACCAATTGCTGCCAAGGAGCTCCTTGGACATCACAATGGCCTGTCACATGGTATACTTCACATCACACACATAGCAAATGAGTATCGTAGACGGTTATGATTTTTACAAACTCTGATTTGTCTGCATGTGGATATTAACTGTTTATAAATAATTCTGATTGTCAGCCTGAAATAAGTTTCTTTTTGATAACTCCACTCTAGAGAGGGTGGCGATCTCCTTTTGACATTGTGTGAGTCTTCGCATATGAGTACAGAGGTACCCGGAGGCTGGGTGCAGTTGTAACAAATTTTGTCAGTATTTTCATAGACTTCGGCAGGAACTGAACTTGTGATCTCTAGAAGCAAAGGCACAAACACCTGTCACTTGAGTTAAAGGATCAGTGCCTGCAACTATTAGGAAGTGGAAGGGTGTTAAAATCACTAATGCGTTGAGCCAATGATCTCTGCAGGGCAGTAATGAATTATTTTGTGTCACACTCTTGAAAGCCTACGATGCTGGAATTTCCCTGGGGCCAAATTTTCAGCCAGCCTTAAGCTACCCTCTGATTTTGTCACATTTTTGTGAGCAAACTGACAGAACGGGAGAATACCCACAATGGAAACTGAATACTTCACTGCCCAGTAAATTCACACAAAACAGGCATTTGCCTAATGTTACAGGCTGAATCAGTTGCACTGGCAAAATCAGAGCCCAGGGTTTCCTTGCTAACTCTCTGTAGTAAATGATAATTTATTCACCCAATAATCTTCTATGGAATCCGAACAAAAATATGAAAATAGTTTTACTTTCTTGCAAGTTGCATTTGATGAATACTCAACTTCCTACCAACAGAAGCCAGGGAGCCCATCCACGACCTGACTGCTTTAGACCAGAAGCTGGCTGCTCATGCACTGATTTTATAGGTAGTGGCCATGCATGTTGTGGCTGGGAGCATGCTGGGGCCAGCACACTGGTCCTGCTCTGCTTGTGCAGCATACGAGGCCTCATCTGCCATCTTCTGAAACACCAGCACCTCTCACTGTGCTGGAGAGCAGCATGGAAGCAGGACAAGGTGAGGCTCACCAGCATAGAGGAGTGGCATTTAAGGAATGGGGTCGGAAAGGCAGGGTCTCCTGTGAATAGGCGAATGGCAGTGGGGCTGTCTCAAGAAATGTATCTCTTGGGAAGGGGAGGAAGTTGTGCTCATGGGCTGTGGGGTAAAGCTGCTGGTGGGGACATGGTAGAGGAAGAGGAGAGGAAAGGAAGATTTGGGGGTTCATTCTATGCTCGCCCCACTTTAAATGACATTCCATAGTCCCTGAACGCTAAAGTCACTTTTCAAAAGCTCCAGCATTTAGGAGGGTTTGCAACTGATGTTTTGATTGGACTAAAGCTGGCTGGGAATGATTTCAAGAAATGACTTTGTGAGGAAAAAATGCTGATTTATCAATACCAAAACTTTTTTGCAAGAACATATCGATTTCAACTCAGCTTCCCCTGGGAAGGTGTCTCATATGCAAGATGAGACTTATGGACAAAACAAGAGAGCCAGTGATCCCAGATTAGCCTACAGCTCTGTGCTAATCACTGGCATTTAAGAGACTGTGATTCAACTCTGCCTCATTCAGTGCAGGGACTTTTCTCTTTCTGGTCCAATGACTAGTTAATTATTTATGTCAAGCACCCCAAAGAGGAGAAACTGAGACTAACTGTCTGGGCCAGTGTTATGAGTCTATAGCACAGTCACAGCCAGGTCTTGAACCTGGATCACTCACATCTGTATCCACCAAATGACTGGCTGTTCTGGGGTTCAGGTCTCTTTTCCATTTTTCCAAGAAAAGTCTCATATGATCTCATTTTTGTTCCAATGTAGAATGAAACTATATTTTGCAATGTAAAAACTTTTTGCAGAAAAAAAATCATTGTTTCCTGGCCAGTTGAAATTTGGACCCATAGTTGTTGAAGAGTAAAATATATGACATAAGGGACACAGAAAAAAGTAGCAGAGAAAAAAACCCGAGACTAAATCTATTTTTGTTTAAATGGCAGTCTGTCTCTCTGTCATACCTATAGTATCATGTTATTTCTATGATGGTAGCATGTGGAACCCCATTCAAGGATAAAGGCCCTGTTTTGTTGGATCCTGTTCAGACAGATAACAAAGAAGACAGTCCCTGCCCCAGTGATCTTACAATCTACAGGACAAACAAGATATGATAGGAAGACAATGCAGACCAACTTGGTAGGGTAGGTTGGAGAGGACAAGGCAAGAAGTCACAGCTTGTTCCTATCTGGCTATTGTACCTACAAGGTCTATCTACTTGTATTTCTAAACCACATGAACTTTCCTAAGAACTCAGTATTTTTGGCTCTGAATCTCTGATGGAAATAATGTACAGCAGGGGTCTCAAATAAGTGGGCCATGGGCCGCGTGTGGCTCCTAAAGCTATTTCCTGTGGCCTGCAATGACACTATTGTTTTCGATATTTGTAATATTGTTGTATGAAAAGGTTTCAGTGGTGCACCCCTCGGGCTAATGTTCTAGTCCTCATGAAGCCCTGAGCTAGTCCTCATGCAACCATCATGATGATTTGAGTTTGAGACCCCTGATTTACAGTAATGGGCAGTGAAATGGCCGTAGGTGCTGTGGGACTAGAACTTAACGTAGAGCTAAAATGACTGAGATGTTTTATGAAGAGATGGAGACAAGAGAAGTATGAATAAGCTAGACACAGCTGAGTATCAAAGGTGATGAGGCTAAGCTTCACTGAATAAACAATATGGCACTTTGCTGCTTTTCCTATTGAGCTTTACATATATTTTCATGCATTCTGAATTTTTTTCATACTGCAAATCTAACAGGGTCTGTTATGGAAGCCCTCCCTCCAACCTTCAGCACATGCAGTTCCTCAATGAAATGAAGGCATACTAAATTGAACAGCCATCTTTAATCTTTCTCTAAAATGTAAATAGCACCTCAGGATCCTTTTTTAAACAAGACTCTCTTGCTTTCTCATTGCAGGCTTAATCTCAATACTGATACTAGTTGATGGATCAAAGCATCATTCCAAGCCTTTTAAATGATTTAACTGGTTCAATAGCTGTCTCATCCTTCGCTTTTAGAGTTAAATCAATGCTTAGAAGAGGAAAATAAGCTCACCGGTGAGTCATAACCCACACTAGTCTAGCCTTCCTTATTGTCAGTTTCAAATGCTCTGTAATAAATCAGCCTGGAAGGTGTGGGAAGGGGAGAAAAAAGTGGTAATTACAAAACAGAAGTGAGGTGATACTATGTTGCCATGATGCAACCATGGCACAGATTAAATGGTGCTGAGATGTCTTGTGGCAGCTTGTCAGTTGAATCTTTTTATAAACAGCAGCAAACATATGAACTAAGTGTCATGAGACAGTGCGGAGTTCAGAGGAACGCTCAGCCTGGGACTGAATTACCCAGACTAAATGCCCATGGATTTCAGCTGTATGTGTGGGTGTGTGTCTGGGTAGGGTTGTGTGATGCTCAGACAATGGAAGCCTTGAAGCTGTTATTCATTTGTCTGAGCACAGCAAATAGTAAATGGTCAATGGAGTGACCAGGAAGATTGAAATGCTGACCCACTGGTTTTCGAATGTTGTGATTTTTGATGTCAATATTATGCCCATTTTTTTGCACAGAGGTGGTCCCGTTGGTCCAATCTATAAGGCAGAGGGGCATTTCTGGCACATGATAGTCTAAATCACATTGGTGGATGAGCTGGTGAACGAGCCTTTGAATGAATAACAGCTCAAGGCTTCAAAGAGAAGCTGCAAAGCTTGAATTTGTTTGCAAATTACACTGTTTTGTGTCAGGGTTAAATAGGGACTTTGGATTTTTCTTCTCATTATAACAAATGATTTGACCTCATCTTCCTGTATATGCTGTTCCCCAGTGTTTGAATCTTAACAACTGCTTTGATTTGCTGTTACAGTGTGCCCTGATCCCATGACTTACACTTCCCTGCATTTATTTCCTCCTATTCTGTAAGATCCCCCATCTTCAAAGCATCTGACGAAGTGACATTTGATCCATGAAAGGTCAAGCAATAAATAAATTTGTTAGTCTTTAAGTGCCACAGGACTTCTTGTTTGTTTTAATATTTCTAGGGTTGCTCTCCTTGTTTTTCTTTTTTCAAAAGTTATAGAGCAGCAAAAGGGGCCAGAGGAGGAGAGATTCTGTAACTCTGCTAAGTGGGAAGAAGATTTGAAATGTTACAGAGCAGCAAAAGGAAAAAATGAATGAAACAAAAAAGTGAAAAAAGTGGATGATACTCTAAATATAAGCACTGTAAAATATCACATTGCTGTACATTTTCTCAGAAACACCCAACTCTTCTGAGTCTGGGGCAGGAAACTGGGACTTCTTGAAAGTGTTATTTTTGATGACTTCTGCCTCTTTTGGACCAAGCTTTAATGTAAGAATTTCAGAATATAGTCTATAACACCCATTATTGCTAGCTCTGGAAAATCTTTCACCAAATATAATATTTACGGATACCATATCGCCTTCTATATACAGCATCCCACTGTACTATGGTTCATCAGTGTAGTGAAATGGTTCACTGAAAATAACACAAGCATTCAAACAAACCAAACAAAAACAATGAGAGTTATGTCTGCACATTAAATATCTGAACAGTGTAATTTGCTTTTAAATGAAGATAGATTTTAACTTTCTACTTGCAATTAGAATAATAATAAACATTCCCCTAATGATAACTACAGACAATATAGTTAAATTGAAAAGGCCTAAACATTTGGTGTCACTATAATGTAACTTACAGTAGCATTAAATATATGATCAAAACCTTTATGGCTTGTGTTATTTTTGAGGCACTTAAACTGAAAGCTGATTTGTCTCCTATTAGAGCTCAATAAATGTTCCGTTCATAGCAAAGGGATATATTATTGCTGTGTCGATTCAGTTTCATTAAATCTAATGTGAGATCCTGTACTTCCCCTTCCAACAGAAATGGCAAAATTTAATAAATCAGGTAAATAAAAGCTTTCTTTGTGCTTCTTGAAGTGCACTGACACAGATTTTTGAAGGCAGCATAACTGCCTAAGGGCTAGAAACTGTGCCTTCAAGGGTCAGCCCTTAGGATGGTGCCTAGTGACATCTCTCTAGGACAACCTCTGAGTGGAATGATGCCTTCTAGCCAACCCTCTCCTTTTGAGCCAGGGAAGATGGGGGAGTAATCTGAAACACTCCCTTATGCATCACAACACATTTCTGTCTGAAGCGACTGAATAGTGCATAAAAAGTTGGAGTGATGGGCTATGATGTCCATACTCTGGTAGATAGGACGTTCCAAGTTGTCTTTATCATGTTACACTCTCATGTTATGGCTATATCGCGATGGATGGTGGAGGTTCATAGTTTGCTTGTACAGAAAGTCCCAGTAGAGGGATTCATCTTAAAGTTCCCATGATGATTTGCATAGTATGATAGAGCTGGCTATCCATAAGATAAGTACGGCAAGGTCTTGTCCACACCAGTGCACAGGACTCTTCAGCTGAACACACCCAGGGCCAAAGCGGATGTTTGTAGCATGGGGCATTTGATCATGCCAATGTTGAATTAAAGACAAATTTCAAAATCTTAGCTGTTGCATGAAATGGAGTTGTGTTTTGCTCAGAACTAGATTCTGATCAGGATTTCAATCCAAACTTCACCACTGGCTTCTATCCTAATGATGGACTGAACCTAAAGCTGAAACCCTATCATACACAAACCTTGGCTAAATTCAGCTCTATATCCAGATTCAAATTTTTTATACCAAATCTTTCTCTACATACCCATTCTGATTGGCACTTCTAGATAGAATTGTGTGAATAACTATTTTTTGGTCTGATCGTTAAATTTAAAATAGGGAAAAACAATTGTTTCAGGTCAGCCTGAAACAATTTTTTCTCTACATTTCCCATGAACCAAAAAAGTGGAAAACAGATTGTTTTGGGCCAAAGAAACCATTCCATTCAACCTGAAACATTTCACTTTTGGTTTTGACTTTTTCTACCCTTTATAATTCTTTAAAATGAAATTGAGGTACGTTTCAAAACAAAATTTCGCCTCAAATTAAAAAAAAAAAAACAATCAAGATGTTTCCTTTAGAAAATATCAAAGCAAAAGATTTCTGAAAAAAAAAAAAGATTTTCCAGGATGGCTGTGGGCATTTTTCCACTGAAAAATTAGCACATTTGCCACAAATTTGCAAACTGCTTTGTTTGACCTGGATCTCCATTTTTTTTTGTCACAGTTGTGTCTAGACTAGTTCACTCAGCTCTACATTTAACACAAATATATGGGTGTGGCCTAAACAACGTGATAAGGTCCCCCTTTCAAATGAGTTTCTTTGCTTTAAATCTATTAGTCATTTCTGGCGAGACAGACAATACATTTTTATGAAGCACAAAAGCAATTCAAGGCCTGTGGCACCTTAAAGACCAACAACTTTCTTTGGGCATAAGCTTTCATGGGCTGCAACTTGCTTCATCAGATGCATCTAACAAAGTGGGTTGCAGCCCACGAAAGCTTTCGCCCAAAGAAATTTATTAGTCTTTAAGGTGCCTCAAGGCTTTTGTTGTTTTTGCTGTACATAGACTAACATGGCTACCCCTCTGGAATTTACTGCCGGATACAGTCTTTCTTGCAAGCTATTTCACCTTTAGGCTCACCAGGTGAGTACCAGTTTGGTCTGCCTTTGTAGAATTAGCCCATTAATGTTCATTCAGTCATTACTAGTTCTAAGAGCCAGCGACTCAGCTTGAGACTTATACAGAGACCTGATCCAGCTTGATGTGAGCCTATTGTATAATGAGCTTGAGTCATGGGGACCGGATTGTGAGGGGAATCTATGATACTCTTTGTAAAGCAATTAAAATCTGATTGGAGTTGCTACACAGCCCCCAGGTACTTCGTTAGCCAGCTCTGACAGAATCTCATATCAACAAGCCCTGCACGCATCTCCCCGCTGCAAAGTCTTCACATTTTCTTTTATTAGTTGGGTTAGAAACCTCTGAACTTGAAAGTTTGCTCCCTCATGGGGACCCTCGCAGCACTTAAATGAGCAAGGGACAGGGACTCAATGAATCTCTTGCATTTCTACTGTCTTCTGTATTATTTGGTGTTTAATTTGGTAGCAGGTGTTGCTGCCTATGGAGGTGGTGGGGGGCCTGGTATCCATGGAAACACAAGGACTCCATTTATTCACGGAGAGATCCTGTTGAGATGGGCCATAGGAGCCTTCTCAGAATGGCTGCCAAGATGCTGAACCTGGAAATGAGGCAAACAAACTGCCCACTGGGGACATATCTGTCTCAGAAAGTCAGGACGGCCCATTCCCAGCTGCTTTGGCACATGATGCACAGAGGATGCATGGGGTGCTCTGCCCAGCCAATTTTATCTGGGTTAATATTCCTCCTCCCAAATCTCTGTCTGCCTCTCTGTTTAGCATGCTCCCATCGCTCTGTTTGTCCCCCATCTGTCATATTTCTATGACCCCTGTTGCCCGAATAACTTGGTGCTGTAGAAATGAAGGACTTTTGCCATTTCTGATTTCACTTGGAACAACACGGTGGTGCTCAAGGCCTATTTCATGGTGACTAAGTAGCGATATGGGTCCCCTAGGATTTACTACCCCTACTGCAAAGGGCTTTCGCCTCCTGCACCCCCTCTAACAAGCACATCCAGGACTAGGGTGGGGTGATCCCGCATCCTCGCTAGTCACCAGCTGGGAAGCAGACGCTTATTCAGAAACTTCACTGTCGCTTGGCTGCTGCACAGTCACTGCAGAATAAATACACGTGAGTACTGCATTTGAATCTGATTTTGTTTCTTCCTCAGGCTTCTCACTCTGGTTCATGTGGCCTATTTCTCAAGACTTTCTTTCTCAGACATCTCTTTGTTCCCCTGTTCCCATCTTCCTGATTTCTCGTTTAGTTTTTGTGATGTTGCCTGTTTTCTCAATAGCTTTTTTCTATGCATGTACTTTAGAGATGAACGGAGAAAATTCTCTCCCTCTCCCCCCATTTTTTGTGAGACATTTAAAGAGATGGAAAAGGAGCATTTTATGCTGTTAAGCAGGAGCCCAGAGTGTTTGTCAAAGAGCTGAGACTTTTAGGCATTCATTGTCAATTGTGAATGTTGTAATTGGAGCCCAGGACAGAACCAAGTAAGGAAAAATAAAAGAGGATACAGGAAATTAGGAATTGCCAAATTGGATTATAACCGGTGTCCCTCCAGTCCAATATCCTGTCTCCAACAACAGTCAGCACCAGATGTTTGAGAAGAAGGTACGTGACATGTCGTAGTAGGTAAATATGGAATAGTCAACCTTTCTTGAAGGTCTAATCCTCAGCCTTAATATCTGGAGTTGAGTTTAAACCCTGAAGCATGAAATTTTACATTCTCTCTAAAACTTTTTTTCAAAACAGTGTTAACTATTACGACTCTGGATATTCTTGTTATCCATCTAAATATCCAGTTGCCCTTTGAATTCTTTTAAATTCTCAGTGCCAACAACATACATTGAAATAAATAAAAAAATGTTTGGGCCTCATTCTGTTCTTGTTTACTCCCTTTTAACTTCTTTGATTTCAGCCAGTGGCCACTTGGCCTCTTCCACTGGTGGGCCCCACATGGGGCCTCACCTGCCTTCACCCGGGGCTGTAGACCCCCCAAAGTCGAGGGCCCTGCTCCCTGCAGGAGGGCTGGTGCTGGGTGGAGGACTGGGGCCAGACACCGAACCTGGCCTGGCTGATCGCCTCCCTGATGGGCAGCGGGGCTGAGTGGAGCACACAGGGCAGTTTCCGCCGTGCCGGAGGCCGTACCGTATGGCGGGGCACCCAGCCTCACCCCACCCCTCAGGGTGGACCGACTGGGCCAGGGGTGGGCCAGAAGCGCAGAGCCTGGTCTCTGGGCTGGCCTGCCCTGCCCCTGGGGGCAGACCGGTTGACCCCCGGGGGCTGGACAGGACTCCCAATGAACTTGCAGAGCCCGACCTCCAACTCAGGGCAGCTCTGTTACCCCCCAGCACCGCATGGGGAAGGGTCCCCCACATTATGTGGGTCCCTGGGCCCGTGCATTAATCTGATTTCAGCAGTCGATAACTCCTGACTGATGGAGTAAATGGGGTTAGAAGAAGACTACCATATAAAAGAGCAGTAGTGTAAAAGGTATGAAACCAAATGATTACAACATAGAGGTGCATCTATAACTAATGACAGTGCAAAATTGTACAGGAAGAGACCTGATGTTACTTGTGACAGTATTGCTTAAGGGAAACAGACAAGGAGTCCTGTGGCACTTTTAAAGACTAACACATTTATTTATTGCATGAGCTCTCATGGAAGAAAATCCTGCTTCATCAGACTTTTGAAGTGGGATTTTCTCCCACAAAAGTTCATGGAATAAATAAATGTGTTAGGCTGTGTTCACACAGCCTCCTTATTTCGAAACAACAGAGGTTGTTTCGAAATAAGGTTTCAGCTGTTCACACGACG
>ML681984.1:5316377-5506187 GCA_007922195.1 Podocnemis expansa
GCAGGCACCAGCGGCGTTCAGTGCTGGGCAGCGCTGAACCCCGCCGGTGCCTGCAGCCCCCTGCGGAAGTGAAATAGCATTTTGCATTGAATTTTCCTATGCTTGATGTCTCTTTATGGTTTTGTTTTTGATTTTGTTTTTGTTTAGGCATTTTTCAGCAAAATAAAGCAGATTTTTCCAAGACTGAGATTAGGGAAAAATACATTGTTTTGCCTATATTAAAAAAAGTATCTTACAAACACTGTGTTCAAAAGACCTAGTGTCTCCATGTTTTGGCAAGAGGACTTGAAAGTTAGCTGTAAAGTTTATTTTTGTTCCAGGATCGTGCCTTTGCTGGTGGTGTGAAAACCAGTACAACACTGAAAAATGTCAGTTCATACATGCTCATTAGAGACATGTTGGCTTTTGGCAGCCAAACTCAGAGGCTTCTACCTGTACTGTGCATGCTTCAGCCTTGGGGTGCAGGGGCTGAGCAAGACTTTCCTTGCAGGTGCTCTTCTACTGCAGAGGGTTGTTGCACTGGGCGCAGTAACTAAAAATAGGGACGCTATCTTTCCTGTGATCTCAATGCTCCTTCTGCTGATTCCCCAGCAGGGAGAAAAATGAAGTTGCCTGAATATGGAAGAGAAAAGAGCTAGACCTGGGAGTGGGGATCATTAGGAAAAGAAACCAATGGGATAAGAAACGGAGAATGAGAATTGATGGGGATGGTGGTTCTGGAAGACTGAGACTGAATGATGAGCAAGGAGTCCTGTGGCACTTAAAGACCAATGCATTTATTTATCTCATGAGCTTTTGTGGGAGAAAATCTCACTTCGTCAGATACTTTGAAGACCCAGAAAAAGTGATTTGGGAAGTGGAGGGAAGATATGAAGAAGGATAGTGCCAACGTGGAAGATGCACTTGACAAGAATCCTAGGAAATGAACAAAAGCTGTTGATCCATTATTATTGATAGACGGAGCACAATGTGAGTTTACATTTACACCTGGGCGAACCATTTGGGTTCAGTGGGACTACACAGGTCAGATTCTTTTCTTTACCCAGTAGGGTTGCACCAATGTGAGAGAGCAAAACTTGCCAGCTGTCTGTTGCTTATTATTTAAGCCTGCATCATAATTTTGCCTTTTTCTTGTGTATTACCAATTTTCTTAACTTGTATAGTAATGTTCAATCTCTTCTGAAAAAGGAAGAAAAGAAACAAGCCAAAGGACATCATGCTCTGGAAGAAATTTCTCATGTTGAATGTTGAAGACTCATCAGAATTCAAAACCTGAAATTTGCAGAATATGTTATCATGTCTGCCTGTCAATGGGCAATGCTTGTATGTAAGTTAAAACAGAATTCCTGGGCTTTATGAATGTTCAGTTTTGAGTGCAGGGAAGAAATGATAAAAGGAGTAATGAACTAAGGAGGAGCTGGAAAGAATTTAGATTAAAAGATAAATTGCTCTTCTAATAAATTATGTCTGACTCCCAGGGAGGAAAAGTTTGGTTGTTTCATAAATGATGATATAGCATGCAAAAAAACTTTAAATAAATTCCTTGTTACCAAATAACAAGTAGCTTGGGTGAATGGAAATTTAATGAGGAGTTCTGGGTGCTACTCTCACGCACTGTATATAGCATCAGAAGTATATGTCTTTGGATGTTACAGATCTAAGTCTAATTATTTCCAATTCATGCTGCATGCAAAATTTGCAGCTGATGCTAAAGTTAAAGGCCTAGGGTGGGCCAGATTCTGCAGTGGTGATTCAAAGAACGCACTCATCTGTTAGCCAGTTTCATATGGGGATATGCAACATTCAGACTAGGAGCCTGCCTCTACTTCCCATGTGGACCCAAACTCCTGTTTTTGTGGAGGAAAATCTGAGATTGCAATGGAGAGAGAATAACTCTTTTTAAAAGGAAGGCTTAAATTCAGCATTCTGGTACACTCAATCTTCAAAGCGTCTGATGAAGTGGGATTTTCTCCCGTGAAAGCTCATGTAATAAATAAATTTGCTAATCTTTAAGTGCCACAGGACTCCTTGCTTGTTTTGCAGAAACAGACTAACACGGCTACCCTTTGGAACTTGGTAGCCTCGGGAATTTCTAGCCTAGTGCACTTCTGTGTACTGGCTCCATCTGATCCGTGAATGGGATTGTGTGGACTACAAGGCCATGCAGAACCGGGTCCTGCACAATTTTGTTCTTATGTCTTTAAGAGATGATATGTAATTTGTGACATGGGAAAGAGCAATCAAGCAACTGTAGGAGCATGGTTTACCACAGTCCAATATTAATGAGAACAGCATAGCAAATACCCTCCACACCCTATGAGCTGTGATGAGTGGCAGGGCTCAGTGCATATTTAATTTGTCTGACGTTTTGTAATCAAGCAAACAAAACAAAGCAAGAAACAAACCATGCTGATTAGTCGTGCCAGTGGAAAGAAATTTGAACCTCTCTTGAAAGTGTTATATTCACTCTTAACAGCTAGGACATGGCTGTAGCCTCGGATGCATTCTAAGATTTAATAAACCCATTGAAATCAGCAGTCAATTACAAAGTGGGGAAATCAAAGTCACGATAAAAAGAGCTCATGGCTCTTTTTAATAATACAGCCAGATTTAGCTTGAGGGCTTATGTCCCCTGCACGCATCTCTGTAATATTTTCATGCTCCCACCCACACACCCTTACTTTCTACCTTGAAGTCTTCAAGAACTGGCAGCACACTCAGGCTATGTCTACACTGATGGCAGCAAAATCACTGCCGTCCGCCCGGCGTTCCTGAACTTACTGCGGCACTCCCAGAAGTTGGTGCCAGAAGTCCTCGGGGCCAGGAGGTGTAGGGGAAAGCCGACCACAGGGGATTTGTGGTTGGATTTCCCAAGTGTGTTCTGGCATTTTTTGTGCCTTGAGTAAATGACCATCAACTGCCACCGAAAAGCAGCTCCAGTGTAGACTAGGGCTCATATAAGTTTGATACAGCAGGAGACTTTATCAGAGTTGACTTTTCCCTGTTGTGTACTGCTGCTGAGGCCTTGTCACGGCCCACTTTGAATCTCCACTGGTGGTCTGTTGCTCTCCATGTCTTCTCATCCATGCCTTCAAGATGCTGCACAACTTCCCCCTCCCCTAGCCACATCACTGCTCATATTACCCTGCTCCCCCTTTTAATTCACTAACAAATCTCCCCTAGACTTCATCTCTGTCTTATCCTCTCATTCACAGCGTCATGCCTCTCGTGATGCCTCAAACCCCTCCTTCCCCCAATATGTCGTACACCCAACGTCATATCCCTCTCAGAAACTCATGCACTCCCATGAAACCCAGGGCAACAGAGATACTCTCAGCCACCAAACACCCAGAGGAAAGACTAGATCAGATTAAATCAATGGTCCCTCCAATCCTCTTGTGACTACAGTTGTGATAATAGTGAGCATGTCTGACAAACTGGCGGCTTCATGTATGTGCCTAAATGGCAGCTGAGCTTTTTGGAAAATCTTGCACTACAAGTGCAAGGATTACATGCACCTGATGCCTGGCTAATGCAAAAATGCTCTAAGGTGTTCTCCTTGCTTTCAAGCTGGGATAGTTCCTACTTGTATCAGCCAGGTCTTGTACTAGTGGTGTTGAATATCAAGCAATAACTATACATATACACGTGCACATGTATACATACGCTAACACACATACACATGCTTCTTTCTAAACTCTACAGGGATGCTTTTTTAAACAGAATGATCATGGGAAATTTTCAGTTTGTAAGGGATTCATTTCTATGCTAGAACAGGACTACTTTTGGAGCAAAGACAACTATTGCACCAGAACAAGTAAAACAAACACTTCCATGCAAATTTCCATGAAACCAAAAGTGTGGGTTTCATAGACCTCTGCAGAGCATAATGATGCCAGCTTACACTAGCCCATGAGGGTTATTACAAAGCCATGAACACTGGATCAGCATGACACTGGGCACCTCCTTTTAGAGTCAACTGTGAACAAACATTTCATGAACTTCAGTGGGAGCAAGACGTGCTTTAGCAGGCTCAGAACAAATGAGACAAGGGGATCTGTATCGACATATGCATGTCATAGACTCGTAGATGCGAAGGATGAAAGACACCTATCCTCCTTCAAACACAGGGATACAGGCACTATCCAGCTCCAACTGAAGTCAGTGGGGTTTGTTCCTCTTATGCCACTGAGAGTTACTTCAGGAACTAAATGAGGAATAAATTAGGTCTGGTGGGCAATTAATCATAAAGGCCATTTCAGTGAAAAATTAGCTTTTTTGACTAAAAAAAGAATGTGTTTGGTTTTAGCAGAAAATTTAGACTTTTAATTGATGCTATGTCTGGATGGGGGCTCTGCTAGAAATTTGGGGGGAGGAGATAAATCTTATTTTTGGCATAAAGCTGAAATTTCTATTTAAACATTTTTCCAGTCTTTTGGTTTGTTTTCATTAGAAAAAAAACTGTTTATTTTTAACAAGTTGTAGAATAAATAGCTTCACTGGAGCTTTGAACTATGTATAAGGAACACACGTGATAGACATGACATCTCAGTGCACACTGCAAGAGACTGGGTGCCTCTTAACAGAACTGGTTGAAACTTGGATTTCCCATTCTTCAGGATGTGCTGACAAGTCAAAATTTGCTTCTCATTCTGATTCTAGATGGAAAGAATGAATTTCAGAATTTCTGGTAAAATAAAGTTTATTTTAAAAAGAAATGTTTTAGATCTATCAAAACACTCCATTCTTATAAAATTGAAGGGTGCTGTTTCAACTTTTTATTTTACATTTTGATTTATAGTACAGTATAGCACACAATAAAATGAATTTCCAAAGAAATAATTATTTCAAAATGAAAAAAATATGTTTTTAAAATTGGCATGTTCTCATCAGAACAGAATTTTTGTATTTCAACTGCACTGAGTTTTCCAAAAGAAAAACGCTTTTTCAGAGCTGGTAACCAACACACACACTGAGAAAAATATTGGTTCACTGACATTCAAGAGCCCTCCACCCTTTCTCATTGCAGCCTTTTTCCTTCCCTTGTAGTGATGTGAATTGCCCCAGTAGATCACTTCATCCTGCTCTGACTCCCTTCCCTTCCTTGCTAACATCCAGGCCCTAATTCCCTGGGCTCTGTCTATACTCACAGCTTAAATCAAATTAATGATCATTAATACAATGTAAAGTATTGCATGGCTATACTAACTTTCCTTAGTTCGAAATAAGGACCTCCCTCAGTTCAAAATAAGGAAAGGTCATTCCAAAATTATATAACCTCCCTTAAATTCAAAATGATGGTTAAATCAAACTTATTAGTTTGATTTAACCCAGTGTAGCAGTGTTAATTTGAACTAACCATTAGTTCGACTTAAGACATGTTGCCCTTCTTTCACCCAGGATGCCTTCCTCATTCTATATATTGGGTGGGCACATGACCCTTTGGGGGAGCCATGTTGCCTCACCTCCCATGGTGCCCCTCTCTTAAATTGAACTTGCAAGTCCTGTCCATGTTAGTTTGACTTGGGTTTCCAGTGGAGCATGTTAATTCAATTTAACTTAATAATGATTATTAGTTCAATTTGATCAGTTCAATTTAAGTTAATTCAATTTAACAATCCAAGTGTAGACATAGTCTTGTTGTCTTGCACTTGTGCCGCTATTTATACCAGTGTAAGTCAGTGTAAAATTCTGTCATTCTGTTACACCAGGTGCTTGGAGAATTAGGAGCTTGATATCTTCCCAAATGGATGTTGGGTAAAGTGGATTAACAGAGTTTTGTCTGTCTTAAACAGCCTGATGTAGACTAGCAGTCACAGGACCACCTCTGTCACTAGAGAAACAGACCTCTATGATTCTTGTTTTCTAACTCAGGCTAGAAAAGAGCTAGAAGCGATTCCACAGAAAACACAACAGAGCAAGAGGATTAAATTATCAATATCCCTAGTCAAGTCAGGCACCATCCAGCAGGAGGTCCCCCAGCAACCAAGAAGGCTAATTGCATTCTGCATAAAACTTTCTTTGTTTGGAGTGTTGGAAATCCAGTGCTGGAGATCTTTAATTGTGCTGTTCACATTCCCCAGGGGCTTTGCCAGGCTCTCTCCCCCAGCCCTGCTCTTATGCCCCTGTTGTCGTAATAACTGAGCACCTATATCTATATATGCAGGTTTGGCAGAATTTGACTTTTGACAAATAATTTTGATGGGCATCTGTATTTATTTTGCATTTTCCCCCTATTTTTGTTTTCTATTTTAATTTTTCAGCACTATAAGAAATTGTGGTGGGACACTGACACTAAATATTTAATGACAGTAGATTCTGAGATTCATTAAAACACAGGGCACATCGAAATTGTCCAGCATTTTCAAAAAAAAATTTTTTTCCGGATAATTATTTCAAAATAATTATCTCAAAAAAACATTTTAAAAAAATGTTGTTTTGGGACAACAGTCCATTATCCCGAAATACAATGGCTTTTTTTATGTCAAAAAAGAAAGTCTACATCGGACTTTCTTTTTTGAAAAAAGAAAACAAGGCAATGGAAGAGATAGGTGTCCGGGGATAGCTTTTTTAGAAACAGCTACCCCCAAAAAGACTTTATTTCAAAAACGCTGGCAGGCTTAACTTTTTCAAAAAAAGCACTTTAGTATCTTGAAATACTGGAACACTTTTTCAGGATTACTAAACCTCATTATTTTTTGAAAAAAGGCTTTTTTCAGGGTAGCTTTTTTGAAAAAAGCCATCCCTCGACCCAGAAAAGGCTTTTTTAAAAAATATCCTCCCTATCTCTTCCATTGCCTTACTTTTTTTCAAAAAAGAAAGTCCAGCGTAGACTTTCTTTTTCGAAAAAAAAAGCCCCCGTATTTCAGGATAATGAATGGTCCCCGGACCGTTCTCCCGAAATAACGTTTTTGAAAAAAGTTATTTTGAGATAATTATTTTGAATATATTTCAAAATAGATTTTTTTTAAATTACTTTTTTCAAAAAATGCTCCCTAATGTAGACATAGCCACACAATGTCAAAAATCAGATTTCAAAATATGCAAAGTAAATATCCCTAAATCAAACTGCAAGTTCTGAAGAAGTATTTGTTTTACTTTGCCTAGCTGTACATTTTGATTATTATGGATGGAAATGGTTTTTTTTTGCAGTGGTTTATGTGTGTTTATAGTGAAACTGATGCTTAACAGCACTTACCAATAAAAATCCAAACTTTCCAAGCCTATATACTGTTTTGTGCATGTGCACATATGCGCACATTAGTAACCTTAGAGATCTTTGCAAGCTCCACCTGCAATCTGCTAATTAATCTCCTTTGAGCAGGGACTAAAGAACTGACTTAAAAGTATTGCTAGTGCACTCGAGGTTCTAAATAGGAATATTTTTACCCCTCCAATAGGACTCAAACTGAAAAATCAAATAGGCCCCTTTCTGCTGCTCGTGGCCCCAAGCAATTGTATAGTCTCCTTATGCCTAGCGCTGGTTCTGTTTAGAAATAACATCCTGCTACAGAAATCCATCTTTATAGGTGCAGACACTGTGAGGGAGAAGAGTCCTGCCCTTTAGAGCCTGAAGGCATGTAGCCACCACTAGAGCAGATTTCCTACCTGTGGTTTCTCCACAGCACAGCCAGGTCCTGGGAAGAAGACCTGGGTCATGTAGGGAATAAGCTCAAACTATGTTGAGATGCAGAGACCATTGTCCCCATGCCAGTATGCAGGATTCCTTCATCCTTTTCCTGTTCTCAATTGTCCCCTTATGTTTTTACAGTTGCTGTTTAATAAATTCCATGTAGTTTAAACTCGGTGTATTGATCATTGGAACAGGGAAGCGGCTGGTGATGAAAGAGTGACAGGAGTGGAGACACTATAGCCCCTAAGACTGGGGGTTAAGCATCTAGGGCAGAGGTGGCCAAACTTATGGAATTCAAGAGCCACACAAGTTGATTATTAAACCTTCGAGAGCCACACTGAGGCATATGGTCAGATTTTACCTACCCCAAAATTACTAAGTTTAAAGTTCATTGCACACTTTAATTTTATCATAAAAAGAGGGCAAATATTGATCCTACTCATGTCAGATTCTAATAATTACTTAAGGTTACCATGAAAACTAGGCCAACCTATACGTAAAAACTTAGCTTCTCCATGCCATCTTGACCATGCCACCACTTTTCTGCACCATCCCAACCATGCCACCGCTTCTCCCCGCTGCTCTGACCCCCTGCTAACCTCCAGGCCTTGACGCTGTCTCCCACAGGTCGAACCCTCCCTCCCGAGGGCCCCCTTATCTGGCCACTCTGGTAGCTAGGCACAGGCTGGGTCTCCCCCCCAAGAATGCTCTGAGCATGCTCAGGGCAGCAGATTTAAAGCTCCTAGGCAGGGGCTGCTTTCCTCTGGCTTTCTTCCACAAGCCGCCATTTTTCATTCAAGAGCCTCATATGGCTCCCGAGCCTCAGTTTGGCCATCCATTCCTGATCTAGGGCTATGACTACATTAGCAAATTAGTCTGGATTACGGAGCTTTAATCTGGACTAATTTGGTCCCTGTCTACCCTAGACGTTGTCTAGTTCAAACTAAAAAACTCTTTTGTTCGAACAGTAGGTTCCAACTGAGCACTTACTTTGAACTTAGTTTGAACTTTAGTTTGAACTAGCTCGATGCAGCCATCCTAGTTTGAACTAAATACATTCAAAATAAGTGGTTAGTTTGAACTAGCCATGTTTTTTTAGTTCGAACTAAAAAGTTAGTTTGAACTAAAAACACGGCTAGTTTAAACTAAAAAGCTGCGGTTAGTTCAACTAACCTGCAACTGCTTAGTTCAGACTAAGCAAGTCCGAACAAAGCTTTCTAACATAGCCATAGCCTCTGGTTCCTTGGCCCAGCTTTATCAGGGACCTGATAACAATCTTCAAATATGTTAAAGGCTGTTATAAAGAGAGAGGTGATCAATTGTTTTCCATGATCATATAGGTAGGACAGAAAGTAATAGGTTTAAACCACAGCTAGGGAGATTTAAATTAGCTGTTAGGAAAAATTTTCTAACTATAAACTCTGGAATAGGCTTCCAAGGGATGTTGTGGAATCCCCAACACTGAAGTTTAAAAAAATAGATCAGCTATTCCAGGGACAACTCATGGTTACCCGGTTCTGTCACAGTGCAGGATAATGGCCTTTATGACCTCTTGAGGGTCCTTTCAGCCATCCATTTCTATGATTTTGATTTTCAGCTTATGATAAATCAAGATCCTTTTAAAAAAATGAAAACCTGAAAAAATTCCATGAAAATTGATTTTTCCTCACAAAAAGAAACAAAAACCCAAACCCACAGAATCCCTTCCCCTTGCAACATTTTGATCAACAATTTATCAAGTGGCTCTAATCCAAACATAATGCAGATCATACCTTCCTATCATTTCATGGCATCTCGTGTGATCTCTGTATTATAAGGCGCAGAGCTGGTCGAAAAATGAAATCTGAGTTGGAGAGAAAATTCTAAATATCAGCCTTGGTTTTGTGCTGAAGTGATGTTGTTTGCACTGATTTATTCCATTGACCCTGGTGCAATGATGTGTAATTTACACCAGTAGGGTAAGAGGGAAAATTTGCTACATGAATATGTATGTGAAGTGCTCCATTCTCTCTCTCTTATCACAGAAAGATGAAGTTGATGAAGCAACAGCAGAAAGAAGGAAAGAATCTGCCACTGTTTCTAATAACGGATGACTAGTAATTATTACTCTTGAAGACACAGCGGCACAGTTACCCAGTGTGAGCTCTTCCTCTGACTTGTTTAACCTCATAGATTCCTGCTACATCGGATTAGTGTTTTTTGAAGTAGAAGGCCCTAAATTATAGAAAAGTCACTAAAATGTCATTAGGACTTTCCAACAGCATTACAGCACCCCTGGGATCTAAAGCAGAATCCACTGAAATGAAGTGATTTGATTTGTGTCTCTTTCAAATAAATCTCCTCCACATTGTTCGCCCTTTCTGTCCCAAAGGATGGAAATTATTGCTCATAAATGCTGTAAAGAAAAGCCGGGTACAGCTTTCAGGAAATATTTTGGGGACTGGGTTTTGTTGTCATCATACTTTAGTCTAGTGCTGGTTGGTATTAAATTCACTTACAACCTTTCAAGCAAAATGTATTCCTTATAAATCAATGGGGGAAAATGGATAGTTTCAAGAACTGCAAAACAAACAAGGAGTCCTGCGGCACTTAAAGACTAACAAACTTATTTATTGCATGAACTTTCATGGGAGAAAATCACACTTCAAGAACTGAAATTTTAATTTAATCCTTTCACTTCTAGATTCTCCCTTCAAATTTCATCCAATTTGGTACCTACTAAAAGATGTTCCCATCTGTTGGTGTATGTGAAATGAAGTGGTAGATCTCAATGCATTTCTCAGTGAAAAGGAAAACCTCAGCAAAAACTGCTAGTAGTTTTTAACCTTGTTTTGCCCTTTTGTTGGCAATTTCTTCATAAAAGTCAAAAATGAATAGATTGCTGAGACTGGGCTAGCCTCTTGTCTCTTGGAGGAAAAAGATTCTTCCATGCGCTCTCTCAGCTTTTCTGTTTCCCAAAATGGGCCTGGGGGAGGATTGGCAGGAAGGCAACACTTTGGAGCTTTTTTGAAAGAACAAATAATCATTTGGTTTGGATTAGTAGGCTTTGGGTGAAATCCCAAAGGTACCTACTAAGGACAAGCAAGGATGCTGGGTCTGTTTGGAATATGAAGATGAGAAGAGGCACTTTTCAAACGACACAGCTGTTTAGGGTTAACTTTTAGGGAAACTTTGAAGTTGTAAGAAAAGTGCATTCTTTCTGAGCTCTCTTTATTTATCATCACAGAAATTTCCATATGCCCTGAAGCTAATTAAATGCTAATAAGAAAAAGCAGTAACGCGGCTGGAGGTCGAAACTATTAGGAATGGACAGCAGAAGGTTTTCACGTGGAATTGCCCGACACTTGAAGGGCTGGGGTGGGGGAAAGGAAGCACGTCAATCAAGTAGACGTCACATGACATCTTAAGCAGCCTATTGATCTGCCATTCTGAATTCATGCAGGATGACTGCTTGTCATAAAACATTCAGCAGCCAAAATCAATAGGAGATGTGGAGCACTGAATCTTGTTGCTTCAAAGCCGTACTTGAAAAAAAAAAAATCATTGCTACTCAAATGTCACCAGGCCACAGGTCTGAATTGGAGCCACGTCTGGCAATTTCAATAATAAGTGTTTGTTTCCTGTTTTTCAAAGGGGGAGCCCAGCTGTAAAGTGAAAGGGCCTGGATTCAGCCATCTGACAAGGGAATCAATATTATCGCTCCCTCTCTTTATAGAGCACATGTGAGGATTAGAGAGAGAAATCTAGGCTACCATGAAACTTTCCCTAAGACTGAACCTTCCAGATGTCAAATGAGTTTACCAACCCTCTGCGGTTCTCCCACTAAAATTTCATGCCTGGAAGTGATTGGTGATCCTTGAAAGACTTGTAAATACATGGTGGAAAATGGATTATCTTCTGGAAGAAGAAGATAGGCTTGTTGGCTTCGGAGATGCAAATTATTTCTTGAGGGTTATGATTCTGGAGTGGTTTTGATTGTGCACCCATGGAGTCAGATTCTCACTAACTGGTACCTCACATAGTCATTTATGCCTGTGCAAAGTGAACATGCTATGCTGCCCTGCTGATTTAATAGCCTTTTAGACTTCCCTTGCACAGGCATGAATCATGTGAGGTGTGAGACGGTGGGTGATCAGGCTCTGGTATTAGAAATATTTGAGGCCAAGTATGATAAATGCGAGTGGCAGGAAGATGGGCCAAAACTTGAAGGGTGTAAATGAAACCATGGAACGAAGAAGTGTGATTTGCCCATCAGACTGGAAGCAGCTGCTCTACAGACAATATGACAGCACAGTAGAAAATAACTGCAACTTCCCAGAAATAAATACTCACCATTAACTGACATGCTGCTATCCATTTTCAGTTAATATAGTTCCTTCTTGTAATTGAGCAGCAACATGGAGTTTACAAATCACTGGTGCATGAATACAAAATAATACAAAACTATGCATGTGATTAAATGAGAAGAGAGGAATTTCAGAAGTCACTATTGGTTATGCCCCTTATGAGCAAAAGTTTCAAGAACTGGAATTTCAAGCCTTTCATTTCTAGATTTTCCCTTCAAATATCCCCAGTTTGGCACTTACTAAAAGATGTTACCATCTGTTAGAGTATGCGAAATGAGGTGGTAGATCTCAATGCACTTCTCAGTGAAAAGGAAAATCTTAGTGAAACTGCCAGTAGTTTCTGCCATTAAACATAACCTCTTTCCCACCATCCCAGTCATTTGCCAGACCTCTCTACAAGCCACTGGTCTCCTCACCCCATCCCAACCAGTTCCATACAGTAATATTGACTTCAGTGGAAGAATTACATCATCGGCCACTGTGAGAATCTAATTTGGACCCATCACTTCTGAAAGAAGATATTTATTTCCTGCTTGTAAAGAGTGAATTGGCAGCAGCACCATTATTTCTGTGTGCCCCTCCAGGACATGGTGGCATCCTACTCCTGTCTCTTTCCCAGCTACAAGCTTCTGGTGAAACACCTTGGGTAATTTATTTACAGTACGCTTCTCAGTGCCCTGACAAACTTGTGCAGACCTTTATATCCACTGTGTCACAGACACCGCAGCGTGCTCAGCCAAGGAGCGAGGAAATAGAAACGCTCTTCCTCCTAAGAGATCTCACCTGAGTCATCTCCACAGACTGCCAGTCTCTCTCGTTCCCCTTGAGCACATCCTGCCTGTGCCTTTGTGCTTTCTGGGCTAATCAGCTGGGGAAGTCTCTCCAGTCCATCACTTATCTCTCAGTTAGCCACAGCTTTGCCCCTCCGGTTTACTTTGGGGTGATTTCACTGGTCATCCAGTCATCAGAGTCCTGGTACAGATGTTGTTGCCCAGTACTCTGTCATGCTCCTATAAACATCTTTATGAGGAGTGTTCTTCCCATTGCTGCTGCTGCTGAAACATTTTCCAACTCCAACATCGTGAGCTATTGTTAGAGCCTAATCTGAAGTCAATGGGATTGCCGAATGCTCAGCACATTTCAGGAACCACCTAGCACCTTTCAGGATCAGGGCATTAATAAATAGAAGAAAGAAGGGCAGTGCAGTGTATACAGTTACTGTTGCCCTGCTACCGATTTGCACCCGTTCAAACAGAAAAGTCGACTTTGGATCTGAAACATGTGGCATGCAGGTTGGGTGGCATCGCTGAGGACATGAACGAGTAATGCCTGGAAACACAGAGCAGCCTGTGGAAAGAGAAATGTCTCATTTTAACATTTTTGAAACTAAGGATTCCAGTTTTTTGGCTCATCATAACTTTGCTTTGAGATTTAAGATGCTTTTTAGCAAAATAACTTTTAAAAAAGCCAAAAATGATCTAAATAAACCCAAACCATTTTAAATTGACCCAAAATGATTTTTTCTCCCAGATTTTTGATTCACAAAAAATTTCAAAGCTTGATTTTTTGTCTTGAATTATGATGGGAAAATTTGTGGAATCCTGAAAAATGTTAATGGCAAAGGTGAACCATTTTCTGCCTACTTCTAGTTGTAGCAGATGTCAGGGCACTTTCATTTGCTCCCTGCAGCAACCATTTGCTAATAATGTTTGCCAGATTTTAGAAATAAATACTTGAGAAGTAAATCCAGAAATAAGCTTCAAGTTTAACAAAAAAGACAAGATGCCTTCAAATCACAGCAGTGAAAATGCAGTCAGGCGATGGAGTCTGGAACATGAGCCAAAGTTCCCCAAAGTTTGGAGGCATTTGCCTCTAGGGTTCTGGTTTGGCCCTGTATTTATTACTAATTAGATGGAATTATTCCCTCCCCCAAAGAGCTTGAAGTCTATGGGCTCAGACTTCCATCTACGAGTGAGTTATGTTTGCTACAGCCCAAGAGCGGAAGGGAACAAAATGTGGCTGGACGCCATCTTTGGTACACAACGTTAACGTGTAATGGCTGGTTCTGTGACAAGTTCTACGAATGTGAGAGAGGGTCTGCTCCGCCTTGCTCAGCTCATGATCCTGCAGTGCAGGATGAGGCCCACGTGGAGTGGAAAGGAGCAGATCGGGTCCTTCTTGAGCAGTAATAAACACTGGGTTTGTGCTGATTCCCATGCATAGCAGACTGACCGTGCAGGACGGGAGCTGACACTGTGACAGAGTCCCCAGGGAATCCGCAGTCATACTGGGGACGGCCGGGGTCCATGGTCATTGTTGACAGAACGTGCAGGGATGGTACTTGTGAGGAGGCTTCTCCAGCTGGAGCAGATCTTTCTTCGGCAGGGGAGCACTGGACCATCACAGGATTGCTTTCCTTGCTTCCCCTCCCTCACCTGTCCTGATTTATTCTTTTCTGTCTTCGCCCTTCACCTTCTTCATATGACTAAGCCTGGCTCCCCCAACTACCATCGGCATTTTGCATAAACAGGTGTGCTGCTCACAGAAATACAATAGCTGCCCACAGGTACAGAGCAGTAGGAATGTCACCTGTCAGGCGCGATGTGCGGCCAGTGAATTGAAGAACAAGAGACCAGGACTGTTGGATTCTCTTCCTGGCTCTGGGAAGTGGATGGCATAGTTGTTAGAGCTGAGAACTAGAATGGAAAGATTCATGGGTTACACTCCTAGCTTTAAGGAGTGCTGGCTAGTGGTTAGAGCTGAGGCCTGGGAGGAAGAACGTCTAAATTCCTGGATTTGGAAGGTCTGAGCTAGGAAGCGGGACCATTAGGTTTTCTCACAGCCATAACCAGACTTGCTGTCTGAAGTAATTTCTCCCCTTGCAATTTCTCACTTACCCAAACTCTGCAATGTGGATAACACTATTTACGTCTCCAGATTAATTCACTAAGATTCTCATGGGAAAATACCTGGTATGACCCTGACTGCCCCAGAGAAGCGTCCTATCAACAGCAAAGCTTCTCACTTCTTGAGAAGGAGATTTAACTCCTTCACCCTCTTCCTTCCTTCCGGTTGACCCCTTCTCTAGACTTGGTCTCTGAGAATCATGCTGAGGGAATAGGAAGATGCCAGTACCGGAGGGCAGATGAACACTTATCTCACACTGCCTGATAAGCCTCTAATTAAATCCACTTGTGGGACACCGTGCTGAAAAAATTAGCCTTTCCTGACCTCCATGACATTTCATTGCATTGAGCCTCTTCTTTGTGTAAAAGAAGCAAGGAGTCCTGTTTTTCTGATTTTCTTCCACTGAAGCTCATGCGAGAAATAAATTTGTTAGTCTTTGCATAAGTCTCTCTTGCTGCTCCCCATAGGATTTTAGCCAGTGGATTCCCATGGGGGGAACTGTGAGCAGCCGCATGGCATTCCTCCTCATTGCTCAGCCTTGGCTGTTCATTTCTCCGCTTATTCTTTCTGATTATGGTTACTTATCTACATTGCAGAAGCAGCAGCTGGTGCCGATCATGGACCAAGGCCTTGTCGTTCTAAGCTCCAAAGGGGCAGCTGTGTTAGTCTAGTCCAGCCAAAAAAACCAAGGAGTCCTGTGGCACTTAAAGACCAACAGATTTATTTTTTGCATGAGCTTTTGTGGGAGAAAAATCTCACTTTGTCAGACTTTTAAAGCATCTGATGAAGTGGGATTTCCTCCTATGAAAGTTCATGTGAAAAATAAATCTGTAAGTCTTTAAGTGCCACAGGACTTTTTTTCCCCCCCTCTTGTTGCTCTAGGCACTGTGAATGCATGGCCAACTGCTAGGGGAAACACAAGGTGACAGTGAACAGATTGTATTTAGTACGAAAAGCAATGACTCCCAGGGCAGCAGCTGCCGAGCCATTATCAAGGGCTGTGTGGACATCCAGTCAGAAGTGAGTTTTAAGGAGCGATTTGAAGGTGGTCACCTTAGAGAGCAAGCAAAATGTCATTTTGGAGGAGAAAGCATGGATGCGTCAGAGAGAAGACTGGAATAATAGTCCTAATTCCTCACTGCAGCTTTCAGCTCAGACCCCTCAGCTGAAGTGCAATAAAGAAAGACCCCTGAGGAGTATGTGTATTTTTTCCATTGTATCTCTAAGCTCCCATTCCTTCTGTCCAGGCAGATAAAACTTTCACCGGTCTTCACTTTGGCTTTTATTAGGTGCTTTTTGCCACAATGCCTGAGAGTTTCACAATCTAACATATTTATCTGTGCAACATCCCTGTGAGGTAAGGAAACTATTATCCTGGATTTACAGATGAGGACCTCAGACACACAGGGGTAGATGCACAAAGGGACTCAAGCACCTAATTCCAAGAGAGGGCTCATAGCAGAGAATTGCAAGTGAAGTCAGTCGCTTCTTTCCCGCTTCTCAAGCCAGGCCTCTAAAGACCTGATTAATGAGTTAGGTGCTTTGGAGAGCAGGGCCCTGAGCCTTTCCTCTTTGCTCTTCATTTCACTCCTGACTATCTTGGGTGGCAGCGTGATGGCTGTCTGCTAGCTTCAGAGAATGCTTTGCTTAGGTGTTTATTTCTTCTCATGGCCGTATGGGGGAATTCAACTCAGGGCAAGTAAACATGAGCCTTTGCAAAGCTGAGTCTAAATCCCCTTGGTAAGTTTTGCCTTCAGTAGTTTGCCCACAGTCCTCCAGGAATCTGTGAACCCATCCTTCTTCCCTCAGCTGTGCTCTCCTTTAAATTATGTAAAAAAACTCAGACTTTGCTATCATTTTTCTGGCTCCTGAGCTGACTACATTTCCACTCTCTCTTTTACTCATCTTCTCCATGGAACTTGTGTATAAATCACTCATCTTCTCCTTCAAGACCCTGCCTAACTCTCTTTTCTCCCAACCACACTGTTAGTACTAACCAAATTAATACAGGATTATAATAGAATTTTATTTCTGACAAATGACTCACCATGATCCATGGCCTTTTTGACTTGGAGAGGTGCTAAAAAGGCAAGAGTCCCTGGTGAATTTTTGGGAGTTGTTTTGGGAGAAACTGAAAAATCTGAAAACTGGGAAACTAGGAAATCAACTTTTTTTTTTCGAAGTTATGAAAGTACCTAAAACCCTAGCTGAAACTGAGCTCTCATTAAGTTAGGCACCATACATAGAGACAATCCGTGCCCTGGAGAGTTTATTGTCCAAATATACAACTGGTGGGACAGATAAATGGCATATCAGTGGCAGAGCCAGCACAGAATCCAGGTCACTTTTGCCCTCCCTTCCTTCACCAATCTAATGTAGGATCACTCTGCCTCTCTAATTTAAACTGTTTTTCACAAATGGGACTGGCTGAAAATGTTTCTTCTAGGAATGGGTAAAATGACCTAGGTACATGACTGGATCTTTGGCAATTGGTTGATACTTCCTTGTAAGGAAGCTGATATCAGAGAGAGAGAAAGATGGTTGATTAATACCTGGTGTATTGTCTATTCTTGGACAAGTCATGCTCTTCATAGAGGAAGGGGCAGATTTTTAAACTCTGCTCATAATAATTACAAACAATGAATGTCTTGTGGCACCTTAAAGATGAACAGTTTTCTTCAGGCATGAGCTTTCGTAGACTGCAACCCACTTTATCAGATGCATGTTCATACCACAGGACTTTTGTTGTTTTTGCTATGTATGCAATCTGTGTTGCTTAGTTTGAACTAATTTGCATTTTTAGTTCAAACTAGCCCAATGGAGACATGCTAGTTTGAACTAAATAAGTTTGACCTAGTGTTTAGTTCAAACTAAGCACATTTTTTTAGTTGAACTAACTTTTAGTTTGAATGAGCTGTGCTGTTTTAGTTCAAACTCAAAAAACATGCTTAGTTCGCATTAATTTTGAACTACTTAGTTCGGAGTAAGAAAGTCTGAACTAAGCTTTGAGCTGTAGACATAGCCATACAGACTAACATGGCTACCCCCTGGGACATAATGTTTCTGGTTCTCAAAGTGCAGCCTGTGAGAAATAAACCGAGACTACTGAGAGGAAGGTAGAGGACTGCAGCACTTGGAAAAGAAATTGGGAAGGGATATTGGGTATGAACATTGGCAGGCACATGGACCCAGAAAAGGAATTTTCTTTTCTGTTTCTCATGGTGGGTCCAATTCTGTGCTGTGATATAACATAGGCGAGAGGTACGTCTTTCAGGAAATCGCTCTCACACCCCTACATAAAAAGAGGACCTCAGAATTGAGAGAGGTATAGGGTTGGAGGACAGAGTGGGCTACCAGATAATTTAGTTTGACCTTCTGCATATCAGAGACCACTAAACGCCACCCATCCATCTCCACACAAGGCCCACCAAAATTAGACCAAGGCACTACAACTCTTGGGAGGCTAATCTCTCATGTATCACAGGCAGAGAAAGGGTGGGACTGAGGCGCACCAGCATCCCTGCAGTGGCAGGAAAAGATTAAATGAGATAGAATCAGCAGACCCAGAAGTTGCAGTACCATTACATTGCAGAATGGGGCCATCAGGGATTGAGGAGATTAGGGTGGTTCTCTTAATGGGGACAGGAAAACCAGTGCAGGTGGTATCCGTTCATTTCTGAGTTTATAGCCTACATATCCCTGGCCAAATAAGTGGGAGATTTTGCTCCTGGCATTTGGCACAGCAAAAATTAAAAGGATGGTCTCTACATATGGCAATTTGTAGCTGTAGTTGTCTCAGGGCAGGAAGCACACACAAGACTGCCCTCCCTTGTGTGATTTCATTGGGGAAGGAGCCTCAGATGAAAAGATTTGCAATAGGTTTCCTACAGTTTAATCCAGACAGGTGTTTGCCATGTCGTAGAAGGGCCCCTGCAGTGTTTTGTCAGTGCAGAGCTAATGAGGGAGAAGAAACTGTTTTATCTTTCTAACCCTGGAAAGTTCACCACAATCTAACATGTGATTTATACATAATGAGTCTTGTCACACTTCTATTCCTGCCTCATATGAAAGCAATCAACATACCTACCGCTGATCAGAAATATATATATGTGTCTCCCATGTTTTATTCACAGTCTAATGATTGTAATGATTTGCCAGTACAAGGACTGTATCTAGATTTGACTTCTATCTGCAGTTACATCTGGGAAAGCATCTTAACATGAATGAGAATTTGCAAAATCAGATGTTAAATGATTTCAGCAAAAGAAGTAAAAGCATGTGGACATCAGAGGGTACAGCTGAAGGGAACCTTGTGGCTTAGAGATCACTTTGCAATAGCTGAGAGAAAGGGAGCAGAAAGGCACCTTTTGCTGAGCCATCTGGCCAGTTAACTTCACAGCTCAAGGAGCTCAGGACAAGGAGACAAAAGCACCTGAACCAAACACCCCACTCAGCTGTGGAACCATTGCCACTAAACCATGAGTCTATACGCCTTTCCTGAGACGCATATATCACATCCAAGTAAGACTTACAGAGACATAGACTTTCAGGTCAGAAGGAATCCTCGTGATCATCGAATCTGACCTCCTACACAATGCAGGCCCCAGAACCACACCACCCACCCTAACCTATGATCGAGTTACTGAAGAACCCCAAAAAATGGTTTAGATGCAGTGGTCCCCAACCTGTGGTCTGTGGACTGCAGGTGGTCCACGGGGGGAAAAGGATAATTACTGCAGGTAAATGTGCTGCAGGTAAATGTACTGTGATGAGTGCACTGTGTTTGTGAATCAGCCTAATAAATTTTTAGAAATAGCTGCACTTTTAATACCCCTTGATATTCAAGTGTGACTCCCATAAGCCATAGGTTATGTTAAAACTGTTTAAAATGGCTTGCTGATGCCGGGGTCCTGAAGAGTTTTGGTGACGATGTAGTGGTCCACGTAAAGGAAAAGGCTGGGAACCGCTGGTTTAAAGACTTCAAGAAACAAAGAATCTATGAGCAAGTGTCCCACACCTAATGCCACAGAGGAAGGTGAAAACCCAGACAAAAGCCAGGGTCTCTTCCAATCTGCCGTGGGGGAAAATTTCTTTCTGACTCTATGTATGGTGGTCAGCTAAAAACTGAGCACGTGGGCAAGACTCACTAGCCAGATACCCAGAAAGAAGTCTCTTTAGTAACTGAGAACCCACTTCATCTAACATCCAGTCAAAGGCCATTGGCATATTTACCACTAGTAATCAAAGATCAGTTCATTGCTAAATTAGGCTGTCCCATCCTCCCATCCCTTCTAGAAACTTTTCAAGCTCAGTTTTGAAGCCAGCTAGGAGTTTTGCCCCCACTGTTTCCCTTAGAAGGCTCTCCCAGGACTTCACACCTTTGACAGCTAGAAACCTTCATCTAATTTTAAGTCTAAACTTCCTGACGGCCATTTTTATCCATTAGTTCTTGTGTTTACATTGGTGCTGACCTTATAACTCCTCTTTCTCTCTCCTATTTATCCCTCTGATGAATCTCCATTCACCCTTTTCTGATTAGGCTAAACAAGCCAGACTCTTTCAATTTCCTCTCGTAAGGCAGGTTTTCTATTCCTTGGAGCACCCTAGACACCCTGCCCTGCACCTGTTCCTGTTTGAATTTATCTTTCTTAAACATGAGAGACCAGAACTTCACACAGCATTCCAGATGAGGACTCACCAGCGCCTTGAATAATGGTACTACAGCTCCCTATCTTTACTGCACCTGTGTGTCTGATGACTGGTGATAACTTCTGGAGATGTGACCAGTCAGGGGAATTTAACTCATGCATGCTGGTCATGCAGGAACACTTGTAAATATTGGATAGAAAACTATATAGCTGGGATTACCCACTCAGGTACTTTATGACCCTCATCACAGGTGAGGTAGAGAAGTATTTTACACAGAGCGATTGCTGTCTTGGCTGTAGCTTACTGCCAGTGAATTCAAGGGTGCAGTTTGCTTATTAGCACTTCCTCCAGGTCCTATGTCTTTTAAACTAAGATAAAAGTTCAAGGACTTGCAAGAAGCTTCTTTTGAAAAACAGGCTGGGAAGCTTTTGGAAATGTAGCTCTCATGGGCTTGTTAAGTGAATGAGCAGATACATACACAGCTGTCCGTGTATGTACATGTGTCTGTGTTCTTACACACCCAGTTGTTGCACTTCATGAAAACAAAATAACATTCTCAGTCTCATTGGTAAATATTCTGCCCTAACATTCCCAAAGACAGGGCTCTGCAACCTGTGGCTCCAGAGCCACATGTGGATCTTTGACTGCCCCTTTTGCCTCCTGGCTCCAGGCCCACCCTCACCACCTGATCCCTGCCCATAGAGCTTCATGTCTATAGATATGCATTCATTAGTTTCCATTTTTACCCTTCCAGAACTGCAGTATGTTAATTAGACCACAGATTGTGAAACCTGGTAAGATGGGGATGGTTCCATCTGCCGTCAGGTTCCAAAGGGGTAGCGATGTTAGTCTAGTTCAGCAAAATAAACAAGGAGTCCTGGGGCACTTATAAAGATCAACAAATTTATTTATTGTGTGAGCTCTCTTGGGAATCTTCAAGTGTCTGATGAAGTGGGAGTTTCTCCCATGAAAACTCATGCAATAAATACATTTGTTAGTTTTTAAAAGTGCCACAGGATTCCTTGTTTGTTCCACTGGTCATTGTTTCACATCTGGAGCTCTTTTTGTGGCCTAGCAAACTTTAGAAAACTACAAAATTAAAATGCCTGAGAATTGCTTAATCTCATTCTTTGCTCAATTTACTTTTAACTTCTCTTCTCTTAGCCACCAACAATTCTACCCCGAGAGATATCCAAATGAATACCTTCTTTCACCAATTCCCTCATACATGAATGTGTTTCACAAAAACCCAGGGTATGTTAACTCTTGTGAAATAGTAGGGGTTATATGAAAGGCAATGTTTAAACTTATCATGTACTTAATATGTTAATAGCAACTCATGTAAATCTCACGTGGGTTGGTATATCAACCCCTCTGATCTTTCCTTATTTCATTACCAAAGGCAGCTGCTTTAAGCTTCATAAGTGGGTATTAAGACCTAACACTTTCCCATTTGTTTATAGAAAAGCTTTCAAGTGAGCTGTCCTGTGATAGGTGATGAAATAAAGACTAAAGTTGAGATTTCCAAAGGGAGTTAGGACCACCTTTTGGCTCCCAGCTGTGCAGAGGAAAGTTTTGTGCATGACACCCAGTCATAACTGTGCAATATTCATATTACAATAGCACCTAGAGGCCCTGATTTGGACCAGGGCCTCATTGAGCTGAAGATACCAGTCCTTGCCACTAAGAGTTCACAATCTAAGGTGCTCAGTGATATATAAAGGGGTGGTGGAGGCAATCAAATACATCCAACCGCTGGTATGAGGGCCAGGCTGTCTTTCAGTCCATAGATCTGCCTCTGTTAATCTCCAGAGAAGCAAGGAATCCTGTGGCACTTAAAGACTAACAGATTTCTTTGTCGCATGAGCTTTCATGGGAGAAAAGCTCATGCAATAAATAAATCTGTTAGTCTAAGTGCCACAGGACTCCTTGCTTCTTTTGCTGAACTAGACTAACATGGCTACCCTTTATTCTCCAGTAATCCCATGCTATGGCTGCATGTGATACGAGTCAGAGCAGGAAAGGGCTTCAGGAGAGACTTGATAACTTTTTCTCTTGTCTTCAATATAAACAGAAGAGTGAATGTAAAGAATGTCCTGCCTCTTTTCACACCAAACAATGAGACTTCCCTTGGCCATAACCCACAGTACAGGACTCAGGTCCCTTCAATAAAGGCCATATGATACCCTTGTAATATGGCTCGTGTCAGCCAGGTTTTAGAGCCAGCCATACTCATCCACTCTGAGTTGCTTCTCAGGCACTCTAAATTTCTCTGCACATGCTAAAGCCAGTGATGCCCCTTGGTTTATCCCATTTAGGATGTACTTGTGGGAACTGTTTATGCCACACAGCTGCCCCAGCTCAGTCCAACCCCCTGCCAGAGGCAGGGCCAGTCCCACTAAACCATCCCAGTCGTGGTTTTGTCCAGCCGGGCCTTAAACACCTCCAAAGATGGAGATTTCACCACCTCCCTCGGCAGCTCATTCCAAGGCTTCACCACTCGCCTAGTAAAAAAGTTTTTTCTAATATCCAGCCTCGACCTCCCTAACTGCAACTTGAGACCTTTGCTCCTCGTTCTGTCCTCCGTTACTACCAAGAATAGTTGAGCTCTGTCTTCCTTGGAGCATCCCTTCAAGTAGTTGAAGGTTGCTATCAAATCCTCCCTCAATCTTCTCTTCTGCAGATTAAATAAGCCTAATGCTTCCAGTCTTTCCTCATAGGGCTTGTGCTCCAGCCCTTTAATCATTTTGGTTGCCCTCCTCTGAACTCTCTCTAGCGTGTCCCTGTCCTTTTTGTAGTGGGGAGCCCAAAACTGAACACAGTATTCCAGATGTGGCCTCACCAGTGCAGAATAGAGGGGAATGATCACATCCCTTGATCTGCTGGTAAAACTTCTTTTGATGCAGCCCAGTATGCCATTGGCCTTTTTGGCAGCAAGAGCACACTGCTGACTCATATCTAGCTTCCCATCCACCATGACCCCCAGGTCCTCTTCTACACTGCTGCTACTTAGCTGAATGTTTCCCAGCCTGTAGCGGTGCATGGGGATTTTTCGTCCTACGTGCAGGATTTTACACTTGTCCTTATTGAACTTCATAAGATTTCTATTGGCCCACTGTTCCAATTTATCTAGGTCTCCCTGAATCCTGTCCTTGCCCTCCAACATGTCTACTGGTCCCCCCAGCTTGGTGTCATCCACGAACTTACTGAGAGTGCAGTCTATTCCAGCATCCAGCCAGAAAGATTGACCCTTTCCCTGTCAACAGGCTCTGGATATTTTGCCACAAGGTGGAACCAAAAGGTGTTCTGTCACCTCTACACATAAGGGGTATATCTACACTGGGAACTATTTTAAGTCAATTTAACAAGGTTGCCTTTAAGTCTACTTATAGTTGACCTTTTTAAGTTGACTTAAGGGTATGTACACACTGGAAGGCTCTTAAGTCGACTTGATTAAGTTGATTTAACCAAGCCTCCAGTGCAGATGACCCTATCTACAACATGTTAAGTCATCTTAATAAAGTCGACTTAACGGTTAAGTTGACTTTAAGGGCAGGTGTTATTAAGTTGCCTTAAGCAAGTGCTTAAGTCGACTTAATAAAAGACCAATGTGGCTGCAGAGTTCCTTAGGTTGACTTAAGGAGGGTTAAGTTGACCGAAGACTCCAGCATAGACATACCCAAGAAAGGTGTAGCCTAGAGGATAATCCTGAGTATATGCTTACTTAGCATCCATTTCTCTGTCCCATTCTGTAGGTACTCTCTCGAGAACACCTGCTGGCCAGTCTGGAGGAAAGCAATAAAAATGTTAAGAAAACCTGACCCGTGAGGAAAGGCCTGTTTAGCCTTGAGAAAAGAAGACTGAGGGGACCTGATAACAGTCTTTAGATATATTAACTGCTGTTGTAAAGCAGACAGTGATCAGCTGTTCTTACCCACTGAAGGAAGGACAAGAAGTAATGGCCTTAATCTACAGCCAGGGAAATTTAGGTTAGATATTAGGGAGACACTTTTTAACTACAAAAAGAGCCAAGCTCTGGAATAGGCTTCCTAGGGAGTTTGTGAAATCCTTTCAGCTGGAGGCTTCTAAGACCAAGTTAGACAAACATCAGTTAGGGATGGTCTAGGAACACATGGTCTGACCCTACATTTTGATTAGTCTATGGGAGCATTAACTATGCTAACAGACCTGGAGTTTTGAAAAGTGAAGAATCATCTATTTAGGGCCCAATCTTGGCCCTCCATAGCCAGTGGGATCTTTGGAATTTTAAGGGATGCAGGAACTAGCTTTCAGTTTATATTTTACAGTGTCAGAAATGAGATGGACTATGAATTTATTAGCAGAGCTACGCTAAAATATTACATCACTTGTGCACCTGGGAAAAAAGAAATAAACTGGACTTCAATCAAATTCAAGAAAAGTAAAACATTCCAGCTCTGTTTTACCCTGTACTTCCTGCAAAAAAGGACATTTTCCACCTCCCCTGGTGAAAAATTCTCTTTGTATCTAGAGCTTGGTGAATTATTCACCATTTTTTGCCAGCAAACAGAGTATTTAATGAAGAAAAACACATCACTGTTTAATCAACCCAAGAAGATTTGCATAAAATAAAATAAAATAAAATTAACCCCATTCACTTGCAACGAGAAAATGAAACAAACAAAAATACAACAGAATTAGAATTCAGGCACTAGCTCCGCTTCATTGCTGTTGTTGGTTAGTGCTATGTCTAATTGGATTATTATTTGGCTTTATTTTGGGGGGGAGAGGGAAGTGAGGAATATAGGACGTGATTTTTTCAAACTGACTATCTGATTATAACTCAGTAAGAGTCATCAGCTGCTGTTAGCCAGGGACTGCTTTCTGCCAGAAACTGGTAATGGACAACCATATGGATTGCTTGATGACTATGTGCTGTGTTCATTCCCTCTGAAGCCCGTGGCATCATCCACTCTTGGAAGACAGGATATTTGGCTAGATGGACCATTGGTTTGACTCAGTATGGCTGTTCTTAGTCCTTGTTATATGTTATCACTGTAAAACATTATGCTGTTTCCCAACGGTATGTATATAAACAGGCAATATTAAGCATGGGGCAGGGCAGGCAAGTACCCCAAGCCCTGCACTTGGGGAGGGCACCCACGCTGGGCCAGGGTGTATTTCAGGGGCTGGCAGCTGTTTTAAATCGGACCACAGCACGTTCCACACATGGGCCGGACAGGAGGAGCTGGGCCAGGAGGAGCCACAATGCCTGCAGCAACAGCCAGCGAGATAAAGTGGAGGGTACTGGATAGGGAGGGAGGGGGTAGTGAAAGTGTGTGGGATGAGGGGTCCCAAGCAAGGACCGAGGTGGGGAGAGGTGGTGTGGGACTGCCAATGTAGCCGTGTAGGCAGCAAACTGGAGGGAGAGATGGTGGTAAGATGGAGTGGGTGGCTAGTCGCGTGACCCAACGGTAGGTCCCAGGAGGGTGGGGTGGCCAGGAGGGGGCAGGCAGTGAGGCACTAAGGGGGCTGGTGGTGAGGCCGGGGCCTGTGGAAGATGGTGGGTGGCTGGCACAGGGCCTTGAGGGAGGTGGTGGCAAGGTCAGGGGGCGAAAAGCAAGGATGGGCCCCCCATGGAGTCAGAGGGCATCCTTGACTTTTGCCTAGGGCTCCAGGAACACTAAGATTGCCCCTGTGTATATATATATGCATTTTAAGATTCCCTGGTTAAAAGAAGAAAATATTCATGTGTACTGGATCCATAATAAAAGCAGTAAATAGGCACTATACAGTACTACCAAATAACACAAGTCAAAATGACTCAGTTAAGGCTGGTTGAAAATTTTCTGTTGAAATTGTATTTGGTGGAAAATTGGATTTTTGGTTAAACAATTATTATTATTACTATTACCATTATGTTGCAAAATATCTGTTTTCTGCACACATTGTCAAGGTTTCACTGGAAAACAAAAACTCTTAGAAGCCAGAGTTTTTCTGGGGTTTGTCCTGAGGTTTTTTTGTCAAGGAAAAGCCAAATTTTTCCACAGAAAATTGCAATGATTTTTTGAAAATCATTGTTGAAATGTTGTTTGAAAAAAAAACCATTTTCCCAACCAATTTTTTGCACATTGCCCAGCAAAAAACTTATCTAACCCAACTATTTAATGTTCCTCCCACACATTACCACAAAAAATAACATCAGTTAAGAGCATCGGTAAACACAAACTTCTTTAACACTGATGTAGCTGTTACTTCTTTTAAAAAATTAATATGCATTCTCATGGTCAATAATATCTTTCATTTATATAGTAGTTTTCACTCAAAAGAATGAAATTCTTTTCCATTAGTCACCTACCCAGGTCTGCTTTGTTTGAAAGTCAATGGAGAAAACTCCCATACCTTAACAGGAGCATCATTGGTTCACCATCACTTCAGTAGTGGCTTCTTCTTCCAGAGGAAAATTCCATTTTTTTTTAAATTCAGCCAGGAAAAGTCAAATAAAACATTTCACTTTAGGTTAGATAAACATTAATCTCTGTCTGCCAGAGTTGCTGCAGTACTTCATGGAATTTGAAGGCCAGACGACATCTCCTGTAACACACTGCAGCCCATGCTCTGAGTCTCTGCAACATATGGGCATCCCATGACTGTTGTACGTGATGGGGGACATAGCAGGTCGCGGAGCACAACCTATGGGGTGAATGGGGTCATGTGTCACCCAACCTGCAACTCCCATGAGAGCCCGTGGCAGCTCAGGCAGATGCAATTTAATGTCAAACTAATTCAAAACAAAACAATTAACTGCATTCCAGTTTAATTTTTTTCCAAACTTTTCATTTTGCAACATATTTCAAGATTTCAGCTTTTTTATTCAGTGCAGGATGAAGCCATTTTGAAATATCATGATTTTCCCACGAGTGGGAAATTCCACCCAGTTCATTGCAGCAAAGGGCTGAAATACTGGCCCATTTCTAGGCCAGATCCTTAGCCACCTATTCTGACTACTTGGGTTGCTCAGACAGTCGCAAAGAACAGTGTGAGGTGCCTCAACAGGTCCTTGGGGACTTCCCCTGGGATAGGGGGATACCAAGGTGCTAAAATGTTGGTGTAGCCAATTACATGCTACTTTTCTGGGCCTTTTTGGCATAGGTGACACATTAGGGGTAGATAGCAGGTATGGATGGAGGCTGATCTAAGGTAAGTTGGACGTTAAACTGATCCCAGCCAGAGTTAAGTTTCGGGGAGCAGAAAGACCACTTAATAGTCTGTCAAACTTGTATAGTTTGGGGCGTAATATAGTTTTCACAGCATAAGCAGAGCTATTTTACAATACACCTGTATTCCAGCGGAAGAAAAGGGAAGGAACTAATGTGCCGCACAGTAAAAGTAGCCATGCTGCAGGAATTTGAGCCACAACCCTGCTGTTGGTTGCACTGGGATAAATCACCAGAGCACTCACTCTCCAGCCACACTGGAGAAAAATGAGATTGGGACCTGTTCCTCACCCATTAAAGTAATGGAGCAACTTTCCAACTTTTTGTCTGTTCTTTCTAATGCTGTTGTATGTAGAGGGTGGGCAATTTTTTGAAATAAAATTGCTTTTTCTTTCCAGGTTGATTCATTAAAATAGAAACTTTTCACAGGAACCTGTCAAGTTGGAGAAGAAGGCTGTCTCAGATCCAGGTCAAAATGAGAAAGAAAAAAAAACTCCACACCTACATAACAGCAAGGCAGTCAGGGCATATACTTAGTGGGGACAGGCAACCCGGGTCCAAATCTTTTTGCTGAACCAAGCAAAGCAGGGTCTTGAACATGTGTTTTTTCTCACCTCCTGGCTATTGCAGAGTGATTTTTGTGTTTGCTTTTTCTACCCCTGTCCTTTTGAAGAAAATGTTTAAAGTTCTTGGTTTCCCAGGATAAAAAGGGACAATTTGTGAAATCACTCAAGTTTTCTGCCATGTGCTGAGTCTGTAGACCAGGGACTGTCTCTTACTACACGTATTGAGAGCAACCAAAAAGAATACGCTCTGTTCTTGACTGTGGTTTCTGGGTACTAATGTGATACAAACGTAGTAATGATAGCTCCTACTGTTGTCTCCTTTTCATACACTATATACTGTGAGAGCTTTTTGACCCTATCTAGAAAAAGAGCATTGAACAGGCTAATAGGGCTATGAATTCATGTCCCAATCCACAGCCTTGAAAATGGCTTAAGTTTGCACTGGAACAACCTGTACTTAAGGCCTCTGCTGCTCACTGAGCTATGAGCTTGCATTGCATTCAAAGGATAAACACAACTGTTAGGTTGTGCTTTTAAGCAACGAACCCAATCAGTTTTGCTTCATGCCAATTTTTAGCCAGCATCTCACTGTTTCAGTAAATGGCTTCTTAATGTGCTGTTAAACCCTTCCTCTTTGGCTCTCTAAATCCCCTCTGCTTGGACTGTGATGGGCTTGACAGTTTTGAATCTGAGCATGAAAAACAATAGCAAACTAGGAACACGGATAATGGCCACTTTGCCTTTCTAATCTATTGGAAGAACAAAATATTGATGCTCAAATATAAGGGGCTGGTCCAGATTCAAAGCCCTTGGAAGTTCAGTGAGCCAGTTGAACTTGGGAGCTGTAAAATCTGCTCCTTATACAGAGTGAAGGGTGCACAGACACAAATGGCACTGAAACGCTAAACTGATTCCTTTAAAGGAATTGCACATTGTGGTGAAGACACTGGTTTAAGCCTCAAAATACTGGGGTTTAATTTCCAGCTCTGACACACTTCCTGTGGGAACCTGGGTATGCCATTTAATCTCTCTGTGCTTCACTTCCCCATCTGTTCAAAGGAGATGGTCTTCTCTGTCAATTTAGGTTATATGCTGTTCTGGGCAAATAGTACTAAACATTATGTTTATTACCACCATTGTCATGTTTTTTCTCTCACTCTTGCTTGCTCAAAAACTATCACCAGGTATTTCAATAAACAGACCTTTTGCCCACCTATCATTCAGTCCAACAAAGCATAAATCATCCACTACAGACTAAATGAACACTCCACTACTCAGAAAGTTTCTTAGGAGAGTATTAAGCTCAACTAGTCCTCAGGTTCCTCAGAGAGGCTGTCTTTTAGAAAGCAGAGCTCATGTGTTCCTGTTCATTTCCTTAACATGATTAACAAGGGATGAAATCCTGATGAAATATATTAGGACTTTAAAATGGGAGTGGCAAGACCAATTAATGGTAAAGAAAAACATTATGTATAATAAGTTGATGAATACCCAGCATGCAAAAGTTCAAGTGTGCATGTTAAACAGAGATCATTAGACCAGCGCACAGCATTAAATTACACTGTCTTTTTTCAGTCTCTGGTAATTTGCAAATCTTTCAGTAATTTATCATTCTTCCTGAACTCATCTAGTGCTGTACCCTCTGATGGCTCATGAGATAAGACAGATTGTCCATCAATACTCTTTCTTAGGGAGGAAGGGAGAGAAAGAAGATGCCTGGGTCACCACTCGATTATTCCAGCCTCATGGTGGGGGTAAAACGGGTCTACTCATTGCGCATAAAGTTTTGCATGTGTGTAAAGTGAAGCACATGCATACATCTTTGCAGGAAGAGAGTCCGTTGACTTCAGTGAAATCACTGGCATCAATCTGGGACCAGAACTGTTCCTCTACAAATATGCAGAAGAACTGTGTTCGTTCAAGTCATGTAGCACAGTTTTCTAACTTGGAAGCCAATGGAAAGGAGTGAGAAGCCCAGTCAATCGTTCACTCATTTTTGTCATTTCGTTCAGAGCTGTCACAGAAGTAAAACAAAAAAGCAAAAACCACCCAATGACGGGAAATCACGTTGGTGTTTGCGGAATGAAAACAGAGCTCTGCAAACTTCTCATTCAGCTATCATTGCTGCTGAAACTGACCTTGGCTGATCAAAGATTTAAGATGGTGATCCTACTCCAGGCAGGACCAACCCAGGGGTTTTTGGTGTCTTAGGCAAACTATGACTTTGGTGGTCCCTGTCTCATTCAATGTAGAAAAAAAGACAAAGTCTAGAATGAACACATTAATGTATTTTTTTTTTAAACAGAAAAAAATCACTTCTGTCTAATTTGGTGCCCTTTAAAGCCTGGGACCCTAGGTGACTGCCTAGCTTGTGTATATTGGGTTGGCTCCGACCCCAGGCCTGGAAATAGAATCAACTAACTCGAAGATGAACTAGAACTCTCTTAAATGTATTCATTATTACTGTCCACCAATTGGGACAATTAAAAGGTCATGTTCTTTTCATAGGAAATTAACCAGGATGCTTTAACACATACCAATACTGTATCTGTTGCAAGAGGTCTATACATGAATAGATTCCAAGGCAGAAGAGATCACTGTGATCATCTAGTCTGACCTAGCATGGGTCCAGGAATAATTTCTAGAGCAGATGGTTTAGAAAAACATCCAATTTGGATTAAAAAATGATTAGTGATGAAGAATCCACCATGACCTTTGGTAAATTGTTCCAATGGTTAATTATGCTCACCATTAAAAACGATACCTTCTAGGAAAGAATGCTTCTCTTGCTATTAATCTGCTTTTTGTTGCTGCAAACATCAGATTTCTCCACCAACATGCTAAGTAAAGATCCTTCAGCAAACGAATTCACAGTCATGCTTTTTGTTCCCAGCATGTACATAAAGACAACTTGTAATTCCAGTAAATCTCATCAGTACTTACAGTGCCTGGAGGCTGAATTATAAATTTCCTTATGGTGACTTTGGACCAGCAAACTGAAATGCTGTTCTCTGATCTGCTTAGTAGAGATGGGCTGGGGCTGAAATACCCAGGCTTCTAGTTATTCATAGCTACAGGAAAAACAGTTAGGTGTATTCTGTTGAGGGAACTCATGCTGAAATGAATGAGAGAGAGAGAGAAGAGATTCCTTGTTTGGACATTAATTATAGACGGAGATGCCACTAAGTGGCCTACAGTTCATTCTCACACTTTTTATTATTAAACCATACTGTCAGTTAGTTATCATCTTGACAATCTAACCATTTGACCTGAAATTTTCCATACTTTATCTCTGCCTCAAGCTGAAGATTTCTGCATCAATGCAGCAAAAAAACAGATCAGCGATTTCTGAGAATGAAGTAAGATGAAACACCTTGTTTGTTCCAGTGTCAAAAGTTTTTTTACAAGTGTATGAGTGTGAATAGAGCTGGGAGGGCATTAGCTTTTCTGTTTCACATAAATTCCATGCATTTGCTATTTTTTTTCTTGTTCCAGAAAGGAATTAAAACAAATGAATTAAATTTTTCTGCAAAATGAAATTGATGGAAAACAACCACATTAATTTCCAGGCAGTTCAGACATTTTCTTTCAATAACCTGAAATGTTTCATTCAAATTTCAAAATTATTTTTAGAAAATTACTTTTCATTCTATCAAATCAATTTGAAAACAGATCATTTTAAAATGGAAAACTAGAACATCCTGTCCTGAAAATGTCACAATGCTTCAAAAGTAAAAATGGCTGTTTTTTTTTTTAAACATGGAAATACATTCAAATATACATGCCCCCACAAACTAGCTAGCTTTTGCTGAACTGGCATTTTCTGACTAAAAAGTAGTCTACTGGAAAATTCCAGGCCAAATCTAACTAAGACACTCTACCTTAGCATGTAATCACATAATTAAAGATATCAGGTTATACATAGGGAGGTTGAATTAAGGTTGCATGGCCAACCTTAACTCTGGTCATCTCAATTAACATTGGCATTTCCTAACATCTCAGGCCTTGATTTTGCAACTTGAGTGTTCTCTTGACCTAGGTTTGTTTGGTATTGTTTGTAAAATACTGTTTCCAATTACAGCTTCATTGAATTTGGTTGCAGACTGGGAAATTCCCACATTTAAAATGAGACCTGTCCCTTTGTTCCATCATTTTAATTTTCCTTTGTTTTCACTTCCATATTTAGTTATTGTAAAGACAAGTGGCCAAACCAGGAGTAGCTGCAGTTATTTTGGTGTAAACAGGAACATGCCAAATCAGAATGAGAAATGGTGGTATGCTGGCAACCACTTAAGGAGAAAGGTTTCTTCAAAATGCTCCATCATAGGTGGCTCCATCATAGGTGGCATCATAGGTGTGGGTAAAATGCTCAGTGTTGCCAATTTAAAGTATTCAAAAACTATGAGACGAGCCTAAAAACCCATGGATCTGACTTAAAAAAACATAAGTTTAAAAATGACAAATGTTGGGTCCTTTTGATTTGCCTCCTGATTTCTGAGCCTGAGTTGGGGTTTCAAGCTTCTCTGCACTCATGAAAATTGAAATTCTGGTATATCCACATGACTCCAGGAGCTGGGACTTTAATAAAGCACTCCAAGAAATTTCATCTGTCTTTGTCCTTTGACTCAGTGATACTTCCATCCTTACTCCTTTAATGCCCACAGTGTTTCTCCCTCCCTGTACCCTCACTGGGTCAGTGATCAGGAGGTGAGTGGTCATGCCTACTGGTCAGAGCAGGAGTCGGGGCTGATGGTTAGCGCTAAAGTCAAAAGTCGGGAGTAGGAGCCTGGGGTCACAGCCATCAGCGCTGAGGGTCAGGGTTGGGTTATCCAGAGCAGGTAACAGAGGAAGGGCTGGCTCACAGAAGGTGCAAGGTTGTAAACAAGCGGGAACTGTAACAGTCATGGGTGACCGTTTTGAGCAGCCACAAAACTGTTGCTGCTGCTGGGGTTCGGAGCCAGTCTGCTGACTTTTCCAAGCGATCGGGCAGCGTAGCCCGTCACACAGCCACCTGCAGGCCAGCTGCACTTGGTACTTTGTCCTACTGTGCTCCAGGGCCTGACCCCAGACACTCTGGAGACTTCTTTAGGCTGGGGTGGTGTGAGCTGGATTGTCCAGCAAGCTCAGAAAAGTCAGTGTCTGGCATAGCTGGGCCTATGCTTGCTGGACTTTCAGCTGCACGACTTTTCAGTGAACTGGCAGGGGGTGGAGAACACAGAGCACTATCAGCATGTGCTTGTGTCCATGTGGTGTGCAAGGGAAGATGGATCACAGAACTCATCACCCTGGGGCTGTACAAACAGAAATGAGATGTCCAGTAAATGCCACGAGTGTGACATTTGGTGAGGTTGGAGATGGGCAAGTCACCGACCTTAGCCAGTTCCTCAGAATGCTTCTTTCCACCTACAAGGCTCGGTTTCATCTTATGTGGACTGAGCTCCTTTATCTTTACACACCTTGGCATACCAAGGAAGCTGCCACTTCAGGTTTACTTAGCAGAAACCTGCACTAGCCTCTCTGTGAATCTAGCTACTTGCTGATACCCTTCCCTCCTCCTTATCCTGCACACAAAAGAGCTTCTCTGATGCACCAAGCATGATTAGTGAAAGATGGTTCATTGCTACCTACCACCAGCTGTTACCGGATAGCTCATGACTGGCTCAGTCAGAGAAATGCATCCCTGACGCTCACATTTTACCTGTTGCATCTCTGAGGACTCACTTCAGCCTTCTCTTGGGGACCCAGTTATCAGTGAGCTTTTCCTTTCTGCTTGGGATCTGCCTTGGTAAGAGAACTTTTCTCTAGGAAACTAGTACAGACAATGGTGCTAATGTGAAAATAAACAGTTGATGGATACATTCTGGTGATTCCTCTGAAATGTGCTAAAGTGATGTGTTAAATCCCACAGCGCAAAGCATCCACTGGCAAATGGATAGTGGCCCCTTCCCAAGTTGCCCATATATGCACAGCTGAGCCTACGTATGATTTTTTGTCTCTGATATTCTCCCCCTTTTCAAACCTCGCTGTGCAGCTCTGGGGCTTTGATGTTGGAAGGAATGGGACAAAGGATTCAGCTGGCTTCTCCCCCTAAGTCAGATGGGTGTGGTTAGGTGAAATTAAGATGGCAATCAGGGGCATCACTGCCAAGGCACCCAGGAGGCATCAGCCCCCCCCAAGCCTCAGGCCAAGCCCCTACTAATTTTAGCTCGGCAGGTGCAGACGCAGTGAGTCTGCCTGCTTGAGCTCAGCTGCTGCCCTGCCCTGGAGCATGCAGCTGAGTCAGGTAAGTCAGGGCAGCAGCAGAGAGGAAATTTTAAATCCCCTGCAGGCAGACACCGCCTGCCAGTGAGAGACTCCCCTCCTCGCTCCTGGACCAGCAATGGGCAAATACTGCACTGTCGGGGGGCAGGATGGGGAAGGGTAGCAGGAGCTGTGGGGACCAAGGGGATCGCCCTGTGGAGTGCGACTGGTGGGACTGGGTCAGGGTTTTCTGTGGGAGATGGGCAGGGGATGGACCCCTCCAGCCCAGGGTCAGGCCAGCAGCGGGATGGGGCCAGGCGGTGGGGGGGGGGGGAAGAAGATCAGCCCCCTCCTGGGTCAGGCTGGTGGGGGGCTATAGGTGGCATGGCTGTGGGTGGCTCCACCCCAGGGGCAGGTAGTAGAGCCTGGGGGGCTGCGGGTGGCTTCTCTCCCCTTCCCCAAGCCCATGCAGCACGGCCCAGGGGACCACAACGGGTCAGGACCATCTGCAGTGTCAGGGGCCAGATCAAACCAGCGCCGCCAGCCGCTGGCCGGCAGTGGCAGGATCAGGATCAGGTTGGAGCTGCCTGCAGCAGCAGGAGCTGGATTGGGCCAGGGTTGCCAGCTGCTGGGCTGGGCTGCCGGCAGGAGAAGGCCAATCCGGCTCTTGGATAGGGCCCCTGGGGGCCAGATCCGGCCCTGGGCAGGGCTGCATGGCAGGGAGAAGGGCTTGGGCTCCTACCCTTTTGCAGCACAGTAACACCTCTGATGGCAATAAAGAAGCCTCTGGCATGTTCCCCAAAAGTCCATTCAATCGCAAGAGATACATGGGTGCCTTCAGCAGAATTCTTGACTCTTTCTATGCAGACAAGGCCTTCATAGTATCCCAGAAGATTCGGGTTGTAAGGGACCTCAGGAAGTCATATAGTCCAGCCCTCTGCTAAAAGCAGGATCAACCCCAACTAAACCATCCCGGCCAGAGCTTTGTCAAGCCACACCTTAAAACACTGTAAGCATGGGGAGTCCACCCCTTCTCTTGGTAACCCACTCCATCACCCTCCAAGTGTAAATGTTTCCTTGCTGAAGAAGGATTCCACTGTTTTTTTTTCTTTCTTTTTTACATATATGGGAGATCTAGACCCTAAATAACTATCTGTCACTGAAAGTAAGCATCAGTCCAAGGATTCAAAGAACAGCCCCACGTGGGGTATACATAACACACATTACCCAGGGCAAATTTACCATGGGAAGCACATACACCATGTGGGTGATACAAAGAAGGGCTATATCTACACGTAGGGGCTTATTTTGAGTTAAGTTATTTTGAAATAAATTTTTTTGAAATAAAATCCTTAATTCAAATTAACTTTACTTGAAATAAGGAAAAACACCAAATCAAAATAGCAACTCCTGACACAGGACTTGCTATTTCGAATGAGGAGAGGGGCAGCATGGGAGGTGTGGCAACATGGCCCCCCGGCAGGGCCATGTTGCCAACCAATCCCCTGCAACTGGCTCTACAGAGCCAGTGACAGAGAAAAAAAGCCCCCAGGGTCAGAGATGTGGAGGCGCCCCCTCCTCCCCAACTTTTCCCCAACAGCGAGGCAGAGGACGGAAGTCAGGGCGCCCGGTTCCCCTGCCGCTGGCTGGGCAGCAGGGGCTGAGCTCTCCGGGCACCCGGTTCCCCAGCCCCTGGCTGCCTGCAAGTGGCCAGGGCAGATGTCGGGCCCCCCACCTCAGCAGGCTCCGCAACCGCGTTCCCTCTGAGCTGCACGGCTGCACGGCCGCGCAGCCCCTGGGGCTGCCTGGCGCAGGGAAGGCTGCTGGCCGCGCACGGCTGGCAGTTGCAGTCCCTGCCCAGGCAGCGACTCTGAGCTGGGAGTTTTTGAAACTCCTGCTCAGAGTCAGCTGTAACTGAGCCTGCTCAGACACTCTGTGCACGCTCAGTGAGAGCTCCCCTGGCCGGAGGAGCAGCCGGGGGCCTGGCAGCACTGCTCTGGCGGCCAGGGAAGGGGGCTCTAACCCCCCCCCTCCAACTCCCGGGGGGGTGATGGGGGCTGGAGGCTGCTCCACCCACCTGCCTGCCTGGCTCACTGCAGTGGGGCGGAGCAGCCAGCCTGGCCTGCCCCCAGCCGGCTGCGCCTCACGGGGGGCAGAAGGGGCCGGTGCTGAGCTCCAGCGTGCAGGGTTGGGGCGTTGGAACAGCCCACCCCGCTCCCAAAGAGTTTTGGCTACTTCGTCCCTGCCTCCCCTCCTCCAATGGGCCTGCTCCATGTCCTTGGGGGGCTGGGGGTGAAGTGGCTGAAACTTTTTGGGAGTGGGACAGGGCCGCTCTTGTGCCCTGACCTGGGATGTTGCAGCTCAGCACCAGCCCCCTTCACCCTCCGGGGAAGTGTGGCTGGCTGGGGGCAGGCCACGCTGTGCTCTGCTCCCCTGGGGTGAGTCTGGGTGGGCAGCAGAGCCTGGGGGGGCAGGATTGGGGCCGCACAGTGGGCAGCACATGCTGCTCAGCTGCGTCGGTCCCTTAGAGGGAACGTTGCTCCGCAACCTGGTCAATTTCGCAGAAGTGAAATTGACCAAGCTGCAGAATCCAGCCACTCCCCAGGCGTGAAATTGACCAGGTTGTGGAGCCTGCCAGGGGCTGGGGGAGCCGGCATCACCACTGACCGCTTGCAGGCAGCTAGGGGCTGGGGAACCGGGGTGCCCCTACAGCTCAGTCCCCGCTGCCAGGCCAGTAGTGGAGGTGGAGGTGGAGGGCGCCCCGATCCTGCTTGCCCTGCAGTCCGGCTCCATGGCTGCTGGTGGGGTGGCAGCTGCTGCAGCCCGCTGGCTCCACTTCCTGGGCTTCACAGTAGCTTGTGGGGCAGCGAGGGCTGGAGCTGGCTCGCTGGCTCTGCACTGGCCACCCCGCGAGCTGCTGCGGAGCCCGGGCTGCGGGGTGGGATGGCTTCTGGACCCCTGCCCCTTTTCACCCCCCCAGCACCTCCCCTCAGGACCCTGGTCAGGGTGCTGAGGGGGGAGTCGGACTACCTCCCAGGGTGCCATGCACCCTGGGATGTAGGTCAAGTGTTATATCGATATGTGTGACATATCGATATAACAAAGTCAGGCGTGGTTATTTTGAAACCACAGTTTCAAAATAACCCTCATTTTGATATATAACGAGGTTTCATTATATCAAAATGATTTTCCTTATTTTGAAATAAGGAAACATCATCTGGAGATGTCAACTTGTAATTCTAAACAACCGTTGTTGTTTCGAATTAAAAGCCTTATGTGAACACAGCCAAGGAGCCTGAAGACCAACAAATTTATTTATCACGTGAGCTTTCATACATATACATGATTTTACACGCCTCAGAATCTGATGTAGGGAAGAAAGCAGAAACATTCCCAGAGAATGAACATTTCTACCACAGAAGATCCCTTTTTCCCCATGAATCACAAAATATATAACAAGAAAACATAACAGCGTAATTATACAGTGTCCTTGCCTGTGGGTCACAGAGATTCAGTCTATCCTACATAACTCAGCTCTGTTTTCCCCCTCCTTGCCTTATTATCTCTTGTCTTGAGGATGAGATAGTCCTAAACTTGACTGGTGAAGACAGCTTTAAATCAGAGGAGGAAACAACAAGAAGCCGGCAGATATCTGCCAGCTGAAAAAGTGCAAAGAAACCCTTTGCATTAGAGATGACTGTCATAAATTTGAAGCCAAACATTTTGCACAGAGCTGAAAGGAAGGGAAGGCCATAGCCTGTGTCCTAAGTATTTATGCATGTGGAGATCATGGATGTTTCCTTTCTATAAAGCATCCTCTAGCTAATGCGGCTATCTCTCTGAATCTAGCTGCAGTATTTCCTCTTGTCCTGCAGAGTGCAGGGCAGGGTTTGGAAATAAAGGGTCTAGTAGTCGTAAAAGAAGACAAACTCGGAGCCTCCTGGAAATTCTTTATCATAATGGCAAGGTGTGCACGATGCTCTGAGTTATGAAGATGGCCTTTAAAAAACAAACATATGGAGGAAACAGATTACTTCTATGGAGAATGCACAGCATCTCTTGCTCTGCGGTTACATTAGTGGAAGAAAAAAAAAGGGTGACATTCCAGCTAGGCTGGAACGTGCAATGCAATGATGTCCAGCATCCCTAATGGCTGCCTTTTTAAATTACTCTTCCCTATCGCTTTAGAAAACCCTTTACATACCAGTGGGTTACTCCCTGCAGCAAAACATGATGGGTCAGATCCAGGACAGCCTGGATTACTACAAATAGGCTCATTTCGAACTAGGAGACTGCCAGGTACTTAAAATTCACCATGTTTAAGTGCTTTGCTGGAATGGGGTCTTAATCACAGAATCATAGACACATAAGGCTGGGAGGGACCTGGAGAAGATATCAAATCCAGCTTCCTGCACTGAGGCAGAACTAGATCAAACCCCAAGAGTTACTGCGTGCGCTCAATTCCCATTCATTGGTTTGGTCTAGTAATTGCTCTCCAATATGATCCTGTTCATCAAAGGATTCTCCAGCTCTTCAAAACCATGAATGGCTCAATATTGCCAGGTGCTGGGTGTCTCCTATAGACACTGAGCTCCTTCAGCTTTCATTGACTTTGACAGCAGCTGGGCCCTAGAGAACTATAGCGGAGGGCTCTAACCACTAGTAAAAATTGCAGATTATATTTATTAGGTGAATCGACAGTAGCCCAATAGAAGCCCTTGTCATGGACCTACCTACCGTGCAGACAGAACAAAAAACCAGCCCCCGTCTTTAGAACTGACAACAGGTGGATACAGACAGACGGAAGGGGGAGGACAAGGAAACAATGAGACACTACTGGTGTGCCCACAGGGATTTCAGATCACCAGCTGCCTGTTGCCAAGCTTTGGTCGATGTCCCAGCAAACATGAGTTTGAGGGAAGGGTTTGGAGGGGAACAAAGTGGCGGTTCTGCTGAAGTTGACGGGGAACGACTCCCACAGTCGATGGGGGTTTCTTAGACTTTGGTCTGCGGGGCTCATGCAGTCAGTGGCAGAATTCCCTTTGGTCTCAATGCAGGGCGGGATGAAACCAGGTCTTTGGCTCCAGTTCAGGACAGTATAGTGGAATACAAAGGCCTGATCCAGTCTGGCAAGGCCGATTGTGTTGAGCTGATTATTTGGAAAGCCGCAGAATGCACCAGTTTGGATCACTTGGAAGACAAACTGAGTAAATATCCAGGGAGTAAGCATGGTGGGGAAATGGCAGCCTTGTTCTCATTGCGAAGCAATCCTCTCCCCAACCCCAACCTACACGGCAATAGCAACGGAGCTAATTTCTGCTCAGTAGCCAGAATCTTCCTGCTCCAGACCTCGGCTTTCAACTTGTGCTGCGTGCTGCACCACATCTAGCAGTGCATCTGTCACTGTCAGCAGATGAGACAGGCCTTGTTTTATTTTCATAGCTTTAGGGCAATTTCAAAAAAAAAATCCTCCCAGATGTCTGCAGCTTGACAGGTAGTGGTGACACATATTGCTTTGGGATCCACCGTCAATTATTTATTAGCACCTCGAGCGCAGCAGTTAGCTGATAGGACTGGCATGTATTTCTGTGTGGTGTTTCCAAAGCAGAGTGGGGAGCACCTCGAGCAAGTTCCCCAGCTGCACATTTAAGGAGTGGAGTCTGTTGTGATGCTTGGGCCTGCAAAGGTCCCGTAATTGGGAATTCGGCCATGAAAATGCTGTGGATGTTCATAGGGTGTCACGAGAACTTATCACAAGAAATGACAGTGGGAAATGGTCTGAAAGGGAGACAGATAGACTGAATTAGTCCACATGAATAGGCCTGCGGGACTGCATTAAGGTCACGCTAGGTAAACAAGCACGTGTGGAACCAAAAAGCAGTGAACCAAAACTGGTGTGTTGGAAATTAGATTGAATTTGTGGACACAATGGGCTATTTCCCTCACTGCTTCTTTTGTGGGTCTTTAAAGAAAAAGAGAGATTTCGGGGAGTGCCCCACTCGATGCTAGGCTGCCCCACTGCCAGGTCACTCTAGGGATTAGCTCTTGGGCAGATGCCCTCTTCTGTGGTTTGCACACTGTTTCTCTGCCTTTCTCTCTGGCCTGCAGTCCTTCTCTTGCGCCAGGACCTGCAGCATGCTCCTCGTGACCCAGCCCTCTGCTCAGGTCATGGAGCATACCCTCTTTCCAGACTACAGTGCTTTGAATACTTAGTCAGCACCCCAGTTTTAGGCAGTCTTTCAGTTCATTGCCCTATTAGTCTATGCAGAGACGCTGGTGTCTGGTAAAGGAAACTGGACCTGCTCTCTTCTCGAGTTTCTGTCCAGGGACTGTCCATCTAGGAGCTCTGGACTTTCCAGTCTCTGCCCTCTCTGCTCCTTCTCTAGACTGGTTCCTACCGCTCTGGTTCCTTGCTCTTTCTCTAGGCGTACCAGCTCCTAACTGCGCTCCCTTTCCCAGCGGGTGCCTGCAGTTTGCATGCCTTAGCGGCCTCCAAACACATTTCCCTTTACCCAGGAAGCAACTGCCCTTTCCCAGCAGCAGCACATCTCTGGTGCTAGCTTCCTGGCTTACAGGCCTCTTCTTTTCCTCTCATCCTAAGCACTGGGCTGTGGTCACTTAGGCCTTTAATGGCTCCTGCATGCAACTGTTTTGATTGCATCGCCTATACTTTCCAAAGTGGCTGCACCTATGATTGTCAACCCACTTGTTGCAACCTTCTGTACCAGCGGACGAAAGAGCCAACATGACGAGAGAGCATTATTAATCGTAGGCAACCCAGTCCCACTTTAAACAACTCTTTATGCGGATCTTCTGTCCTTATTTGTTGAAATAAATGACTGTGGCTCATCTGTCAAACTTGCTGGGAGACTCCAGCATCATCAGTACCTACCACTGGTATATGCAAGTCTTACAGAAAATTAGCAAGGACAAGAAGCACAAAAAAAAAAAAAAGTACCACATATACTCACGTATAAGCTGAGATTTTTGTGCCTGAAACTAATCTTTAAAAAGGGCACTTAGCTTATATGAGGATCAAGGATCAGCAAGCAGCCCGAAACTAGACGTTTTAAATTTTCTGTTCTGAGCCATATTGTGTGTTCAGCCTGAGCAGGACGTATAGGCTGGGATTTGTCTCCTTACTTTGCCTAGCCACTGGAGCAGCCAGGTGAGGGGACCCTGTGGAGCCAGCGGCAGGAGGAGAGGGTCAGGACCAAGGTTCCCTCTAAGGTTTGGTGGCTTGTGTGCAAAATTTTCAGCCTGTGTGCAAAACTTTTTCTGAATAAAACTTTTGTGCAAACTCACATGAAAAGGAAGACATTGGAGGACACAAGGAGAATTAATATAATTATTACCTTGTTATTACCCTGTGATGTCATGGAAAACAGGTAATGATTAATGAATGCAGTGTTAAAACTACACAAAGTCACATGTTTTTAAAATTATTTTCAAATAAAAAAATTACCAAAATGTTTTCTTTTACTGAAAACTGGATTTTTTCAGTAAATGAGTTTTTCATGACCCTTTCATTAATGTCTGTGAGACTAAAAAAAGTTAAAAAACTAGATTTGCAAACTTGAAAAATGCCTTAAAAAGCTTTAAAAAAACCAGTTAATTTGCCTCTTATTTTCATCTTCTGCAGCAGCCCATTTTACAATTTAAATAATTTGTCCTAAAGTATTTCTAGCTAGTTAAAATGTGCCCCTTTATTTGTTTTACTTAAATGGTCCCTGTTAGTAATTTTATTCATAGCATACTTTATTTTCCTTCATTTTATTAGTATCCCCCCTTTTTTCCCCCAATTTAGCCATTTTGTAAAGAGCAAGGGCCAAAAATAAAAGAGCCTTTCACAGATCTTGAACCACAAGCCTAAGGTTAGAAAATAGCTTCGCCACTAACTGAGCTACCCAGGCAGCTTTGAAAAAGCAACCTCCAGAGTCAGGGGATACGTGAGCTCCTACTGAAAACGCCTGGTTTGTGCTGAGCTGTGATTGGGCAGCGCGTGCCTGTGACCAGCTCCGATCTCCAGCCTCTGCGGGAAGATGCCCTGCTCCGTAACTGGGCTGTTAGAGGGGTTTTACCATTCTATTCCTGAGCAGTAAAAAGCCAGACAAAACCACTTATTTTTAAAGGGCCTGGAGGATGGAGGACATGAAGGCAAAAAGGAGGACAGGTCCTCCTTTTGCCGGACGTCTGGTAACCCTACCCAGGACCTGCCACCTCCTCTAGGTCTCTGGCTGCACCGACCTCCTGGCCCGACTCTGGGGCTCCCCCGCCCCACAGCTGATTCTCGGCTGCACCCCCAACCTACTCCAGGCCAACTCTACCCTGGGCTTCCCCAAGTGGCCGATCCTTGGCTGCGCTGCCAAGCTGTCCTGGCTGGACCCAGGGCCTGCCACTTCCTCCGGGTCTCTAGCTGCATTGCCCAGCCACCTTCCCTGACCCTGGGGCTTCCCCCTCACAGCCGATTCTTGGCTGCACCCTTGGCCCACTCCAGGCCAGCCCTATCCTGGGCCCTGTGCCTGATAGTCTTCTGCGCTGCTGACCTGGTCCATCTGTTGCGTGGGTGGGAATGTCAAAATCCTGCATGGCGGGGGTTTTTAATGTGTGCAGCCATGCACCTTAGAGGGAACGTAGGTCGGAATGGCAGGGAGAAGTGGCAGCAGTTCTTCGGGGTGGGGGGACGGCGCAAGGGGAAGCGGTGACATGGTCAGGACAGCATGGTTGGGGAAGCAGCGGCAGGGTCGGGGAAACAGCGGCATTGTCAGAGATGGCACAGGGGGAAGCAGCAGCGGGGTCGGGAATGGCGCAGTTGGAAGCAGCAACATGATTAGGGATGGTGCAGGGAGAAGCAGCGGCAGGGTGGTGGAAGCGGTGGCATGGTCAGGGACAGCTGAGGGGGAAGTGACGGCTGGTTAGGGAGGATGCCAGGGAGTCTGGGGAAGCCAGTGGTGCATGGTGTTGGGGTAGAGGCTCAAGGCCACAGAAGGACCTTGGCTTATGCATGGGTCATGCATTTTTTGCTGGTTTTGGGGGCTTGAGAAGGGGGAGTCAGTTTATATACAGATCAGCTTATATGTGAGTATATACAGTATATATATGTGGAAGACAGCAAGGTTGACCGAGCTGCCTACAATCCTCCCACAACTGAACTGAACTGCTGTGTTAAAGGGCAAACTATTAAACTATGCAGTGGCCACCAGAGTAGGGACATGGCATTGTGTCAGGACATGGCATTGAAGATGCTGTTCTTAATATCTCCTTGTGTCCTAGTTCCACTGTTGTCTGCTGCTTCTGTTGTTTAGGCCTTCAACCCAATCAGCTCTCAGTCCAGACCACCTTCAAGGTTAACAGAAACATTAAACCTCCAGTCAGAATAGCCACTTGTGCATTAAAGTCCATAACGTGAACTCTAGTCCTTCACAGAGACCCAAGGCCAACGTGGTATATGTTAGGCCCCTGGCCAGACCAGGTTGCTTGGGTTATTGAAGGGAAAGTCTTCATTCTCTGTCCTGGCTTCACATGGAACTGGACCCTAGAAGAAGCAGGCAGCCCTTTTTGTTTGGCTGCTTGGTGCTGTTTGGCCTCCACCTGCTCCCTGCTAGATGCGGGAGGACCAAATCTTTTTGGTTCTTCCTGCAGTGGATTAAGGGAGGCATGTCTAGGCATTGCCTAGGGGTCAGGACTTGCTGTTCATCCCTTCTATCAGGATGTCTTCTTAGGGTGGCATAAACCAAAGCGGTGGGATCTCTTGCAGGGGACAGCAAATGCTTGCTACACCCCATTGTTTGCAGTGTTGTTGCAGTCATTTTGGGCCCAGGATCTTAGAGAGACAAGGCAGGAGAGGGAATATCTCATCAGACTGAAGGAAGTTGATCCACTCAAAGATATGACCCCACCCACCTTGTTTCCCCATTGCACTCTGTAAGAAACATGGCAATTTTGCTCACCATGAATTCTCGGTTCACTCTGGCTATCAATTTGGATGCAATATTAGTGATGGCTTGTTTGAAAAACAGCGATTATGAAGCACCTCTCTGGATGAACAACAAAGATTGGCAGTTGCGCCTTCCTATCAGGCTTTCATTCTGTATGGCTGTAAGACAATTCTGGGCTCTTGTCTATTCAAATTCCATTGGCGAATTTGCATGTCGCGTGGACCTGCTTTCACTGCGACCAGACCAGTCCTCAGGTTGAGCTGGGTGGGGATGTGCTATGGTAGTCAGCGCTCTTATGGTGTGTCTACACTGCAGTTGGGAGCTTTAATACCCACCTCATGTGGATGTTCATGTGCTAGCGCTCATTGAGCTCACGTGCTAAAAATAGCGTGGACATGATGGTGCAGGCCACGGGAACGGCCAATCCCATCTTAGATACTAAGTATGTACTCAGGCCAGCCATGCTGCTCTTTTTAGTGAGCTAGCAGCTGTACCTCTGTCCAAGCTTGGAATCATACCTCACACCTCCCAGCTTCAGAGCAAACGTACCATTGGTTAGCCGTCATGACTGCTCCTCTTAATATATCATCCCCGTCTAAAAGATGGGTCTGATTCTGAAGCTCTTTTTGTCTGGATAAAGACACATCCGCTTCATTCCCTGCCTTCTAGGGGCATTCCTGGTCAGGCACCACAGGGTTGGCTAGCTGGCTGCTCGTTCATCAGCAGTGTGAACTAGCGATCCCAATAAAGTCCCTACAGCTTCCCAACCAGTGCAGTGCACTGATCGTTGTAACTCCTGCATTCATTCCCTTCCTTCTTTTTTTAATCTTTGGTGATCTGGACAGTGACTGACATGTTTCCAGATGCTCAGTGAGCTCTTGGTAACTTTTCTATGAGTTTCCATCACAAATCTTTCTTAGTCCTTCCGGTTTCCACCCCCCCTATTTTTTAAAGTGAGCTCTTGCTTTCATTACTATTTGATGGCTGACAAACCTGGCAGGAGCAATAGAAGACTGTGTGAAGACCTTGACCTTTCATTAATTGCATGACAGGAAATCTGCTTCCATGCTTTTCCCCAAGAATATTCTTCTCTGTCTTCCCTCCTTCCCCTTACCCATCATACAACTGTTGTGGGTGAATTGCTCAGCAGCCAGCCAATGGGTTATTGATTTTATTGCCTGGTTAACCAGTAGGATTTGTGACAGGAGACAAAAATTACCATGACTGTCTGGGTTGTTTACTTCGCTCTGCTTGATTTGTGAAGAGGAGGGACACTTTGGTATCAGGCGAGTCAGGTAACACCTGACATTTTACACTAGTTCCATGCTCTTAAACTGTCAGATGACATGCAAAAAGTTAAAGTCTCTCTGCTTTGGGGAAGGTGTATCAGGGGACTGATTGAAAGAACATGACAAGATAATTCTCACCATCTGCAAAGCTAAACATGGGAACGTATTGTAGTTCACTCTGTAACTGATAATAAATAAGATGAAAAATAATATGTTCAGGTGTGCCTATGTGACCTAGGTACCTAAGTTCCATTGTTAAAAGTGATTTAGGTCAGGTAGCTATTAAAAAATTATGTTGACACAGCTACTTTTTTGGCTATGTCCACATCCCTGAGCAATGTAGTTAAACCAATCTAATCCCAGCTACTTATAATGCTGCCTCGAGCGGAGAATTCTTTCGTTAACCTAGCTAGTGTCCATCAGGGAGGTGGATTAGCCACAGCAGTGGGAGAACCCCTCCCATTGTACTTAGGAGTGTCTACACTGAAGTGCCGTGGAGGAATTGTTGCAGTGTTTTGTAGTGAAGTCATAGCCTTAGGAACTTAAGAGTATGTCTACACTGCAGTGTAAGTTAGTAGAACTTGAGTTAAGAGACCCTGCCTTTGTTAACTTAGGGCTTGAGCATCTGCACTCATTCATAACCATTGCTTAGGAATTGTTGAGCTCTGGGTGCCAACCTGGATTTCTACATCTTCACTGCATTATGTGAGCCTGAGTCAGAATATTAATACCCCAAGTTTCTTAGCACCTCCCACACCCAAAATATGGCTACTTCAGCCCTTTGTTTGTGGTGCTGCATGGGAAACCTTGACAGTCCAGAGGACTGAAGGATTGTGGAATATTTTGGTGGGCTCCCAGAGCAAGAGTTCAGTTGGGCTGCAGCTATGGTGCAAAACGGTAGGGTCACTGACAGAAGTCGTTGTCAGATCGACCTCCTTGATCGATTGATCAGGTCTCTGAAAACCCACTCAGTCGATCAGGAAGCCCATCTCTAAGCACCATGCTGGCTACTGAAGTAGTGCTGAGTTGAAGTGAGGTCCGTCTCTTTGACTCAGTGCCGTGGACGTGGTAGGTATAGGGCAGCCCAACCTTGATCTGCAACTTATTTTAAGTAACTTGCCTATCTCTGCTGGACTGCTGCCAAAAACAGCAGGCAGCGTAGACCCTCCCTCTGTCCCGTTGACTTGCAAAGAGACCTAGGCTTCTAAGGCCCAGATTTTTAAAAGTATTTAGGTGTTACTTTACTCAGTGTTGCAAGGGCTTAAGGGTAGATTTTTTGAAAGTCAAACAATTAAAAAAATTAATTCTGATTAATCATGAGATTAAAAAAGAGTTGCAATTAACTGCAGCTTTAATACCACTGTTAAACAATAATAGAATACCATTTATCTAAATAATTTTGGATGTTTTCTACATTGATTTTAACTACCACACATAATGCAAAGTGTACAGTGTTCACTTTCTAATATTCTCAATAACAAATACTCAAAAGAGATAAAGAATTAGCTTTTTTCAATTCTCGCAAACAAGCACTGTAGTGCAATCTATTTTGATCGTGCAATTTACAAATGGAGAGATTGTGTTGTTGTAGAACTGCACTCAAAACCAAAATAATGCCACAATTTAGAGCCCGTGAGTCCATTCAGGCTTCTTGTTCAGCCAATGCCTAAGACAAACAAGTTTGCTTACCTTTATGGGGGATAATGCTGTCTGCTGCTCATTTACAAGTTTGTCACCTGCAAGTGAGAACAGGTGGTCTCATGGCACTGTGGTAGCCGGTGTTGCAAGTTAGTTACGTTTCTGATGTACCAAATGTTGACATGCTCCTTCATGCTTTGACCATTGTATTCTGTGTTGTAACTAAAATCAATATATTTGAACCTGTAGAAAAACAGTGAAAAATATTTATAATGCGTTTAAATGATTATTCTATTATTGTTTAACAGTGTGATGAAAACTGATTCGTTGTGATTCATTTTTTATTGAGTTAATTTCTTTTGAGGTAATCGCTTGAGTTAAATGCAACTAATTAACAGCCCTGGTATTAAGGTGGCTAAGCGTAGGTCCACACAGGTAAAAACCCAATGACGGCAAGTCTCAGAACCGAGGTCAACTGAACTGGGCTTGCCTTGCAAGGGCACATGCTACAGGGCAAAAACTAAGAGTGTAGATGTTTTTGCTTAGGCTGGAGCCTGGACTTTGACACCTGGCTTCGGCTCTTTTCTGGGTGGGAATGTCTGCACTGCTACCTCTAGTCCTGTAGCATGAGCCCTCTGACCCTAAGTCTTTTGAGCTGGGACATGAGATTTGGTTTTGTTTTTGGGCGTATTTTTTTTTTGTTTTTGTTTTTGGTTTTTTTTGTTTTTTTTTGTTGGTAGGGTAGCCATATCCTTGGTCACTAATGAAAATGACACTGTGGTTCAAATGTCTCTTTGGTGCTTCTGAAAATATTTCCTGGGTTGTATTAAAAAAGGAGCGTCCAATGTCTTTGATTACTTAGGAAGCTGGCATTTTAACGAAGGCCACTAAATAAGTAACTAAACTTGTAAAGCAGATCAGCACCAAGCCACCAGGATTAGTAATGAGTTGTGGAATCTATTATTTGTTGGTCTTCCGTTTGAATCCAGACCAGGTTAGTAGTGAAGGAAAGTTGATGTTGGGTGCTTCATGTAAAATAAGTGGGGTTATACCTCAGTTCCCAGCAGAATTATAAAATCTGCCATGATCATCTTAAATAAGAAACAAAGGGATAGATTAATTGCTGACTTGCTGAGGAATCAGGATAAGTGGTGAACCTCTAGGTAATGTTTAAAACCATACATTACCATATGCCAATGACTGAATGAATAACACAGGGATCAACACATCTTATTTAAATTTCACTTAACCTTTTCTTCTGTGGGAGTGCAAGGGAAGAATAATGGACTCAATTAAATTTTAATCTTGGAAAAGTTGCTCTGTAGATAGGTACACCACAATCCAGGAATCTCCTTTTCCACATAATTTAGCTAAGCTTTCTATAATGAAATTTCTGTAATATATTAAAACTGACTGACAATTTACTGATGTATCCAAATATGACCCATTTGGGGTCCAGACTTTTACCTGGGGTCCCAGTCCTCAGCCTAGAATCTGCCTTTGGGGCTGAAATTTCCCAAAACAATGGCATTTTTAAGCAGGAATTATTTTCTATTTTCAATAAAACCTATTTTTTTCAAGTGAAGACTCCTGCTGATTTGCAGAAGGCTTTGAATCAGGTCCTCAATGTGCATGAGACAGGTATAACAGGAAAATTGTTATTAATTTTAAAGGGAATGAATATAAATAAATGCACAGGTTGCAAATGATTTAAAGAATGGAAGAGTTTCACTAGGCCATCGGAGTTTGCCAGAAATAGGTTCCCTTGGCATCAGCTCAGTACTTCCAGGTTTATTAACATTCCTCACTAATTAGGTTGTACAAATTAAAAAAAGAGCCCAGAGTTTGCAATTTTAAGTTTATGCAGCAATCACGTGCTAGATAACCCTGACAGCCCTGTGCATCAATAGGTTTGTATCAACCCTACAAACTCACAGCTATTCTAGCAACTAATATCCTGTGCTGTGGATCACTTTGAAATACCTTAGGTCTGAAGTATGCCATGCAAAGCCCTGACCTCTTTTGTGATCTTATTAAATCCAAGCTGCAGTTCTCCTGTTTAGGCTATGGAGGGGCAAGGGAGCCTGTAAAAATATCCAAAAAGATATTCCAAGACCTTTACGACCCAAACGAGAGGAAAAAAGAAAACCAATAACGATGCTTTTCTAAGATTAGCTAGCTGGAGATTGATTTGAAGCCATATGAATGTACAGCAGTGGGACTGGGAGAGTGGAAAAGAAAACAAAAGTTTGCTCGGGTAAAATAGTCACAAGAGGAAGTGGAGAATAAAGCTATCCAGGGGACAAATTAACATCTGTTCATTATAGATTAAACACTGCGGTGCTATTTATTCAAGCAATCCAAAGCACTTTCACAGTCAGGTGTAGTGAGGCCTCATAATTTCTTAGTGAGGTCGATATTGTTATACCAATCATTTTATAGAGGGGGCAAACCGAAGCATGGAGAGCTACACATTTATTTTGACATGCACTAGGTATTTGGTGTATGTGTGTTTATGTGTTTACGCCTAAATGACTTGACCGACATCACCCAGTCAATCAGTGGCAGAAAGAAGAAAAGAATTCAAGAGACTTGTTTCTCATTCCTTGGCATTAAACACGAGACAATCTACCCCCCCCGCACCCGGAGATAATATGAATGATAATACCTTGCACTGAGCTAGCCCCTTCCACACGAGGATCCCAAAGCACTTCCAAATTATTACATGCATCTTGGGGAAGTCTTTTGAGTTCCATGGATGGAAACATTAAAGAGCAAGGTTATTCCTCGGATCATGAAAAATAATACCTTGCACTTTCATGTGGTGATCTCATAGCCTTTCATGGATGGGAACAGACACAACAACTCAGATTCTCAAAATTGCCAAGAGGTAGGAGAGCATTATTAGTGTTATTTTACAGACACATCAATAATGGGCAAAAAGAGGGAAAGGGCATGTAGGTGATTAGCTTGTTTGGGGCATGTGGCAGGGCAGTTGCCCTACACAAGCTAATAAGGGGTTAAAAAGGCCCTAGGAATACAGCCAATGAAGAAGAGCGGCAGGAGAGTCAATCAGGGCCCAGGTGCCCTGTATAAAAGGGAGTGGGCAAGGCAGAGCAGTCAGTGCAGCTTGGGAGATGGAGAAGAGAGGCTGGCCGACCGGCTGGTTGGAGGCGTTAGCAGCCCAGACGCAGAGCTGTAACTAAAGAATACAGCACCCGGAGTGCTTTCCAATTGGAACGCACTCTTTGCAATAGCCCGTGCCTGGACCAATTGGGGGGGAACGTGCTTTTTAATGGATCTGCTCAGTGGAGCTGCTCTGGTGCGCCTGGAGCTAAGCCCCACTCACCCTGCCATAGTCACGGCTCTGCCCAGACAGGCTAGAGTCTGACTGCAAAGACTCAGCGTGAACCAGGTCCCTGATGTAATGGACACAAAGCTACTGGGGCTGTGGTCAAGTGGCCCAGAGAACTGACTGAAGACGAAAGGGAAGGGAGCAGTGGTGCAGAGGTCTCTGCACACAGGGTCCCTGGGCTAGGACCTGGAGAAGTGCGAGGGCCAGGGTCCTTCTCCATCTTCCCCAGACCGCTAACAAAATGGCAGTAGAATAGTGGCCATGGATGGGAGAGTGGTGGAGCCAGGACGGGGAAGGAACCCTTCTTTGGAAGGAGGCTATACGGACAGATGTCCAGCTGGAGGGCTGAGCAGCTGACACGGTGATGGAGCACAGGCACATGGGGTTGCCCCTTGAGCTACTCCCCAATAACAGCACCAGGGGGTATCTAGCTGATGGGGAGCACTACCAGCCCGCCACGGGGCAACATCAGTCGCTTACAGTATCTCATGCAATCCTGACCTTGGTTGAGACCTCTGGGTGCTACCTTGCCACCTATTGCTAATAAGGAATACCAGAGCACTTGGCCCAAGGTCATGAAGAACATAGGTGTCATAGCTAGGAACAAAACCCGAACTTCATATTTTTTTGGCTTGTAATTACAAAGCTGTCTTTCCACCTGAAGAACATTGTATCCAGTTACAAAAGCTGCAGGTAATTTCTTCCAGAGTATTATAGAGGAAAAATGCTGTTAGCAGAGAGATGGGAGCCTACGAGAGAGGTATGCAACCCTAACTAAGTGGAAACTGCAAATGAAGCATTATTATGTAAGGCCTGTAATGGGTTTTCAGTATAATTAAGAAGGATTGCTTTAATAATCCTTCAGGGCTCACTTCAGAAGAGCATCACAAGCCGTTTGCAGGATGGGGGATGGAGGGTTTCAGTGCTCTCTGTTTCTGAGAGGCATTTTGATAGGAAAAGGGAAATTGGGTGTCTGCCTGTTTCTCAAAGCAGCCTCCTTAGATGTAAGCCTGTGAATGGCCGCCTCAGATTTATGAATGGAGGAACGTGCAAGCCTTGATGGTGTCCTCTGGAAGGAATTACCCCTTGCAAGTTTCCCGTGCGCCTTCCTCTTTCTCCAGCATCTCCCAGTTTCTGGTCTGTCTCCCTGTTCCCCATGAGGGTCTGCAGATCTGTGTGCTACTCTCTAGTCCATCTATTCACTTTGCCCCTTTCTGGACTGACTTTCAGGCTGGAATCACTGAGTCTCTCCCGTGGATACCTGCGAGAGCCCAGCTGCATGCTTGTCAGTGCAACTGGGTGGAAGGCGGTGGTGGTGGCCTGCAGACCAGTCACGGGTGCCCTCGATTTTCCTTTCTGCTTCTAATACCGGAAAGATACTGTGCATCACAAATGAGGCCTGTGCTACCCAGGAAATGAGAGGCTCACATTGCTGCTTACGCATGCCTATATGTGAGAATGGCCAGTCTGCTCCAAAATCCTACATTTGGGCCATTTGCCTCACAACTAGTAGATACCGACCCTGCAAAAGTAAGAGGGCAGCTTGCTGTCTACTTCCCCCTGAAGTAGGCATGGCTTTATCATAGGGAGAAATGGATCAGAGCCTTGTCCCTGGCTCACATGGGGGAAGGCTTCCCTCCTTGCTTCTTCCAACTGTTGGGGCAGTCCTGGGTGCAAACCCCACCCTGAGAGATACGTTTTTGGGGCCGGAGAGCCGTGTGTTCTGGGAGGTGGCGGTGGTCTTGGTCAGGGAGGAAATGGCTCCATATTACCAAGGGGGGCTGGTGCCTCCTGGAGATTCAGTCTCTGTGTTAAAAAACGACTCACTGTATGAGCAATTCAACCCAGGACATGTGGGGAGGGGATCGAGAATCATGATAATCGTGCCCAAGGGAAAGGAGGTAGGTGAGATGGGATTCCTTGTTTCTATATCTCTAAGGTTTGGAGTCAGAAGCAGAGCAGAATAGTGGCCCTGTACTTCTCCCCCGGGAAGTCAAGGGGCCAATGGGAGTGGTTCTGTCACTGACGCAGGCAGAGGAGAAGGCACGTTTCTCATTTTTGCTTTTCTGTAGCAGAATCCTCCAGGACACCCAGCTACAGAGAGTTGGGTTTGCTTGGCAGTGCCTTGCTCTGCTGTCGCTCATCAGAGAGGCATTGTCTGGGGAGTGGAATCGGAGCTTCGTTTATCAGTTCTGTGCTTTTGCAGGGAATGCTCTCTTGCCGCCCTGGAATAGCCATTGTTGAGCCACACAATGAAATCATCAGTTAGCATGATCAGTCCATGTCGGACAGTGTGGAATTGATCGCTCCTGGACAAGTTTATTTATTGCAGTTGCCATTTACCTGTGCACTTCGTTTCCCTCCTGGCTTGCCAGACGATGTACTGAATAGCTACATATCAGATACTCCAGTGCGAGCAACACATTAGCTCCTAGATAAAAGGTATGTGCACAGTACACCTTGGTCTTGCCAGGTCTATCCAATTCCCAATCCTATTTTCCTGTTACTTCATTTTGTTACTTCTTCCTCCCACCCAACTTGTTTGCTTCTCACCTGTTGGGTCTTTTCTTACTGAAATTGTCTGGGGGCAGGGATGATCTCCTCTGTAAATTGTCTGTAGAGTGCCTAGCACTGAATCTTGATTGGGATGACAAAGTGTTACTGTCATTATAATAATACTGGGCCTTCAATCTTCTCCTTACCCATACAGGCATGATGCTCGCAACATCCTAGCTCTTCTCAGTCTTCAATGGGCTTCACTCACACAGCACATCTGTGAGATAGGGAAATACAACCCCCGTTTCACAGCAGGGCATCTGAAGCATGGGGCGAGTGACTTGCTCTAGCAATCTGTGGCTGAAGAAGAACTGAATTCAGGTCTCTGAGATCTTAGCCACTATCCTCACCAGTAGTCCAACCGCCATTTAGACGAGAGCAAGCCAGCAGCCATTCAGAGACCGTCCATGGAGTTACGTAGGTCTAAAACTGGCAAAAGTGAGCTCAGAGCTCGGTGCTGGGGGTGTCAGAGGTGTAATACATTCATGGAATCCCCAAAGTATTTTTCCTTTTCTCTTGTGTCTCGTTTTCTTTCTTATTTAATCATTTTGGAGGTTAAAAATGTACAGCCTGCAAACACTGTTCAGGTTTTTAAAGAGAGAGAAGATGGCTCAGGTAAGATATTTTATTGGCCCCTCTTCTGAGGCTGAAAGAGGCAAGCTTTCAAGCTGCGCGGCGTTCTTCTTCAGACTTCTTTCCTGCACCTGGAGACCTCTGTTATGCTTGTCTTTCAGCAACAGAAGTGGGTTCAATAAAGGAAAATATGTCCCTACCTTGTCTCTCTAATATCAGGTCAGCATGGCTTGAACAACACTGAAGACAGGTCTCCATAGTTAATTTTAATTGAAGGTGGGCTGGGATTTTTGAGGAAGCGTAAAGGATCTTTTAGGCTTGGAATATCCCTGTCTACTTGGGGCTGCTCCCTCTGTGAGCAGGGGATTGGTCTAAACGACCCCCCGGAAGTCTCTTCCAATGCTAATTTTCTATGATTCTGTGATTTTATGGGATTGATAATGGGATATAATCCACATCATCTCTCTGGCCTTCATTCAGCTGGGTTCCAGGTTTTTAGCAAATTAAATTTATCATTTACTGGCTCCTTAGCCACTTGTGTGAAATGAGTGGAATGGCTGTAGTTCTCGTGCTCATGCACAAGTGTCTACGTCAGAAAATCAGTATAAATTTTATGACTAATGTTGTCTCTTGTCGTTCTGATCTGAACTGCCTTTAAGGAGAGAAACTCCAACTCTTATGCTCGGCACCATGTATGTTGGTTAATGCCTGTGACTTGCCATTATTTTGACCACAGGCCCACGCATTATGCCAGTGATAAGAGTCCATCATTTCCCCAGTGAATTACCATGGGAAATTTGCAGCCTTATGAATAATACCTAGTAGCTGTTACCATTTAGGATCCATTAGAGAAATAAGTACTGTATGAAATGGAGGTTGCAAATCTTGCCCTGAAGGGGATGCATCATGTTCTGCAACTCTGCTGAATAAAATATGAACCACCCAGAGTTTTGTTTTGTGCTTTAGTGTTTTTATTAAAATGTTCTAGTTTTACAGTTTAATAAATAGCTGAAGGAAAAATTGTTCCAGAGACGATGTTGTTTCCTTCCAATCTGTACTGCAGCATGAATGGTGATGGGTCTGCAGAAATAAAGTCATTTAAAATCATATTACTATGACAGAGAGACTCAGTTCAGAAAGGCTGTGACACCACCCTTCTATAAGCAATAATTCCCACCTTCCCAAACTTATGGCACATTTATACCCCGCTTGACTACAGTGAATTCAGTTACTGCAACATTGCAGAACTTCTTAATTCCTTTTCCTGCCAGAGCTTTCAACTGGACTGGTCTTAAAGGATGGTTTCTTGTTGGCTCTGACGAAGACTGCTCCTTTCACTGCACTGCCGAGCAAGGCCCTCTCATGTGGATGAGAAAGCCAGTGAATCCAGTTATCCTGCTGTGACATTCCCCTCTGCAGTCTGGACTGGGTATTGCTGTGTGACCCCAATCTCTTCACTCCTGGGGCCCATCTGGCACTTGCTACACTGTGTGAACCAGGGCTGGATTTTGGTGTTTGTAAACCCTAGGCTCTTTCACTCTGAAATGTGCAAAAAAAGGCATAAATGCCAATTGAATTACGTGATTGACATGATGCACTTTAAACTATTCTAATGCTAAACCATGTGATTTTCCTTATTTTTCCTTATTTTTTCTGCTTTTTTAATGTTTTCCCTCCTTCGTAGGCCCTAAAAATTCATAGGCCCTAGGCACTGTGCTTACAGTACCTAATGGGAAATCCAGCACCGGTGTGAACCACCGACTTGTGAATAGGCTCATGCACAGCTTCCTGCAAACAAACAGTCCCTGTCTTAGTGAATGAGAGCTTCTGATCAGCAACTCCTGAGATTATGCAATGGTATCCCCCCCCCACCACACGCCCGCCAATACTCCCAGTCCCAGATGCAATCCTAGGAACTGTCATTTTCCAGAGCTCAGTACTGCCCAGAGGACTCTGCAAGCTCATTAGTTAGTCAATATGTCAAATGGGGATAATGATGCTTCCAATGTCACACACTTGGATGTGTATGAAAAGTGCTGTAGAAGTGAGGGCTATTAACATAGTGACTAATGCTGTAAGCAGGAAGCAAAGAAGATGCAAACTTTGTAGAGACAGCACTGCACAGGTCGTGTCCAGCAGCTATTTATATCATCGCGTCGTGGGAGATTGCTGCCTTCCCAGCACTGGCTTTGACTGACATCGTCACGACATTCCTGCCGCAGCATCGACACGAGTCAGTGGAGACGGGAGCAAAGACCAGATGAAGACACTGTTGTGTCAAAGGCCAGCCCATGGAGGTAATCAGAATGATACCCAGATGTATCTACGGAAAGATGGCACGAGAAGGTGTCAGCACAAGATGAAAGGATGTCAAAGGCATGTCTGTGGAGGAGGCCGCAGCGCTGCTGTCAGTCACTTGTCAAAGCAACAGGGAAGCAAGAGCATCTTGGCATGCTAGCTCCCCTGACAAAGCAGGAGAGACATCAAACCCAGATAAACGTGACCAAGATTCGGAGAGGAAAGGGGCCGTGTGGTCACAACACGGCCCCCTGCAATCTAGGTCTGACCTTATGCACAGGAGTGATCTGCTCTCCAGGGGGAAGCGTTAGTTTTAGGAGAGAGGTGACCTCTGCCCAGATTGTGCTCTGCATCAATACAATTTCCAGGCCTTTTAAGTCATGCATCTTTCCCAGTCAGCACCACCTCCTTATCCGGCTGTGCCGGTTCCCTGCAGAACTCCTGGGATGGAGGAGCCCGGATAACCAAAACCTGCTCCTAGGGATCTTTCTGTCTCTGGGCCCCTGAATTCAGGTTTTTGCTGAGGCAAACCAAGAACTGATGGTCTGTCCTTCTGAATGAAGGTGGCAGCAATTTCTAAAACTCAGCCCCAGCATGGTATGGTTAGATCTGCTCCATCCCCTCAGTTGGCTGTGAGCCTGGATGGAAGGTGGTTGGGGATTTTTATATGTAAATCAGTTTGTGCAGCTCAACTCCAAAACCATCTCAGAGGCATAATTTGAGCTCACCACTTTCCCTTTAATGATGCTTGCATAACCTAAATGCTCTGTGCTCAACTGTAGATTCATCTTTAGAAAGTCTATGTTGAAAATCTCTCTAAATCCTTCATGAAAAAATTAGGACTCAGGATTTTGTTACACACCAGCTAATGTGTCTGTGTATGTACATATATTACCTATCTGCTTGCCCTCCCCTAGTGGTTGGGCTGCAGATGATAAAAGCCATAGTACAGCTAATTGAGGTTGCCCTGTAGTTTAAAATGGAAGGCCCTTTTTCTCTGACAGCAAAGGTCCCTTGTGAGTGGGTAAACTGGAGATTGTGAGGCCTTTAGGTACAGTTTGCAGTCATGGATTGAATTAAATTTGCAAAAGGAAATATTATAACTTAAGGGTTTTTCAAGGGCTGAATTCTAAACTGGCATGACCCAACTGCATTCGACAGACCCTAAGATTACAGAGAAGTCTTAACAACATTCGCCGATAAATAAGGATGATGACTGAAATTTGTGTCTTGTTTCCAGTTTGAATTTCTCTGGCGTTAGCTTCTGACCATTGCTTCTTGTTATGAATTTTTCCTCTTGTTGTTTCTCTGCTAGATTAAAGAACCCTTTAGCAGCCCGTATTTTCTCCCCATGAAGGTAGTTATACTCTGGAATCAAGCTACCTCTCAATCTTCTTTTTGAGATGCTAAACAGATCGACCTCTTTGAGTCTCATGCTGCAAGGCAATTTTCTCCAGTCTTTGAATAATTTTTGTGGCTCTTTTCTGCATCCTCTCCAATTCTTTGATACGCAGAAAAGTGCTTAGTATTTTAGTGATGATGGCATCAGTGCACGTTACAGAGGTCTAATGGTGTGCTGATCTCCTCCTTGAGGCTTTTTCACGCCACCATGCTACCATAAAAATGACCTCCGTCACCATGGTTGTCTTCTGTTCCTTGGAGTTTTTCATATATTCGACAGCCGAATGAGAGTTCCAGCCACCTTTTCAGGCCAGGCAGATCGGACAGGGCCATATTTCTGGTCCGAAGGCCCTGGGTAAGACGCGCAGCACTCTCAGTTCTGGAGCATGCTCCCTTTTAAAATGGCTGATTCAGAAGACTGAGTGTCGGTTGGTCTACACTGGTAGCGGTCGATGGCAGATACAAAAGTTATGTAACGTAGCTTGCATATCTCCCATGTTGATGTACAGTGGCATCTTCAGGGTGGTGCATTGATGGGAGATGCCCTGCCTTTGATGCTGCCTTCCACCGTTCACGGGAGTGGACTAACTGAGTCACTAGAAAGAGCTCTCCCATCAATTAAGCGGATCTACACAGAGCCACTCAGTCGATGCGACTGCATCGATCCCTGCAGCTGTGCAGTGTAGACATAGCCTGTAATTGTCTTCATTGGATTCTAGGATTCAATGCCCCAAACTGACCATTTTCTAGATGCCCAAATCAGCTCATTCTGTCATCTGAAACCCCAATTAAACAGCTTTGTATTGCATTGTGGTTTGAGAAGGGTCTGCAAAATATGAATGCATATCTTGTTCTTTGGGGGTGGGGGGAATCAGAGTGATGTTACATTTTCTTTTGCCGACAGCCAGTAGATTAATAATATAAGGGGTTTCAGACTAAATAACTCTGATCTAGGAGGACAGCTTTTATACCCATATTCAGCTCTATGTGGTTAAATGAGACAGACAAGTTCTGCCCTTTCAGTGGAGGGTAGCAGAATTCAAATGCATTCACCAAGGACATTTTTTTTTTGCTTCAGGTTTCTCAAAATCATATCCCTTTATCCTTCTTCCGTCCCACATTCCCCCTGACAGTGGCCTTGACTAAAGCAGGGTGGATGAGGCTTTCAACTATTACAGCCATTATTTACTTTACATCTTTGTCTTGTGTCATCAACTGAGAGGAGGGCTAGAGCTGTAAGAATGACGGATTTTTCAGTTTGCTGGCAACTATGAAAAATACAAAAAACTGTTTTGTGTTGAACCAAAAATTATTTTTTTCTGAATTATTGCAAAGTGAAAAGTTTAAAAAAATCAGATTGAACAAAAATGTTGTTTGACCTAAAGTGAAACATTTCAGTTTGATTTGGAGTATTTTAAAACATTTTCAATTGTTCTTTTAATAAAATTAAAGGCATTTTTGAACTGCAAAGTGCAAACAAAAATATTTGTTTATTCTGAAAATGTGAAAATAAAACCATTTCAACCTCTCTTTGTCTTTTTAGGGACTTTTTTGGACAAAAAATGTTCAGCCAAACCAACATGAATCTGCAAAGCATTTGCTATTGCTGAAACTGCATTGTTCACCAGAAATAAGTTTCACCTGACCCAGCTCTACTCAGGTCTCCAGCAAACTAGGTGAAGCACATACAGGGTATGGTGATGTCCACACACAGGCAGTTAAATTGATTTAACTCAAATTGATTTAATAAAATCAAAATAAAAATAATTAATTCAATTTAAAATAAATCAGTTTAACAGGTCCACACCAAAAAAACCTGAATCAAAATAGCATGTCCAGACACAGGACTTGCTACTTCAGTTCAGGAGAGGGTCACCATGGGAGGTGTGGCAACATGGCCCCCTCATGCCCCTGGAAAATAGAAGGGCAAAAAGTGTTAAATCGATTTAACAGTTAAATCAAAATAACATGTACGAATGGTGTTATTTTGAAATAACAATTTTGATTTAACTGTCATATTGATATAATACTAGGTTTTATTATATCGATATAACTTTCCTTATATCGAAATGAGGGAGCTCCTCATTTCAAAATAAGGGAACATCATGTGGACCTACCATTTTTTAAATTGAAATAACCAGAGTTATTTTGATTTAAACAGTGTGTGTGGACATAGCCTATGTCTATACGAGGGGCTTAAGTCGACTTAAGGAATGCCCTGGCCATATTTGGAATTCAGTAAGTCAGCTTAAGCACTTGCTTAAGTCAAGTTTATAACCCCTGCTGTTAAAGTTGACTTTAAGGGTAAGTTGACTTTATTAAGTCAACTTGATACAATGTGGTCATTAAAGTCGATGTAATAAAGTTGACTTAGTGCAGTGGGGCCATTTAAGTTGACTTTATAAGGTGACATTAAAAGTGTCCCCCCACTTTAGTTGACTTTATCAAGTTGGCTTAATGCAATGTGGCTTCACTAAGTTGACTTAATAAAGTCTACTTAAAGTCTACTTTAAGTAGACCTTATTAAGTCAACTTAACTGAACCCTGCAGTGTAGACATAGTCATACTGAATAAGAGACAGCCCCTGCCTCAATGAATTCACAATCTAATCAGACAAAGCGTCCCACATTTCCAGTGGACTGATTTGAACCTTTTATGTCACTCTTCGTTCAGATGCTTTAATGGGAGTCCTGAGACAGTGAGTGTTTTTCATATGATCACATTTTAGGAAGGCTAAACAGGTAAATATACTGACAGAGCATCTTGTGTACTGAAATATGGGTCCATACTATGAGGGGAAAGGTAATTTATAGCCCAAACACAAAGCAAACAAGCAGAGATTATTATTTTGCTCCCTCAGACAAACCACTCAATGAAAACATGATATGGATAGGTTTTATCTATACTCATACAGTGAAGTCAACAGAATGATTCCTTTTGCCTTAATGGGTTTTGGATCAAGCACTTAGCAATTAAGAGAGACTAACCACCAAAGAGACAGCTTGTCAACACTGGGCTTTATCAAGTCCCTGCTATCTCAGTGCTGACTGACCAGAGCAGCCACCACCCCCTCATCCCTGTGTCTTTGTAGACACAAAGACAGAAAACCATTATAGAGTAGATTGAAGCCAGAAAGCTCATTTATGGTGCAAGTTCAGAAGTCACTTTGAGTTGCTTGCACCCGTGTTTTTGAGAGATGCCTGGCAAACTGTTCCTCATATTGACTCTGCTATCTCAGTGAACATTGAGAATCTACAGTAGCCCTTTGAACCTTTTCCATCTAGAGGAATAAAAGTGGAAAAACAGCTGATTGTTCTGAAAGATTTGTAAATGAGAATGTCAGGTCATTTGTCATATCTTAGCTGGGCACAGAGACAAGTAGTTTAGTACTCCGTTAGGAGGTATTTATAAATTGCTTTATAATAATAATTAGTCCTGTAACATGATTATAAAGGCAAATGCAAGTGGGTCAACACCACTTCTCACAAGTATCCTTCTTGAAGACCCTCCAACAGCTCCTCGATTTCTTGGCTCACTGTGCCCTCTGTCTGTTGCTGTGTTTGTTAGGCTGGTCTTAGGTGAGAGAGCCCTACAGTTGAATCACACAGAAATACCTTCTGGGGTATAAAGTCTTTATCTTGTCCCAGCCCAGGTATGGGGCCAAACCTCCACGGCTTCCTCCTTGGATACTGTGTCTTCCTGTAGCCCTCCCTAGCCTCACTCCTTGCTCAGTTCCAGAAAGCAGCTAGGAGCTCTTTCTTAGCTCCCCCAGTCCCTTCTTGCACTGAACCGCCCATGTCCTGCTATGGTCTATGTACTATCCATGATTTCAGCCAGGAACCCAGTTCTCTCTTTTCTAGTTCCAGGCAGCATCTGACTGACTCTTCCTTGATGCTCTTTTTTCTATGGCCCTCCTGGCTCCCTAATGGTTGCTTCTGCAGCCCCTTTGACTGGCTGCTCCTCCTGAAGCCACTCTAGGCCACTGGAAGGTCTTCTGCTCTTCTCTGGGTTGGGGTTTGGCAGGATCCTGAGGCCTCCAGCAGGGGGATGCAGGACCTAGTCCGCCTAGTCCACCCCATCATAGACAGACATTGACTTTTAAGGTGTGCATGGCAGGACAGGGTTAGATTGCATCAAAACAACCAGGGAACCTTCCACAGTTGCCTCATCTACCAGAGAGTTAAGTATTTCTCACTGAAAGCCAAGAGCAGAAGTAATTCTATTTGCGGTTTAATCAGCAGCATGTTTACAAAGGGAGGGCTGAGTTTTTAAGCATCCAGAAAGCAAATTTATCCAAGACATTGATAAGACTGAAGCAGAACCCACTAGCACCAAGCTGAGTGGATGGGGGCAGGTGCATAAAGGATATTAACAGGATTAAATGGGCTTTGAGACAGACGACCTACAGAAGCTTTATTCAGATTGAGAGAGATGAATATTATTAAGCCAGGTGATCACACATGCCATTTTAACAGAGAAAGTATTAGAAATGGAAGGAAATGTCATTAGCATCAGCTAGAAGAACAATTTCATCTGCTACACATATTTCAGGTCTAGCACTTCCAGTGTAGATTGTTAATGGAAAGAGTGAAAACAGAGGCGGGAGATCCTCAAGGTGATGTGGTGTTGGTGGTGGTGAGGGGTGAGAATGGAGAAAAAGAAGGCAGGGAGACAATGAGGGCCAGATGCTGATTTCATTTCTGCCAATAGAAATCCACAGTAACACCACTGAAGTTGGCTTAAATGAGCTATGATGGCTGGAGTAGCTGAAGGAAAAGTGGAAAGGGTATCCAATTGGGTCTAAAATTTAGCACACAATGGTTACCATGAAATCTGACCACTAATCCCTACTCTGCCATGGGTACAGGGTATAACTTTGATGATGTAACTCAGAGAACCATTTTCAAAAGGAGATACACATATGCTAGCTAGAGGCCCTGACTGTCAGAGATGCTGAGATAGTTTTGTTACACATTGGGAGAACCTTACCTAGTGTGACTGAGTGCATTTAAGAGGATGGTGCAACTGAGTTTGGAAGTGGGTGACATGATGATTTTAACCTCTGAACCACAGGTGTGTGACCCCAGATGGTTTGGAACAAAGCAGACTTTTGGCCAATGGGAAGTGAGTTAAACAGCTCAGTCCTATCTCTACATCTCCACATCAAGAAAACACATCATTGGCCCTAAATGAATCCCTTCCTTGTAGCCACAGAAGAAGGGCCAAGGACTGAGTCAACATGGAGTGAACTGCCCCCCTCACCTTTAGAGATGGCCTCTAGGTCTGGTGTGGGGAATACAGGTAGGAATGGGAGGGAAGGGTTGACTCAGCAGGCAGATGACTGATGTTCTCATGTCATACATTTGGTGACTTTCACTGTTAATAAACCCACCAGAAGATAACTGTTTCTATTTTGACAGCAGACATTGAGTGATGATCTAGTCAAGGGAGATCTATCTCAGGAAAAATTGAGTAAACATTAGCTTTTGTGGGTGAAATTCCACTTCTTCGGATGATGTGCTGAAGAGGTTTGACTTGGGGGTTGTAGGCGGTGACCTACAAATAGTCAATATATAAAAGAAACACTAATGGAGGCACCTATCCTTGCAACAAACCCCATTGCCAACTCTACCCAGATACCTACTCAAGTGACACCATCATGGGACCTAAACAAACCAGCCACTCCATCAGACACTCATTCACCTGCTCATCCACCAATGTGATATATGCCCCTCTGCATTATACATTGGACGAACTGGACTGTCTCTGTACAAAAGAATAAATGGATGCAAATCAGATATCAAGAATGGTAACATTCCAAAACCAATAGGGGAATGCTTCAACCTCTCTACCCATTCTATGAAAGACATGACAGTTAAAATATTTCAACAGAAACACTTTAAATCCAGATTCCAACATGAGTCTGCTGAATTGCAATTCACATGAAAATTTGCAACCATTAGATTAGGCCTGAATAGAGAGTTGGGCTGGATCACTCATTAATAAATGCAATTTCCCTCTTTTAACACTCTTACCTTCTTATTTTGTTAGCCTTTAAAAGTGTCATAGCGCTCCTTATTTGTTTTGCTGAACTAGACTATGGCTACCGTCTGGAACTTCTCATCTGTTGTTCCCCACTGGTTGAATCAAAATAAATTGTATGGTTTGCTGAAAAAGACTGAACTGACCTTGTGACTTACCCATTGATCCATCCCTGCATTTTTTTATTCACTGACATGTTACAGCTTCCATGGCATTGCACCCACAAAAGCTCAAGTGATAAATAAATGTGTTTAGTTTTTCAGTGTGCCACAGGACTCCTTGTTTATTTTGCTGAACTGGACTAACACGACTTCCCCTCTGGCCCTGAGTCAACGTTGAGTCCAAACAATAGGAAATGCCTGATGGCTCTTTTGTATTTCCTCTCCTCTTTGGAAAGGTTTGCCAAACTCTATTTTGTGGCCATTTCAGAACTGGAGAATGAGGACACTAGAAAAACGAATTAGTTCGTCTAGGTCTATAACCAGTGTATTATCACTTCTGGAAGTTGCATAGACGACTTATGAAGAACAACCCTCCTTCCTAGCTGTGATGAATGAAGATGAGTTCGGAGTGACACAGCCCCCCCATCTGTCGAGTGTCAGGGCTAACACCTTCATCATTCATCATTCAGTGCTGATTTGACTGGTTAGAAACCCTATTAACAAGATTAACATTATGCAAATACCTTCACTGAGCTTTTTAATATATTTTTTCTCATTCATTCCACAAAGTTCCTCATTTCTCTCTTTTATTCATTGTTTTTAAATAGCCAACTCTATGCATTCAAAAACCATGTGTCAGTCCCCAAATATCATGAGATGTTCTTAAAAAATGTAACTGTGGGGTTCTTTTTATTTACCTTCTGGATGCACTTGCCTCATGTTTTTAAGCTTTTCCTCACAACCTTTAGGGCTTGAATCTTGCTGTTTGAAAAATGAAAGCTGAGATTCTCATGCAGTGTCTTGCCTCCCTAAGCCAGAACATTAAGAAAAATATTAAATGGCATACGTCTTGTGATAAATTTGCAAGACTTGGCAACACATTTATTTTTCAGTTTGTTTCTGTACTTCATCTATCTCATACAATGGTCTTTTTGACTTCTAGTTTGTTGTCAGTTACATTTTCTGGTTCTCTTTCACTTCAGCCATGTTTGGATTCAATGGGTTCTCTAAATCTTAAAAAAATACCCTGTTTTAGTTGAAAATTAAAATGAAAACAAGGCATCCTTCTCTTCATATTAGTGTTTTTTTATTTTCTTTTTGCAGTCAGTAGCCAGGAGTTCTTCTTCAAAATTTTTAATCAAATGTGAAAGCTATTTTTTTTCCTTTTTCACTTTACTATCCACAGGGGTAAAAGGGAGGCAGATCAGAAATTACCATATTTATGACCGATCCTAATGAATGTGAAATGCCATCTTTTTGAATTTCTCTTACTGTTGAGCCCTTCTCTGGCTATTGTAGGTCAGAACATGTAATTTATGGTACTCTGCTGTGGTGGTAATGACAGCCTAAAAGCAGCCAGATCCCTTTTTTGATAGGATGACTGAGGCATTCACTTCAGAGTTTCCAAATGGAAATATTTTGTGCTTGTCCTTACACATGAAACATTTATATCGGATGGAGGGAAAAAAAATCTATGACAACTGGAGGATGTGGATTTTCTGTTCCTAACCATACAAGAAGCTGTCCTGTTACCCAACAGATGAGCTGTAATCAACATAGTGTACATACAGACCTATTTGGTTTCTTTATATTGTCAAAGAACTAATTTCTGGCCTGATGTATCCCTGCTGAGTCCCTGTTGATGCTAATGGGCAGGACTTCACTCAAACTCCAAAATGTTCTTCCATGTCGAAGGGCAACCAGTCCTGAAATCGATCAAAAACTTTCAAGGCAATGTGCTATTAAGGAAGCATTTTCTCAAGGAAAGAGATTAGAGGTCCTGATCATGAAAAGCCTTACTTGCATGAGTGGTCGTTACTGCACATACAGTCCCACTAACTTCAGTAGGGCTACTCACTTGAATAAAGATCAGCAAGGGTTAGCGGGGTTGGGGACCTAACAGAGCATGATACTGCCTGATTCCTGAGAGATTCTGAGCACTTTGAACTCCTTTTAAAGCCAATGGGATTAAAGAGTACTCCGTGTCTCTCAAGACAGGCTTCCTAGGAGTCAGCACTCCTTTCCCTGCTTCTTTCTTTACTCCCACCCACATTTAGGCACATCTGGTAGATGTGAGTTGCGGTTCCAAAGATGATTTGTCAAAAGTGGAGCTTTTCACAGGAAAGGACAATTTTTGAGAAATAGCTAAACTGTTATAAACAAACAAAAGGTAGGAAAAAAGATCTGAAATTTTCAAATTGTCTTACATTAACATTTTCAAACTGAAAAATTCCAGCTTCCTGGTTTGAAATGACTTTTCATTTTGAAATTTAGAGTAATTTGGGTAACAAAAATTTCATGGCCAAAAATATTGAAAGAAATTTTTTCAGTTGATCTGAACCAATATGATAGATAGATAGATAGATAGATAGATAGATAGATAGATAAAAAGTTTTGAGATCAACATTTTGTCCCAGTTCAGGCCAGGAAAAGTTTTGAATACCTCAAAAAACTTCCTTAGATGGGAGAAGTATGCAGCTTTAGAAATGAGGACTAGTGATTTATGGTTGTCTCTTCCCTCTTCTTTACAAAACGTGGTCGGTGATCCAAGAGTTTGGAGTGGGATTAATAGCAGATGATCATTCTCACCAACTCTTGTAGAGTACTTTGAGTCTGGTGGATGGACAATGGTAGGGAAATATTAAGGATGTCAGTATTATTATGAGATACATGGTAACAGGGTTAGATTAGCAAAATAACTCTAAGAAATGAAGTGGTGAGGTATGGAAAAATGGTAAGTTTGCAGGTAAGACTGGAAAAGGGATAGAGAGTATAAACCTCTGCATTTTTATATTGTGCAAACTGTATATGGAGATAGTTAATTGGCCATAGCAAGTTTTCAAGCAGGCATGACAGTGGGACAGGACTTGGAAAGGTCTGATCCTCAGATGTTCGACAAGGACTGACTGGAGATTTAACCCACCCAGTTGGAGTGGGATCTCTCTTTACAGATTGGTGGTGTATCAGCCTATAGACTTGGATCCTTTCACTGTCGCTAGAACATACTTCAGGCATCAGGATGAGATCTGACAAATGAACCCAGCTGACTGCTCCCACCAGCACACTTTTTGGCTCATTCACTGTTTCGTACAATCCTTCTGGCATTGCTGTCTAGTTGAGCATTGCCGATCGGTTACCACTGTCATCACAAGCACACCACTGCCTTTCTTAGTGATGCAACTGCATGCAAAGAGTCTTTTGCACTACACTTCCCTGGCCACGGTCCTGGCGACACAAACTGGCCATTCTTAGGGGCAGATGAAGGTTAAGAATGGGGTGCACTCTCTTCACAGACCAGTAATGCTGGACTCTCACTCCCATTTTCTTCCTCGAAAAATGCAAGGTGAAAATGGGTATGGGAGGAGAATGAATGTCTCTAAACAACCTGGATTAGATGCCAGCTTCAAGCATGCTGGGGAAACACTTAACTGACCTTCTGTTGCTTGACAAGTACATCAAAGGTCACATAATCATCAGTGGAGGATTAGGCCCCTTCACTGGCTCATTGTTGCTTTGATTTGGCCAACACTCCACGTTCCTTACTGTGCCGAATTAAGCCTTCCATGTCCTCATGGGTTCTGAAACAAATTGGTTGTCTCAGGCTGCTGTTGGTGTTGGAATTGTCCTGGCAACCCAGGCAACAGAGATGTATCAGATGCCCCATTGCTGGAAACGAGGCTAGATGTGGAATGTATGTGATGGGTGGTTCACCTGTGTGACTTGTCACCTGCAAACACCAATATGAAAAGACAACAGAGCTGAGTTTGTGAGTATGGCAGCTGACGCCATAATGGTGTTGACCCACAGCTTCCACCTTCAGGAGGAGAGGCAGCTGATAAAGGAGGAATGAAAGGTTAAGGCCACCATTTAGGGACCAGACACCTCAGCTACCCTCTTTGCAGAATTCTGCACAGCTGGGAAATGAGGATGAGTCCTTGTTTTCTTCACTGTGATCTAAATGCAACAGTATAAGGTGTTCAGGTGTCACCTGACCCATTCATCTAGATCATCACTTGACTGGTCAGGACCATCTATACCATGGGTCTGTAACACGGTTTCTGACTTTAACCGTCTGTTACAAAAAAGGCTGCAATAAGGTAGAAATGTAGAGTTAGCAATGCAGTACAGCTGAGGAGGTCATTAAGATAGTACAGTTAGTATTTTTTTTTAAAAAAGGAGAGAAATGGAAAAGTTAGGGTTGCTGTGGCAGCATTAACTTGTCCTTCTGCCTAGAGCATGAACTATCTCGTACTCTATATCTAGGCTGGACCATGTGATCTATGGCTGTGTTCACACACAGGGGGTTATTTTGATACGGTTGTTTCGAAACAACTTGTATCGAAATAATGCCTTATTTCGAAATAACTTAATTTGAATTAACAGTTTGTTAATTCAAATTAAGGAAAAAAGCTCAAAGCGAAATAGCAGTTTCAGGCAACAGTTATTTCGAAACAAGTCACTGTTGTTTTGAAACAACATGTTCGGACGGCATTGCTTCGAAACAATTGTTTCGAAACAACGTTGTTTCGTCCCCATATGAGGTTTAACTTGTTTTGAAACAACCGTGCATTGTGTGAACAGCCTAAATCTTGTTTCGAAACCACCTCTGTTGTTTTGAAATAAGAGGGCTGTGTGAACACAGCCTATGATATTACCGTCCTTATCATGATATTATTATAATGCAGCAGAACAGGGGTTCTCAGTCTTTTTTTGCTGGGGCCCCCTTTGAAAATATCTCAGGCTGTGACAATCCCTGCAAAAAGTGATGACCATCCTCTGTGTCATAGCCATCCTTACTTCTGCACTAATGTTGGGGTAGCATTGCCTTCAGCGTGCTGGCCAGCTTCTCTGGCCACCTTGACTGTCATGCTCAGGGCTGACAGAAGCAGCCATGGCATGCAAGGGGGTTGATGGTGCACTACCCCATCATAATAACCTTGTGGCTGTGTGAGGGAATCCCTTCCCCCAGTTTGTGAATCCCTGCAGTGGAGCGTAGAGGCCCATGTCAGGAACAGGTAGCCAATAGTGTTAGGAGCTGTACACACAGATAAGGACCGTTACTCATGTTGGTGAGCCATTAAATGAGCAGTTCCGTTTCCTGCAATTTGGGGAGAGGGTGCTGAGTAGTAGGCAATTAATACATTTGAACATGTCCTATGTATTTCTAGAAGGAAAATCCATTCATGCTTTCTGAGGGCAACCACCCTGACACAGCCAGTTCTCTAATGAGAATATCCCATAGCACACTTTGGATCACCGACCATCCCATTCAGGCTAGCTACCACTTAATTTCTCAACAGTTCTGGAGCTAGTCCTTAGCATAGCCAGTTGGGAATTTTTCAGTGGACCAAGTTTGTTTGTTCGCTTTGTTGTTTGGGAGAAAAATGCTGGGTCATTAAGACTGAACCTGTTTGTGGAATAGACCCGTAAGTCAGAAGGGAGCAGTATGGTTAACTAGAATAGTGTCAGCTTTGAAAAAATCTCCCCCCTTTTGAAAACTTTTAGGAACCGTTTGAAATTGTCAATGCAGCCCATTTAACCTTTTCAAACCAGAAACTCTGGAGGTTTTTTGGGTTAAGAAAACCCCTTGTTTTGAAATGTTAGCAAGTTTAGGCTAAAATGCTTGAAATCATTCAAAAACAAAACCAAGTATTTTGAATTTTTGAAAGGAAATATCACAATTGATCTAGACAGATTTTTTTTTAAAATTTTCGTTACTGAAAATATTTGAGATTTTGATTTTTCATCCCAGTTTGAGACAAATTTTTCCTCTCATATCTCAAAAATGTTGTTTGGAGAAAAAATCTGTTCCTGCACAGCTCTACTCCTCAGTAAAACTATTTGACATGCTAGCCTCTATATCTTGGTTAGCTGTAAAAGGCGGTGTCAATTGTCTTCTAAAAGGGCCTTGTTTCCCTTTTTTCTGCACGCTTGCAAATCCTAAAAGCATATTTAAAGGGAGATTGTATCCATGGATGATTTCATTAATTTAAAAAAAACCAAGGAGTTGTGTGGCACTTTACGACTAACAGATTTATTTTTTGCATAAAAATATGGAACACTTGACGCAAATTCATGAAGCGTTCCATTTTTTATGCGAAAAATAAATCTGTTAGTCTTAAAGTGCCACACGACTCCTTGGTTTTTTTGCTGGACTAGACTAACATGGCTATCCATTTGGAAATTCATTAATATAGACTGGGAACTCCTCAGGGCCAGAACACTTTGGCTGTGTTCACACACTGGGGGTTATTTCGATACGGTTGTTTCGAAACAATTTGTATCGAAATAACACCTTATTTCAAAATAACTTAATTCGAATTAACAGTTTGTTAATTTGAATTAAGGAAAAAAGCTTAAAGCGAAACTAGCAGGTTCAGGCAACAGTTATTTCGAAACAAGTCACTGTTGTTTCAAAACAATCATTTTGAAACAACGTTGTTTTGTCCCCTCATGGGGTTTAACTTGTTTTGAAACAATGCTGTTGTTTCAAAACAACGGGACCCGTTGTTTCGAAACAACTGTGCGTCGTGTGAAGAGCCTAAATCTTATTTTGAAACAACCTCTGTTGTTTCGAAATAAGAGGGCTGTGTGAACACAGCCTTTGGCTCTTCTTTTTGTATAGCACCTAGCACAACAAATCATAAATAATAATAAGAATTCTCAGAAGCAAAGTTGTTCATGTGGTGAGGCTATTAGATTAGGATTCAGGAGACTTGCATTTGACCCCTGGCTCTGCCATAGACCCCTTCTTTGTCCTGTGGTGAGGCCTTCTTTGCTTATGCTCCCTCATCTATAAAGACAGGGCTGGCACTTTTTCACACCATTTGGCTCTCTTTTCCTTTTAGAATTTAAAATCTAAGGGTCGGGGTGTGGGTGAGGCTGCTGGCCTGTTTCCCTTGGCCAGGAAGAGCTAACCCAGGGGTGCACTCACCAGGGACAGCCATAGGAACTTGCAACCCGTGCAGTTGGAGGGGGCCCCGAAGCAACAAGGAAGCCCCCTTTAAACCAGATCTGGTTGTCACCTACTCCACCCTGCTCCTCCCAGGGACCCTGCTATCTGCCCTAGCTCTACACCAAGCTCCCAGAGGCTCCAGTACCCACGCTCCCCTGCCCAGTTGTGGCTGCAGCTTTCCCATGCTGACTCGGCTTGGCCAGGCTTGGCAGATGCTCTGAAGTAAGAAGGGAAAGGGGCCACCTGGCAGCCAGGGAGTAAAACGGCTGGAGCTGGAGCAGCCTGCAGGCAGCAGGAACTGGAGAGTGAGGCTACCTTTATGGGAAAGGATAGGTGACATTCAGCAGAGCAAACAGAAGACATTTGCCAAAAGCAATAGCCGCTTTGGTGCCTTCCAGGCAGCCCCCTCACTTTTTTGCTGAGCATCTTCTGAACTCGCTGGTGCCGCTGATGCGGTGGGGAGGTTCTCGGAGGCAGGTTAGTGCAGGAATATTGCTGCCCAGACCAGGCTGGGGAGTGCAGGGGCCAGAGCAACCTGGAGCCCAAAGTGGACCTAGAGCTGACTGGATACTGCAGCCCCCAGCGGGAAGCATGAGCCAGGCACAGGCCAGGGCAGATGAGGATATGGGATGGCACCTGGGGGAAGTCATCTCCTGCCTCCCTGCACTTCTTGCAGTTACTGCCCTCATCTTCCTCCCAGCCCTAGGGAGGAGCCCTGGACATGAGCTTTGTAAGGGGTCCCTGTGGGACAGTCCCCACCATTGGAGTCAGGTCTTTCCCACAGGACACAGTTTGTGTCTTCAAATACAAAACCTCCCAAAGCTATTCCCCTCACCAAATCAGGCTGTCAACTCCTTTTCCCCATTACTTTGTTCTCCCCTATTCACAGGCCATCCACAGGCAGCCACTTGCTTCCTGCAGCTTCTTCCACTCCACTTTCTCAGCCCAAAAATCAGTTGATCACCTCCCAGCCAGGGCCGATAATCCAACAGGTTGGCAGGCTCTTAAAGGCATGGACTGTTTATAGCCCTGTGAGGACCTTATCTCAGGTGGGCCTCTCACCTTTATAGTAGTATAAATAATACTACTGAGTCTCACTTGTAAAGGCAGGGAGCTATTGAGGAAACTTTTTGCTCCCTGAACTCCTGAATCACACCAGCTCCCCAACCGATGCTCCAAGACAGTAATGTATTCAAATACTGCAGCTCTGGGTGTGAGGGGATATGATTTAAGGTAATGCATTTTAACACAGTATAATCCACTTGCCAGAATGATTTTCCTTATAGTTATAGTCATGGTCTTAAACGACAGTACATCAAGACACATCTTGAATTAACTTGGCTGCAAGCTCACTAAAGCAAGCCCTCGTAACGAATGGCTGGTGCAGAGCCGAGTTGCAATTATTTTACAAGTTACAACTGTCCCAGGCTCTGCAGGGATAATTTAGTGGCCCAATATTTGCAGACATTACTTTATGTCTGCCAGGGGAGAGCACTTGAGCCAATAATAACACCTGATTCTGCCCAATCTCTGCTCATTTGTGCAAGGATGGAGGAAGGGCTATCTCCCTCTTTGTGCTCCCTTCCTCGCCCACTACGTGGAGGAGGCTGACATTGCCGGTGGACCTAGAAGTCTTGTCAAGGCAGGGAAGTATTGGGTGAGGACAGAGCCTGGACTGCCCTCTGTTCTGCAAGCCTCCACAGCAGCATGGAGGAAGAAATCAAGGCCCTTTATGTGCTTCAAGTGATCCCCCCCTCCAAATGACCGGCCAATTCTGCAAATCTCAGCTTTCACATTTAGCTCTGGCCTGGATAGCTCTCAGAACTGTGGCCTGGTAAATGTTGAATGGAGAAAAGCAATGTGGCTTGTTCGTGTTAAGTCAGGGATTCGTCAGCACTTTGGAGTCATTACACAGTTAAGTCTCATGCTACAGAGGTGATGCGTGCCTGGCTTGACTTGTACTGAGCATGCTCAGTAACTCTTTTGAATCGGACTGCCTTCTCTCTCTCTCCGCCCTCCACTGTTGATGGACATGGGTCCTTTCTGGCATGAAATGCCTGTGAGATAAATATAATACCTGCATTGCAAATGTTGTAACTTGCCCAAGGATAAGTTGGTGGACGAATCAATTGTAGAACCTGGGTTATATAGTAAATCAGACTAGATGAGCATGGATCAGAGTGAACGACCCAGGGGTCCTAGTCCCTTATTCTAGCTTAGAGGCTTCACCGCCTCCCATAGATAGCATAGCCACTAATTCCATGGTTCTTTTCAAAGCAACAGCCTTGACAGCATCCAATCAAGCGCAAAGGCTAGTAATTATGAACAAAAAGTCCTGATTTAACAACAACCAGTTTTGAGAAAGGATTTATCTGACTAGCCTGAGAGTGCCACATGACTCCTTGTTTTATTATCAGCGGTCTGACATAAAACACATAATTATATTGGTAAGTCATTTAACGATCAGGAGCCAAGTCAATTGACATCACTCCGCAGGTAAATTAAATATCTATGTGGCAAACCAACCAAGCTTGGCTGGGGCAGAGGCAATTTTGTCACATTTCTTCCATTTATAAAGATGAAAACATAAAACGAATATAATTACAGTTTTTGACAGTGGGGGGAAGGTGGGGATAAGCTTTGACTAAGTAATGGTGGGAAATTAACTAGATTTAGCCCTTTTCTAAAATAACTGCTCCTTGATGAAAGTCAGTTTAAAAAAGATGGAAAAACAAAAGTTGTGTGGAATAAAGATCTTTCAGCTGGGGGATCTTCAAGCTGGGGCTTCTTTTTATCTGTTGTCCAGTTCCTGAGCTTTCAGAGTATGCTTGGGTCATCTTTGCACTGTTTTTTAAATGTAATTATGAGAGCTTAAATATCATTTTCTTTTAGTAAAAAGGAGATTTCATATATTCACACAATGTCAGGAGCTTGGACTTTAAGAAAAATAGCAAATATTGTAGGATTTATGATTAAATAAAAAAAGAGGAATTATTTGAGTACAGTGCCAGTGTGGACATAAGAACCAATGGATACAAACTGTCCATCAGGAAATTAAGGCTTGAAATTAGTCACAGATTTCTAACTCTCAAAGGAGTAGAGTTCTCAAGTAGTCTTCCAAGGGAAGCTGTAGGGGCAAAAATCCTAGCTGGCTTCAAAACTGAGCTTGATACATTTATGGAGGGCTAGTATAATGGGACGGCCTAGTCAGGCAATTGACCAATTTTTAGACTGCTGGTGGTGGATATGTCAATGGTCTGAGAAGGGACGTTAGATGGGGTGGGCTCTGAGCTATTACAAAGAATTCTTTCTTGGGTGCCTGGCTAGTGAGATTTGCTCACATGCTCAGGGTTTTAACTGATCATCATATTTGGGATCCAGAAAGAATTTTCCCCCAGGGCAGATCAGCAATGTCTCTGGTTTTTTTCCCACCTTCCTCTGAAGCATGGGGCATGACTCACTTGTTAGTGAATTCTCTGCATTTGAAAGTCTTTAAATCATGATTTGAGGATCTTAATAACTCAGTCATAGGTTATCAGTTTACTACAGGAGTGGGTGGGCAAGGTTCTTGAGGCCTGCATGGTGCAGAAGGTCAGACTAGATTATCATATTGGTCCCTTCTGGCCTTAGCATGTGTGGTCAGACCGAGTTATCCTATTAGATGTTGTGCCTCAGAGACTTAGCCCCTTGTCTACGTTCCATACCATTCCAATTATGACATCCCCATGTTATCTCAGCTGACTTGGCAGTCAAGAAAGACAGTTGCTCACATAAGGTTTTGCTCATTCTCACCTTCTGATTGCACACTAGTCCTGGGGAGGGAGTAAAGTGGCACACAGTGTCTACAAGTGGTGACCATGGGTTGGTTTTGCCAGAGCTGACCATTTGCTAGGTTCAGAATGGAATGACTAAATTATGAATCATTCCATTCCATAGTCTCAAACTCCTTCAATTTTGCTAAACCAGCCTAGACAGAGGTGCAGCAACTGGGCTGGACTTAGTTCTATTATGACAGGTTATTAGTTGTATGATGGCAGCACATAGGCTATGTCTACATGGTCATAGTTATTTCAAAATAACTTTCAAATTAGTGAGTCTTCACAAGACTCCTAATTCAAAATAAAGTTGGTATTATTACTTCGAGTTGGAGAGTCTACATTAGACTCTCTAACTCAAATTGGATCCCCTGGGGGCCTGGTTTCCTCACATGGAGAGGGATTCCCCCCATTGGCTCCTTCCTCCGTCAGAGGTACAGAACCCCCGGCGCACTCCTTTCCCAGCTGCCGCCCAGGGAACCCTGGGGGGCGAGCTGCTTCCCTCCCAAGGCATACCAATTTGGCCTCCCCAAACCCCTCTTTTTGTGGGGGGGACAAGCCTACCGGAGGAATCCCTAACCATTATTTCAAAAAAAGCCATTCCGTGGCTTGGAATGGCTTATTTTGAAATAATCATTTCAAAATAAGCACTATTTTGAAATTGTAGCAGGGTTTATTATTTTGATATAGCACTTTGTTATTTTGATGGAACACATTTATTTCAAAATAAAAACATGCTTGCATGGACTTGGAAAAGTTATTTTCAAATAAGCTGCCTTATTTCAAAACTAACTTCTCAGTGTAGACATACCCATACAGGCCTCAGCCAAGATTGAGGACCCAGTGTGTTAAACTCTGAACAGGTACAGAGTAAGAGAATGTCCACACATAAAAACTAATCTGGAATAAGATTAGGGTGTGAGTTCAAAGCAAATTAACTATTCCTGATTAACTCCATGTGTGGACACACTTCTTGTGGATTAAGCAAATTTGGAATATAGCACTCTCATTCTAGGAAAAGAGCATGCATACATAAAGTTAATCAGCATTAGTGAATCTGGAGCAGCTATTCCAGAATAACTGTGTATGAAGCCTGGACAGTTCTGTAACTAGGGAATACACTGAGAAATTGTTCAAAGAGAATGGAGCTAGGCTGTTCTCAGTGGTAGCAGATGGCAGAAGAAGGAGCAGTGGTCTTAAATTGCAGTAATGGAAGGTCTAGGTTGGATATTAAGAAAATCTTTTTCACTAGGAGGATGGTGAAACACTGGCATGGGTTATCGAGGGAGGTGGTGTAATCTCCATTATTAGAAATTTATAAATTGCAGCTTGACAAAATTGTGTCTGGGATGATTTAGTCGGGTTTGCTCCTGCTTTGAGCAGGAGGTTGGGCAAGGTGACCTCCAGAGGTTCCTTCCAACCCTAGTCTGTGATTCTATGAAAGGCAATAGGTCACTTTGATTAGGAAATGGATTTTATCTAGTGACAACTGAAAAGCCAGAGCTTGCACCTGGATGTTCATTTGTGGTGTGACTTGGATAGCTTTGTTTTCCCTTGCTATTGTATATTTGAATCTGTGAAATAAACATTTTGTTTATTTTTAATCCCATCGGATTTCCGGTGTGCAAAGTGCATTGAATATGTACACCAATGGAATCTGGTGTCCAGGGGGCTGTTTTCATATTTCCTGGAGTAAAGGACTCCTCCAAGTGTCTGGTGTTGAACTCATGGGCAGACTTGGCCCTGGAAAAGCTGTTGGTGTCACTTTGCAAGGAGAAAGGTGAATTCCATAGTGAAAGGTGAATTGTCAGGCTGAAGGTAGGTTACTAGTGGAGTTCCTCAGGGATCAGTCATGAGACCAATTTTATTTAGCTTTTTTTATTACTAGGTGCAAAAAGTGGAAATGTGCTAATAAAGTCTGCAGATGACGCAAAGTTGGGAGGTGTCACCAATACAGACAAGAACTGGGATATCATACAGAAAGACCTGTATGACCTTGTAAATTAGAGGATTAGGAATAGGATGAAGTTTAATAGTAGAAAGTGCAAGGTCATGGATTTAGGGACTAATAAAGAGAATTTTTTCTATAAGTTGGGGATTCATCAGTTGGAAGGGATGGAGGAGGAGAAGGACTTGGGAGTCTGATTGATCACAGGATGATGATGAGTCTCCAATGTGACATGGCCTTGAAAACTAATGTGGTCCTATAATGCATCGGACAAGATATTTCCAGTAAAGATATGAAGGTATTAGAATAGTTATAAAAGGCGCTGGTGAGACCCCATCTGGAATATTGTGTGCATTTCTGGTCCCCCATGTTTAAGAAAGATGAAGTCAAACTGTAACAGGCACAGAGAAGAGTTACAAGAGTGATCTGTGGAATGGAAAACCTGCCTCATGAGAGGAGACTCAAGGAGCATAATTTGTTTAGCCTAACCAAAAAGGCTTGACGGGAGATGAAATTTCTCTCTGTAAGCACATGAGAGGGATAAATATCATGGAGGGAAAGGAATTATTTAAGTTCAGTTCAAATACGGACACAAGAACTAATTTAGATAACTGGCCATTAGGAGCTTAGATTTCAAATTAGGTGCAGGTTTCTAACCATCGAAGGAGTGAAGTTCTGCAATAGCCTTCCAAGGAGAGCTGTGTGAGGGAAAAAAAAAAAAACAACTCACCAAAAAACTAGTTGCCTTCTAAACTGAGTCTGATACATTTATGGATGAGATAGTATGATGAGATAGCCCAGTTTGGCATTTGAGTAATCTTTGGTGGTGTATGTGCCAATGACCTGAGATGGGACATTTGATGGAGTGGGTTCCACAATACTACAAAAAATTCTTTCTTGGGTGCCCGGGAAGTGAGACTTGCCCATGTGCTCAGGGTTTAAGTGATTGCCATACATGGTGTTGGGAAGGATATTTTCTGCTACGGCAGACTGGCAAAGTTGGGGGGGTGGTTCACCTTCCGCTGTAGCATGAGGCACAGCTCATTTGCCAGCAGATTCTTTGTACCTTAAAGTCTTTAAGCCATGATTTGAGGACTTTAATAACTCAGTAATAGGTTAGAGTTTTATTACAGGAGTGGGTGAGTGAGTGTTTTGTGGCCTGCATGGTGCAAGAAGTCAGACTAGATGATCAAATTGGTCTCTTCTGAGCTTAGATTCTAGCCAGTGGGATATTCTCCCACGAAAGCTCATGCAATAAACAAATTTGTTAGTGTTTAAGTGCCACACAACTCCTTGTTTGTTTTACTGAACTAGACTAACATGGCTACCCCTTTGTATCTTAGAGTCTATGTGCCTACGATTAAAAAGGTTACCGAGAGCCAGGATGAGGCCTTGTTCTTGGGATCTGGGCACTGATGTCAGTGAATTGCACCACACAGCACAAAGGCCCCTGAAGTTACAGGGCAGGCAGTGGCAGAAACTCTTACCAACCTAAGTCAACCCCAAAATCCCTCACAGAGCCAAGAACCCAAATTCAATCCCATGCTGCCTTCCAAGGAACCAACCTGCCTGCTTCCAAAGTGTAAACCTAGGCATATATGCAGAGTAAATGAAGTTAGCAACACCTGCCCTTGCTTATCAAGCTGTCTAAGGTATGATTATTATAATCTTCTCCTGTCCACAATATAGATACAGGGGGTGAGAAGTCAGAAAGAAAACACCTACTTCACTTTCTGGCGCCTCAGTTTCCTCATCTATAAAATAGGGAGATTGATACTGACCTCTGTACAGTGCTTTGAGACCCATTTGATGAAAAGCAGCACACAGAAAAGGTATTATTTATCTTTATGATAGTAAAAGAGGTAGAGGTTAATTTGCCCTCAGACTGATATTTCCTGATATTTTAGATGACAAAGACAAATGTGAAGTGTAGACAGAATATTCATCATCTAAAATTGGCCATAATATTTAAATTAGGGAGCTCTGTATAGGGTTGGGTCAACTGGTTTCAAATGGGAATGTTGCTTTTAAAAATCTTTATCTATTTAGAGATATGAACCATTTTAGAGATGAGGACACCTTCGGCTAATTCCCCTGCCCCCTGTTATATATGCAAGTGCTGGAATTAAAAGTCAAAGAACTATAGAGATTAAAGACATATAAGAGCAGTTAAATCATCCATTCCATTTATAGAGATTTCATTTCCAAAACATCTTTGATTTATTATTGGTAATAATAATTTATTATTTATTCATTTATTATTATTATTAACTGTAAATGTGACAACACATTTTCTGATGTCTTGCAATTTTTGCGGTAGATTGTGACTTGAACAACATGCCTACACAAAAGTCTTTCCCCATGACATGTGGGCTTGCTGAACTTTGAATTACGGCATATAGCTCACTTATTCCTACTTGAGGCCAAGAAGTTATGGACCATGCAGGCTCTTTCTGTAGGCAGGACCACTCACATGCCAATCCTTGCATGGAGTTGTACTTAAAGGCATAACTCTATCTACACCTTCAAGTGTCTGACAAAGTGGGATTTTCTCCCAAGAAAGTTCAAAGTTGTTAGTTTTTGTATGTGCTACCAGACTCTTTGTTTGTTTTACTGAAGTAGACTATCATGGCTACCCGTTTGGAACTACATCTGTGCGGTAGTTGTATCTGGGACTGGAAACATGAGTGCTGGGAATGCTGTGACCCGATGAAGTCTTACAATATTCCAAGCCCAATATTGCCAACGTTCAGTTAGTTGAATTAAGCATCCAAACTTAGGGATGTTTATCCAAGCCAAAGAGACTCTAAACCTTGTGGCATTTCACCATCATTAGCTCAACAAAGACTCATCATGCATTCATGCATGTGGAGAGGAAAATTAGTTAGCTAATTAATTAAGTGACACGGTCAGAGATCAATTTAAGAGAGTAAGGAAGTCAGCAGCCGTAGAAATCCATTCTGCATCCTAAAATCTCCACTGGGAATCGTTTCATCAGTCTCTTCACATAGTAGAGCTAAATATTCCAAAGACTCTGTGTGACAAAGTTTAAATTACTTCAAAGAGATTGGGGAGCAAAGACAATAGCACATAACAGAGAAGTTACAATTGTCCAAGTCAAGTTTTCAAAAGATTAAAATCTCATTGTCTAAAAATTAACGTAGAAGAATTCATCTGGAAACAACAGTCCCTTTGTCCAATCATGTGAGACTTCCCCAGAAAAGGAGAGTGGAGGGTAGGGCCCAAAATTACTGAGCTGCCATTACTAGATGAATTCCTGGCCTCACGGATACGTATCAACTTCATTCCCAGCGACATGCTCATTTGTTATAAATGCATCTGTGTTTAGAGGATGATAGTTAAATACAGTTAGTGAATAACTCGTTGGGCCAGCCATCCCTTCATTTTATGCATGACGCAGCCCAACACTAACTTTAACTACTCTGGTCTGCAGATATTATTTGATTACAATTACTGTCAGAATAATAGTTTAAAATTAGCATTTCTTTAGCTATATGTATATAAAGAAAGCAATAAGTTACATTTATTACAGTATTATAACACTGCATGTTGCCAAGTTCCAAAGGGGTAGATGAGTTACTCTAGTTAACCAAAATAAGGAAAGACTAACAAATGTATTTATCATATGAGCTTTCATGAGATTTTGTTAGTTGCTAAGTGCCATAGGACTCCTTGCTTATTTTTATAATAATGCTGTATTACAACAGATTATTTAAAAACAATCTCATGAAACTGAAATTTTGAGGTTGTTTTCATCTTACAGGGTTCAAAAGGCATATTTAATTTTTTGCTTTTTATAAAATATTTTCAATGTCATTTTGCAATATTTTCATATACCTTTTTCATTTTTTTCTTCACTTTTAGTCTCTTTTCTTTTTCCTCAGTCATCTTTGGTGGAAGAAAATTCTTTGATTTTGAAAATGACAGAAGTGGGGGTGGGGTGAAAGAAAGTATAAGATAGAGAGGAGCAAAGAGGAAAAAAGTGTAGACGAAAATAGTAGAGAAAAGCAGAATAACAATATAAACAAGGAATGATAAATAATAAAAATGAATATGAAAATGATGTAGAAAATACTTCAAATGCAGTTTTGTGATTAAAATGCTTTCTTAGATGCTTTTCTTTGAATAGCTGTAGAATTTATTGGGAATACTTCATTATGAACATTATCAAAATACTTTATGTAAAGTACCCAGAAACTACATCATTCAGCACAGAAAGGTGGTCATTTCTGGGGAAGAAATTTTATAGTACATAGGAATATTGTCCAACAGTTTAGGATAGGCACTCAAGAAGACACCAAAATCAGTTGAAAAGGCAAGGAGAATTAAAGAGGAAGGGTGTAATTAACCCAACTGGAACGTGGTGAGTTAGAAACCACTGCTCTTGCGCAAAAGGACTTGGGAATGTTTGATATAGCAAAGAACAACACCATCTGACATTTCTACAGTGCTTTGCACCCACAAGATGGGAAATGCAATGTGAACAAAAGATAAATGTAATTCTTCCCATTCTTAATGTTATGTGGGTGCTTACATTCTTTGCTGGATGGGGCTATAATAAATATGTGACACCATTGACTATATCCACTGCTAGCAACAGAGTGGGATATGCTGCAACCAGGCTAATTCCCATTCTTAAGGAGAAGCAAGCATAGATGGAAGAAGGCTCTTAATAGATAAATATCTTCAACAGCTGTAGAGGAAAAGCAGAAGAAAATACTGGCATGAAAAATGCCTCTTTGTATAATTATTCCCACTTTTATAAGTTTTCCCTACTGCAAAAGTTCCCCTTTAAAGTGGGTTGGCAAAGATAATCCATTAATTCAACAGCGCTGGAAAGTTAACATTTTTTCCCTTCATTAGCAAGTTCAAAATTGCATTTTATTTCCATTTTGATGAGATTTTTATGAGTTAGAAGAGATGAAGTTGAACCCCACGAGCTTAATGGACCCAGAAAGATCGCAGATACAGGATTGAATTCAATGAACCATGAGGAGTTTAGTAAATTAATTAAATTTAAGAAAATAATGAATTTTTTTGCCTGCTGGATTAAAAATGCTAAAATGTGACAAAAACTTAATTTAACGCTAAACTCTCTCTCCTCCCCACACACCAAATTTGTTTTGTACTGGTTTTAAATAGCATCCACTGCAAAACCTGAAGTATAGTCATAAAAGAGGTTAGAAGATCTGAGGTCTGTTTTTTAAATGAAACCCTGATAATGCTATATTCTATTTCTCTGTAATACCTAGCAATTCATTTCAGGTGAGATTATTCCAAGTACCCACATTCTGGAAGTCTTACTGGAACAGAACCTCCCTGGGCAAAAAGGGAAAATTGAATGGTTTAATTTGCAATTAGACTTAATTTGCATATTAAACATTTTGATACCCCCTATAGGTAGGGAACACATCTCTCCCTTCTGATTCCATAATATGAGTGAAGTCTAAATGGAGCAGTAAGCCAGAGATGGCCACTGTAAATGCAGTGCCAAAGTGGGAGCACCAGAAGTAAAAGTGATTTATGGAGCCAGAGAGTTTAATGGGATCACAGGTCATTTTAGCTGATCTCCAGGTTATCACAGAACATCAATACCACCAAGCACCTGAAGACAAATCCCAGCAGCTGAAGTTAGATCAAAGAATTACAGTTCACAGAGGGCCCGGATCTTCTTAGCCACCGGTGGAGAATAGGAGAGCTCAAGATGCACCAGTGCTTAAACTGTCCAATTCAGATACATCTGAAAATCTTGGCAAGTGACCCATGCCCACAGGCTGCAGAGGAAGGAGAAACCCTCTAAAGTCATCACCAATTTGATCCGAGGAAAAATTCCTTCCCATCACAGATGACGATCAGGTAGAGTTACACCCTGCGCGTGAGAGCAAGAACCAATAGCCAAGCACATGGGAGCGAGAATGCTCAGTGCCACCTCTGAGCCCGGCTTTCCCCCTCCAATGTCCCACCTGGGAGGCTTCAGAGGAATGAGAGTAAAACAAATAAAATTGTGTTAATGGTGACTCAATTAAAGACAATAATGCAGACTAAGTCAACACATGCTGCTTTTAAAAATCATGCCTATTTTGTATGGAGTGCTTTTCCTCAGGAGATCTCTAAAAGTGCTCCAAAATATCCACCCAGAACTGCTGTGAAGCACATGGGAAAAATGAGGCACAGAGTGGCAAAGTGACTTTGCCCAAGGTCATGCAGAAAAAGTTTGTGGCACAGCAGGGAATTGAATCCACCTCGATCCCCATTTTTTTTGGGCATGTCCACACTGCCCACTCAGTCTGCGCTGTGACTCAGGTTTGAGCCCAAGGCCTGCTGCCACCCACACAGAAATCAGTCCTATTTGGATCTGCAAGCAATCAGAATCTGGGTCCCCGGACCCTGCTAGGCGGACGGGTCAGAATCTGAGTCCTGCTGTGACCAGGTCCAAGCCCTGCTATTTTGCAATGCGAATGCAGCTTGAGCCACAGAACTGAGTCAGAAGGTCTGTGCAGTGCTGTACAGATGTGTTAGCACGTCTGCAAGACCCAAGCCTGACAACTGTGAACCCATGTTTACAATGCACTGTGGGTGCTCAAGTGTGGGCTTGGAGATACTGAATCTGCAGTCACTGTCCCACAGACTGATTTCAAATACAGTCTAGACATGCTCTGTGTGCCACCATGAGCTGCTGAGGGAGAAAAGCCTACAGTGGAGACTGGACCATACACAGGTATAGAGATGGCAGGGAAAGACTCGGGTAGCATTTTGCATGTGTATACCATGCCATGCCGAATCTGGCCCTTGACGACTGCAGTGGAGTATTTTCCCACTCCAATAAGGAAGGGTTTAAAAGCACTGGAAAAGGAGCAACCACCTGGAGCAGGCAGCTGCAGACCCAATCAGGGCTGAGAAGCCTTGAATAAAAAAAAAATTGTAGCCAAAACTCTGGGTAGTCGACTCCTGGTGTGTGGAGGGAAAGGACTTTCTGTTTGGCTGGCTGTAGGAGACAGGTCCAGGGCCAGCTCTGCATGAACTGGGGCTCTGTGGAAGAGAGAGCACAGAATGCAAGGACGTGTCCCAGGGGACATGAAAGGCTATTTTGGGGGTTGAGACAGTGCCATGGCATGGTGCATAGAGTCCTTGGGCTGGGGCCCAGAGAAGCGGGCAGGCCTGGGTCCCTCCTTGAGTCCTCAGTGTATGGCACCAGAACTAGTGGTGGCCATTGACTCTGAGTGGGCTGCCTGGACTAAATAGACTCATAGACTCTAAGGTCAGAAGGGACCAATATGATCAGCTAGTCTGACCTCCCGCACACTGCAGGCCACAAAACCTCACCCACCCATTCCTACAATGAACCTCAAACCCATAACTGAGCTATTAAAGTCCTCAAATCATGATTTAAAGACTTCAATACAGAGAATCAACCAGCAAGGGCACCATGCCCAATGCTACAGAGGAAGGCAAAAAAAAAACCCAGTGCCCAAGCCAATCTGCCCTGGGGGAAAATTACTTCTCAACCCCAAATATGGCAATCAGTTAAACCCTGAGCATGAGGGCAAGTCCACAACAGCCAGGTCAAGAAGAACTTCTCTGTAATAACTCAGAACCCACTCGATCCAATGCCGCTTCTCATGTCACTATCAAACCCATCACCAGTAGTAAAAGACAGACAATGGTCAAGCTACACCGTCCATCATATCATTCCCTCCATAAACGTATCAAGCTCGGTTTTGAAGGCACCTAAGGTTTTTCCCCCCACCACTTCCCTTGGTAGACTATTCCAGAACTTTACTCCTCTGATGGTTAGGAATCTGCATCTAATTTCAAGCCTAAATTTTCTGAAGGACAGTTTGTATCCATTTATTCTTGTGTCCACATTGGCGCTGTATTCAAATAATTCCTCTCCCTCCCTTGTATTGATCCCTCTAATGTATTTATAAAGAGCAATCATATCTCCTCTCAGCCTTCTTTTCGTCAGACTAAACAAACCAAGCTCCTTAAGTCATCTCTCATAGGAAAGACTTTCCATTCCACGAATCATCCTTGTAGCCCTTCTTTGCACCTGTTCCAGTTTGATTTCATCTTTCTTAAACATGGGTGACCAGAACTGTACACAATATTCCAAGTGAGGTCGCACCAGCACCTTGTACGATGGTACTAACACCTCCCTATCTCTACTGGAAATACCCCTTCTGATGCACCCCAGGACCGCATTAGCTTTTTTCACTGCCACATCGCAGTGGCTACTCATTGTCATTCTGTGATCAACTAATACGCCCAGGTCCTTCTCCTCCCCCGTCACTTCCAGCTGATGCATTCCCAACTTATAAGAAAAATTCCTGCTATTTGTCCCTAAGTGCATGACCTTGCACTTCCTGTTGTTGAATTTCATCCTATTTCTAATGCTCCACTTTACAAGGTCATCCAAATCATTCTGTATGCTATCCTGATCCTCCTCCGTATTGGCAATACCTCCCAGCTTGGTGTCGTCTGCAAACTTAATTAGCACATTCCCACTTTTTGTGCCAAGGTCAGTGACGAAAAGGTTGAATAAGATGGGTCCCAGGACTGATCCTTGGGGAACTCCACGAGTAACCTCCTTCCAGCTAGACAGTTCACATTTCACTATGATCCTCTGTAGTCTCCCCTGTAACCAGTTTTTTATCCACCTTTCTATTTTCATATTAATCCCTGATTTAACCAATTATTCCCTATGTGGAACTGTATCAAATGCCTTGCTGAAATCTAAGTAAATTAGGTCCACTGCATTCCCTTTATCCAAAAATCCGTTATCTTCTCAAAAAAGGAGATCAGGTTGGTCAGGCATGATCTACCTTTTTTAAAGCCATGTTGTATTTTATCACAGTTACCATTTTCCTCAATATCCTTAAGTACATTCTCCTTCAAAATTTTCTCCAAGACCTTGCATACTGCTGAAGTCAAACTGACAGGCCTGTAGTTACCTGGATCACTTTTACTCCCTTTCCTGAAAATAGGGACTATATTAGCAATTCTCCAGTCATAAGGTACAACCCCTGTGTTCACCGATACTTTAAAAATCCTTGCTAAAGGGCTGGCAATTTCATGTGCAAGTTTCTTCAATATTCTTGGATGAAGATTATCTGGACCCCCTGATTTAGTTCCATTAAGTTGCTGAAGCTTGGCTCCCACCTCAGATATGGTAATTTCCACTTCTACATTCTCATTCCCATTAGCTGCCCTACCTCTGTCCCCAATCTCACCATCACCCTCATTAAAGACAGAGGCAAAGTACTTATTTAGACATTCAGCCATGCCTAGATTATCCTTGATCTCCATCTTCAGTGTATAGTGGTCCAACCTCCTCCTTCTGTGTTTTCTTTCTGTTTATATGGCTGAAGAACCTTTTACTATTGGTTTAGATTCCCTTTGCAAGGTCCAAGTCTGCTTGGCTTTTGGCCTTCCTCACTGGATCCCTACGTGCTCTGACCTCTAAAAGGTAGTCCTCCTTTCCTATCCCTCCCAACTTCCACTCCTTGTAGGCCTTGTGTTTCCTCCTAATCACCTGTTTAAGATGTACATTCATCCAGCTTGGAAGGGGGGAACCTAGTAAAGGGATGCAGCTGGAGGGCTGAGGCACTAGACAGAAATTGTGAGAGATGGAGCACAGATGGGTGTGCACTTGAGCTATTTCCCAGAACCATCACCAGGAGGAGCCAGTCAGGTAAGCCTGGTATTAGTGAACATCTGCCCTGGCCAAGGAAATCTATTTGATTTTGTGCAATGTTCCTCCTAGTATTCTTCCTCCATATTAATGGGATGTGGTTAAGTGGTTAACCACCATTGACCCCCATTTCCTCTCACAGCTGCTGTCACACAGGAAATGACTTTTAGTTAGAAACTGGGAACAGCTTTTTCCAGCTGAAAAACTTGGTTTGGGTTGTACAGCTCATCACATACCACTCATGCTCAGCTAGTAAATGGAAGAAAAGTGCCTCTCATCACATTCACTCCCAGTTTGCCAGCTGACGAAGCCAAGGCAGCATCCTGGCAGGAGAGAAGCTGCGCTCTTTATTTTCTGTTGTGAGTTTAATCACTTGCAACTAAAGAAAACGTTGAGTTTAAGACATCACAACTCAGTGTGTCGCTTCCTTCCCCTTCCAGAATGCCCCTTATGACAATACTTCAAAGTTCTTCACAGCCCAATTAATGAGCTGATCAAATGCAAGTCATTAATCACATTACATTTTAAAGGCTGTTCTCTCTGTGGATTGGCTCCATGCTGGTAATGCCAGTGGCTAACTATTCAGGACCGTGTCCTGATTAAGAATAAGAGCAAAAAGGGGGGTCTTCTGTATTGGCATCCATCTCTTGTACTGGTAGCACCGAAAAAACAAGCATTAGGTCCACTCGTGATCATGGAGTGTTACAGCTATGGAGGAGAGGTAGCTCTTCTCCCTCTCTTCCCCTCGTGAGCCAGGCCATCCACTGCACTCCCCCACGCATCAAAGAAATGCCTGACCCCAATATCGTTTTTTCCTCTGAACAAACACTAGAAACTGAGTTTTGGCTAACTGCTCTGGTCACAAAAGGGTAACTTGTGATATTCATTCCAGTTTTGCTAACATGGAAGGTCTGTATAAGCCCCGCTAAAGTCAATGGGAATTTTGCCATTGATTTCAATGGAGCCAGGATTTCACCCCTGAATTTTTGAGTACTCATTTGAAGCTAACACTGTGTCTGCACCATTTGAAACTCACCAATCGATAACTGCAGATGCTGTGTGAGCAGTTGATTGTGTCTTTGGTAACCTCATTTTTGGCTATCAGCCCTTTCCCTTCACTGTGAACTTTTGAAAAGTTCCAGCTATTTGCATCAAGTTTTGGGGATATTGGGCTTTTCCAATGTGTCATGGCTTTGGAAGTCATTGATATGGACTCTACCAAAGCTTTTGATATGATCTGATACAATATTCCTGCCAGCAAGTTACAGAAGTATGGGCTGGGTGAATGGGCTATAAGGTGAAGAGAAAGCAGCTACACCATGGGGCTCAGTGGGCAGTGATCAATGGTGTGATGTCTAGTTGGCAGCTTGTATCAAGCAGAGTGCCCCAGGGGTCGATCACGGGGCCAATTTTGGTCAATATTTTCATGAATGGAGGATGGGATGGGTGACACCAAGCTGGGGGTATGCTAGAAAACCTGGAGGCCAGGAATAGGATATAGAGTGACCTAGACAAATTGTAGGATTGGGCCAAAAATAATCTGATGGGGTTCAACAAGGCCAAGTGCTGAGTCCTTCACTCAGGATGGAAGAATCCCATTGACTGCTACAGACTGGGGAGTGACTGGCTAGGCAGCAATTCTGCAGAAAAGGACCTGAGGCTTAGAGGGGACAAGAAGCTGGATGATTCAACAGCGTGTCCTTATTATGAAGAAAGTTAACAGTACTTTGAGCTACAGTAGTAGGAGCATTGCCAGCAGATTGACAGAAGTGTTTATTCCCCTCCATTTGGCAGTTCTGAAGCCACATTTGGAGTATCGTGTCCAGTTTTGGGTCCCCCAGTACAGGAAGGATGTGGACAAATTGGAGAGACTCCAGTGGAGAGCAGTTAAAACGATTAGGTTCCAGGGGACGTGACTTATGAGGATAGTCCAAGGAATCTGGATTTATTTAGTCTACAGAACAGCAGAGTGAGGGGGGATTTAATAGCAGCCTTCAATTATCTGATGGGGGGGGGCAAGGAGATGGAGCTAGACTGCTCTCAGTGGTGACAGAGGACAGAACAAGGAGAAATGATCTCTAGTTTCAGTGGGTGAGATGTAGACTGAATATTAGGAATAAATTTTGCAGTAGAAGAGTGGTGAAGTACTAGAATAAGTTACCTAGAAAAGGGGTGGAATCTATATCATTAGAGGATTTTAAGGCCTGGCTTGGCAAAGCCCTGGCTGGGATGATTTAGTCAAGGTTGGTCCTGCTCTGAGGAGGAGGTTGGATTTGTTGACCTCACGAGGTCTCTCCCAACCTTACCTTCTGAGTTTATCGTGGCAAGACACAGGTTGGAGACTGTCAGTTAACTTGAAGGTACAATTTGATTCTATGGGCTTTAAATAGTTTCTCTCGTGATTTTGGCATGGCCCATTCTGAACTGTTGATTAATTTGCTAAGAGAGGCACTCTGACACCATGACTCAAAGGGCACTCTGTGAGATTGGTTAGCTGCTGTCAAGCAGCAAGTCATTAATCATTTACAAAGGAAATTACTCTTTTAAAGGGAACTCATGCATTGTTCCTGGATGCAGGATCAAATCAGATTTCACCCATGGACGTGGCTCACACTCAGGCTTATTTACGCTGGCGAAAATTAGTTGTTGCTGAAATGTCACTTTTGCAACTGATATTCTAAGTGGATGAGTGAAGGAGAAGAGTGGTGTTGGCACAATGCTGCTCCTACAATGAGGATATTTTTGCACTTTCTTTCTGGCAACCTTTCATCCCTGGTTCTACAAGGACACTATCAACCACCTCTTAGTTTCTGAAATGATCTTAATTGTTGGCTTTAATATTAGGCACTGAGCTGGGAACCCCGGGGCGCATCCTGAGGTGGCTGATGACAGCTTTCAGATGAGAAAAAAGTTTGTGCAATGAAAAAGCACCCTCTCAACTCTTAGCCAGTTCATGCTCCCTTAACAGCGCTCCAGTCTCATTGATGTGTGTTTTTAAAAGTTTTTGTATATCTGCTTTTTTCTCTTGCAGGTTCATCAGAAATGCCAGTCCTGCAGCAAAGGTGGAAGACTGTATGAAGAGTTAACCTTCACAAGGAGGTTTAAAGACATCCCACAACCTGTCAGAGGCCGTGCCTGCCACACTGTCTCCCAGATTCACAAGCTGCGGACGTGAGATAGAAACTATGGCTAGGCTAAATTTGAGCTCCATCAGTCCATGGTTTGTTTTATAAAGACCTGACCCAGCAAAGTGCTTAGGTACCATGTTGATGCCAGGAAGACAACTAAATGCTTGATGCTGTGCAAGACGATAGGTGCTTTGATGGCCTGATGCCCAAATGTTTGGCATTGGTTAAATAAAGATGCTGCACAATGTCTTCAGCTGGTCTGAATCAGATTTAATGAAAATTTTCTCAGCAGCTCTACTGTGTAAGCAGTATGTTGTTTAAGGACATACTGTACATCTAAACTTTCCTGGATGTTACTTATGTAGAAGGAGCAGGAGATGTTTGCCACTAGGCTGTACTAAGGTCCTATGATAAGTGAATGTAAATGAATGTAATTAAAGTAATTAAAGTTGGATTGCATAAGCACCTGGGTCTGAGATAAGGTTGCATGTTTACCTTTAATTCTCCTGTGTCAGTCTTCTGAGCATTTACTTTTATGCCACGCTCTGTCAACTGCAGTTTCCGCATAGCCCCCTTTCTGGCTTTTATTTCCAGGGGCAGAATGGGGACGGCGGATTTTTAAAGAATTGTTTTCCAATGCCATGCTGTGTTTCTTAGGCATCAGGCTGTGCATAAAATGGGTTTGTTAAGTCTCTGTAGCAGCTGTACCTGGCTATTCCTATTTGTATCCCACTAAATATCAGTATTACCCTCCTACCCCTATAACTGATTACACTGATGTAACTTTCCCCTGAAAATGGGCAAAATTCTGCAGTCCTTAAATGAGCTAAACTCCCACTAGAATCAGCAAGAATTCTGCTCAGTTTAGGACTGTGGAATTTGCCTTAATGGCTAGTTGTGTAGGAAACAATGAAAGCACTATGCTTGTTATTCCCTGGACAATTTTTGTTTAGGAAAGATGGACAGAAAGTTGGTTACAGAACTCTAACAGTCCACAGCCCTGCAAGTCTGAATGGTGGGCAGTTTCAGCTGGAGTTGGAGAGCCTCTTATTGGTTTAATCACTCTCCAGCAGGCAGCTTGCCTGCTCCAGTATTAGGTCCCCATGCCCCACGGCTAATTCAACACCACTGCCTCTGCTTCTTGAACAACAGACTACAGGAAAGGAGGAGATTCTGTGTGCGCTGAAGTAATATGGGACGGGACTGGAGGCTAAGGAGAGAACCTTGCTTAAAGATATACAAAGGAGTATGGAGGCAAAGTCATTCTTGCTAACGATGACACATTACCTTGCTGCCTCATACATCTCACCATCTGATTGCCCTCCCAGTATTGAAGAGAACCTTTTCTTCCCTTCATTTCATCCCATTTCTCTTTGTTTTACCCACCTCTGCCACCTTTTCTCCTTTCTATTTGCACCCTCCAAACATATAAGGCTTGAATGAGCAGTTCAACAAAGCACTTAAATAATAGGATAACTTTTACACTCCAAACTAAGCAAGTGCTTTAGTGCCTTTCAGGGAAGTGGCTAGGTATAGTCACCTGGATTTCAAAGAGCTGAGTTCTAAAAAGACTTTCTGTGACCTTGGGCAAGTCAATGGTTCTTGCGGTCTGTGTAGGTGTAACTAACATTTCTGTAGGCACTTTCTCCAGATCATTCAAGATTTTATAGACGTGTCATATCCCCCATTAGTTCTCTATCTTCCAAGTTGACCAGATCCTGTCTTTTTAATTTCTCCTCACATGGAAGCTCTTCCATATGCCTCATAATTTTTCTTGCCTTCTCTGTACTTTTCCCAATTCAAATATATCTTTTTTGAGATGGAGTGATCAGAATTGTACACTGGATTGGAAGTGGGGCTGTTGTCACAGGATGCACATCCATGCACGTCTACATTATGAGCTTTGCAACTTTTCTGTTCACTTTTGCAATTTAATTATATGGTTTGATGCCAGTTAGGCCATGTGAGGGTCCCTTCTGAATGCTCTGCCTTATAGTTATGGTATCATGTTTCCTGCAGTATTATGTATGTGTACAGATGTGAAGTATGTCACATGGCTCAGACCATCAGGGCTATCTCAAAGGCTGGAGAGGTACATGACACAGACAAGCAAATGGAGCTCCCTGGCTCAGGTGGAACAAAGAAAATAACCACAGCCCCCAAAAAGGAGGGGCAGAAGGAGGTTTGAAAACAGAGACATGGCTAGGGACTTTTTGCCAGTGCGAGATCATCCTGAAAACAACTCCAGGTGACAGAACCGATCCACATGGCCAGGAGGGCCAAGACTGGCTGAACACCAGCAGCAGCAAGTCTTGTAGGTAAGAATGAGGAGAATAAACTAAACTATAGAGTAAACCTGGAATAGTGTTATTAGATTAGCTTGTGTTTTATATTTTTTATTTGCTTGTGGTAACTCCTGATTCCTTTATTAGATGATTGTGCATTGATTTGCTACATACTCACTTAAAATCATATCTTATTCAATAAATTAGTATTTGGTTTATCTAAAGCTGTGTGGGCTTAAAGATGGTGTGAATGAGCTGAGCTGGATATTCTCATTTCTTTGTCAAATGAGTGAACCAGAGTCCATGAACATAACAGTGATTGGGGGAAGGGTCTCAATGCCTTTAGGATGGTAGCTCCTGCTGTGGCATCTGGGGGCCAGGAGCGCTCCCTCAGGGTCTGTCCCCCAAGTGGCAAGAGGGTGCACACCCACTTCTGGGACCAATTACAGGCAGGAGGCTGCTGTGGCCTGACTCAGGAGTGAGTGGTTAAGTTGGGGTAAGTTGGGGTTCAGGAGTAGAGCTCAGGGGGTCTCAGTAGCATGCTGGACCAGATACTGGGAGATGAACATCACAGATGTAACATGGGCTAACCCAGAAGCACAAGTTCCACAAACCCAAATCTGTTGACCTGGGCTTGTGTTATCTAGACATAATGTATGACATTAAGGCTTTCAGGAGTAAGATCCTCAGTGGTATTTTGGTGTCTAAAATCCAATGATTTCAATGGCAGATGCCTAAATATCTTTGAGAAGTGAGGCCTCAAGGTCTGACCCAAACCCCACACAGGCAATGGAAAGAATCCCAGTGCCCTCAGTAGGAAGAAAGGCTGTCAGTAAGATACATATATACCAGGTGGAGATTTCTGAAAGACTAAAGAAAACAAACTAAATTATTCCTGGGAATTAGGGAAATTATTTGGGGAAACTGGGACCTTTGTTCCAATCTCACTGCATGGAAATGAGAGCAACCCACAGCTGCGACCAAACATATGAGTGTTATTTACAAACACCTAATGAAATCCAAATGATTTTTTTTTCTTTGAATCCCTGGAAACTAAGATTGCTCTGAGTTGGGGAGTATGAAAGGTATGCCTGATATAACCTATGGGTTTAATAACAATAAGTCTCTTTCCTTCTGGTGGATTGAAAACATAGATGTTCCATAGAAGTGTGGTAGATGGCTTTAATTAACACTTTAACAAAAGAAGATTTTTTTTAAAAGGAAAAAAATGAAATCTGTCATAGATTTAAGTGTGATCAAAAGGACTGTTTTATTTATTTGTATATAAACTGATCTGTGGAACTTATTGCTATTACAGATCATTTAAACTAAGAGATTAGCTGGATTTTTTCTGAAGTACTAGATATTTGTATGGAGAGTGAGAACAGCCACAGTTAAACTTACAAGATTAATATGGTTTAGAAGGGATATAAACTCTTATGCTCCAGCATATAAGACAACTTCTAAATAATAGGGCTTAGGAAGGATTTTTCTCTATGGACAGTTTACATCATAGCTGCCTTCTGCAGGTTTCTTGTACCTTCCTCTGCAGCAGCAGGTGCATCAGAGGAGGGATGTTTTTTTCTGCTTAGATCCAGTTCAGAAATTTCAGATTTAGTGAAATGCTTGTCCAATTTCTGCAAGCTTGCTCCTGTTAGAAAAATCATACCATGTTTTCTGTCGTGGTCTTATGAAAATATAACAAAATTGATGCTATGCTCCTCACTGCAGAATCTGAGTGCCGGATGCATTATACTTCATGAGAAAAGCAGAGGGGGAAGTTTTCAGCGCTTTCACTTTCATTGCCAAGCTCCAAAGGGGCATCCGTGTTAGTCTTGTTCAGCAAAACAAGCAAGGAGTCCCTTGGCACTTAAAGACTAACAACTTTATTTATTGCATGAGCTTTTGTGGGATCATCTGACGAAGTGGGATTTTCTTCCACAAAAGCTCATGCGATAAATAAAGCTATTAGCCATTAAGTGCCATGGGACTCCTTGCTTGTTTTTCATTTTCATTGTCCTTTTCCCACCCTAGTATGGTTTACCACATCTTCAAGCCTCAAGTTACTGTGGCACCTTGGACTAGTCTCTTGAACTCTATTATCATGGCCAAGCCAGCTTTTCAAGTGGTTAAAACAGGAACCTCAGTGGAGAAAACAAACAAACAAACAAAACCCACCACCACCAAACACCATCAGCCAAACAGGCTGAGCTTTTGCAAGTCAATAGGTTACAAAGAAAATCCAAACAAAAAATAAACAACTCAAATATGACTTCTTTGCAAAGCTCAGCTGATGGCTGCTGCAATCCTTATTAGTGCTGAAGGCATGTCCTCAGTTGCCTTCTGACGGCTTTTACACAACTCTGGCTGTTCCAAAGTTTCCATAAAACCAAAAGCGCTAGCCAGTTGTCTATGGCCTCTGGCTAATCTGCCCTTCTTCCTGGTACAGAGGTATGATCAAGACATCTCCATGCCCCAGCAGTCCATGGCTGCTGAAATGACCACCTGGGGGAGCTATTCGCAAGTAGTGTAAAGCAGACCAACCCTGAGTCTGCCGTACTTCAGAAAGGTATAGACTCATCCCACAACCATCTGCAGGACTGAGGGGGCCATCTATCTAAATCTTCCTTTTACTAGCTGATCATAGTGCATCCTTCTTAGAGGAGTTGGCTTTCAGGGCTACTGCTTGCAGCACCCCCCGTGAACTGTGAAATCTTCCTATTGAGGCCTGGCTGAATTTTATCATTTGAATAGTAGAAAGAAGCCAGAGGTCACACTGGCAACGTTTTCATCAATTCTTTAATCATACGCATGCAGATTTCCAGCCTCCTAGTCTATGTCTACACTCAAGGCTCTGTTAAGTCAACCAAACAAGGTTAACTTTAAGTTGACTTAAAGTCGACCATGCTACGTTGACTTAGAGAGTCCACATTGAAAACTCCTCTCAACTGCCTGCATCCATACTGGCAGCTGCTAGGTTGATAGAGGAGTTGTGTGTTGTGAGTAGCTGTAGCACGTTGCACCGGAGAAGTGCTGTCCTCCCCCGGCCATTCCTTTAAAACAAAAGTGAGCACAGCACCCTTCCTGGAGGTCAGGAACTCTTGGAGGGGAACTGAAGGTGAATTCGGTTGACTTAAGGACTTTCCCCATCTGCACTGGCTTAAGTCGACTTGATAAGGTTGACTTAAGCATTATGTTGACTTTAAGAGGTGGTGTTATTAGTTCAACTTAAGGAAGCACTTAAGTCAACTTGATAAAAGCAAAGTGTGGCTTCAGGAGTCTGTAGTTCATCTTAACCTTCCTTAAGTTAACCTAAGGCTCCAGTGCAGATGTACCCCTAGCAATGCTGTGAAATAAATTCAGATAATTTCACCCTGGAACTACTGGATGGGTTACAGCTATATCAGCAGGATGTATTTTTGCTTGTGCCTGTTGATAGGTTGCAGAAGCATTCTACCGGTGTGGGGTTGGATGAGTTCATTTTCCTAGATGTCTTGCCACCACAAGCCAGCCCTGGCCTACACATGTCACAGTACAACATATAGCTGCTCAGGAATGGATCCATTGAGTCAGATCCTTGAGTCTGGCCACAATAGCTAGGACACAAGTCAAGGAATGATTGATCAAGGTGGCACTGCCCTGATTTGGGTGTGAAGAGAGGGTTCGCTTAAAGGAACTCAAGATCCATATTACAGCAAAAATAAGAAGTCCTAATTAGCAGCCTTGGGCTGAACATTATACAAACACACAATAAGAGACAATCTCTTCCCCAAATAGCTGACAGTCCAATTTGACACAAGATGCAATACATGAGTGCATCAAAGAATCTGAGGGAAGGACGGTGGGGGAGAGCAACAGGAATACAAGGTTGCCTAGATTCAATCAGTGGCCTCTGACAGAATGCAGGATGACTCCTTCCCATGCTCCCATTACAGCCACAGCTCAACAGCTGATGGAAATTTCCCAAATATAAGGCAAAACTGTAGCACAGTCCCTTGAAATAGCTCAGTTGCTGGAGATGTGATCAACTGGAACGGAAGCTCATATAAGCAAAAGGTTGCCCTCGGTGGAATTCACTGTGGTAGCTTATGGATTTAGGGAACAATTAGAATTTAACTGTATTGAATCTGGAGGCTCCGGTGGCGAAGACCACGGCATATTACTGTCACTGCTGTGATTAGACATTACCTACCCACACTGGATCACCACAGTTAGCCGTTCAATGTCTTCTCTCTATGTTTAATGAAATTGTTCAGGGCAGGAGGTTTGCTGTATGTATGAACAGACCATCAGGGGAGTGAGTAGCTGAAAGTTGTATTTACTTATTAAATCAAAACCCAATGTAAAGGACATTCCTAATGTCCTAGTTATGCAATGAGGTTTGTGTGATCAAGGAGGAAAGATTTTTATATTTCTAGTCATTCTTACATTTCAAATGCAAAAACAAACAAAAACCTCTATTTATATCTAAAAAGAAAGAAAACTGTTGGAGCCTAGAGCAGGAACTGCCCCTGCCCCCCTTTTCTTTATTAATTTCTAGTTGGACAGGAAGGATGGTCTTGTTAGTAGAGTGAAATTTAGGACAATTCCCTCTCCTCCTAGTATTATTTTTTATTTGTAGTGTGGTAGCACCTAGAAGACCTACTTGTGGATGTTTGGCAAGTGACTAGCTCATTCCATGACTCAGTTTCCCATCTGTAAAACATCAGTAAGAATAATAATGCTTTCTATGCCTGGCTTTTCTGTTTAGATTGCAAATCTTTGAGGCCTGACCTGTCTTGTTCTGTGACACCTAGCACAATGGGCCTCAAACTTGACTGGACATTCTAAGCACTTCAGTAATAAAAATAAAAAATGATCATTTTATCACTTATTCTTTCTTATAAATGTATTTCCCTGGATCCTATCTATTTTCATAATGTATTATGATTTTTTTTATATTCAGTGTACTATAAATTTAAAACAAACAAGGAGTCCTAAAGACTAGAAAATTTATTTATCACATGAGCTTTCATAGGAGAAAAACCCTTCTTCATCAGATGCTTTGAAGATGGGGGAACTTACAGAATGGGAGGAAAATAAATGCTGGGAAGTGTAAGTCATAGGATCAGGTCACACTGTAACAGCAAATCAAAGCAGTTGTTAATATCCAAACACTGGAGAACAGCAGATAGGGGAAGATGAGGTCTAATTACCTGTTGTAATGAGAAAAAAATCCAAAGTCCTTATTTAGTCGTGAAGAGACAAGAGTCAAGTCTGCATATGAATTCCAAATCTGCAGATTCTCTTTGAAGCCTTAATGTGTTATTCATTTGCTTACCTACTGGTCACCTACTGGTTTTTAAGTGTTGTGAATCCTGATGTAAGTTTTATGCCCATTTAAACAGACATCAGAAATCACAACACTCAAAAACCAGTAGGTGGGCACGTCAATCTTTCTGATCACTCCATTGATGATTTGTTAATGGCTGTGCTCAAACAAATGAATAACAACTCAAGGCTTCAAAGAGAAACTGCAGAATTGGAATTCATATGCAGACTTGACTCTTGTCTTGTCAGGACTTGACTCTTGTCTCGTCAGGACTAAATAAGGACTTTAGATTTTTTTTCTCATTACAACAGGTGATTAGACCTCATCTTCCCTTACCTGCTGTTTTCCAGTGTTTGGATATTAACAACTGCTTTGATTTGCTATTACAGTCTGACCTGATCCTATGACTTACACTTCCCAGCATTTATTTTCCTCCCATTCTGTAAGTTTCCCCATCTTCAAAGCATCTGACAAAGTGGGAGTTTCTCCCATGACAGCTCATGTGATAAATAAATTTGTTAGTCTTTAAAAGTACCATGGGATTCCTTGTTTGTTTTGCTGAACTAGACTTATACAGCTAACCCTTTCGAACTTATAAGTTTAAAATTATCAATACAAAATGTAAATTCTTATACCTATAGATCCACATATCTATATATCCCCATGTCACCTTTAAAGTACAATAATATAATACTTTGAGTACCATCATCAAAGTGTGTTAATCTTGGGAGAATCAAGTGCTTTCATTTTATATAGTTCCTTCCATCCAAACTTTCCATTCTTGGAGCTCATTTCCCTCACCACTGAAGTGCAGCCACCTCTGAGATAAAACATGGCAGCTGCCTAATGATACATTATTATGGGCAATAGTCAGACAGAAATGAAGAAAAATTCTATATCCAAGGGAAACTGCTGAGAGAATTTGTGTTGGAATTTGGCCAGGAAATACCTACTCTTGCAAAATGGCTTTGTGAAACTTTTAACGACCTCAAGTACTCCAGACCTTGGTTTTATGACTGGTATCTCTGTTTTATATCAGCCAAAGCCTTCAATCAGCTTGAGCCCAATTACATGTTGCTGTTGTTTTTAAATATTGCCAAAAGAGAATAATACAGGTATATATTATATGTGAAAACCAATAAAACCCATTTAGAATATGGTTCCATTTCCTTAATGCTACAGCCAGGAAATAACAGACCAAAGATGAAGTTTAACAGCTGTCCCCATGATCAGAAAGTGTTTTTCATGTGGTACTAAAGAGGCAACATAGGAAAAAAAAACCTGATTCATGTTCAGCCTTGTAGCACCAGGGAGCATAGATTGATAAGGTACTGTGACTGGTAAATCATAATGTAAATAAAAGCACTATTTTTCATTCAGCTTATTTACAATGGCTTTAGTATGCTACATTTCCAGGGAAATATATGTTCTTGTCAGAAAACTTCAGGGGAAGTAAATGAGTTTGAATCACATGAGTAGGCTGAAATGCCATGGTGGAAATTTAGTAAACTACTTTTCACTATCTCGTCTTCTTCATTAAAAGTGGAACATTTTTCTTTCTTTTGAAGTATTTCATAATAAGGCTGGCACCTATCCAATGGGGTATTGGGTAAGAGCAACTGCTTTTGACTTTTTGGGACAGGCATTCCCTGGAAAACGTATTTTAGCAATGCAAGTCAATTCCTCATTATGTGCTGTAGTCTGTTATTCCAGTTTACACCGACTTAAAGTAGACCTTGTTAAGTAGACTTAGAGAGTCCACACTGAAAATTCCTGTCAACTGCCTGTGTCCGCGCTGGCAAGTGCTAGGTAGAACCTCCCTCCTGGCCAGGAACTCTGGGAGGGGGTCTGGAAGCCAGTTAGGTTGATTTAAGGGCTTTCCCCCTTCTACATTGGCTTAAGTTGACTTGATAAGGTTGACTTAAGCATTAAGTCAATCTTAAGAGGTGGTGTTATTCAGTCAACTTAATAAAAGCCCACTGTGGCCATGGGGAGTCTGTAGATCAATTTAACCTTCCTTAAATTGACCTAAGGCTCCAATGTAGATGTACTCTCAGTGTGTTACACTACTGCCCATCACTATAGTAACTGGACACCTTCTGGCCGAAGCCAATAGCAATAATAAAATTCCTAGTAAACTTCACTGTGTCTCTGTCATGTATAGACTCATAGAATATTAGGATGGGAAGGGACGTCAGGAGGTCATCTGGTCCAATCTCATGCTCAAAGAAAGACCACCCCCAATAAATCATCTCTCCATTTGAAGACTATTATCAAATCCTCCCTCACTCTTCTTTTCTGCAGACAACTTCTGCTTCTCACTCTCAGAAGCCAAAATGCTTCAGACTGGGGACCAACCAGCTAAGTAGCAGCTCTATAGAAAAGGACCTGGGGCATAAGGCAGATGGGAAGCTGGGTATGAGTTAACAGTGTGCTCTTGTTGCCAAAAAGGCCAATGTCATATTTGGCTGCTTCGGTAGGAGAGTTGGCAGCAGCTCAAGAGATATGATTATTCCCCTCTATTCGGCGCTGGTGAAGTGACATCTGGAATACTGTGTCCAGTTTTGGGCTCCTCACTACAAAAAAGATGTGGACAAATTAGAAAGAGTCCAGCAGAGGGCAATGAAAATGATTAGGGGGCTGGAGTACATGACTTATGAGGAGAGACTGAAGGAACTAGGCTTATTTAGTCTGCAGAAGAGACGATGGAGGGGGATTTGATAGCAACCTTCGACTACCTGAAGAGGTGTTCCAAAGAGGAGGGAGCTAGGCTGTTCTCAGTAGTAACAGAGGACGGAACAAGGAGCAATAATTTCAAGCTGCAGCTGTGGCACTCTAGGTTGAATATTATGAAAACCTTTCTCACTAGGAGGGTGGTGAAGCACTGGAATGGATTACCCAGGTAGGTGGTGGAATCGCCATCTTTTGAAACATATAAGGCCTGGTTAGACAAAACCCTGGCTGGGATGATTTAGGAGGAGTGGTTTTGCTTTTGGCAGGGGGCTGGATTAGATGACCTTATGAGGTCCTTTACAGCCTTAATATTTTATGATTCTATGACTCTATAAACATTGGGGCAGGGTTTTTTGGGGCAGGACTGTAGGATTTTGAGAGTAAGTATTGCAAATATTAATTTATTGTGGAAGGGCTTTCTCAAAAGGGAGAATGGCCAGATTCTGGATACAAGTGATCTTGCCTGGAAGATTGTTCTGCAGCTGGATCCTTTCCACAGATAGCAATTTGTCCCCAGATCTCACTGACTTTGTCCTGGGCATCGTGGTTTGTATTTCATTGACATTTCTTGCAGGGTAAGGTATCCCTTGCTATGAGAAAGAGTAGCAGAATCTGACCATCATAAAACAAGCTTTACTGGTTACTCTCAGCAAAACCATTCTGACACTGAGTTTAGGTTAATGTCATAAGAAAAACAAGCAATGGACAACCAGAATCTATAGAATAAAAATAATTCTTCCCATACACCAGAGCCACAGACTCTTAACTCTGTCTCCTTTGAACCACTGCTGAAGGCATTCCTCTGTGTAATCACAGTAAATTATCCCACCCTCAGCCTCTTTGTGCAGAATGATGTTGTCAATCTGTGCTAGTCACCACATTAGTGCCCTGCACGGCGCCCAGTCTGTGTGTAATTCGAAATAACTTGTAAGTGTAGACATAGCCCAAATTACTAGTTTTCTAGAACATAAGAAGGGCTATTTTAGGTCAGATCAAGGATGCGTCTAGCCTAGTGTCTTGTCTTCTGACTGCAGCCAGTGCCAGGTGCTTCAGAGGGAATGAACCAAACAGGTAATGCTGTCGTCCAGTCCTAGCTTCAGGCAGTTGAAAGTGGCAAGATACCCAGAGCATGAAGTTGTGTTCTTGACCACCTTGACTTATCACCATTAATGGACCTATCCTCTATGAGCTTCCCTAATTCTTTTTTGCACCAAATTATACCTCTTGTCTTCAAAAAATCCCCTGACAAATGAGTTGCATAGGATGATAAAGTGTTGTGTGAAGAAATACATCTTAAGTTAATTTTAGCCCTGCTGCCTATTGACATCATTGGGTGACCAGTGGCTCTTCTGTTATGTGAAGGGGTAAACAACACTTTATTTGCTGTTTCAACAACATTTCTGATTTTATAGACCTGTGCCTATGCTTCCTTAGTCATCTCTCTTTGAGCCTGAACAGTACACATCTTTTTAATCTCTTCTGATAATGGAAGTTGTACCATACCCTTAATCATTTTTATTGCCTTTCTCTTCGCCTTTGCCAGTTCTAATATATCTTTTTGAGGTGGGTTGACCAGAATGGCAAACGGTATTCAAAGTATGGATTTACATAGAGGAATTATATATTTTCTATATTATATTTATCCCTTTCCTAATGTTACCTAATGTTTTGTTAGCTATTTTGACTGCCATTGCACATTGAGGTTTTCAGAGAGCTATTCATTTTGAAATCAAGATCACTTTCTTGTGTGGTAACAGCTAATGTAGATGTCATCAGTTTGTATGTATAGTTGGGGACTATGTTTTCTAATGTGCATTACTTTGTATTTATCAGTGCTGAATTTTCATTTCCATTTTTTGCCAAGTCACCAGTTTTGTGAGATCCCTTTGTAATTCTCAGTAATTTGGTTTGGATTCACTGTCTTGAGTAATTATGTATCTGCAATTTTTTCACTTCACTGTTTACCTCCTTTTTCAAGAACATTTCTGAATATGTTGAACAGCTCAGGTCCCAGTACAGTTCTTGGAGGGCTACTGCTATTTATTTCTATCCATTCAGAAAGCTGATCATTTATTCCTGCCCTTTCTGTCCTATCTTTTAACTGTTATTGATCTCTGGAGGTAATTCCTTCCTCTCACATGACAGCTTACTTTGCTTAAGAATCTTTGATGAGGGATCTTGGAAAAGCTTTGTGAAAATCAAAGTACACTATCCATTATATAGCCCTCATCCGCAAACTTGTTCAAACCCCTCCGACAATTCTAATAGATTACTGAGGCATGGTTTCACTTCACAGAAGACTTGCTTACTCTTCCCCAACAAACTGTATTCTTCTATGTACCTGCTAATTGTGATTTGACCAGAATTTAGCTGTTTTTCCAAGTACTGAAATTAGACTTGCCTGCCTGTAATTGCCAGGATTGCATCTGGAGCCTTTTTAAAAATCAGCGGCACATTAGCTATCCTCCAGGTATCTGGTCCAGAGTGATAGGTTAGATATCATAGCTAATAGTTTTGCAATTTCATGTTTGAATTCCTTCAGAACTCTTGGGTGAATACTATCCGATCCTGGTGTCTTATTATAGTTTAATTTATGAATTTATTCCCAAACCTCCTTTACTGATACCTTAATCTGGGATGGTTCCTCACATTTGTCATCTAAATAAAATGGTTCAGTTGTGGGAATCTCAGTGAAGAATGATGCAATTGATTCAATTAGCTTCTCTGCAAAAGGCTTGTCTTCTGGTACTGCTCCTTTAGTACCTTGAATGCCCAGTGACCCCTGTGATTGTCTGCTAGGCGTCACACTTCTGATGTACTCAACAAACAAAGAAACAAACCATCAAACCCCCCAATGCTGTTAGATTTTGTGTGTCTTTCCGGTTGTTCTTTAAAAATCTTTTTTTGGTCTGCCTAATTAGACTCTTAGGGCGTGTTCACACAGCAGCCTTATTTCGAAACAACAGAGGTTGTTTCGAAATAAGAAATGCCACGTTCACACAACATACCATTGTTTTGAAACAATTGTTTCGAAACAATCCCATCAGAACATGTTATTTCAAAATGATGGTGACTCGTTTCAAAATAACTGTTGTCCGAACATGCTATTTCGCTTTGAGCTTTCTTCCTTAATTTGAATTAACTTATTTTGAAATAAGGTGTTATTTCGATACAAGTTGTTTCAAAACAACTTGTATCGAAATAACCCCCTGTGTGTGAACGTACTTGACTTGGCAGAGTTTACGTGCCTTTTTATTTTCTTCAGCAGGGTTTAATCACCAATCTTTAAAGGATGCCCTGTCCTTCTGTCTGGGGTTCAGGCTCAGGATAATCCACACTAATTTACCCTCAATGATTTTGCTACCTGATGATAAATAATAAATAAATGAAGTAAATTGAAGTAAACCCACATACCCTTGTCTACGAGAGACCCATTTCTCATCTTTAGCTAGGCCAGCCTGTTTTTATCTTAAACATATTCTAGTAACATCACAGAAGAAATTCATAAACTTTACCCGTAATATCCACAAATGCATTGTACAATAATATTAGCAACCAGTGTGTTATTTATTTTTCTATACAGTTATTATGGTAGTAATGTGTTGAGTCCAACTCCCTGCTAAAAGCAGGACCACTCCCACTAAATCATCCTGCTCAGGGTTTTATTCGGCCGGGTCTTAAAAGTTTCCAAAGATGGAGATTCCACCCCTCCCTAGGCAACCCATTCCTGTCATCAAATTTTCATAGGCATATCATCAAAGGAAAGTTTCAAGGAAAGATTTGAAGGAGAACAGTGAGGTCGTTTTGTGAATATTTACAGGGAGCTTCTCACAAACATTGGAGAAAAGAAAATATAAAAGGCCACACTGGATCAGATCAATAGTCCATCCAGGCCAGCATCCTGTCTTCTGACAGTGGCCAATTCCAGGTACTTTAAAGGAAATTAATAGAACAGCTGATCATCAAGTGGTCCATTCCCTGTCTCCCATTCCCAGCTTCTGGCAAACAGAGGCTAATGGGACACTTCAGGGCATGGATTCTGGGGCTAGCAAGGACCATTATGAATGATCATCTAGACAGACCTTTTACATAACACAGGCCATAGGACCTTCCCTCAAAATTTTTTGCATCAAGCTATTCCTTCACTTCTCTCCGAGCTAGAGAATAGCATTTAAAAAGACAGTCATTCTCAACTGAAAATCTTCAAAGGATGGAAAATCCACTAAGTCCTTTGACAGGTAGGTGGATAGATTGGTAGAGAAAGAAATGCAGCTAATAGTAAGAGTAATGGAGAAGAAAAATTACAAAGGGCTAGCCATGTTAGTCTATTTTAGCCAAACAAACAAGGAGTCCTGTGGCACTTTTAAGTGCTAACAAAGGGATTTATTGCATGAGCTTTCATTCGTAAAATCCCACTTCATACATTTGTTAGCAGTCCTGTAGAATCTGTAGGCTACTAGGACTGTGCTTGCTTACAATACACCTGGCCAAGTGCCTTCATTGCTAAAGAGATCTGTGGTTGTGTCAAGTCATTTGATCATGGAGTGATATCTCACTTTTCTGTGCAGAGCTGGGACAGCACACACAAACAGAAAACAACTGGCAACAGTGGGAAGTGGTCTCCAGAGAAATCCAATCCTCTTCTCTAGGCAGTTTTGCTTTAATGGATCAAAAGATGGAATTTTTGAAAGTGCTCAAAAGTGTCCTACTTTTTGTTTCACTACTGATTTCAATGGGAGGAAACAAAAGTCAATGCTTAATATATATTTTTTTTAACAACTCCTGGTTTTAGGGTCAATGGTTTGTCCACCTTAGGGGGCTAATTTAAGTCGACCTTGTGAAGTCAACTTGGGGTATGTCTACATCAGTACACGTACCCCAGCACAGGACTGGACCCTGCCCCATTTTTCATCCCGGGGCATGATCGGGCTCTGCAGCCCTGATCCGGCCCCAGGGGCCTGATCCAGCTCCTTCCACGTGGCGAAGAGCTGGGAGCCCAATCTGGCTCCCAGTCCCTCTCTGTGGGCAGCAGGGGCTGGCAGCTGACACCTGCCCTGATCATTTGTAAATGGCTATGGGTGCACGGAGTCAGCTGCTAGCCTCTGCCAACCATGGAGAGGGACTGGTAGCCAGACCAGGCTCCCAGCCTCTCTCTGCAGGTGGCAGAAACCGGCTGCCAGTCCCCACCACCTGTGACAAGGAGCTGGGAGCAAGATCTGGCCCCCACATCCTCACCATATGGCAGGAGCTGGATTGGACCTCCAGGGCCAGACTGGGGCCCCAGAGCCCAATCACGCCCTGAAGCGGGGAAGGGGGTGGGCCCTGCCCTGTAAAATTGACTTAAATGCTTAAATCGACTTACAGGGCAGGAGTTAAGTCAACTTAAGCAGTTGCTTAAGCTGACTTAATAAATTCTAAAGATAGCCTGAGAGTTGCTTACATTGACTTAAGGCAGTTTAAATCAACTTAAGCCCCTAGTGTAGATATAGTGAATGTGATTAGCCCAAGAAGAAAATTTGAGCAAGTTTATGTCATTTAGCATAACAACACACTGAGGGTGTGGCCAATGACATTGAAAGGCAGCAAAATAAAAACCCACATATGGTAAATTGTAAATGCTTTGGATCAGGGACCATTTTTCCTTCAGTGTTTATACAGTGTCTAGCCCAACAGGGTCCTGGTCTAATGACCAGACATCCTAGGTGCTACTCCAATGACAGCAATAATGAAGAAGTGGAAGAGTTCCTTTTACAAAATGCAAACCTAAGCTATGGAACTCACTGCCACAAGTTATCCTTAAAACCAAGATCTTAAGATGAATGAAAAAAAGGATCAGGCATTAAAATGGAGAATAAGAATATTTTTGGTTTAATAAGCCAGGAGATGAGAGAAAGAGAAATGATATATAATTTTATGTTTCAGGACATTAATCAGCATCGAATGGACATGAGCTAGGGATGATATTTCATAACTGTCCTCTGTGTAGTCTTTTGCATGTTCCAATGGGGAGTCTGACACTAGCCACTACCAGAGACAGAATATTGGACTCCACAATCCTCTGGCCTGATCCACTATGGCAATTTTTATATTTTTAATGGTAGTGGCTGTCACCATACAGACATATCCTTTCTCTAAAACTAGCATGGGCCTGGCATGAGCCTTTTGTTAAGCAGCAATAGAACTGCAGAACAAAATAGTAAGATTTCTGAAAGGCACAATATTTAATAAGCAACACGATGCAGAATGCAATAACTATTAATAAAGCCACTTCACTGAATTGACTTTAGTATAATTAAACTCTTCTTTACCTTATTTAAAATGCTCTGTTTTTCCTGTAATGGCAAAAGAAAATCTGAGCTGTAATAAAGCACAACAGCATAAGTTCAAAACAGTATATGATCCAAGTGAACGAAAAATACTGTTCCAGGGAAAAGACAATGGTACCAAAGGGATGAATCCAAGCCCCACTGCTAGCTATCTGACTCAACAAGAAGGGCTTCTATGCATGCTCTGCAAACAAGTACCATCAACAATTAATTGAGTTATGTTACTGTGAGGTCCTGGGCGGGCCCAAGGACTTTTGGCATCCTAGGCAAACTATGACTTTGGTGCTTGCCACCCCCCAAGTGTTATAAGAAATAATATAATAAAATATTTTTTTAATAGAGAAAAAAATCACTTCCATCTGATTTGGTGCCCCTTACAGCCTGGCGCCACACCTAGGTCACCTACATGGTTGGGTCAGCCCTGGTGAGGACTTTGCAGACTGTGACTGCATAATTAAATTAGGTGAGTGGGAATAAGTGGACATCAGAGTTTCCTTGCAGCTGGGAATGTAATTGTTGCATTCAGCTTTGGTTGCTTTCTTTGTGGAGTGGACTCTCTCAACCCAATCCCTCCTCTCCCTCAAGGGTCAGGGCATACTCCTGGGAGGATCACAGCCACCACAGCTAGGAGGAAACGTAGAGTTGTGGTGGTTGGGGACTCACTTCTGAGGGGGACGGAGGCACCCATCTGTCGCCCTGACAAGATCTCTCGAGAGGTATGCTGCCTGCCAGGTGCCCGCATCCGAGACGTTACGGAGGGATTGTCGAGAATCATCCGCCCCTCTGACTACTACCCCATGCTTCTCATCCATGTAGGAACCAATGATACTGCGAGAGGTGATCCTCGGCAGATCAAAGGTGACTTCAGGGCTCTGGGAGCACGGGTGAAGGAGTTTGGAGCACAGGTGGTGTTCTCCTCGATTCTTCCGGTCAAGGGTAGAGGCCTGAGCAGAGACAGATGCATCCTGGAGATGAACGTTTGGCTGCGAAGATGGTGTCGTCAGGAGGGCTTTGGCTTCCTCGACCATGGGTTGCTGTTTCAGGAAGAAGGACTGCTAGGCAGAGATGGACTCCATCTTTCGAGGAAGGGGAAGAGCGTATTTGGACGCAGACTGGCTGACCTAGTGAGGAGGGCTTTAAACTAGGTCTGACGGGGGAAGGAGACCAAAGCCCACAGGTAAGTGACTATGTGGGAGACCAGGGGGATGGGATGGAACTTGGGGGGTGCCGGGACTGTAACTCCAGGGATAGAAGAGAGGATAATTGGAACATGTGGGGGGAATCAAATAACTTTCTTAGATGCTCTAATGAAGCCCTAATGCCTGAGGCAGGTGGGGGAGGTCAACACCAAAAGAAAATCCAGGGAGGTAGATACAATAGAATTGAATGTCAAAATGGGAAAGTAGGGCAATCAGCTGGGTATCTTAGGTGCCTATACACAAATGCAAGGAGCCTGGGAAACAAGCAGGAGGAATTGGTAGCACTAGCGCAGACAAAGAACTATGACATGATTGGGATAACAGAGACGTGGTGGAATAGTTTGCATGACTGGAGCTCTGCAATAGATGGGTATAGACTGTTCAGGAAGGACAGGCAGGGAAATGAGAGGGGGAGGAGTAGCACTATATGTAAAGGAGCTCTATGACTGCTCAGAGCTTCATTATGAAAGTGGAAACAAGCCAGTTGAAAGTCTGTGGGTTAAGTTTAGAGGGGAGAGCAACAAGGGGGATGTTGTGGTAGGTGTCTGCTACAGACCACCAGATCAGAAGGAGGAAGTGGATGAGGCATTCTGTGTACAACTAACAGAAGTTTCTAGAGCACAGGCCCTGGTTCTCATGGGGGACTTCAATTACCCTGACATCTGCTGGAAGGCCAATACAGCAGTGCACAGGCAATCCAGGAAGTTTCTAGAGAGTGTTGAGGACAACTTCCTGGTACAAATGCTGGAGCAACCAACGAGGGGCCTTGCTCCTCTCGATCTGCTGCTCACAAATAGAGAAGAATTTATCAGGGAAGTAGAAGTGAATGGCAGCCTAGGTAGCAGTGACCATGAAATGATTGACTTCAAGTTGATGATTAAAGGAAAGAAGGAAAGAAGCAAAACACAGACCCTGGACTTCAGAAAAGCAGATTTTGTCTCCCTCAGGGAACTGATGGGCAGGATCCCTTGGGAGGCTGATCTGAAGGGGAAAGGTGTCCAAGAGAGTTGGGTGCATTTTAAAGAAACCCTGCTAAGGGCACAGGAAGATACAATTCCAATAAGGAGAAAGCACAGCAAATGTAGAAGGCGCCCACTGTGGCTTAACAGAGAGCTCTGCACTGAGCTGAAGCATAAAAAGGACGCTTACAGGAAGTGGAAGCTAGGACAGATGACTAAGGAGGCATATAAAGACATTGCTCGGGACTGCAGGGATAAAATCAGAAAGGCCAAAGGACAAATGGAGTTGCGACTAGCAAGGGATGTGAAGGATAACAGGAAGGGGTTCTACAAGTATATCAATAACAAGAAGAGGATCAGGGATGGTGTAGGTCCCTTACTGAATGGGGCAGGCATCCTCGTGACAGAGGATGAGGAAAAACCTGAAGTGCTCAATGCTTTTTTTACTTCAGTTTTCACAAGCAGGGTCAGCTCCCAGCCCACTACACTAGGTACGGGGGACTGGGGAGAAGAAGAGAGGCCCTTGGTGACAGAAGGTCAGGTTAGGGACTGCTTAAAGAAACTAGATGTGCACAAGTCCATGGGGCCGGATGAACTGCATCCGAGGGTGCTGAGGGAGCTGGCTGATGAGATAGCAGTACCGTTGGCCATTATCTTTGAAAACTCGTGGCGAATGGGGGAGGTGCCAGAGGACTGGAAAAAGCAAATATAGTACCTATCTTCAAGAAAGGCAAAAAGGAGGATCCAGGGAATTACAGACCTGTCAGCCTCACCTCAATCCCTGGAAAAATCATGGAGCAGCTTCTCAAAGAATCCATCCTGAAACACTTGGAGGAAAATAGAGTAATCAGGAACAGTCAGCATGGATTTACCAAGGGTAAATCATGCCTGACCAACCTCATCGCCTTCTATGATGAGATGACTGGATTTGTGGATGCGGGAAGAGCCGTTGATGTCATATACCTTGACTTTAGCAAGGCTTTTGATACGGTTTCCCACAGCATTCTCATTGGCAAATTAAGGAAGTATGGGTTAGATGTGTGGACTGTAAGGTGGATAGAAAACTGGCTAGAACAACGGTTTCAGCGCGTAGGAATCAATGGCTCCATGTCAAGTTGGCAGGCAGTAACAAGTGGTGTGCCCCAGGGGTCGGTCCTGGGGCCAGTTCTGTTCAATGTTTTCATTAATGATCTGGATGATGGGATTGATTGCACACTTAGTAAGTTTGCAGATGATACCAAACTGGGGGGAACGGTAGACACCCTAGAGGGCAGGGACAGGATTCAGGGAGACCTAGACAAACTGGAGCAGTGGGCCAAGAGGAATCTCATGAGGTTCAACAAGGATAAGTGTAAAATCCTGCACTTGGGACGAAAAAACCCCATATACTGCTACAGGCTGGGGAGTGATCAGCTAAATAGCAGCACTGGAGAAAAGGACCTGGGAGTCATGGTGGATGGGAAGCTGGATATGAGTCAGCAGTGTGCTCTTGCTGCCAAAAAGGCCAATGGCATACTTGGCTGCATCAGAAGAAGTGTTGCCAGCAGATCAAGGGATGTGATCATTCCCCTCTATTCTGCACTAGTGAGGCCACATCTGGAATACTGTGTCCAGTTTTGGGCTCCCCACTACAAAAAGGACATGGACAAATTAGAGAGAGTCCAGAGGAGGGCAACCAAAATGATCAAAGGGCTGGAGCACAAGCCCTATGAAGAAAGACTGAAGGAACTAGGCTTATTTAGCCTGCAGAAGAGAAGACTGAGGGGGGATTTGATAGCAACCTTCAACTACTTGAAGGGTTGCTCCAAGGAGGAGGGAGCTCGACTGTTCTCGGTAGTAACAGAGGGCAGAACGAGAAGCAATGGCTTCAAGTTACAGCTGGGGCGGTCCAGGCTGGATATTAGGAAAAACTTCCTTACTAGGCGAGTGGTGAAGCATTGGAATAAGCTGCCTAGGGAGGTGGTGGAATCTCCATCTCTGGAGGTGTTCAAGTCCCAGCTGGACAAAACCCTGAGTGGGATGATCTAATGGGAGTGGTCCTGCTTTTTTTGGCAGGGGGTTGGACTAGATGACCTCGTGGGGTCCCTTCCAACCCTATGATTCTATGATTCTATGAGAAGAAAATGGAAAGCATGGGGCAACAATCATGACATTTTACCAGGCTGGTAGCTATTCATCATTCCAGGACAATGTCTGATGAGTAGTGCCTTGTTTCTTGAGTAGTCCCAGTGAAAGGAATGTGCCTGCTCCAGGGGCAAGAGTGCTTCTCACTGTGGGAAACGTGCCTGGATCTGGCCCTGAATATTTTCTGAGGCAGGATCCTTTCAAGCTCCACGCTTGGGCACACTGGCCCAGGTATTCACAGGTTCTAGGGGCCTAATGGGGAATGAAAACAGAGATTTCAATGGGAGTTAGACCCTCAAGGACAGATGATGATGTGGGTCAAAGATACTGCTACTACAGTTGGGGGCCATTGAAGTGCATAGGTAGAGAAACCACACTTTCCTTGTATTGTGGGCTAGGCAAGCAGCTATGAGACCCATAATAGCACCTGTGTGACGTAAGAAGGGTCTCATGCCCCCTTGAATAATCAAAGGTCAGTGAATCTATTTAGCTGCAGATCTAACAGGCTTTCCCTTGCTCCTACCTTGGGCACACCTTTGATCTGCCTCCAAACTATCCCCTGCAAGAACATATTGGCTTGTCAAGCTTTTTTTTTTTTTTTTTTTTTTTTTTTTTAAATAAGCATCCTGAAAAAGAGAGTTTTATGTATGGATTTAGAGGGGGTCAATGAGGTGGCTTTGTGCTTGCTCATTTGCTGTCCTTCTTCACTGGGAACAGGTCCCTGTAAACATACTCAAAGTGAATGATGAAGGCTGGCTTCTAAGAATGTCTGTGCTGAGAAAAAGGGGGACCTGGCTGAGGTGACTAGAGATCTGCGCTTTTGTGAAAAGGTTTTTGTAATAGTAACCTTCAGGAACGCAAACGTGTAGCTATGCTTACCACAGGAACTATGCTGAAAGTCTTACCTGGGGAAAACCACTACAAAAAGCAAATATTGAGTAGGATCAGGGACAACAATAACCAATCTTTGAGATAGGATGTTGCATTATACATCCGTGAAAATCTCTTTCTCTGAGGAGAGATGTGTTACTTTTCTTCCTTTGATTGTAGTATCATACAGTGCTAGAAATGAGAGCTGGACAAACCTCTGACATGTTAATTCACCTTACTTAGCCACCTACCTGTTTTTTTCTCACCTTCCCTATACCAACCCGTGGGTCACATCACACCATTTTCATATCAGCATGACGTCATTGACTTTAACAGTATTATTCTTGAATTCCATCAGTATGACTGATAAATCAGGCTCATCCTGACTATCTAGGCTTGAATACCTGTAGCTTTCTCCATGTATCTTAGGATACTATTTCACAATGCCAGACCTCATGATAAGAAGATGTTCCTGGGGTTAAAATCCTGATTGACTCCCCTACATATTGTGCATGGGGCCATTTTAGTTCTGGAGTTGGATTTTCTGTGTGTTCATAGGCCCTGGTTCTTCTTTGGTCAGCGTTAGAATTAATGCACATGTAATAAACATTGTGAGAGGTTGTGAAAAGTCTTAGCAAAAAAGTTAAATTTATCCAGCTGCACATACATGACTCTGTCCTTAAGGCTGTCAATCAATGCATCCTCTAGTACTAGAAAAAATTAAAAATCTTTCTTTGGAAAAGGGCTTGAATTTATTCTCTGAATGAAACCAAAGATCAAACTTTAGAGAAAGAAAAAGTTGATCTTGACATGAAAACTTGCTCCGGTATATAGGAGAGTGATTTTTTCCCCTCCTCCTGCTAAACTGTGTGAATTTTTTAAGCGAAAGCACACTTCTATTACATCATTTTGCTTTCATTATAAAATATGCAAGAGAGCTCTGGCAGGGCACACCACACCAATTCATCGGCAAACCTTTATTAAAGCTAAACTTTCATCATATTGGAGGATGGTAGCCATGCAACATTAGCTCAGATCCATGCTGATGTTCTTGCGACATCAATAATTAAATAGGGCTTTCAGCGGCATCATTTAAAATGACAAAATGTTTCCTAAGAGCTTTGAAATTATTTTTAAAAAATCCCAGGAATATGAAGAACCCATAATGCTTGGTGTTCTCTGTTCAGAGGCGTAGAGCACCCTTTCCACTAACTTTAACACAGCAAACAGCAGCAGCATTCAATGGCTACAGGCTGTAATTAACAGCACAAAGCTATCTTACTGAAAGACAGGATAACAATTCAAGAAAGCTATATCTATATTCTGCAGTGGTTTCCTGAGATGCCTGGGACTTAAATTGCTTTTCAAACGATGTAATGGAAGATGCACAAATTAGAGTTCGCCAGGTGAAGAGAAGCTAAAAAAGCCAAATGCTAATACAGGAAATTAACACCTTTAATTAATTCTGCTGGTGCTGCCTGCTGGCTTCTGTTGGTAATACTGAAGCATGACTGTTTTGCACAACACCGGAGCTTTGAAACTGTATAGGCTAAACTTAAACAGATTGCTTCTGAAATAAAGGCAATCTACTGTCTGGGAATAAACTGGGGTTAAAGTAAGCTGGAACACCCCAGAGCACAGTTCCAGGGCTCACGAATCTGACGGACCAGAGTTCTGGGGCCCAGATTCCAGAAACTAAAAAAATTGGGCCCACACGAGCAGGAAGGGGGCCTGGACAATACAGGAAGAGGGCCAAGAGATTAGGAAGGTGCTGGGGCCTTTCAAAATTACAGTTTAACCACTGGAAATAAAAATAGAGATTGGAAAAACGAGCTGATCAACGAGAGCAGACTTTTGGCTCAAGGGATATCCCTCAGGGCTCTTGGATGATCAGTGTGCTAAAGGAGCACTCAAGGAAGATAAGCCTGTGCAGAGAAAGTAAATGAAGTCTGCATGGCTGAGGATGTGAGGGAGATTCTGAAACCTGAGCCATTCTATCTAGGTGATGTGTCTGAGGAACTGTCCCTGACTGAGATGTCAGTAGAGGAGGACTTGGAATGAACTGATTAACTAAACAGTAATAAGTCATCAGGACCAGATGGTACCTACCCCATACTTCTGAAGGAACTCAACTATGAAACTGTAGAATTACTAACTGTGTCATGTACCCTATCATTTCAATTAAATTCTGTACCAGATGACTGGAGAACAGCTAATGTGATACCAATTTTTAAAAAAAGACTTCAGTGATCACCCTGGCAATTACAAGCCATTAAGCGTAATTCAGTACCAGGCAAACTGGTTGTGACTATAGTAAAGAACAGAATTATCAGATACATAAATGAAAACAATTTGTTGACAGTCAACACAGTTTTTGTAAAGGGAAATCATGCCTCACTAATCTACTAGAATTCTTTCATGGGGTCAGCAAACGCGGACAAGAATGGTCCACAGGATATATGGCACTTAGGTTTTAAGAAAACCTTTGACAATGTCCCTTGTCAAAGGGTATTAAACAAAGTATGCTGTCATGGGATAAGAGGGAAGGCCCTCTCCTGGATCAGAAACTGGTTAAAAGATAGGTAACAAAGAGTAGGAATAAATAGTCAGTTTTCAGAATGGAGAGAGATGCATGGTGGTGTCTCCCAGGGTCTGTACAAGGACTTATACAGTTCAATACATTAATAAATGATCAGGAAAAAAAGGGTAAACAGAGAGGTGGTAAACTTGCCAGATGATACAGAACTACTTATGATATCTAAGTCCAAAGCTGTCTGCAGATAGTTACAAAGGGATCTCACAAAACTGGATTTCTGGGCAACAGAACTGTAGACAACGTTCCATGTTGATAACTGCAGAGTAACACACATTGAAAAACATAATTGGAACAATGCATAAAAAATGATGTGGTCTAAATTAGCTGTTATGACTCAAGAAAGAGCTCTTGGAATCATAGTGGATAGTTCTTTAAAAATGTCTATTAATTTGCAGCGATCATTAAGAAAGCTAACAGAACACTGGGAATCATTATGAAAGGGATAGATAATAAGACGGAAAATATCATATCGTTTCCTCATAAATCCATGATATGCCCACATCTTGAATACCTCATGAAGAGCTGGTCACTCCATCTCAAAAAGGTATATTGGATTTGGAAAAGGTACAGAAAAGGGCAACAAAAATTATCCATATGATGAAAGATTAATAAAATCAGCAAAAAAACCAAGCAGTTGTGTGGCACATAACGACTAACAGATTTATTTTTTGCATGAGCTTTCGTGGGAAAAAATCCCACTTCGTCAGATGCTGAAGTGGGATTTTCTCCCACAAAAGCTCATGTGAAAAATAAATCTGTTAGTCTTTATGTGCCACACGACTCCTTGTTGTTGTTGTTTTTTTTGTTTTTTTTTGCTGGACTAGACTAACACAGCTATCCCTTTGGAAATTAATACAATCAGGACTTGGAAAAAAGTTGAGTTAGTGAGGGTATGATAGAGGTCCCTGAAATCATGACTGGTGTGGAGAGAGTAAATAAGGGAGTGTTATTTACTGCTTATCATAACAGAACTAGAGGTCACCAATTAAATTAATAAGCAACACATTTAAAATGAACAAAAGGAAGAATTTTTTCACGCAATGCAGAGTCAACCTGTGGAAGTCCTTGCCAGGGGATGTTGGTAAAGGCCAAATAACCACTGACTATACACATTCGGCAGATTAAAAACTCACTGTGATGCCTCTATGGAAGGTTAGATTTAATGAGGAAAATATTCCACTGGTTATAGCTGCCTGATGTATGTTCCACAATGTTTGTGAAGCTAAGGGTGGAAAGTTTTCCCCTAGGTGGAGCGAAGAAGTAGATCACTTTGCATCTAAGTATGAACAACTAGATGCCAGGGTTATAAGAAGGATACAACAAGGGGCAATTTGAATGGGGGGGGCATTTTGGCAATGAGCACCAATAATGTGTCTTTCTATTGATGTACTTCATCGCAAGATGGTCTAGGGTCACAACTGGGATACCCATGCCATCTATCACCTCACCAAAGCTAGGAAATCCCATTTTGGTAAAATCATCCACTATTTCTGCCAACATTGCCAAGAGTCACAGTCCATCATTGCAGAATGTGGTTAATGGCCCTGCACGTTTGCAATAACACAATGCCAGTGCTGGACAGCCTGACTCTAAACTGATTAGCAACTGACTGGTAGCAGTCTGGAGTTTCCAGCTTCGATTCAACGATTGCCATACTCTTTTCCAGTGAGGGCACAGCTCTCATTCTGGTGTCCTTGCAACACAGGGCAGGAGCAAGCTCTTCACCATTTTATGGAGGTGGCTTTGCACGTTTGAAAGTTCTGCAGTTGCATCTGCTCATTCCAGACTGGTATAACAACGTGAGCCCACCACTCAGTGCTTGTTGTGTGTGCCCCGAACTGGCAGTACACAGTGTGCAGATGCCCTATAATGGAAACAGTAATCTGGTGTGGTTTGCTTGCATGACTCCTTGGATTTCATTTCTGACTGGGAGCTCACGACATACTGCATGAGCAGCTGCAATGTGTTGAGGACGCTGACAACGACAGTGGAGGGTAATGAATCCTTTCAGAAAGAGATGATGAGTCCACCAGAATATGAGGCTGTTGAAAATGCCAGAAAACACAGCTGGAAACATATGGAGTGATGGGACAGAAATCACTGCATCATGGGACGTTGAACCCTCCCTCATGATGTGCCACATTCCCACAATTCTCCGTGGCACAAGGAGGAAATCTGCAAAGTGGGATTACCACCCACAGTGCACTGCAACCATTGTCAATGCTAGATCTTCAATGGTGGACACGCTTCAGGGACCCATTAAGTGCTGTGTGAACAGGCACATGCATTGTAATTAGTACACTTTTTAATTATAACTGTAACTTGCACTGAGAACACGCTCTGCTGTGCACAAGGCCTGAGTAAGTGTCCCAGGCCTGCAGACGAACTCTGTGTAAGCTTGAAAGCTTGTCTCACTAGCGAAAAGAAGTTGGTCCAATAAGATCTGTTGCCTTGCTGACCTTGTCTTTTCAGTAACATTATCTTTATAGGCTTAAGTAGTTGTGGAGGTTCTCTTGCAGAACCAAAACAGAACAAATTCAGAAGAGCTACTTATGAATAACAAAGCCTTATTTTATAAATCATGATGTTCTTTTCTGTGCAACCCTTTTAAAATTACCTTAACTGCCAATTTTGCTGTTATGGAATGTAGCAGGAAATAATAAAGCTGACTCAAATGGCTCCAACTATCCATTTGAGAGCAAGGAACAATAATGCTATTTTTGAGCATCATGTATGCCAAGATCTGTAGTGATGTGAGAGTGGAATCTGGCCTCACTCATGCCGATGGAAGTCAGGAAGAATTTGATGGGGCTATCCTGGTTAAAAGCTAATGTGAGAGAAAGAAGAAGCAGGCTCATTAATTCATTAATCCACTTGTGAGGCAGATTTGTGTAATCAGTCACATCAATTTACAGATTAATGAAAATTGAGGCAGACAAGAAGAAGGGCCAGATCTTTAAGGGAATGCAGGCACCTAAAGCTAGTAGGATTTTCAGAAATGGCTAAAGCAGTTTGTTCCCATTAAAATGAAAGAGAGTTAAATGCCATGGTAGTTATCTCATATTTAGTCACTTGAATAGACATATGAGTAGAAAATAGTCTGAAAATAGAATTTTCAAGATTTCAAATTTTTTTTCTGTCCCAAATCGGGGCAAAAAGTCAACATCTTAAATATTTTCACAATCTGAAAAACCAAATTTTTTTTTAAAAAAATCAGGTCAATCAAAATAATTTGTTTCAATAATTTTACTTCATTTGGACCTTTATTTATTAATCATTTTAGAAACAAAATGCTGTGTTGTACCGAAAAACAAAACTCTGTTATTTGGAACAGGTCAAAAATGGGGCTGTTCAAGCATTTTGAAACTTTTTTTTTAAAAAACAAGCTTTTGAGTCAGTTGGTTTGTTAAAACCAACCTTTTCCTGAAATAGCATTATACATCAAAGTTTCATTGGAAAATTCATGACCAGCTTTACTAAGTATCTTTTAAACTCTGGCCTTAAGTGACTTATCAAAGGCCTACACAGGAAGTCAACTGCAGCATAAAACTTTTCTTGTTCATAAATCCCATATTCTGTCTACTAGAGCTTGCAATCTCCCAGAAGTCACAGTGAGTAGGTTTCATATTTCTTCTCATGAAAAGAATGGGACTCAATTAGGATTCTCATTTTATTTTCAGCTATGTAAATCAAAAGTGACTCTAATACAGTTTTATCCGTGTAAAACATGTGCAACTGGGTCAAATGATGCCCTGTACAGTGCATGATAGTCTGACTACCTATCCCAAAAAGCAAAGGTAAGAGGTGTTTTGGAAAGCTCTGTTTTGTATTTACTGAGATGGATGATCTGTCAAGCTACCATGGAATTGCAATCAGATATATTAGGTCAGGGATAATATGTGGAACATCTTCAGATAACATCTGAAGGGGTTTAGTTGCTGACCACCAAAAGGAATAAAGAAAATTTTGAGATTTTAATGGCAACACATAATGATGCTTGAGGAATGGTTCAGAGAATAGCAAACACCTGGAACAGTCATTCTGTGACTTGAGCAATGCTGGGATACTGACTAGCAGGTGCTCAGCTATGCCATGGTGATGAGGACGATGTAACCCTAGAAGAGAGGATGGATGGATAGCATGTAAGTTGAACAGTAATGAGGAGTTATTGTTTCCTCAGATTCAAGCAGGACTTTTTTCATTTTAAGGGAACACAATATGAACAATATAATCAACACAATGTGATGTGTATGTCACAAGTCCATGAGATGTCTATGTGAATATGCTGTTTTAAATGCCATGAGTGTCTGGAATACATGGACAGCCAATCTGCAAGCTGGACATAGGAAAATTTATTTGCTTCTATTCTGGTTTTCTGACATGCACAGCATAGTGCGTGTTACTAGCAAGATGCTAACCCAGGCATAGCTGAGACTCCAGAAATGGATGCATGAAATTCTATTGTATTAGAGCACTCACACGTCCGCTTCTCTTGAAATAACTCTGTGCTTTCTCTCATGCTGTGCTCTAAACACTGCAAAAGCTCCCAGGAAACGTTCCTAAAACATCCACTTTTTTTGTGAGAGGAGGGCAGCCTGGATAACCCATTTAGAAGGATGCAGAAAGACCCGGTAGAACTACAGACCTGCAAAGACAGTAGGGCTTGGACAGGCAAAAAGACCTTCCACGTCTCTGTAAGCAATAAAAAATCTTAAATGGGTTAAGTGAGAGGAGATATGCTAGCTGTAGCACTTAGGTCACTTAGGTAATTGCATAACAGAGAAAATTGTGGGTTTTACTGGAAGCAATTAGCCTGCAATAGTGGGGATTGCTAGTAGCTGGGTGCAGTGGTTAAATGAAGTAATTAGCCCAATAAGGCAAAGATGTACAGTAGAATCTCAAAGAGATGAACACTGTAGTTGCAAACTAAAGAGTCAACTGACACCCTGTGAAACCAGAAGTGCTACATGCAATCAGGCAGCAGCAGAAAGGACCAGAAAGCAAATATTATGCAAAGCAGAAACAGTCTGGGGGCTGCACTGTTCCCATAAGCCAAGGGCACTGTTATGACCCCTCCCACTCCATCTCACTGGGAGGAGGAAACCATTTTCACACAACCCTAACCCCATCCCCACTTCCAAGCCCAGGAAAGAACCACAATGGAGTAGCTCAGGCTGCAAGTTTTCCAGAGCAGTAGCCGTGTTAGTCTGTGTACAGCAAAAACAACGAGAGCCCTGTGGCACCTGAAAGATTAACAGATTTCTTTGGGCATAAGCTTTCGTGGGCTCCAACCCACTTCATCAGATTAATGAAGTGGAAACTACAGTTGAGGGGTATAGATATACACACATGCCAGGATTGGGGAGGGTAAGTGTTAACAAAATCATTTTAGAGGGCAGATGGAGCCTATGCACACAAAAGGAGAGAATGTGTGAACACGGACAATCACTTTTTGTAATGTGCTAATTCCAAGTCCCTATTCAGACCCAATCCGACTGTATCAAGCTTGCAAATCAGCTCCAGCTCTGCAGTGTCACACTGAAGGGTGCAGTCAAAGCCTGGCCTGGACCTTTAGTGGGATTCAGCTGCACTCTGAAAAAGTTTTAAAGGGTTACAGCACATGCACTAATGCAACCCAAATTTTGCCCATGGTTGCACTCTTAGGTCCTGCCAGCACCTCTGGGAGTGCAAGGGACAAGGGAGGGAAGGGTACTGGGAGCCAGCTGGCACCAAACCTCTGCCAAGTGCTGCCTGTAGCAGGGAGGAACAGATACCCGCCGGCCAGGAGGTAGATAGTCGCCATCACTCCTCCTGCTGGCCCGAAGAGACGTTGCATAAGGGTTCGGCCCAGAACCAAAGTGAGGGCTCAAGGGAGTGGAAAAACTATATAAGGGGCCAGACCAGTCAGCCCTGGGGGAAGCAAAGAGGGAGACAGCTGCTGAAGCAGGCAGACCTCCCTCCCCGGGAGCTGCCGGGGCCTGACCAACGGTGAGACTCCTCCCCTGCCAGCGGGAAAGCCATGAAGGGGTACACTGGCCAGAGAACCCCCTGGAGAGGACCTAGAGGATCTTCTGTCAGCAGAAAGCCTGGAGAAAAGGTCCCCACTGGACACTCACGAGGATCTGGAAGAGCTTCCCTCTGACGAGGAGGCCAGAGAAGAGCCGACTGCCTTGGGACCCTGCAATTTGGAGGAACTCCCACTGGCGGACGATGCAGATGAGCTGCCGGGCCTGCCACCGGTTGACAGTGAAGGGTGACCGGGATGCCCTGGGGAACTTATCCGGAGGACCTGGAACTACACCTGAAAGGTTCCCGAGGGGGGAGCCGAGAGGAAGTGGCACAGGGGCAGCTGGTGAGCGTACCGCTGATAGATAGCATCAATGTTTTGGGTTGAAGGCCCAGAACTGTTACTATTGTGACTCACCTTACCCCTGATGGGGGTTGAAGGCCCAGAACTATTAGTGTGAAAGGACTGAAGGCTTACGCGTGTCAGACTCCGCTTCGCGCCTGGCCAAGCCAGAAGATGCTGAGCATAGCGGAGGTTAGACCGGACCTCACTGTCGAACGTGCCGTGCCCATGAGGATGCAGCACCGCTGAGGCGCATCTCCTTTACATTGCCATTGGAGATCAGTGGACAGTGCACAGAGGAGAGCGAGCCCTGGGAAGAGGCAGCTGCAGCTTCTAGTCCCAAGTGCATAGAGCAGTCCTTGCAGTTCAGCTCAAAGGCAAGAAACAGTAATAGTGCAGAAGCCACTTGCAAACCAGGCAGGTGCCACCTATGCCGTGATCTCTCCCCGCCTCAGTTGCGAGACACTATTCATGGGATACTTCACCCTAAAGTTTAGTGTGGCATTATGAGCAATCTCCATTCCCATATCTTTGAGAGTCTATGGTATAATTGACAGTAACAGGAAGCAAAAGGTGGAAGCTGGGACTCCACTTATGAGTGGAGTGTGGTAGGGAAAGCTGGGTGGAAGGTCTTACACTGGTATGTTTTGCAGCGCTTGGAATCGTAGGATGGAAGGCACGCGATAAGGAAATAAATTGGCTGGTGTGTGTTCTGAAGAAGAGACCACACAAACAGCTCAGGCAGCATGGCAGAGCAGCTGGCTTAGGAAACACGCTGTGACGGGCTGTCTGTCTCGCTGAGTATTACAGACACAAAAACATGGAATCCCTCAGAAAAGTAGGAAAGTGCAGGGGCAGTTGTTGCCGGATCTTGTTTGCAGAATCTTCCATGAGGGCCGACTCACGTGAAGGCTCCCTCTTTGTTGCCAGGGCCTGGATTTGAGCGAACCAAATGGAAGACCGCTCTGGGTCCTGTCTGTCTCTCCCAGCTGTAAACTGAGCAAACCTGATTTTTTCCTTTATAGTTCACCAATGTGCCATAATGATCGCAGCGGCAAGCGAGGAACATTTTTATTTGTGGACGAGGCAGGACAAACAACATAACCATTCACGTGTAACATGGGTGTTCCATCAGTAGCCAACTCTCCTCTCCATAGTCCTTGCTCACCAGCTAGGAAAAAAACAGCATCCTGGAAGGCTTGTTTGAATTCAAGCCACTCAATGTAAATGGAATAAATGGAACTAATTAAAGAATTGTCTTTTACGCTATCATGGATTTGTTCCTGGGCTTTATACAGGCTCAGAAAATGACATTTTGCAAACTACGCATCTCATCGGTTACTTTATTGCCTATCAACATTCCATTCCCAATTTCCCCGGGGTAGGAAAGCTGGCAGGTGGGTTTCACAGTTTTTTAACAATCTCATCATTTCCTGTTAGCAAATGACAGGCAAAGAGCTTCATAATTTGCCGTATGGTCAGCAGCTGCATTTACAGAACACATATATTGTCTTTAAAATGAAAGTGGCCATCAGGAATAATGGCCCATAAACCAAACTATAATGTTGGTGGTGTATGAAGGCACTCCAGAGGAACTGGACTGGACCACCATTAAGATTATAAAGGGAAAAAAAGATAGTTTAAGTCTTCTACCTACCTACCTCTAACAATTTCAAAAGCATTCTTTAATAATATGACCAGCCTCCCTCCAAATAGCCTAAAGAAACAGAACAGCTCAGTGAAAGATAAGTCACAAAAGAGTCAGCAGATGAGAACAACATGTCAGCCAACACATTAAAAGTCACTTTACTGATATGAGTTGAAGATCTCTACCATCTTTTACTAGACATCTGGGATACTTGCAGAATTATAGCAGAGATACAATGGCATAGCATTGGAGAGGGTGTCACAAAATATTATCAAAAAGATATTAGAAAGGCGCTGGCTTCATAGAGCTGTGATCAACAGGGGTGGAAAACTGACTCCTTCTTTGACAAATAAATATTACCTGTTTATGGATAGGCTTGGCAGAATCCCATTTTTAATAATATTTTTATGTATCATATCAATATTTGTTTTAATGCATTTTTCCCAATTTTAATTGATTTAAATCTTCATGGTTGAACAAAATTATAGGTTTTAAACATTTTAATTTTTTTAATTTAAGTTCTAATAATTGAGGGAAATAGTGGGATGGAGTGTCAGAAAATTGTTATTGATGGGAGAAGCTAAGATTCTAAAAGCTAAATCTTTAAACCTATTAAAGGTCAGTCCTGGGGATGGTACTGTTCAACATCTTCATTAATGATCTAGATGATGAGACAGATTGCATGCTCAGTAAAGCTGAGCGGAGTGGTGAACATGCTGGAGGGCAGGGACTGGATTCAGGGAGACCTAGATAAATTGGAGCATTGGGCCAAATGAAATCTCATGAGGTTCAAAAAGGACAAGTGCGAAGTCCTGCACTTAGGATAGAAAAATCCCATGTACAGGCTGGGGACCGATTGGCTGAGTAGCAGCACCGTAGAAAAGGACGTGGGGCCCATGGTGGATAAGAAGCTGGATAGGATTCATCACATGCTTTCTTGCCAAAAAGGCCGGTGGCATATTGGGCTGCATTGGTAGGAGTGTTGCCAGCAGATCTAGGGATTGAAAGACGCCAGCAGAAGGCAACAAAAATGATTAGGGGGCTGGGGCACATGACTTATGAGGAGTAACTAAAGGAACTAGGCTTATTTAGTCTGCAGAAGAGAAGACTGAGGGGGATTTGACAGCAACCTTCAACTGCTCGAAGGGGCTCTCCAAAAAGGAGCGAATTAGGCTTTTCTCAGTAGTAACAGAGGATAGAACAAGGAGCAATGGTTTCAAGCTGCAGTTGGAGTGGCCAAGGCTGGATATTAGGAAAAACTTTCTTACTAGGAGGGTGGTGAAGCATTGGAATGGGTTACCTAGGAAGGTGATGGAATCTCCATCTTTGGAAACGGACAAAACCATGGCTAGGATGATTTGGTGGGAGTGATCCTGCTTTTAACAGGGCATTGGACTAGCTGACCTCAAGAGGTCCCTTCCAACCCTATGATTCTATGGATTGTATAATTTGACATGTGATATTGACAAAGTAAATATCCTCAATAAGGTCTCAAGCAGCATCTTTCTGAATTTGCTTAACTGTAATTTTCCATTTTTAGCAACGGAAATATTTTTTGCCAGGCTCTTTATGTATGATTAAATTGACATTTCTCGATATTTCCCAATTAAAAATCTAATCCTTCCAAATTTCCCTGTTACAATATTGTGCCTAGAGGTGATGCTGAGCTTGTGTTTCAGCCTGTAGGAAAGTGATGTAGTCACACTCTGGGTGGAACACTGAGGGAGCCCTGCACTCTCCCCACTGGACAGAACCGAGAACTTCAGGCTCCAAGACGTGAAAAGAGAGCGGCGGGGCTAGCGACAAAACAGGAAGTATAAAGGTCCTGAAGGCTCAGTCTGGGATGGTCCATGGAGGGAGCCAGATGGGCCTGGTCTGCTTCCTGTGCTTGTATCCACAGAGAGCTCCAATGCCGTCAGGGACCAGCCATCCAGTCCCTGGGAAGGCCCTGACTTAGGGAAATTGCCGATAGAGGAAACCTGGGAGGAGCTATTGGAGCTGCATGGAGGACAAGACAGGGAGGAGCTGCCATCCCTCTGCTGCTGGTAGTGCTCTGAGCTGGGATGCCGTTATGTTGGGTGGGTCCATGTCCCCCTTCTCCTTTTGTAACCTCCTGGGATATTGGTATCCTCCTGACCTGTGGCTGCTGAGAGTAAGAAGTGACCATTTCCCCTCCCTGGGACTGGAACTGTTTGGGCTAAAGGCTCCTAACCAGCCCTGTCCCACTGGGGTGCTAGGGGGCTAAAAACTCCTCAACAAGCCCCTTCCCAGCAGGGGGCTAGATTCCTCACCAACCTGCCTTGTTTGGGCTCACCCCTTTTTAGCTAATTTCCCCCATAGGAAAGTAGAGTCTATGGTCTGTGACAGAGAAGTGGTGTGGTCACCCTCCAGTCGGGATGCTGAGGGAGTGCCACCCCCTACGCTCCAATGTACACGGTTGGATTGCAAGAGAAATAAGTTTTTTTGATATATAGGAAAAAAAAAAGAATCAGAAATATAGTATGGGTCAATTCATTGAGTGGCAGGTCCTGTCAGTTTTGGGAGATACAAGCCAGCTTAAAGAGAACATAGAGCTGAAGTTTGCTTATAGCTCCTCCATTTTAAGTCTAGAATAAACCTGTTTATAGTAGAATAATTAGGAGCAGAATTTGGCTCAAGGCTCTTACCCCTCCTCCAGGATGAAAAATGTGCTAAAGAAGATTGTCTGATTATTTTATGGTTTGTGTCAGAATGCAAGGTGTTGCCTAAGGATAATTCATGTTCAAGTCTGCATAATAGAATCTCTTGCCAGCTTGTGGGAGGAGGGAGAAATTTGCTGAATATTGCCTATTTAATGAAAGTGAATGCTGTGAAGCTGACAACGAGATATATAAAGGTATTTAAATGCCCATTACCTCTTTTTTTTCCAATGATTCTGGAGGTGGAAGACCTGGGAATGATGGAAAACACAAAACACAATGATGCAAAATGCTTGTTTTCTTCAGTTGTTGGGTTTAACATCACATTCAGCTGAAGCTGTATGTAACGCCTGAAATTACGAGGGCCAGACAGCTGAGGACTGTGTCTCTTAAATCAGTGAGCTGCTCCTGGGACCTGCTCCTGTGGAATGGTCAATAAAACCAAGTTCACACTCCTCATTAGTTTCCTGCATCCTTGTTTTTCCAATACCTTTTAGGAATGATCAGTGCTACCTCCCCACATTATGTTTGAATAATGAAAGCCTTATGAATCCTCAGAGACAGTCAGCATCTATTGCCAGACAAAAGGGCTCTCCAGAGACCATTTCACCATTGCTAGAACAGAGATAACAAATTACATTCCAAAACGGAGAGGAGTAATTGACAGAGAATAGGTTTCTTTATCCCCCAAAGGAAGTTCACCTGAATGCATTCTTTCAAGCTCTTGTCATGCCACGCTTCCCTCATTCTGTTAATAATAATTTTTCTGTTGTGAAAAATAAGCATTGCGTATTGGCAAGGTGAAGAGCTATAGGAGGTGATGTGAGAAACTATGCGCTACACACATGGCAAATAAGTGGATAACCCTTGTGGTCCATCCCTGCGGCTATCTCTGCCAAGCTCCAATGATTGCCTCTTCTGAGTTCACAAAGGCTGATGAGCAAAGCTATTTCTGTGTCGGCTAATGAAGTATTTGGAGATACTTGTTATTACTATTCATTTATTAAAGAGACATTTACATCGGCAATCATGAGCCTCATTACAATCTAGAATGAACTTGTAGAAAACCCTGGATGGGCAGAGGAGAGGTGTTAATTATCCCCCAAAACATTTCCTGTGAACGGTGCTTTCTGTCTAATAGTGTGCCATGATGAGTAGTTTCATTTTCAAATATTCCTATAGTATCTTAAATACTCCTTCCTCTGTTTGCTAGAGAACTCAGGTCTCTAACTTTCTGCTTTTTTAGGAGATCTGGTGCCAGCCTGAACCTCTTTGGAATTTGTCCACCATCCATGAAAGCCTTTGGGGATGCATAAAATCCTTTTATGGTTTATACAGGGAAAAGACAGAACAATGCCATCACAAGTAAGTGGTGTTTTGAACATTTTGGAAGTTCTTTTCATGTGTTTGAGTGCATGCAGTGCTGGTGAAAGGTGCTGGGTTGACAGCTCTCATTGATGATGGAGGTCTTTGGTTGATCCATTGCTGGCAGTCGACTGTGCATACTCCCCACATTTGCTCCCTGCTAAAGTGATTCAACTTTCTTCTGCAGGGACCATCTCAGGTGGGAGAGACAGTTTCATCTTCATGGCCCATTTATTCCTCTGTTGAAGCTGCAGGATAGGACTATAAGCAGGACAGGGTGAATGAGGAGTAGCACAAGGCAACAGAAAAATGGGATGGAAAATGAGAAAAGAGAGATATGGGGCACATCTGTGATTCATGAGCGGCTACAGTGGTGTTCCCACACCACCTGAGGTCTTTCTTACCAAGGGGAGATCCTCCAGGCATCAGGTAAGCTGACCTGAGTGCAGCTTTGTGCCAGCAAGGTGGCTCCACTCTGTTGTTATAACCTGAAGACTCTGACCCTTATGTTTTTCGTAAAGTGTCGTCAGCTGGCAAACTAGCAAATGTTTCCATTCTTCCAGTTATACCACCAGAGCCATCTGTTGTTTGAAACACTTGCCTGAGACCCAGTTGAGCCACAGACAGAATTGTCAACGGAGAACCCAGTATTGTTTATTTGAAAGAGAAGGTCAGTAATAGGCTGACTTTGGTTTGTTTGTGGATGCCAATAAATGCAATGATTCCCAAGCACACTATCCATGTAATGGAAAGGTTTGTTCTGTGAAATGTTGAGCCTGAGTCCCCTCTCATTGCTATTAAAAGCACAACTCCATTAACTTTGGGAGGCGGGGTGTCCTGATCTACATCATCGTAGGTGACAGGAGGGTGAGGGGTTTTTATCTGGTCCTCTTGGTGCGGTCTCCAATCCCTTCTCTTTCACAGCCTATTAGATATCTCTCAAAGTCACTGATTCTCTTCCTCTCCTCAGGGCAGCTCTTTATGGCTATGTCTACATTACAGGGATCAGTTAACTTGACTTAGCCCTAGTCTACACTTGAGGGGCTTTTTGGCGGCAGTCGACCAGCAGATATGCAAGGCACGTAAAATGCCTTGTGTATCTTCCGGCTACTTTCTAAACCACCAGGTCACACTGCTGGAAGTCAACCGCAAATGGCTTGCAGTCAGCTTTCAGCTATGCCTCCTATCTAGGGATAGGACTTCCGGCACTGACTTCCAGAGTGCGGCAGCAGTTCATACTGCTAGCTGTGCCCAGAATGTCAGGCTGACGGCGACAATTTTGCTGCAGTCAGTGAAGCGATACTCTTAATAAGGTCATCTTAGAGAGGCCCCATTTGTTTAAGTTGACTTTATAAAGTCGACTTAAAAGGCTCTATTGCACGAGGTTGACTTTATTAAGTCCACTTTAATGGGCACACTGCATCAAGTCGACCTAATAAAGTCAACTTAACTTAATAAAGTCAACTTAAGCAAGTGCTTAAGTCAACTTACTGAACTCCAAATGTGGCCAGGGAGTTGCTTAAGTTGACTTAAGCCTCCTTATGTCAATTTAAGCCCCTAGTGTAGTTATACCCTATGGGTGATTGATAGCGTAGGCTTCTCTGTTGCTGATGCTTTTCAAAGAAGCTGACGGACAAACCCTTGTTAAAAAGAACAGCCTCGTTTCATTGCCTGAAGAAAGGCCAGAAGGCTACTGGGTAAATTTGTGAGGCAGCTTTTTCCCAGCCCAACGTTACAGGAACTTCTCCTTGGGGGCAGGAATTAGAGAATTGCCTACAAATTAGGACTTAATCAGCTTACGGACTCACAGACCTCTCACGTAGTTGGACCTGAGGGAAGTGGACATTCAAGGAAGGTACCTGCTGGAGAACTTGGAGGTGTAATGATAATGGGAACGGTTCTCTCTGGCTATGTGAACGACTCAGTGGCAGAGGTCTGGAATCCCTGAAAATCAAACTGCGCTGAGGTCTGTATTGAGTAGATGGTGCAGCATGGGGGTGCATGGTGCTTGCAGGCTAATGAGCAGAGCATCTTACTTCCTTGTAGAGACAGAGGGGGCTCGTTCACCTTTCCAATTGATTTTTCAAGAGGCAAAACCTTTTGTTGTCATATTCCACATGCAATGGGACCAATAAAGGCAAGTGTTTCCTTCTGCTTCACTTTCAACCTTTGCTGTCTTTCTTCAAACGAAGTCAGGTTTTATTTTATTTTTTTTTCTTTTTGACTACTGTGCACATTTCTGAGACAAATGAGAAACTTATTTTGTGGAATTTTCTCCTTTCTTGTTCTTTGCTGCTCATATCTACCCCTACCACTGCAGCTCTTTCCTTGCACTGTCCTTGGCTATGTCTATATCAGGGGGCTTTTGAAGTCAACTTAACAAGGTCGACTTACAGTTGGGAGGCCAATACAGCAGTGCATGGGCAATCCAGGAGATTTTTAGAGAGTGTTGGGGACAACTTTCTAGTACAAATGCTTGAGGAACCAACTAGGGGCCTTGCACCTCTTGACCTGCTGCTCACAAACAGGGAAGAATTGATCAGGAACGTAGAGGTAAATGGCAAGCTAGGAAGTAGTGACCATGACATGGTTGAGTTCGGGATGCTGATTAAAGGAAGGAAGGAAAGAAGCAAAACAAAAACCCTGGACTTCAAAAGAGCAGATTTTGGCTCCCTCAGGGAACTGATGGGCGGGATCCCTTGGGAAGCTAATCTGAAGGGGAAAGGAGTCCAAGAGAGTTGGTTATATTTTAAAGAAACCCTTCTAAGGGCACAGGAAGTTGCCATTCCAATTAGGAGAAAAAACAAACATGTGAGGCAGCCAGAATGGCTTAGCAGAGAACTCTGCTCTGAGCTTAAACATAAAAAGGAAGCTTACAGGAAGTGGAAGCTTGGTCAGATGACCAAGGAGGCATATAAAGATATTGCTAGGGACTGCAGGGATAAAATCAGAAAGGCCAAAGGACAAATGGAGTTGCGGCTAGCGAGGGATGTAAAGGATAACAAGAAGGGGTTCTACAAGTATGTTAATAACAAGAAGAGGATCAGGGATGGTGTAGGTCCCTTGCTGAATGGGGCAGGCATCCTCGTGACAGAGGATGAAGAAAAAGCTGAAGTGCTCAATGCTTTTTTTGCTTCAGTTTTCACAGGTAGGGTCAGCTCCCAGCCCACTACCATGGGTATGACAGATTGGAGAGAAGAATAGAGGCCCTTGGTGACAGAAGGTCAGGTTAGGGACTGCTTAAAGAAGCTGGATGTGCACAAGTCCATGGGGCCGGATGAACTGCATCCAAGGGTGCTAAGGGAATTGGCCGATGAGATAGCAGCACCTCTGGCTGTTATCTTTCAAAACTCACGGAGAACGGGGGAGGTGCCAGAGGATTGGAAAAAAGCAAATGTAGTGCCTATTTTCAAGAAAGGGGAAAAGGAGGATCCAGGGAACTACAGACCAGTCAGCCTTACCTCAATCCCTGGCAAAATTATGGAGCAGATTCTCAAAGAATCCATCCTCAAACACTTAGAGGAAAATGAAGTGATCAGGAACAGTCAGCATGGATTTACCAAGGGTAAATCATGCCTGACCAATCTCATCTCCTTCTATGATCAGATGACTGGTTTTCTAGATGCAGGAAGAACCGTTGATGTGATATACCTTAATTTTAGCAAGGCTTTTGATACAGTTTCCCACAGCATTCTCATTGGCAAATTAAGGAAGTATGGGTTGGATAGGTGGACTGTAAGGTGGATAGAAAACTGGCTAGATCAACAGTTTCAGCGTGTAGGAATCAATGGTTCCATGTCTAGCTGGCAGCCAGTCACTAGTGGTGTGCCCCAGGGGTCGGTCCTGGGGCCGGTTCTGTTCAACATTTTCATCAATGATCTGGATGATGGAATAGACTGTACTCTCAGTAAGTTTGCGGATGACACCAAGCTGGGGGGAACAGTAGACACGTTGGAGGGCAAGGACAGGATTCAGGGAGACCTAGATAAATTGGAACAGTGGGCCAATAAAAATCTTATGAAGTTCAATAAGGACAAGTGTAAAGTCCTGCATGTGGGACGGAAAAACCCCATGCACTGCTACAGGCTGGGAAACATTCAGCTGAGTAGCAGCAGCATAGAAAAGGACCTGGGGGTCATGGTGGATGGGAAGCTAGATATGAGTCAGCAGTGTGCTCTTACTGCCAAAAAGGCCAATGGCATACTGGGCTGCATCGAAAGAAGTATTACCAGCAGATCAAGGGATGTGATCATTCCCCTCTATTCTGCACTGGTGAGGCCACATCTAAAATACTGTGTTCAGTTTTGGGCTCCCCACTACAAAAAGGACAGGGACATGCTAGAGAGAGTTCAGAGGAGGGCAACCAAAATGATTAAAGGGCTGGAGCACAAGCCCTATGAGGAAAGACTGAAAGCATTAGGCTTATTTAGCCTGCAGAAGAGAAGATTGAGGGGGGATTTGATAGCAACCTTCAACTACTTGAAGGGGTGCTCCAAGGAAGATGGAGCTCGACTGTTCTCGGTAGTAAAGGAGGACAGGATGAGGAGCAATGGTCTCAAGTTGCGGTTGGGGAGGTCGAGGCTGGATATTAGAAAAAAACTTTTTTACTAGGCGAGTGGTGAAACATTGGAATGAGCTGCCGAGGGAGGTGGTGGAGTCACCATCTTTGTAGGTGTTTAAGGCCCGGCTGGATAAAACCATGACTGGGATGATTTAAGTGGGAATGATCCTGCCTCTGGCAGGGGGTTGGACTAGATGACCTGTGAGGTCCCTTCCAACCCTAGGATTCTATGATTCTATGATTTTTTAAGTCAACTTCAGGGTATGTCTACACTGGAGACTGTGTTGACATACCCTGGGCCCAGGCCCTGCACCATGCCCCACCTTCTGCCCTGATCTGGCTCCACGGGCCTGATCTAGCCCCCTGGGGCCCAATCTGGCTCCTGCGGCTGTTAGCAGGTGGCTGGGAGCTAACATTTGCTGCAGGCGGCTGGGAGCTGATCCAGCCCTGAGCCACCTGCTGCAAGTGACTTGGAGTTGGCTCCTGCCACCATTGACAAGCAGTTCAGAGCTGGATCTGGCCCTGAGCCACTTGCCACCACTGGCAGGAAGCTCGGAGCAAGCCTCACCTTGGTGAGGTCCTGCTCCCACCCCACCCCAGGCAATGCCAGTGACTCAGCCTAGACAATTTCACATGCTACTCCCGATCCGTTCTTTGCAACTCATTGCTTCCCAACGTGAGCAGATGATATGGCAAGCAAACGTCACAGCAGTGTTGTCCTGTAAAGAATGACCAGAGGCGTTTCCAGGGCAGTTTTGTATACCCACCTGTTTCTTTAACTCCCTTACTGGCTTTGCCTTATACAAACCAATGAGGATGTTGCTGAAAAATTGTGGTCTTTAATTACCCATCTCCCAAATAAACTAAAGACATAAGGAAGCACAAGTTCTGTCATTCTTTGCCACTACGGTTAAATTGCCCGAGGGAGATATAACATCCTCCAGTCACAGGCAGTACAGATAAGCTTGAGAATAGTTGCAATCAGCCCCCTCCCTGATTAGCTGTGTTGCCAAGACGGAAGGCCAGATTTTGCCACCTTTATTCACAATGAACGGCACCTTACTCCACAAGCAGTCCCACAGAATCAGTTGTCCAGGCTTGGTGGCCGTCTGTGACTTCTTTGGCCACTGAAAATACTGTTGCAGTTGAGAAATGCCCTTCTTTCCTTCTGCCTATCCCCCCACTCTCTGTTAGTCTATTTATTAGCCTACTTATTCTTGTCATGTTGTAAATGATGAGCTGTTTGGAGCAAGGCCAGTATTTGTCCTGATCATCTGCACATTTGGTGCCCTGATCTTACTTGCACCTTTAGGAATAATAATAATATTTAATGATAAATTGACCTGATGCTCACCAGTCTGCCGCGATTAATAACTAATTAGTACTCAGTGCTATTTTTCCCAAACCTTGTAGCCCAATTGAGTTGTCACTGTGGGTACACCATGTGAGCAACTGATCTGTCCCATTTCCTTCTAGCCCAGATCTCAGTAGCATTTAAAGAGTCTCTGATTTTGGCTGGCCATGCCATGGAAAGGAGAAGGGGTCTCACTGTGTTGCAGTAACACACGATGAAGCGATAGCATGCACTGCCCACTAAAGTGCTTTGGAGCTACTGGTATTTGTAAACATGTAGATGCAAGGGTCATGATCATGATGAAACAACATGGCAGATACACAAGCTGAGTTGTTGTGCTATCCTGTACTAAAAATAAGGTGCTGGGCTTGTTCTCATAACCCACAATAACATCCTCCAGCCACCTTCTAGACACCACTGTGGTGCAGCCCATGGTCACTTGTGTCTTCTTTAACACTTCTTCTGCTTAGACACACAGGCCTCTACCACCTGAGCTAACAGGGAATCACTGTTAGCAGTGTAGGGCTTATGACTCACGACTGTGCAGGTCTGATGTCACGGAGTAGAGGACGCTAGTGTATATACACTGGTCAGCATATTGATCCTATCTTTGTTCACAGCTCTGGAATCTGGACTTTTGGTCTCACAGAGCCAAAAAGGTGTTTTGCATTTGCTCCAAAAGTTAATTAATCTGGAAATGACAAAGCAGTTATGCTGAAGGAATCAAACTGAATATACACTTCAGAAGTAAATCTATAGAGAGACAGATGTCACCTGAGGAAAGCAAAAGTGTCATTCCAATAGCTTCAAAAAGGACATGAAGGTAAACAAAAGTCTGATCATACAATTGACTGGAGCTGCCTGAGTGGCTGATGAGGGATTTTGATGAAGAATGTGTAAAGTTTGGCCAAATCCTTTTAGTCAGTTCAGAGACAGGCTTATTTTTCAACGTGAGTGCTTTGTGCTAACAATATTTCAAGGTTCCCAGAGAAAAACTTTATGTAGCTATCAAAATCCTCACAATGATGAGAGACACATTTATAATTTGTTTAGCTGTGGTATTAAAAGTACCAGCTGCTATGGGGGCACACATTGTGCAAGTTGCTGTACAAACACATGCAAAAGACAGTGTCCAAAAAGGATGCAGTCAAAAACAGTAAGACCCACAACTGGTGAGGGAAATGGAGTAGGTAAATGCACAGATCTAGCACCGATAGGGGAAAGGAACCAAAAACAAATGGCAAACAGCAGTTATGAGCTCCATGCCGGAATTAGTGAGCGAGGTTGTGTGACCTGAATCACATGAGAAGTCAGGTCTCCTGTTTTCTGTTTGTAATAAACAATGGTTTAGTTTCTAATTTGGTTGAATTAAGGTCACTTGGCTCAAGATAAGGGTGCCTGGGGGTTATTTAATGGTCTGTAATATACGGGAAATCCCTTCTAGACTTAAATTCTACGAATCTTAAATTCTTAAACAGTCACAGTGATCCTTTCTGGACTCAAAATGTATCAAAATCAGGGCTAGAACCCAGGGGCCCTATGGACATCCCTCACTATTGAAAAAGTCCTGTCCCCTTCCTCTTCCCAGCCCAGAGCCAGCCTGTGAACACTGTCTCTGATAACCCACTGTGGGGGAAATGGGTCAAGTTGCAATGATCTTGAAACATCTGAGTGGTTTTCGTTGTTTCTTTCTTGACAAGTGTGAATAATGTGAACTGCTGGGACATTTGATGCCTGTGGCCTGTTGATGGAAATCGTTTGTGTCAAGCAGTAAATGATTGATAGTGGGACAAGGAGCAGCAGGGCTGGAGTGTGAAAAGAAGGCAGCTTATTAGAGAAAGGGAGTGGAGGGGTGAGAAGCAGCCACATTTTTAACAGTTTAAGGGCAATACTAAATATCCTCCCCCACATTCATAGCTTTCTAAACACAATTACACGGGGCAAGCAGAGCTATTTTGACTCACCACAGCTGCTGTAAAGAGGCAGTAAGGTACCTGCTCTTTAGGATGAACAACTGCTGGGCCAGGAAGGGAAGCAGGATGTTTACAAGGGACGTAAAGCATCTGAGAACTGTTAGGGCCAATCTGGCTGTGACTGTGCATAGTCTTCCCAGCCTGGTTGGTGGAAGGTAAAGCAAGGCAGCATCCCTAGATCTGTTCCTGCAATGACTCGCATTGACCATCTGGGGTGGAATGAGTGGAGGATAGATGTGGTTGTGTGCAGCAGGACTTGAATGGACTCAGATATAATGTGCTTGGGTGTAAAAATTCTATTTTTCTCTAGTAGCACAAAAAACTAGCCCTTTCGCTGCTGGATCGCATCACAACCTCTTTACGGGGAGAGCATGTGCCAAGTTACTGTGATGCCGTCCCTTTAAACCACTGCCCAGGTCCCCACCTGGGATGCATCTATAGAGCTTAAGGGTGATCCAATGTCCTAATTTTACAGAGACAGTATGATATTTGGGGCTTTGTCTTATAGGGGCATCTCTGACCCCCACCCTTTACCCTGATTTTTCACACTTGCTATTATGTTACTACATATTCCACACTAAGGTAGGTCCCCACGTCAGTGGAAATCAGCACAGATTCATTGAAATTCATGACTGGCTAAGGTGAAGTGAGGGTTTGGACCTTATGTATGGTGTATAACATCTTGGGTTGAGCGGGAGGGATTTCTGTCTATATTCCGCATGCATCACACAGTTTAAAACTTAAGTTCTAGCATGTACTATCTTTTGGGTGTGTGCATGCGAGTGTGGAAGTGAGTGCCTTTCATAGTTCCCTTCAGCATGGGGAAAACAGTTGTTTTGCATCTAAATGACTGTGGTGGGTGGGAAGAAGTTTAAATTACAGGATAAAAACACTGTGAATTCAAATGAGGTTGGTCAAATCTCCTAACAGTTTGGTGGGTTCAGGGATCCCTGAACTTCACAAGTTTCCCCTCTACCTCCTACACACTGTGATTGGACAGCGGCAGCATTCCAGTCAGGAGTCAGTCATGAAATTGGTATGAAACTTATGGGAACTGGAAGAAAAATATGGTTGATTTTATTTGTCTTCTGGTTTTTGAGCTCTTGGAAAATGCATCGGTCATTGTTTAAGCTTTTCACCACAACTGTGAGGCCAGAAATGTCCTTTTTCCAAAGAATGAAATCTGGGAGTTCACCTGATCCCATTTCTCCTGGAGTTTAACTTTTAGAAAAACACCATGTATCATGAGACTTTTTGGGCCAGTCATAGGTGGTGGTAACATTCAAGCCACCATCCTGCTCAGGGAATGAACCATTAACCTGCTAATTGAAGCTTGAGCTGAGGGACTAAATGCAGTAGCTTGGATATAAGAGATTTATATCCTCTGGCTCAGGGTTGGAGGGGAGATGCATGACATGCACTGAACTTTGTATTACTGGCCTGTTATACTAGGCTTCATGTCTCAGGATATCACTCTCTACGAAACTACACACGTCTATACATCTATCTGTTCCTTGAAATGGGATGCTCTCTGCCGAAGGAGAATGAGTAAAAGAGAGGGGGAGAAACCAAGGAAGCAATGATTAACTTTTAGCAAGCTGGGAAGCCAGTGTTCCCTCCAATATCACTTCCTGAAATATGTGTCAGACTCAGCTTTTACTTTCACTAAAGTAAATCTTACAAAATTCCATTGCAGGTAATGAAGTATCTGAAATCTGTTCCTTTCTCTAGCTGTACAATCATTTTCAATTGTTACATGTGATGCTGTTGTGACTGTGTTGGTTCTAGGTGTCACAGGATGCACACCTGTGCACTCCTTAGTTTTGTTCCATGTAACTTTCCTGTTCACTTTTGCAAAGTAATTGTGTGGTATGATGCCAAATATGCCGTGCAAGGTTCTTTTATGAATGCTCATAACATATTCTACATAATTACCATGGTTGTATGTCTCCTGTATCATTGTGGACGTGTACAGATGTGAAGCATGTTGCATAGCACAGACACTCAGGACTACATCTTTGAGGCTGGAGACTTACATGAGAAAGGCAATGCAAATTGCCTTCTCTTGCATAGGTGGATGTAAGGAAATCTCTGCAGCCCAGGAGGAAGTGGGGCTGAGGAGGATAGGAAGAGGTATGAAGACACTTTGAGAGGTGGGAGGAGCTGCTGGCTGTGGCCAGACAGAAAACACCATCTTAGAAGCTACTTCAAGATACTGAGTATATCCACATAGCCAGGAAAGCCTTGATTGGCTGGATTCCACCCAACAGCCAGTCTTGTGGGTAAGACCAATGAGAAGTAGCTGAAGTATTATCCTAGATAGTGTTTTTAGGTTAGAATGCATTTTGTATTTTTTATTTGATTGTGGCAACTCCTGATGCCTTTATTAAATGACTGTGCATGGATCTGCTATATACTCACTTAAAAGCACATTCTGATCAATAAACTAGTGTTTGTTTTATTTAAAGCTGTGTGGACTTCAGGGGCAGTGAATCACACAGGCTGGGTCAATCCATTTCTGTGTCAAATGGATGAACGAGGGTCTATGAGTTTACTGTGATTGGCGGAAGGGACTCCCAATCCCTGTAGGATGGGAGTTCCTAGTAGGGTGTCTGGGGGCTAGTGGTGCTTGGGTAACGGCTGTCATCTGAGTGGCCAGAGGATGCACACCCACAGCCTGGGACTGAATACATGCAGGAGGCTGATATGGAGAGACTCAAGGGTGAGTGGTCACCTAGAAAAGCGGGGTAATTTGGTATTCAGGAATGGAGATTGAGGGGGTCACAGCGGCACACCAGACCAGATTGCAGGGGCATGCCGTCACACTAGGCTATTAGACAGACAAAGTGGATGAGGTAATGTCTTTCATTTGACTACCTTCTTTTGATAAGAGAGACAAGTTTTTGAGCATACATAGATCTGTTCATGAGGTCTGGGAAATGAAGCAGTTTTGTGTGGCTAATGAGGTATTTTGATGAAGAAGATGTGAAGTGTTGTCAAGTTGGCCCAATAAAAGATATTATCTCCTCCATCTTGTCTCTCTAATAATTTCCCAGATGGCCAAAGCATATAACCCCCGTTCTATTTTCTCAATTTTTTTCTATGGTTCCTAGTCACACACTAAGTAGAGGCAGGTAGGAATGAACTAGTCAGTGGCTGGAACATGGGATTTGGGGTCAGGAGTCCTGCCTTGTGTTCTTAGATTTTCTCTTGACTCACTGGGTGACCTTGGAGTAGTCATTAAACCGTTCCAACTTCAGTTTACCCAAAAATGGGGATACTGATGTATATGTACTTTGTATCTACTTATTATTTGTATTAGAATATGTTCTAAAGGGCCCAACTGAGATCAGAGCCTCGTGATGCTGGTCACAGCACAAACACATAGCAACAAAAGCTCCCTGCCCCAAAGACTTTACAGTATAAATTGACAAAAGAGAAGAAGTGGGAGGAGAAACAGAATGATTTTCACAGTGACACACAGAAAAGCTGTGGCAGAAGCAGGGCCCAGGTAACTTAAATATAAGGTCATGGTTGTAAATACAGGCCCATACTGACTCATAGCCAGATCAAAAGTCCTGGATAAGCTCAAGGTCAGAATGATAATATCTCTGCTTTGATACATCTGTGTGGCTCCCTTATCCGGATAAGGAATTTCACAACTAAAGCATTGCAAATAAGCACAATATTTGAATGCGCCGTAGGTGCCCATTGTTGTTCACCCATCACTTATTCCTTAGAAAGTCTCCAGTTAGTTTGAAAGGCACCCTTCAATTTGGCAAGGCAACATGGATAGGCCTTTGTAGGCATGTCTTAGAAATATAGGACTTTATTGTGCTCCCACTGGTATAGGTTATACACTGAACGGCCCTGAATTTAATGAACTACATTTACTCTGGTATAAGTGAGAAAGGAAAAACTAAGTTAATTAAAATCCAAGTTTGATTTTGGGTCTGATTCTTTTTCCGGTGGAAGCAGGGAGTTTTTTTCCTAGGTTTTCATTTGGGACCTGATCAGAGCCTTAAATAGTCAGTGTGACAGAAATCCAGCTGAAACAATAATCAATATTATTATTTATTAACAAACAAGGCAGGCTGAAGGGAAGAGCAGATGGAAAAAGGGACTGTTTCTGCACTGGTCAAGAGAAGGGAAATGAGAAGACTGCCTTTCCCAGAGGTCTGCCATTATGGTTAAAGGTGTCTCTGTTAAGATAATGTGGCAGACAGAATACTAATTTGGGCCAATTTTGAGGCACAGATGGGCTCATTTATATACTCCTACCACTTTGCCTTTTGATGGTATGGCACTTTTGCAATGGCTTTCCTTTTTGCAACAAAGAGGATGAAAAATGTGTCATTTCTCAGACTTAAATGGAGAAAAAAATCTGCTTTCCTTAAATTGTACCAAAAAGAAAAAAGATGGCCTAAGTGGTTTGTGCCAGCAAGGGGCCCAATATAGGCTCCCACAATAGTCATAATTTTAGAAAGTTGAGGTTTATTAGCAGTGCAGACTGCACTTTGTTTATCTTGCCCTCCTCTTTCCCAGTCCAAAGCTTCAAATTCCACTCCTGTATCCTCTGCTTGGAGAACCCAATGCAAAGTCAATGGAGTTTTTCAGTGGGCTTTGGGTCAGGCCCAGAGAGCATGGAAAGTTAGCTAAAAACACCCTGGTGTAAACAGGTGCAACTTTCACAGGTGACCTTGGGCTAAATTCATCAGTGAGTTGGATGTAAATTTTCTGATGAGTGTAAATTTGTCAGAAATTGGATGTAATGGGCAACGTAGTATAACGGATACTGAGCTGGTTTTAAGTGAGTGTGCAAATAGGTGTAATTTATACACTATAGTTTAGATGTAGCTTGTTAGTGCAGGATGTAAGATTGTTCACAGTTCATGAGGAGCAAGGCATATTAGGCAACCAGTCTTTTGCTAGTCTGGTAATAGTGAATAGAAATTAAAGTCAAAATGGCCATCTGATTTTTAAACTCCACAACAAAGATTGTCTCGTTGGTTCTGCCAGCATCAGAGCCTGAGTGACCTCTTTTGGCAGTGCTAGGAGATCTCAATTCAATGCCCTCCTTGCTAGGTAACAACAGCAAGAGTCCTGTGGCAACTTAAAGACTAACAAATTTCTCTGGGCATAAGCTTTTGTGGGCTTCAACCCACTTCGTCAGAAGAAACTTTTTGGTCTTTAAGATGGCACAGGACTCTTGTTGTTTTGCTGTATACAGATTAACACGGCTACCCCTCTGGAACTTCCTTCCTAGGTGATATTTTTCCTACAGGTAAGTGTCACAGAGGCAAATTCTCCAGCAGGATGCAGAGAAATCCTGCTATGCCCTGTCACAGGTTAAATCCCCTGTAAAAAATACAAGGAGTCGTGTGGCTCTAAAAAACTAACAAATTTATTTTTTGCATGAGCTTTCATGGGAGAAAATCCCACTTCAGAAGCATCTGATGAAGTGGGATTTTCTCCCACAAAAGCTCACGTGAAAAATAAATCTGTTAGTCTTTAAGTGCCACACGACTCCTTGTTTTCTTTCGCTGGACTAGACAAACATGGTTATCTCTTTGGAAAATGACAAGATGCAAGGCACTAAATCCCCAGTACTGCACAGAAAATCTCAGCCTGAGAGGGAAGAAGGAAATGGAGATTTAGGAGGAAAAGCATCTACTGGAGGACATAAGAGAATGTGGGCTTTTTGTACACCCTTGCCAAGTCCAATGTGCCTATTGGTTACATCAGTCGTGGTAGAAGTAATTAACATTGGGTTCACAATCCCACAGAATCTGCAAGTTTAGTTTGCTACCTTAGTTCTGCGTCTACTGAATGCTGAATCAGTGCAGCATGCTAAGCATGGTTGGCTTCATCCAGTGCTGGGTGAATAGTTCAAAGAACTTTCCATGTACTTCACTCAGAATTATTCTTTTCTTTGGTATTCATATACCGTGCAAGAGTTTGAGTTGTCATGGAAGGAACATCCCCAGAAAGAGAATTTCAAAGACGTACATACAAGCATTTGCGGAAATGAAATTGTAAATCCACATGTCCTGGGCCTGAATTTCTGGAGCGCTGTGTGTTAGGGCCCTGCCCCAGCCTGCTTCTCCACCTCCAGCTCTTCCCCAGAACACTTTTTTCACCTCAGCATGCCCCTATCATGTCCTAAACCAAGACTTATGTAGAGGGTCCTCAGAAAGTAGCTGTCCTCCATAGTGTTGGCAATGAGGATATCCTCTTCTGGGAAGATATTGGCATGTTAACACTCCTTTATTCCTCTGAAGCCTTGCGATTTTGTGCCATGAGGGCAAATGTGAATGAAGCTCTCACATTTTTTTTTAAATCCTTATAGTTATAATTCTGATAGTTTTCATTATTCATATAAATGTTCAATCTTTTTTTTTTTTCAGAGGGGTAACCATGTTAGTCTATATACAGCAAAAATAATGCAAGTCTAGTGGCACCTTAAAGACTAACTGATTTTATCAGGCATAAGCTTTCGTGGGCTTCAACTACTTCGTCAGATGCAAGTGGCGAAATGTGTTGGAGCCCATGAAAACTTACGCCTGAAGAAATTTGTTACTCTTTAAAATGCCACAGCACTTCTGTTGTTTATTTCAATCCTTTTTGAAACACAATGAACTCCTGACACCAACAATACTTTGCAGCAATGAGTTCTCCAGGTTAATTATTTGTGTGGCAGGAAAGTATTTCCTTTTATCCTTTTCAAATTGGTTTCTTTTCAATTTCATTGAATGCTTTCTTGTTTTGTATTCGAAAAATATATCAGTAGACATGACCAGCCTTTCTTCTTGCTATCTATCATTCATTGTTCTTTATACATTTATCATGTGTCTCATTGATCTCCTCAGTAAGGTAAACAGGCCAAATCTTTTCAATCTTTCTACAAATGGAAGATTTATGGCACTAGCACTTTGACCCATTCTATTTAACTTATTATAAAACATATATTTTTTTAAGGTTGTATGGACTGTTTGAGATGCACAGAACATTATCCAAATGCCTGGAGGTTTAGTGGATGCAGAATGACAAATCTGCTAACTGAGAAATGCGTCCTGAAGTAATTGCAAATGGGCTATGCATATGAAAGCTCTGGCTTTGGCACCATAATTTTTCTTCCAACTTCAGAGTGTCCAAATGCCTCCCAGACCCTGTTGTTTATAAATGAAGTAGATATAGAAAAAAGGAAATTTATAAGAAATAAATAAAAAAGTTGCATTGATAACAAGGTAATAAAATAAATCACCTGGGAAGGAAAATATGATTAATGAAAAAAATAGAAGTAACTGGGAAAATAAACTACTGTGAAAGGGCTTTAATTTTGCCAATTTCAAAGTTCAGATTCAGTGGTAAAACATGACATAAGCACCTGTGATGTATGTACCACACAGAATTGGTGTAGATGAAGAAAGGATTCCATAGAAATGAGCTTGGTGTTTGGTTTAAATAAGATGAGCAATACTTAAGCTGGAACAAGGAGTGCTTCAGATCCTAAGGAGATGATTTCCTTGCTGTATAAATTTGGAATACATTGTTTAAAGAAATGATAATTATTCATGACTGTCTGAAATCTCAATCACACAGGATCACTTAGCCCTTCAATATAAACTGGGAAATGGCTTTAGAGATTGAAAAACCCCTGGAGAGTTGGGATTGTCAGTCATAGTTTTTATGCTGAGGTAGCACTTGGAGACCTGAGAGGCTCATAGACTTGTAGGTCTACAAATTGTAGAGTCATAGAATCATAGTGTAGGAATGGACCTCATGAGATCATCTAGTCCAACCCCCTGGTAAAAGCAGGACCACTCGCACTAAACCATCCCAGCCAGGGTTTTGTCTAACATGGTCTTAAATGCTTCCAAAGATGGAGATTCCACCGCCTCTCTAGGTAACCCACTCCAGTGCTCCACCACCCTCCTAGTGAGAAAGTTTCTCCTAATAACCAACCTCAACTGCCCCAGCTACAGCTTGAAATCATTGCTCCTTGCTCTGTCCTTTGTTACTACTATCAAATCCCCCCTCAATCTTCTCTTCTGCAGGCTAAATAAGCATATTTCCTTCAGTTTTTCCTCATAAGTCATGTGCCCCAACCCCCTAATCATTTCATTGCCTTCTGCTGGACTCTTTCTAAATTTGCCACTGTCAGATTGATCTTCTGACTGGGTCTGTGAAGACCTGCTCAGCCGATCAGGAAGGCAGTTGCTGAAGACCATCCCAAGAACTGGAATAGTGCTGCGTCGAAGAGATGGCATTCCCTTTGACTCAATATATTGAAGACCGTGCAGTAAGCGGACATTGGGCAATCAAAGGGAGATATGCAAGGTATTTTAAGTACTTTGCATATCTCTCTTCTAGTGCAGCTAAAATCCGGCAGCAGTTTAGATGTGCCCTGAGTTACTGAAATCTTCAAATCATGATTTAAAGACTTTAATTTCTTCTGGTTTACTCCATTTACCCTAGTTCAAACCTGCCAGTGACCTATACCCCATACTGCACAGGAATGCAAAAAACAACCAACATCTCTTCCAAGCTGACCTGGGAAGAAATTCCTTCCCAAAGTCAAATACAGCGATCAGTTAGACAGTGAGCATTTCTGTAAGACCTCACAGCTAGACACCAGGAAGGAATTTTCTGTAGTAACTCAGAGCCTTCCCCGTTTAGTGTCCCATCACCAGCCATTGAAGTTATTTGCTCCTGTTGGTCACAGATAGCTATGTGCCATGGTAGGCAATCTCTCCCTATGATTCCCTCCATAAATTTATGAAGCTCAGTCTTGATGCTGGTTAGGTTTTTTTGCTCCCATTTATCCCTGTTCCAGATTTCAATCTGATGGTAAGAAAGCACTGCATCCCTTTACACATCAGTCAAATCAGAGTTCTGACATTGATGGCTACTGAACACAAATACAGCAAGTGACAGCTCTTGCTTCAAAGGGCCCATGGGAACCCTATTCATAGCATCTGATTTCCTTATTTTTAAATATAGTGTAAGTTGCATTTCATAAGAGTACAAAAGATCTTCACTGTGGTGCCTGGGCCAAATTCCAACACAGGTAACTCTGATCTAATGATTTTCTTATTTACCATTTATAACAGAACAGTACCCAGAGGCCTGAGCCGAGGGTCGCTTTGCTCTAGGCACTGTACAAACACACAGGAAAACTCACTCCTTGCCTTAAACAAAACAGACAAAGGTTGGGAACAGGGATATCCATGAATGGGTATTGATCGCAATTTGTCTGATTAGTTACAAACCAGAGCACCCATTAATTTTGATTTAAAAAAACTATTTGAAATCTTTGGATAAAGGATTTAAGTTGTATCATGATAGCAAATGTTTGATCATACTATTATACATGAGGTTGTGAAACTGTATCTGTTACACACCCCAAGTGTCTACAGAACAGACATTTTTGTCTGGGTGAAGTAAGGTCTGACACTAAATTTGATGTATGCAGTGTTGAAGCCATGCTGGTCCCCGCAGAAGAGCTCTGTAAGATGAAAAGCTAGTCTCTCTTTCCAGCAGAAGTTGGCCCAATAAAATATAGGACTTAATTTGATGTTTGCAATGTTTTTGTCACCACGTTCATCCCAGAATATTAGAGAGACAAGGCAGGTGAGGTAGTATCTTCTATTGGACCAGCTTCTGGTCAGTGAGATAGGCAAGCTTTCAAGCTTACCTAGAGCTCTTCTTCTGCGGTGTTGTTAAAACCTAGTTTACCTTGGTGTGACATTGGATAGTCACTAATGCACTATACTTCCTTGGGGAAGAAAACAGCCAAAGATAGCAGCCGAAGCCATCACTCGGAACAACTTGCTCAGAAAATTGGTTGGTTCAAGCTAGGTAGCAAGGGCTTGGATGTTTGCCCTGAATAACAGAGTATCGTGCTCCTACCTGCTGTTGCTCTTCTCATATGAGGCTGGTCAATGTAGAGCTCAGCAGAGCTATGCATCTTGGTACCGGGACTTTAAAGGCAATGCTGTCGCCAAGGCTACTGATAACGTGGTAACATAGCTCCACCCCACATTCACCAGGAGACGCCCTCTGTCACTCTTCTGGCCAAACAGACTAGGAGTCCTACGGGACTTAAAAGACTTACAAATATATTTATTGCATGAGCTTTTGTGGGAGATATACCACTCTGTCAGATGCTTTGAAGATGGGGGACTAAATATATTTGTCACTCTTTAAGTGTCACAGGACTTCTTGTTTGTTTTACTGAACTAGACTACCATGGTTTCCCCTTTGGATCTCTGCTGGCCAAGATCCACAAGAATAGAGATCTCTCATTGTATGCAGACCTCTACAACCGCTCACTAGTGTGTTTGCCTTCTGAAAGCCCCTTTTGCTGATTTATGCCCCCACAGGACATAATGGTGGCACGAGCACTTTTTTAAAAATTTGATATGAGTATTTCAAGATCCTAAAATTGTGGAAACAAAAGTATCATAGGTTTTTATTTGAGAAATATGATTCACTTAGATCAGATCCAGAAATACTGTCCTGGTGAAGAGGCTCTGCTCTCTTAACGCAGCTTTGACTACCATGGCAAATACCATGGAAAACTCCCTCTAATTACTCCATCTCCAGGAAGACTCATTTTACAGCATTCTCATCACACTGATTTTCCTTCTGATGTGATTTTAAAACATCACTTTACCAGATGATCATTAAATGGTTTATCTCTTGTGTGTATTTTAGGTGTGAAAAAAATATGCAGAGGCATCACTCCAGATGGTTAGTTCAGACTGCTTGTCAAAACCTCATCCACCAAGAGTTTACATGATTACAAAACATAACCTGATCAGTAAGAATATGGTCTGGGCCAGAGCAAACAACGATGAATAACTTGAGAATGGAGAATGCAGAGAAAGGAGATGAAAGGGACGTTAGCAGACAGTAAATACTGATTATGGGAACAGTTAACATACACTTACATAAATAAATTTGGATTTATAACCACTTTCTGTGCCAAAAGAAAATTAAATTACCAACAAACTATACTAAGAAAATGAAAAAGTCATGGCTTCTTAAAGTCACTGAACTGTAGAAGAAAGGGTAAAGAGCCATGCCTGCTGTGCGCCTACAATAGATCATCCTCTGTACATTGCTTAGAGATGTGAATGTTTCTACACCTGCATGACGTAGTTAGGTTGATCTAATTCTTTCAGAATTCTTCCATCAACCTACCTAGCATTTCTCAGAGAAGTGGGTTAACTACACCAACAGAATAACTTCTCCCATCCATTTAGGATTGTCTACACCAGCAGTTCTCAGTCACTGTGTCGCGACACATTACTGGGTCACCACACAGTGGTAAGTGTGTCGTGGAGAGCTAGGGAGATGATTGGATTCAGCTGGGGTGAATGGACTGGTGTGTTCTATAGGACCGTGATATGATGCCAAGCATGTCATGACCTGCAAAAGGTTGAGAACCATGGGTCTACACTACAGTGCTACAGCTGAAGCGACATAGCTGTGCCCATCTCCAGGAGTGTAGGCATGGCCTCATTCTAACCACCTTTGTCTCTATCTTTAGGTAAACTAAAGGGTTCGCTGAAGTGAGTTAACGACAGATTATAATTAATAGCAGGATCATAACAGTACCAGTCAAGGTCAGGATTGCATTAGGCTAGGTGCATTTGAGACCCATAGTAAGGGAGACTATGCCCTGCAAAAAATTATATTTTGGGGAGTAAGACAAATAAAGGGTAGAAGGGGGACCAGAGCACAGGAGATGATAGAAGTGTCATGCAACAAATCAGTGGCAAAGTCAGTAAGTAAAATACAGATCTCCTCATTCTCATGCCTCATGCATTAGTCCATGAAGCCTCTTGGCTGGGTAGCTCAGACATTTACAGGATGACGTTTGTGAGCAGGAGATATCTCTTGATGGACAAACCCTGAAAAAAAATGGAGTTCTGGTTAAGTTTGACGATAAGCACAGTGAACATTAAATTGTGAAATTCTCACTCCATTGATGTCAATGGAAACTTGGGGACAAGATTTCACCCAAGTTGCTCACCTCGATTGCTGTGCATGGCAGTTTGGGGTAGCCACATTCTGCTTGAGTTCTACTGAGAACAGAGTTCCTTGTGAAATTATGAAGTCCTGTTAGCAAACTGTTACTGAGCATCTCTGATCCCTAGTCATGAACCAGGACACTGTTGCACTAGGTGCTGTAAAGAACAAAAATACAATCCCTGCCCCTAAGGAGTTTTCAATCTAAGTGTAGAACAAGGGACAAGAGATGGAGACAGACTGTTGATTGTGGAGATCGATACTGCCTTTTTGCTTCTGCACCCCCCTGAGGTCTCAGCCCACCAGGAGCCTTTCCCATGATGTGGTAGCACTTTTCCTTTTGTTCATAAGCATAACCTTGAAACACAAGTGCTTATGTGCACTAATACCAATGAATTTTATGTATGTAGCACATGGTTCATTTCACAGGACCCCAAAGTTCTGCCATTGATTCCAAGAGCACCAGGTTTAGCTGCCAAGTTCTCTCTCGAAAAGAAATGCAAAAATAGTACTTCATTTGATCCAGGTTGGCTCACTGAGACTTGCCACTGTCAGCCATAAGACACCTGCTTCTCCAGTCGCAGAGATGTTCAGCAATGTGAGTGACATATTGACTTCTCATAACAACACCAGTAATAATAATCAAATCAAATAGCTTGTTTAGCTGAGCGCACATGATAGAAGACAGTTGATCAAAACCTCTCTCTCTTCAAAACTGTCCCTAAAGAGGTGCAAAGAGATACAGCTCAAGCTGTCATCTTCCCATGTAGTCACAGGCAGTGAAGGAGGCTGTCAGGCTGACAAGTTTGAAAATATCAAAGGGGCAAATTGCTGAGGTGCCTCGGGAGCTGTGTGGAATTCAGATGCCAGTTGTGGGGTGCTGATCCATTGGAAGGGCTGGTCCTGGCAGGGTGTCTTTGCTTAGTTGTTTTTTCTGAGGAGGGAGGAGAGAGTTACCATTTATGCAAAGTTAGAGCTGACTTCAGTGGGTGTTGCAAAGCTTGTTACATCTCTAGGCAAGTCTTCACTAACAGCAACAAATTCACCGACGTTAGATCGATCTCATGCATCGACTGAATGGATCTGTGAAGACCTGCTCAGCTGATCGAGAAGCCAGTTTTGAAAGATCACCCTCACAGAAGGTGAAGCACTGTGTCAGAGGGAAGGTATTTCCCTCCGACTCAGTGCACTGAAAATGCTGTGGTTATGTCTACACTGAAGAGTTTTTTCAAAATAAGGGTGCTTATTTCAAAAAAAAACTTTTTACATTTCCGTGCACACATTTTGTTTTTCCAAAATGAGTGTTTTGTTATTCAAAAAAAACCAAAACAAAACCAGAGCTCTATTTTGAAATAACTAAACCTGCTTTTATTTTGAGAGAGCAATTCTTTTGAAACAGTTATTTCCAAAAAAGCCAAACCAAGCTGAGGAATTGGCTTTTCTTTGAAATAATGACCCTGTACTTTTCCCTGCCTTCCCCTATTTTGAAAGAGAGAGTCTAGTGAAGACACTCTATTTTGAAATAATAATTCCTACCTTATTTTAAAATGGAGAGTCTTCACTAGACTACTATTTTGAAATAATAAATTTGAAATAATGCTATTTTGAAATACTTATTTCAAAATAAATTTGAAATTGTTATTTCAAAATAACTATTTTCCATTATCTTTGGCAGTGTAGACATAGCCAGAAGTAAGTAGGCAGTCAAAGGGAGCTATACAATACAAGGTATTTTAAGTGCTTTGTGTATCTCCCTTTGATTGCCACCAAAATTGCACCATAGTAGAAACCAGGGCTCTGAATCAGACCGTAAACTGGATCGTGAGAGTGCGGTCACCATGCTGTCCATTTATAGAGAACCTGTCACACCCTAAGTGCCTTGGACACTTGGTGGAAATGTGCCCTTTATGCAGAGGGAAGCCTATGCACCATACAAGTCCCCCTTATACAGCATTTTCATAATCTGAGGGATGTCACAGGCTTTTTCATGGTTTATTTGGGGGGCAGGGGAAGCATCTCGCTGATGAAGAACAACTATGCTGCAGTCATCTTTGGGGCAGAGAATGGCCACCAATGTCCTCCAAGCAATAGTGAGGGGGAAAGGGTGGGAGATTTTGGTTAGAAATACAATGGCTAACTCCTTTTGGTGCTCTCTGAGCACCAAAGCACTGTAAGTCTTAGGCCCTAAGACTGAGGAACTAAACCTGCTCACACTGAAGTGAGATTCCCATTGATTTAGGCTGAGTAGCAGTGTGCTTTTGAAGACACTGAGATACTACAGTAATGTGCACTGTGACTATGTCCACATTTAGGCAGTTAAATCGATTTAAGTTAAATTGATTCAACATGCCCCCCCTAGAAACTCAGACTGAACTAGCATGTCCATGGACTGGACTTGCTGGTTCGATTTAGGAGAGGGGCACCATGGGAGGTGTGACAACATGGCCCCCCAGAAAAGCCATGCCCCCATCCAATATATAGGAAAAGGACAGCACCCTAGGAAGGAGAAGGACAAAAAGTGTTAAATTGAAATAACAGTTAAATCAAAATAACGTGTCCACACTGAGTTATTTCAAAATAGGTTTTGATTTAATTGTCACTCCAATATAATACTAGGTTTTGTTACATCAAAATGACTTTCCTTATTTTGAAATGAGAGAGCTCCTTATTTCAAAATAAGGAAATGTAGTGTGGACATGCAATCTTTAAAATTGAAATAATCAGTATTATTTTGATTTAAAGACCAAGTGTGGATGTACCCTATATGAGTAGATAGATGGTTCACTGAAAGATGCAGGGGCAACAGCCTCAGCTACAAATGATGATTTCAGGGGCACAGAAGAAGCTACCTTTCTGCCAATCCTGGGACTGCTAGGGGGCCAGAACGCAGCGAGAGGGCTGCTCTAATTCTCACCTCGTCTTCCATAGGGACTGCAGAGCCAGCTGGGGATCAAGCAGGGCACCGCGTGCCATGTCTCCAGGCTTACCCCCTTATGCAGAGGTGGGAAGCAGGTGAAACAGAACTAGCTACATCAGCTTTCCATCACTGGAGGAGCCCCCTTCAACAGAAGGAATTCTTGGTAGACCTTTTACAGCTGCTTGGATCTAGAAAGCAGCAAAATCAGGTGCTGATTTCTAAGCTTTCAGTTTCTCTTTCCACATCAGAGGGAGGATGGTCCAATGAATAAGGAACTTCTTGAGATACTTGTGTTCAAACTCTCTCGTCTATCAGAGATTTCTTCTGTGGCCATGGGTACATCACTTAGTCTCTTTATGACTCTGTTCTCTGCCTGTAAAATGGGCACTGCTTTAGTTCACAGGGCTGTTGTGAGGTCAAGTGTATGGAGAGTGGTGAGATGAGGTGCTCGGGTACTAAGGTGATGGGGGTATAGAAGTTCTTTAGATAGGTAAGAGAGAATCACCCCTCCTCACTTAAAAAAACCAGCCTCTCTGTAATTCTTGCACAAGACAGTTCCAAACAACCAATCACCTCTGTAAATTAGCATACACTATGAATGTAAATTTTTTCTCTCTCTGAAGAACTATCTTAAAAGCAAAAATACTGTGTTTTGCAGTACTTTAAGCAGAAATAATCTCCAAAATAGTTTTCAAAAAAACCTTGCTCATTATTCCCCTGATGCAGAGGCTGGCTGGAAATGTGTGAAAGTGGAAAGGGTAAGAGATGATGATAAGCATATGGCTATGGTTGTTTAAAGCTGCTCACAGTCAAATTGGTTAACAAGCTTTGTGCTGTGTCTCTATTTTAATCCATGCCATAGATCAGGCTTTGTAAATGCACCGTTCAAGTCTAATTCATTTTCAGAATGGCTACAGGTTTCCATTTTGCTTTAAACTGCGCTACAATCATCATATATTTACAGCTGTGCCTGTTTAGATTTGGGTAGAAATAGTACAATATTTTTCTTTCATAATTTAACTTCACTCCCTCTAGTTGTTTTTCTTTTGACAATAGTGCATCTTTCCGCACTTAGATTGTGCCAAGCATAATTTAAGACGGAAGAAAGTAACACTCACTGTGGTTTTATTTTACTTCTCTTTTCCTCTCTCCAGAGCAGATATGCAGACTTGATTCTACATGGCCATATCAATATGTTCGTTATCTTAGGTAGACTGAATTATCTCAGATTGGATTAAAGGCTAAAATGGTTTCTGAGTGCCCAACGTTTAATCTATTTCATGGTTCAGTAGAATTAATTATTTAGAAAGGGGATGGAAATCTCCTCTGAATGTATATGTTGTGAAACCTCTTCTGGAAACTGAAAGCACACTGAGGTAATTTGGGACCATTGTTTGAGATCTATGGGTACTGGGCCAAGTCTTAAATGAACATACTTTAAGTGTAGGACCAAATGTGCCAAAGAGAGCACAGACTTGAGACATCACAGGAGGAGGAGGATGGTGCCATATCCTAGATACATGGGGTTTTTCATCCCAAATAAGACCGCTGGCCTTTTAAATCCTACCTCTAGTGTCCAATAGATGATGTGTCAGAGGACAGTCAGCCGCCACAATAGCACTAATTGTGGACTGCCACGTATGGGTGCAAAACACTACTTCTTGACATCAGTGGAGAGCAGCTCAAGATGTGACACATGCAATCTGTCTGCAGCACTAAAAACATTTTTGGTCATAAAATGACTCAGCCCTTTTAAACACTAGACAGAGTACTTGACACAGCAATGACCTCTGTGCAGAGAGTGAATGGTACTGGAGGGGTTTGCCTGAGTAGAATAAAGACTAAAGCCATTTGCATGAAGAAGCTTCTTTAGCTGAATCTCTGGGCAGAATCTTCTAAAGGAGAATATCTAAGGAATCAGACCAGAAATCCTAGAAATATTGGTAGACGATTATAGCTCGCTTCCCCTGGAGAGGAAGGGAAAAGAGGCCATCTTGTGAAACACATGACCATTTATTTGTTTTTGAGTTTTTATGAGTTTGTGTGTGCACTAGGGGAACTTTTAGGCTCTTGGAGCAGAATGGGTGTCAGTCGTGTGTCATTCTCATGGTGGAAAGACTTTTAAAAAGAGGAAGGTTTTCTTTACTTCAGAACCTTAATCTGGAACTGGAAGCCAACTGGAAACCAGAAGAGGAACTTAAGCACCACCCTGATGTACTCATGGACTATGCCTACATCTGCTTTTTGAGTTTGGACTTGCTAATCTGAACTAAAAAAGTCTGAGGTTAGTCCAAACTAGCCTTGGGCAAGTTCAGACTAACCACTGCCTTTTAGTTCGAACTAGCTGCCCGTCTGCGTTAGTTCAAACTTGTATGTGTAGCTAGCTCAAATTAATGGCTTAGTTCAAACTTTTTTAGTTCAAACCAGCCACTAGTGGTCTACATTGCGCTTAGTCTAGACTAACCAGTCAAATTTATTAGTTCAGACTAACTTGACTGACTGTTGTGGACTTGCCATCATGCTCAGGGTTTAACTGATCACCATATTTGGGGTCAGGAAGGAATTTTCCCCCAGGACAGATTGGCTTGGGCACTGAGTTTTTTTTTTTGCCTTCCTCTGTAGCATTGGGCATGGCTCACTTGCTGGTTGATTCTCTGTATTAAAGTCTTTACATCATGATTTGAGGACTTTAATAGCTCAGTTATGGGTTTGAGGTTCATTGTAGGAGTGGGTCAGTGAGGTTTTGTGGCCTGCAGTGTGTAGGAGGTCAGACTAGATGATCATATCGGTCCCTTCTGACCTTAGAGACTATGAGTCTATGAACTTTGGCTAGTCTGAACTAAGAAAGTTTTTAGTTTGGACTAGTCAAAGGCTAGTGTAGACCTGTACCAAATTAGTCCTGAGTAAGCTTGTTTAGTCTGGACCAACTGACTGGTGTAGACATAGCCATGAAGACCTAGATGGTCTAGCCTCTGACATTAGGTAGAGCCATTCACTAGGTGTCTTTCTTCCCATGGCCCTGCAGCAAGAACTGGCCTGATTTCCTCACCAGCAGCAGGAAAATGTCTGAATATACTAACATTTGCTGCAGCTTGAACAATTGCACAAGTTATTCAGAAAGTGAACATGGGAGAAAGATGATGTCCAAATGTCGAGACAATTCAAAGGTGTTTGCAACATGAGCTGATGGAACTAAAAATCTTCAAGGGCAGGTGTGGCAGCTCCTTAATTTAACAGTTAGGAGGAGTTCACGGCGTTGAGTACAACCATGGAGGTAGCACCATCAGATTCCAGCGTCCTGAAAATAGTCCTGGAGAGGACAACTTTTTGTTGTTGTTGCAGAAACATACTTGGAAGGAGGAGGAGCAGCTGCCAGCTTAGAGTTATCAATGTATTGATCATCCTGTGTGTAATCTTTCTTCTGTAGCGGTAGCCTGAGCAGATGCTTTATCTTGGGAACATTGGACTTGCAGCTTAATTGTACAATGAGGTCCAGAGAAGGGAAGGAAAATACAAATGGATTTTGCTTTTGCACATAACAAATGCCCCCAGATCTCTATCCATCATCTCACTCAAAAGCTAGGGAATGCTGAGGCCAGCATAATTTAGAAAAGAAAACCAAAAAGCCCCAGTGTGAGTCCTGTTTGAGAAATGCATATATCTATTTAAACAAGACAAACGACTGCTCTAAAGCAAAGCATATTTGATTAGGTTTCAATTCAATCTGAGTTGAGGAGAGATTGGTTTTGAGCCAGCCAGCTCCAGAGAAGAAGAATAATCTTCACATAATAATTAGCGGGGGCTTGGTGTTTGGAGCTCACAAGGAGTTCAAAATGAGTGTTTTCTCTGCTGTGGACCTGCATTAATAGAATTGCCTCCACCCCACGTTTTTGGTGTTTCAGGTTTGACCAGACCCTGCCCCTCTACCCCAAAATTCTGGAAGCACAGCTCAGCCACAAGTGTCACCTTTTTCTTGTGTTCGTGGCCACCTCAAAAGCCACTCAACATTCGAAGGCTTTTGGCATGGCTATAAATCTTCAGCTGCAGGGGCTAAGCCAATGTCTGGCTCCAGAAGATCTCCTTGAGACCATTTTGTAACTGCTGTCTGAAGGCTTTCTTGTATCTTCTTCTGAAGCACCCTCTAAAGGACAGGGAGGCTTCACCCTTTGTCAGCCCCTAGTGGTCAGGAGAGGCATTAAGTGCCTCAGTTTCTTTTATTCTGAGGATCTTTAGGTCCATGAAACTCTTCTTGTATTCACAGATTCTAGGCCCAGAAGGGATCAATGTGATCATCTAGCTCCGTAGCTTCCAACCTTTTTGGTTCGAGGACCACAAATACCATTTTTTTAGAACCCTGATCTCTCCTCCTGCTGGTTCCAGTATGGACCCCAGTGCCTATGGATCCAGATGCAGTGCTTTGTTGTGCTCCCTGCTACAGCCAGGGGAAAGGGGTGCTGATCTCCCATCCCTTTGCTGGCAGCAAGCAGCCTGAACCAGTCATCCAGCCCCATGGCAACACGCTTCACCTGGGTCTTTAGGCAGTGGCTCCCTTCTGCAGCCAGCGGGAGAGGAGCGGCTAGTTACTTTGAAAAACCCTGCGGGATGCTTTTGACCCCCAGGCTGCTGACTGGGAACCACCAGTATAGCTTGACATGCTGCACAGAACTTCTCTGAAATAACTCCTAGAGCAGATCCCTTTGGGACACATCCGATCTTGGCTGAAACACTGCCAGTGATGGAGAATCCATCACAACACTTGGTCAGTTGTCCCAAAGCTTCAAGATTCTGATGGTTTAAAATCTGCACCTTTTTCCGCCCTGAATTTGTCTAGCTTCAACATCCACCTGTTGGATGATGTTATATCTTTCTATGGTACACTGAAGTGCCTATTATCAAATCTTCCTTGTGTGGGTGCTTCCAGATTGTAACCAAGTTAGCCTTTTACCTCCTTTTTGTTAGGATAAATAGATTGATTAAAATCTGCCTTTTAGTGAAATACTCAAGGAGCTCAAAGTGTTTTGAAATGGGTGGAAACAGATTGATTGTAGGGATGAGAAAATGCTGGAGAGGGAGAGTAATTTCAGCTTTTAATTGGCCTGGTTTGTTGTCAGTGAGTTATATTCAATTATACAACTTCACATCACTCAGGCTTGGCGATTAATTTTGTAGTCTTACGTTATGTGAAAAGCACCTAGAGGTATATGGATAGATGTTAGAGTTTATGTGCATACACCTAAATAAATAATTATCTGTGTCATCAAAGATAAATATTAGTGCATATTGATCTAAATGGAAAGATTTCATACATTTATTTAAAAGATCAGCATTAAAGGTGGCATTGGAATATGGAAGGTGAATTTTAAGATGCCAATCCGACCCCTAAAACCACTGTGCATAATACTTAAGCTACTTATAGTTACTCTTCTTAATGTTTCAGACTTTTTAACTGCAATGTCCTTGTCGTGTTGTTTGTGCAACAGTATTATTTATTGCTCAGTCTTAGCTAATGGTAAATTTAAAACACTACTTGTATGAGAATTTAGATAAGAAACCCAGAGTTTGACAGCTTAGCTGATTTGCTTTGGTTCAGAAACTGATCTGGATATCTGGTGACATTCAATTCTTCTGAGAGATTTCTGGGACTGGTCTTTCAGCTAAACCAGTTAGATGTAAAAATGAATGTTTGTTGGCTTGCTTGAAAGTGCCCATCCTGGAACCTTAAGTAAAATTATTTTTATTATAGTTTTGGCAGATCTCATTTTAGCTCAGATTATTTCTTTCTTTCTCAATATAATGTTAACCTAAAAACACTTTTGTGTTTAAATCCATTTTAATTTTGTTTGAAATCTACTTATTTTCCTTTACAAGAACTCTCTGCCTCCTACTTGCATTGTAAGCGACATAACACCCGAGGAGAGATGCTCAGAGACTCTGCTTCCTTCCCTTGTAATGTAGAAGATCTCTGTGTTGCTCAAAAGTTTGTACCTACCAACAACAGAAGACAGTTCAGTAGAAGATACAGCCTTTCCTGCTTTGACTCTCTTTTACCCCAGTGTGACGCTGTCTGGGCTTAGGGGACCACTTATGCTTGTTTTTAATATTAATATTGCATAATTGCAATAGTCCACAGAAGATATGCCATGTTTGGAACCTATAGAGAGTTTATGATTCACTAGGAATGATTATATTGTTTATGTGTAGGTATCATATCTGTATTAGCATTTATGAATGTGTTTGTTATATATAAGCAAGGAGTCCTGTGGCACTTAGAGACTAAGAACTTTAATTATCTCAGGAGCCTTCATGGGAGAAAATCCCACTTTGTCAGATGCTTTCTCACAAAAGCTCATGCAATAAATAAATTTGTAAGTCTTTAAGTGCCACAGGACTCCTTGCTTATTTTGCTGAACTAGACTAACATGGCTGCCCCTTTGGAACTTGTTTTATGTGTATCCAACTTGTGTGATTCTGAGAAACACCCCAGACAGCACGTCTGCACTCACCGTCTCTTTAATGGCCCATTAAGGGGACCACAGGTACAATGGGCCTAGGGAGAAACCTGGTCAGTGAGCCACCTGGATTGAACATGTGACTCAATGCCAGTTTGATTGGTAAGAACTCCACACAGTATGATGAGGGCCTGAAGTGATAAAGGCAGCTACATCCAACTCCATTTTGTCTTCAGCCTCCAGTATTCAGCCAATACCCATCTCTGGATCTATATCTCTGTGACTGTACAAAGGACTGAGGGCCACCCAGGTACTGGGTGTCTACCAGAAGAACTGGACAAGCCCGCAAACTCCAAATTTCTCCCAGGATTTGCTTTACATGGACTTTCAATCATTTGTATATATGTGATTCACTTTGACCTTTTAAAATCTCTCACAGTTGTTTCTTCTCTTTTTATATGAAGCCTTTCATTTAGTTCCTAAAGGATTGGCTGGCTGTGTGGTATTTGGGGTACGGTCCAAATCTATGTTTTTCTACGTAATGTGGCTGCCTCTTGGGGTTAGGAGACCCTAGCTCTTTAAAAGACCATATGGCTAGGTGGGAACCAGAGGAGCCAATTAGTAGAGCCCTGCAAATCCACGGATATTCGTGGATAGCCGCCTTATATCCACATCCACGGATACAACATGGATATCCGTGGACCATTTCTTGTGGATGCAGATTGGATACAGATCCACATATTTTTATCTGTACAGAGCTAGAGCTCTGCAAATATGCAGATATCTGCGGACCATTTCTTGTGGATGCAGGTCGGATACAGATCCACTTATTTGTATCTGTGCAGGGCTCTACTGATTTGCAATAAAGGCGGCTGTTTATGCTTTGTTTTGTTTCTTGCTAACAGGTGCAAGGCATCAGGAACATGGTTTGTTTCTGATCAGGAGTCGGGCTTAAAGATTCAGATTGTTGATTTCATCAAGATTCAGATTGTTTGGCTCTCAGTTTTGCAGCTTGCCCTGATTTTTGCATATTCAGGTGGTTATCCCGGGAGCCCAGGGTCACACCCAGCACCAACAGAATGACAGCCACACTGCAAACAAACAACATTCTAGTATGTTTTAATTTATTGTTGTGAATTATGCCCATTACTTACGGTGTCAATGCTTGGGACTTGGTTAAAGCAGTATAGCTGGGAACTGTGCACACCGTGAACCAGGGACATAGAAAGCGGCAGCACTGCAGACAGACAGGCAGAATTGGGGGACTCTCCACGCACAGCTCCAACCCCAGGCAGCCACTGCAGCCTTAGCATGGCAGGGGCCAGGCTGCCTGTCCGTCTTCCTCATCCTTTTAATGCTCCAGCTTTGTCAGGGAGCTTCCAGTCACATGACCAAAAGCAGGCGTGGCCAGGCTCGCCATGAAGAATCAGGTACCTGGCCAGAAAAAAGGGCTGGCTATGCCTCTGCCAGGAATGCTTAGCATCTGAAATTATATCACCCATTGAATATGTTCCCACGCTGATAGTTTTCCTTTCATTTTCATCTCCTAGTATCCTTCATTCAGAAGGGCAGATCATGGGCAGCTGCTCATTGAGATAGACTAGCTGAGTTTGGATAATAATAGTTGAAGAACCAGCCAATACCCTTCTAGAGAATTAGCTTCCAGGACTATTAGTTAACTATTTACGGTCAGGTCATTTTAGGCCCAAATCTTACTTTCTAAAAAAAACAAAAAAACAAACTTTAACACCTCAGATCAATACAACAGTTTCCAGGTGTAAGTGTATATGTTTTAAAAGAAAATAAAACTTTTTTTTTGTTTGTTTGGTTTTGTTTCCATTAAGCCATTTCCATGCAGAGCTAGAAATTCAAACAACCCACCAGTATGCTAACACAGAGGCTATAATCACACAGGGAGGGCTTGTTTTGAAAGAAGATGTTTTGAAACAAGCTGTTTCGAAATAACTCTTTATTTCGAAACACCTTATTTCAAAGGACAAAAACAGTGTCCTCGAAATAAGGGAGCGAAATAGCATGTCCACAATGTGAACATGCTATTTCACTTGGGGAGGGAACTGCAGGCACCCGCAGGGTGCAGCGCAGAAGGGTGTTGCACCCCACAGGTGCCTGCAGGGGACAGCAGACACCCACGGGGTGACCCCGCCGCCAGGTTTGGGGGCAGCCCTCTGCAGGCACCCACCAGGTGAGGTGCAGTGGGGCACCTCACCATGGGGGTTTAAAGCCCGGGCTGCCCCCAAACCTGGTGGCGGGGTCCCGGGCACTTGGCTGGAGCCCGCTGCTGCAGGGGCCGGAGTGAGCGCTGGCCCCCAGAATCCCCTGCGCCCCCGCTCCTGCTGAGGGTGGGGCCGGGTATTCCCACCCCACCCCTGGCAGGAGCGGCTGCACCAGGGAATCCCGGGGGCCGGCGCTCACTCCGGCCCCTGCAGCAGCGGGCTCCAGCCAGGTGCCTGGGACCCTGCCGCCAGGTTTGGGGGCAGCCCGGGCTTTAAACCCCCATGGTGAGGTGCCCCACTGCACCTCACCTGGTGGGTGCCTGCTGTCCCCTGCAGACACCCGCGGGGTGCAGCACCCCTCTGCGCTGCACCCTGCGGGTGCCCTGCAGTCCCGTCCGCCGGCCAGGGTGCTGAGGGATCCCTGGCCAGGGTGCTGAGGGGGCAGCCCTTCCTCCCAGGGTGCTTAGCACCCTGGGATGAAGGTCAAATGTTGTTTCAAAACACTTTGTTCCGAAATAACATGTCCGCACAGGGCTGTTTCGAAACCACTGGTTTCGAAACAACCCTGTTTTGAAAAAAAAGATGGTTTAAGCCGTTCTGAAACAACAGTGGCCATTTCGAAACAAGCAGTTTGCTTGTTTCGAAATGGCCGTGCGTCGTGTGGCCATGGCAGTTCTTATTTCGAAACAACCTCCGTTGTTTTGAAATAAGAAGTGTGTGTGAACATACCCAGAGAAACCAGCAAGAAAAAATTCTTAGAAATAAGGGTGAAACTAAGTAACCTCATTTCACTATCCAAAGCCAAGTGAAATGCAAAACTACCAGTAAATAACGTAAGTGGTGAGAAATAAATCATGTTTTTAAATGGGTTTACTTTGAGTCATCTGAGGTGCTGTTAAGTCTGCAGAGATAAGCCAACTTGCAAAATTTGGCCTGCCATTCATATTTCTCATCAATATCTATTCGGGGGGAGGTTGGTCTGGTCTGGATCCCACCACAGGGAGGAGGAAAGTCAGAAACCTATCGCCATACTGAGCTGAGCAGCCTGTGTATCAGCATAGTTCTGGCATCTTTGGTCCTGCTGCTCCTCCACTCCCCTATTCTTGATCTCCTGTACAGGAAAGGAGAGTGAGCTGAGTTCCAATGTAGCAACCGGCATGGCTCTGGGAGGGTGGAGCACTGGGTAGGACACATGAACCTAGAAGAGGCACTAGGAAGTTGGTCTGTTTGCAGGTGGCTGGAATGCTAGTTGCAGTTGTAAATAATTCCCTTAATAAAGAGCCAACTTAGCTTTAGAAATGTGATGTTCTCACAAGCTTTTAGGCCACACAACGTGCAGAACATGAAGATACCTTGTGCGGTCTCCTGGAATCCTGACCCCTTCTATACTACAGAACCACATTGATTCTTCTAACAGAGAGAGCCCTCAACAACTGAGCTGATGCCTATACAGAATGGACAGTATCGTGTTCACAGATGGGCTGTACAGAATGAACCAAATTCAAAGAGTGTTTAGCTCAGACCTAGGGTCTCCGCTGGTGCCCATTCTAATTCAATCAGGAACAAAGCCTAATGTTATCCTTGCTGTGGGAGATAATTTCACTGCACAGTTACTAGTGTCCTGCTTCTGGTGCCCTCTGAATTTTGGAGCATCAGTCAGGGTAGCTTGCTGCTCTGCTTCTAGGCTGATCCTGACAGCCCAGACTTTCACTCTGTTCCCCTGTCCAGATCTCAAACACCCATTTGTTCCCACCCCCTTGCTGTGCTGTGAAGACCTGCTGCAGAGCTCATGCACAGGGATTAAATCTCCTGGCTGGGTCTCCCCATAGCTTTCCTGGCCATCATTTGGCCCCTTATGATGGCTTAGGAGGACAAAGCTCATGATTCCTATAGCACTTGGAGATGCAAGCCATTGCATTGCATGACATGCTGCTGCAGCTGAAGGTCCTGAAGATTGTTCTGTAAAGATTCCTTGGAAAACTTCATGGTAAAGACTCTGCATAAATATCCTGGGGACTTTTTAGTGTTGCACTTTCTATCCTGAAAGGTTGCTTAACTGCCTTGTATGCCATTAAAATGCTATGACACAGCTCCAAGGTATCATACCTGCTTCACCATCCTTATGCTCCAGGGAGGCCTTCCAGGAAGCTTTTCAAGGGCAAACCAAACTTTTGATGCTGTTAGCTGAATTTCATGCTCTCCACCTGTCTAGGATTTTCTTGGTCACTGATGGTCAAGTACTGAAAAGAAATAAACAAGGTCATGGCTGTTGTGAGATAGCAGGGTACAGTCCTTCCAGACCAATGGAGTTGTGTCACCCCTTTCCTGCAACCTGTAGTGCCAAACAATGCCTCGCTAAAAAAACTGCCACCTGGGCTTCTCACAAACTACTTTTGAGTGTTCAAACCACAGCCTGAGTGTCTGCAGCCAGTTGGCCACATTTGGGCTACATGCTAGCTCTCAGCAGTCTTGGTTATACTGCAGGTTGACCCCAGAACACTCTTAGTCCCAGAAATCTATGACTGGTACTGCCAAGCCCTCTCCTGGATGGCACATATATCTTAAATCCATTATTCAGGTCAGGAAATAATATGCCATCTTACTATATTAAATAGTTATTCAAACATTTCCATTTAAACACACTAGATTAGATAAAAGAGTAAAACAAGTTTATCAGCTCTAAAGAGATAGATTTTAAGTGAGTACAAGTAATGAGGCATAAAAGATGGAAATGGTTGCAGGACAAAAAAAGCAAGACCTTTACTAATACCTACCTTAACAAACTATATTAGAGTCAAGCAAAGTTTCTTGCTACATGTTCCAGCAGATTAGTAACAAAACTCTCAGATCAGGAACCTTCTCGTAGTGTCCAATGCCTGCTTCCTTTCTTTCCTCAGGTGCAGTGAATGAAATAGATGGGGAGTGAGATAGAGGTGACTTAGGGTGTTTGTCCTTCCTTTTATAGTTTCAGTCCCCCACTTGCAAAATATTTCCAGCTGGCACTAGGAGACAGAGAGTCCATATAGAAGTATGTTCTCTGAGCTTTTTCTCACCTATCTGAGCTTTGTTTTCCTTCCTGCTTGATGAGTCGGTTTGCTGCTTAAATGTAAATTAAGGCAAGAACACATTCTTTTGTTTAGCACAAACTGGTTTGCCAGCTTCTGTCTGGGCAGGATTAGGGGGTTTGGAACATGTGTTAATAGCACCACAGAGGGGAAACGTATAACTTCATAGACAATGTTGCCACACATATTTAATCAGGACAATAGTGACTAGCAATCATGAGTTTTCAAATGATACCTTATGGGCATACAAAAATTACTACAATAGTTGTGTACTGTGTCAACAAGGGGATGTATTCTGTCACACTTTTACCTTTCATTTTTGATTCTGAGCTATTTTGGGCAAAATCTTGGCTCCACTGAAGTCAACAGGATTTTTGCCACTGACTTTAATGGAGAAAGAGTTCCTGAGCTTTCTAACCAACTGTGTTTTGCATGTAACGATGATAAAAACTTGCTATTTTCTTTATAGTTCTGTTGTCAATTGATGTTGTGTCACTATTGGGGCGAGGGGGATGCAATGAATTGCTTTTACAGTGGTTTTTTTTACATTGCTTTTGTAGCTTATAACAGAATAAACATGTATGAAGTTAGGTGTGTAACAATGTGTTTGAGTGGTTCCGTTGACATCAGTGGAACTATGCACAGGCTTGAAATTAAGCACAGGTAAAAATCTTTGTAGGATTGTGGACTCTGGTTGTATATAATGGCTTAATCATGTCTTTGTGGCAGGTCTACACTTAAAAAGCTTCATCAGTGTAAACTGTACCAAAGTACCACTTAGGTGATGATGCTCCTGTGGTGATGGCAGAATTTCTTCCTTCAGCGTAGTTCATCCATCTCCCCAAGAGGCGGTAGTTATGTCAACGGGAGATGCTCGCCTGTTAACAGCACTGTCTAGATTAGGTTGCATCACTCATGGATGTGGCTTTTCCACACTCCAAGTGACTTAGTTATACCAATACAGGTTTGTAGTGTAGATCTGGCCTTAGACACGTATGTGTGACTCCCATAGAAGTTGACAGGCTAGGCTGACTATACATACACTGGTTTTACACTACTGTAAATATATTGACTTCTGAAGGGTTCCTTCTGGCTTATCTGGTGGGAAATCAGGATGAGGCTTCTAGAGCTAGACTACTGCTTGTGAGGGCCAAGATCAGTAACAATCATGGGTAATTATAACAGCTGCTATTGAGCTGTGATGATTGTGTAGCTCATTACAGTTTTTTCTATCTTATCTAACCCTTAACCAAAACACTTCTGTTCTGCTGTGATGAATGTTTTCAAACCCCACTTAATACCCTAATCCAAAACACTGGAAAAACCTCCCACTGAGATCAATGGGTGTTGGATCAGGTCCAGGGTGTCCTCCTGCCACGGGACCCCCCAGCTCTTGGGTCAATTGGTCTTAGTTCGATTGGATTCATGGAGGGGGTGACCCACCTGGCCCAGACCCAAGAAAGAGAACCAGGTTTAATACAGCCCAATTTTATTAGCACCACTCAGAGTCCTTTAATCTATTAAGGAGGCTCCAAGTACAGATAAGCAAGCACACAAACAGTACATACAGCAATACTACGACAATAATTCTGACCCCAACTCCTACTTCTACTCCTGCTGCAAACCCTTTGTCCTTTATACCAGGCTGAGTGAGTACAATTAATTATACTTACAATATGTACAATTACATGATTAGCTCGGAGATGCTGTGCCCAAGGTCACTTTTGTTTCAGAATTTTTCCTTTTTTTTCTCCCTTCTTTTTTTTTCTCTTTTCTCTCTTTGTTGATTTTTGCAGCACATGTCTCTTTCTTCCCTCAGCTGACCCAGCTGAGGTGCATCTGCCCTTGGTTGGTTGCCTGGTGTGACAGGGGAGTCCTCGGGGTGATCAATGCCTCGGCCCGGCAGACGCTGTGCTGTTGGCTCTGATCTGGTGTACCCTGGCCTGTAGCTTTTATTGTCCTTGTAGTTTTGCTAGTTTTGCTGATGTGTTATTTTATTGGGTCTTGCTTCCCCTTATTCTGGTTCTGAACCAGTTTGAGTGACCCAGCCGTTGTCTTCCTCAGGGTGGAGTCACAAGGACCCTGCCTATCTGTGCCCAATTAGAACATGATTTTTACTTCCTGCACAGCATGTTTGAGCCAATCCTGACCTTCCTTTGCCTTGCTCCCAGTTTGATGCACTCCTGACTCAGCGAGGTGACTTGGGCTTTAACCTCTGTTAGCCCTGAGAGGCCTCAGCCTTCCAACACAGAGTACGCACATAAAACATGTATTGGGGCTCTGATGTCATCACAGAGTATCTGCTTAAATGACTATATTAAATTTAATCTAATCTGTGCTGTATCCCATTTTGTGTAACCAGTAATGGTTTATTAATGTAGGCAGTGGTTCCAAAAGCAGATGATCCCTCAGGACTCCTGGGTTCAACTCTTGGTTCTTTCATTGACTCAGTGTAGGCCTTTAAAAAAGTCTCTTAAACTCTGACCCTCAGATTGTCTTTGCATGGTAATTCCTACTCTAGGTGTTATGAGACTAAATTAATGTATGCAAAGTGCTCTCAGATCCTGTGAAGAAAGCTGCAGTATAAATGCAAAATGTTCTGTATTGGATGGCATTTACCTTTACTCTCAGTAATTGTTTTCTTTATAGTGCTGTATTGTATTTATTCTGTTCCAGGATGAGATTGTTGTGTTTGAGTTTTTATTTCTTAAATCTTACTTTCCACTTCAGATTTAGCAGATCGTGACTAGGATTTGTTGCCTTATTTGTCTAATTTAACCTTTTCTTATGTAAAGGCACCCAGGAGTCCTTTTGACATGTGGCAGGTTGAAATTATTTTAATAATGATAATTATTATGTAATCATTATAATTATTGTGATTTCTCTGAAATGAGAAGTATTTGCAAATTATGCCTCCAGAGACTGGTGTCCTTGGAGTGCCAGTTTTCTGGGCCAGCAAGAGCTGTGAAATATACCAATTTCATTTACTTAATCCTGAATTATGAATCCAATTTGGAAAGTTAAATATACAATTTGAGCCTAGTTCATAATTATAGTCTAGAATTAATGGAATAGCCTGGAGCTTTCTCTACAATATATGGTAATGATTACTAAAAGCAGATTCTCTCCTATAGTTCTTTATTAACTTATCTGAAAATGACAGATCTTGATGAACAGCTTTAAATACTGCTGTGCTGTGCAACTTGGTAATGTGCGATTCAAGCTGTTTGGTTTTCCCACTTTGTTTGGATAATTTAGTCTTTTACCAAAGCCTGAGCCACACTACCTTCCCCAGGACACAGTGAGAGGAGTCATGGGGAACAAGGTGAGTGACACCTTCCAGTCGGATACTTGAATCTGATTTGGTTTATCTGACCACCCTATCAAACCTGGGTTCATTTCTGAAGCCCTCGTGGGCAAGAGGTGACAGAAACTCACTTTAAATGAGGGCTATGGGGCACCAGGGAAGAGGTGGGATGTTGGTGGGACTTTTTGTTGAGAGCAGCAGTCCAAACCCTGGCTAGTGTTCATGGGTAGGGGTGGCTTGAGTCAGACATGGGGCTTATGGTTCAGGGGAGGAACTGAGACAGGACTCAGAGGCAGATGAAGCTGAGGATGGGGGTGGAAACCTAGATCAGCTCCCACTATATTTCCATTGTGGAGTGCTAACTGCCTCCTGCTACTTTTGCCCACTAATTTCACTCACTCTGCTAATTGGAGTAGGGTGTGTTATTACTGGAACAAGGCGGGTTCCAGTGACCTGCACAGAGGCAACTGAAAATGCCTAAAGATGCAGAACAAGTCTGGGCCTGAGAGTCAGCCACGGGACGACCACACAGAGATGTTTGGAGATCAGGTAGAGACAACTGAACCACAGCTGATCTTGGTGTTGATGGCCTCTTGGTACCTGCATTAAAAGTCAGCTTGGTGTTGATGCCCTCTTTCTGCCGTTCTTATGTCAAGAAAGTCTGCTTGAGCCAATTTGCACTCACTGATTTTTGTTTTGCTGGTGGACACTGGTGGGTGGGGTTACCCTCTCAACTTGGCCATCTTGTCAGCTCACAAATTAGTCCCTTGGCACAGTAACTTAATATTCTTCCTTGGAATTGCTAAGACAGTCTAAGGCTAGGTACATATCACAGCTTCTGTTGGTATGAGTTATGCTGCTCAGGCTATGACTTAGCCAACTCCCTAAGAGACACAAATTATACCGACCTAAGTGCCAATGTGGACAGTAGTATGCTGGCAAGAGTCCTCCTCCCGCTGACCTAGTTACTGCCACTGGCAGGGGCTGGAGTAATTAAGTCTATGGGAGAGCTCTTTCCCATTGGTTTAGAGCAGGAGTGGCCAAACTTATGGAACTCAAGAGCCACACAAGTTGATTATTAAACCTTCAAGAGCCATGCTGAGGCATATAGCCATATACTTTTACCTACTAAATTAATTTGCTGACACTCTTCTGCGAGCCTCACTTTTTCATTCAAGATCCACCTGTGGCTCCCAAGCTGCAGTTTGGCCACGCCTGGTTTAGAGCATCTGCAGTAGAAACACTAGAAACACTAGAATGGTGCAGCGGCATCAGTAGATTCTAGTGTAGTCATAGCCTTAGATTTAATGTTTCCTCACCAGTTAGTTGAGGGAAAGCACATGTCTCATGTGACAAGCCAAGCAAATCCTCTGAAGGGCCTGCCATGGTGCCTCAGCAAAAAGGTGGTTGAGAGAAGTGGATAAATAATCACCAAATAACCCAAAAGCCAACACAGGTTTTTCATCTCCACAAAGAAACACTGAAGAGCAATTAGTTTTTTAAGACTTTGCACACCAGTTGGTCAAGAGTGAACGTCTGTAAAGAAACCTGAAAACTGGTGAATGTTTCATGGTTTGGTCATGAATCTTGATGTTCCAGTGGTTATACATAGTGGATATTTCGTTTGGATGTCACTGATCAATTGAATTTGTTCCACTTGATCCTTGCACAGGTGGACAGGGGCAGGGCAAGGTAAGGAGATAGGGAGGCCTGCATTGGAAACAGGGATGCTTGGGTCATTAATGAATAACTATTAAAAAGGAAGTGAGCTGGCATGTTTTACTCATGAATTAGAAAGAGAAATGGAACAGAACCCTTCACCCCAAGTGTGGGAGCTATGCCTTTCAGGGGTTGCCCACAGCTGGAGAAGCTCCTTACACTTTCTCCCACCAATTAGTAAATATCAGGGAGCAAACTGAGACCTAGATTGTGAATTAGAAACGGAGCCACACCCCTAGATTTACAGTTTTCCCTTTGCTCTGGAGAGGTTAATTTGGCGATGGCCTCTAGTGATCTGCAGTCACCACAATCTGTCTGTCTATAGTCTGTCCTGACTAAGCTTTCACTGCTATTGTGTGCTTGCAGCCGCTAATGTATTTGGAGGGTATTTTGGAAACATCAGGAGCTGGGCTCTGGTCTTCCATTCTAGGACAGAAAGTTTTGCAAGTGAGTGGTTCAATGGCCTAGTTACACCAGCTCCCAGCCTGCCAGAGAGTTACCTTTTTGAGGTTATTGCAAATTACCGGAGCGGCACGGCTGGAAGCAGCGGTTGCACTAGGAAACTAGGGAATGAAGCAGAATCTCGTTGACTTTGTCAGTGACTCCAGAGACCGTCCAGTCTCTTTGTTCTGTGCATTGTGCATAGGGAGGGAAGAGAGGGAGTCATATGGCCTCATGACTCCGAGACTTCCTTCAAATGTTCTCATCTCCATCTGCAAAAGAAGCTAGAGGATATCTAAGAAATTTTGCTTTAGGGAGGGGAAGGGGTGGTGGTTAGTGCTGGGAAGTAAAGTGATACCAGTCTCTTTTCATGGCTGAACAAGCAGAAGTAAAATGAGATTCAATTCCTCTCCAGGATGCTCAAAGAAAATTAGCCCAGTTTGTCTTCCTGACATCAAGCGAAGCTAAACACCAATTATTTGGGTTTTTTTTCCCCAATATCTCTTCTCTTCTTTCCTCTCATTACCCACTGTTATCTCTCTGCTGCAGATTTCCCAGCTCTGGAGACATACCCAGGAAGCTGAGCAATAGCCTTTCTTGTTGTCAAAGGTTTGTTATATCTAAATGGATACTGACATCTAACATTGTGTATCAGTTTTATTATTCCCACTAAAGATAGGATTCAGACGATCCCAAATCAAGGATTCAGCTTTGCAGAATGGATCTCTAAGAGGTACTGAACTATCTCACAACTCCCAGATTGACTCAGATGGCCGTTGAGCCTGTTCTTCACCTCTGAATTATTCAAGATCGGGCCCTAATTTGTGTTAAATTTAGGAAAAACAGCCACCAGCGTTTAACAAGGCTGAGTTTGCTGGGGAAGGAGGCACTTCATGCTGTGTTGATTTCCATCCCCTTATTTCAGGGTGTGCACAACATGCTGCCAGGCAGCCAATTATCAAAGACTGTTTAAAGGCCACCTCTCTGAGTGCTGGGGTGAATTATTAATTCTAAGGGTTGTACCTCTGGCTGCTTTTAATTATTTAATCAGTTTGAAGGCTTAGGCAACTAGTTTTATATATTTTTGCCCAGTTTCACCTGATTGAATTGCAGGTGTTCATCTGATTCTTAGTGTTGTGTTTAATCTGAATACAGCATCACTCTTACACCGACAAGATGTTGAGCAGGTGCCTGTAGGCAACACCATTCCACAAATACTGGTGAGGCTTCTGTGTGCATGGGTAGTTCATTGGGGAGCAGGTCGCATCCATCCTCTTGTGAGACAATCCACAGTGAGATGTTACTGATCCTTGTATTCTTCATCGCCTGCCCTAAAATGCCATTTCAACTTGCTGTGCAATGTCGTTTCCTGATCCAAAGCTTGGGAAGTCAGTACTAGTTCTTCTTTTGACTTCCATAGGCTTTGGTTGAAGTCCCTAGGATCTGTTTCTGGAAGTCTCTGGTTTGCTCTCGTCGACTTTAAAGGGACCACTTTCGGGAGTTAAGGCTTGTCAAATTGTGTTCCTGGCTGGAGGTGGTTGTAATGGAAAGGGCAAGTCAAGAGACTCCAGTTTTGCTTGCTTTGGGAATTGTCCTGAGATCCTTGGGGCTATGAATACAACTCCCCGTTACACTTGCAGAGGTGGAAGATTTTGGCCAGCTAAAGCACGTTACAGTATTGCGGACAGACTCAGTGCCTCCCTATAATTTCCACTGATGTTTTACAAGCCACCATTATGCTGCCTATCATTAAGTGACTAAGACTCCTATAAGCACTGAGTGCAGAGGGTGCAAGCATAAAAAGTCTCCAGGGCTTCCGACTGCAGTTTTATTTCCCTGATAAATATAGCTGCTTTACTTCTTATGTGCCTAGGAGGACACAGTGTGCTAAAGTCTTCGTCTGTTTCTTTGTTTTGCAATGTAGAATAAGTGTGTGCACGTGTCTGCATGTGTTGAGCCTTGCGGATCCATGGGTTTCCACTGCTGATGCATGGGTATCTGCGGATGCGGATAACTGCATACCCATTGCTGTGGATTGACTCGCGGATGCAGATTCTATTTTTATCTGCCCAGGGTGCAAACCATTGCTGCAGCTGCTGCTATGATCTGTGCAGCAGCACACAGGGGAATAAGGAAGCACTCTAGCCAATCGTAGCTCAGCTCTCATTGTGGTCTGCCAGGCAATCAGAGCCTCAGTCATGAGGGGTGGGGGTGGGGCTTAGAGTCAGAGCTCACTGTCAGTCACATGGTGGCCTTTGATTGGCTCATTCCCCATGACATCCCTGCCCACTTTTTCCTTTTCCTGTTTGCAGTTCGCATGCCATGCTGTCCATCAGAGATTTCATTGGTGGGCAGGGAAATATGATTGACAGCACGGTGTGTGAACCACAAATAAGAAAAAGAAAAAGTGGGCAGGATACATATGGGAATGAGCCAATCAAAGGCTAAAATGCTGAGTGTGAGCCCAAGCTCAGTTGCAGGTGTGGTTATGGATACAGGGAATGCAGATCGCAGACTGGATAGATACTGTTAGTGAGAAGATGCAGATCTACACTTTTGTATCTGAGCAGGTCTCCATGAATGTATAGTGTGTGTATTGGAAATGAAGCAAATTTGGTGTCCATTTGCCAATAATATATGTTGCGATTTTGTTGTCTCTGTCCCCTGCTACTGCATCCCTATTGCCTTAGTGCTGCCAGTGGAGTTTTGCCACGCACATTTCAAGGGTCCTTTGTAAATCCATGAATCTGGGATGCTAATCAGAGTTACCCGATAAATGTGGGTACCAGCAATGGCAGGTGCTCCTGTGCTTTCCTATGGGCTTAAGAGGACATGAAGGGCTAATTTCATGGCTGATAAAGCTTTCTGTCAAGGAGGCCTCACCAACAAATGAACACTGAGTTTCAGCTGAAAGGGCTATAAATGTAGCACTTTCTCATAGCCACCCACTTCTGAGGGATAAGTATCTGACCATGATGGTCCACCACTATCCCCCTGGATTATTTGGTAACGAATTCAGTTCTCCCACTTTGTCAGTGCTTCTTTATCTGGGCATACCTTTCTTAAGCCTTTTGTCCTTATTTCTTCCAACATGACCTCATGATCACAGTCTTCACAGCTTCGTGGCTCTCCCACTTTCCTCCGTGTATTCCTTCTACATGTCCGGCTGGATCAGTTGTTTGGCTTCTACTTCACCTTTCCGATTGACCCCAGTTTTTCACTCTTCTAGCACAAATGACCGAGATTCTTACAACTCAGAAAGATTCAATTCCTATTTACTAGGGGAGTGGACCCTACATGATATCAGTCAAGAAAACCAAGGAGTCGTGTGGCACTTTAAGACCAACAGATTTATTTTTCGCATGAGCTTTTGTGGGAGAAAATCCTACTTCATCGGATGCTTCGAAGACGGGTGAACTTACAGATGTTCAACCATCTTCGAAGCATCTGACGAAGTGGGATTTTCTCCCATGAAAGCACATGCGAAAAATAAATCTGTTAGTCTTAAAGTGCCACACGACTCCTTGGGTTTTTTTTGCTGGACTAGACTAACACGGCTATCCCTTTGGAAATTGACATGATATCAGTCAGCCATTCAGTTTCTTCATCTGTATGAGGGGATTTTGATAGACCAGTAAAAGGGCTAGAGACCACTGAGACCACTTGATAGTGTAATATTGATTATCACACATTGCTAGCAGTAGCCAAAATTGGTAGACTTTTCTGCAGGCCTGTGCAGCCTTACCACAGACTAAGCCAGGATGGGAGGGGACTCTTTTTCTAAATATCTGATTCTTCATGACTTCCTCCTCTATGAACTATCTGGTGGGCACCTTGGGACCTGTGTTTTAGGAGAACAGCAAGAAGCTTATCTATGCACCCCCCACCCCCAGGGATGTTAGTTATGGTTGTTAGAGGAGTCTGCACAAACACCTGACTGGTAGGTCGTCTATGGAAACCTCTTGATTAGCTTTTGAAACTGCTTGCCCTATGATGTGTTATTGTCTACTAACAATGATGAATGGGGAAGAGCTCTGGGATCTTTGGGATCTCTTCCAGGGCCACATCTATACTGACAGTGGCAGTGGCATATGGACCCAGGGGGCAGGGGAGGGACAGACACCCAGGGGCTGGGCTGCAGTGAAGCACCCTGCCAGCCCCGAGAGGTCTTCAACCAGGCTTCCTGATTTCTGGGCACTGGTGCCACCCCTGCCTTTCCACCACATGGGCCAGGTTCATTGCACTTCAGCCCCCCTGCCCAGCACCGATGAGAGGTCACCTCACCCAGGCCCTGGAGAGGGCCCATTTAGACCTGGTGGGGCTGTGGGCAAAACAGCCTGAAATCCATGGAAAGGGTCTGCTTTAGGGCCCCACACTGCCCCTGAAAGCAGCAGCCCTGCACTGGTTGCTCTCTACCCCCTGGAGAGGGGCAGCCAGCCAGGGGGCAGGCGGGAACGCTGCTCCATGGAGGCAGGGTGGCATGGCCTCTGGCCCTGGGCCCCAAAGCACTGGGGGCCAAGGAATGGCCACTCTGCTGTCTCTGATGCAGGCAGTGGAAGGGCAGAGGCAGTGCCAGCATGCCTTGAAAGCAGGCAACCGGGGCTGAGACCCCTCCAGTCCAGACCTGGGGTGGGCAGGTGCCCCCTGCAGCCCAGCAGAGGCTGTCTGTCATATTTGCCTCTCCTCCTCATGCCTTGTGCCCTCCGCTGCCCCCGTATCTGCCCCCTGCACAGAGCAGGGCTGCACAGAGCTGGGGATGAGGCATGAGGTGGGGGGGGAGGTTAATGTGACATGGCCCCTGGGCACCACACAGCCTCAGGATGCCAGTGGATAGTGGCAAATTTGTTGCCGTCAGATCAATTTCTCCGGACTGATGTAGCAGTCAATTAAGATCCGCTAAGTCAATCTGGAAAGGACTTAATAAAACCCTCCTATCAAGTGGCGTATTCTGAGCTGACAGGTCCCCGTTTTTGAAGGGGAGTTAGGAAGTCAATGGGAGTTATGCAAGCTATACAGAGTAGGTTGCGTAATTCCTGTTAACTGCCATCAGATTTTACCACCGGTGTATACCTGGCCTACGCCATAATTTTAGGGTCCTCCAACAGCAGCTGGAAGATCGGCCAATTGGAAGGTCATTGCCATTCTGATGGGAGACCCACCTCAAGTTGCAGTAATTGTGGAGGATTAGGGCGTTTTACTAGTCCGTTGCGGACATGTGCCAGTGCTTGAGACTAAAATATAGCTTTTAAGTGAGCGCACCCTTGTATTATGTTCTTTTTACCAGCCCATCTATTGCTGGTTGGCCATGTCTCCCTTTGGTTTATTTCCTGATATCACCTCACACAGAGTAAAGTTACCAAGAGTTTTGGGTTAATAGAACCCAAAGTGGTAACACATCCACGCATGACTCTTCCCAATTTACCTGGCTAAGGTGGATTGCCCATTTCTTAATGATATCTAGACCTAAAAGTACTTAAGCACATGCTTAAGCCCCATTGTCTTCAAGGTGACTATGGGAATGCTTAAAATTAAGGAAATGCTCAATTACTTTGCTGAATTGAATATATTTAATGCTTTCAAAGTCAGCTCCATTCTTCCTTCATTCTTGTGTGTTTTGGTGAAATGTGATTTTAGACTGTGACACAGTCATTTTAAGGTCACATTTGCTGCTCGCTGTGCTGGATTCTCTGAAAGTCCCTTCAGGTTCTCAAAGAAAAACCATCTCCAAATGTGATCTTGATTAGTCACCCTTCTCTCACAGGACACAAGTGGGGTGATGCTAAAGGGGAGTGATTAAAGTCAGTGCAGTTAAACAGAATTTACAGCAGGGCAGGTAGAATTTTGCCCAGGTGTTTTCACTGCTATCTTCTGGAGCTCTTTGAAACAGTTGCTTTTAGCCTCTTGGGTACCAAAATGGCTTCTTCATTCCTTTGTGTTAGGTGCTTGCTTTCAATTTAGATTAACACAACATTTGTAGGCAAAGGTTATCATCTTTGCATTTCTGTTCCCTCACTTTCTTTTATGAGAGTGATTTTGGGCCAACGCCTTGGCCGGTGCCAATTAGCATAGCTCCACTGCCTCTGTTGTCAATTAGGCTTGCGCCACTTGCATATCCTCAGGATGTGGTCCCTTTTACTTTTAACCTTGGGCTAAAGGACAAAACCAGATGACGCCTAAGAAGCATCTTAATAATACGGCATAATGACAAAGAAAAGAGATTACAAATTTGAATGGACCGTCTTCTATTGAAGCTGGTGCTTCCCTTTCATCGTGCTAAAGAGCACGACATAGGAGAATATTTATGGGGGAGTTTATGTCGTTGTATATTGCTTATGATTATGTAGTTTGCACTTACCCTCTCCTTTTCTCTTTTTCTTTTCCTTCTGCTCTATTATGCTCCTGTAATAATTTAGTACAGGATGAATCTTAGGTTTTGCTTTGCACCAATGATCCTTGGGAGTCATGGCTGACATATCACTTAGGGACAATAAACCCATCTCAGACTCTTAAAAGCTCAGAGGGAAACTAATGGGAAGATTAACTGGTTCTAATTGATGGTATTTGTTTAACAGGAAACCATCTATCCTGCTTGGCAAGAATATTCCACAGCTATAGGCCACAAAATTTAAGCAGTATTATTTCAAGGATGTTTTTCTCACTCAAATTCAATGTTTTGCTTGTTGTAATCACTCTTATCGCAGGCTGTTTATTCTGGCAGGCATGCCAAAGTCTAAGATGATAATCCTGGATGCCCAATAAATTTGCTTCTTAACCCAGTGACAATACATACCATAGGGAATTGGCTGTAAGTGATAGCTACTACCTTTCGGCGTTTCACCTGCCTGTTCTTGGACCATAAAGATAATGCTATTGGAGGGAAACAAACAAGGAGTCCCGTGACACTGTTAAATACTAACAAATTTATTTTTCATGTGAACTCTCATGGGTACAATGCCACTTCATCAGATGCATGAAATGGGAAAAAAGTCACATTAGGTGTAAATACATAGATACAAAGAAGGGTGGGTCATAATGTTAATTCAAACGGATCCAGAAGGACAGTCTCCTGGCCAATCTCTGCAAAGTGAACAAGCTATTTTGATTCAACCACCGTGTTAGAGAGTAGCCAGAGCTGTGAACAGGAATAGTGAGGATAAAGTTCACGTTCCAATCTGTTTTTTTAACTCTTTTTGCTGAAGCACAGACACTAGCCGAACTGGAATTCATGTGCAAACTAGATACCTTCAGTCTGGGTTTGAGCAGGACTCTTGAATGGCTAGGTTACTACACAAGGTGATTTCCTCCCAGTTTATCCTCACAGTTCCTGTTTACAGCTCTGACTGCTCCCTAACTGACTGAATCAAAATAGCTTGTTCACTTTGCAGAGATTGGCCAAGTCTGTCCTCTGGCTCTGTTTGAAATAATTTTGTGACCCACTCTCCTCTGTATCTATCTATTTACACCTAACATGATTTTTTTTTTTTTTACCATTTCATGCATCTGACAAAGTGGCATTGTGCCATGAGAGCTCATATGAAAAACAAATTTGTTAGTCTTTAACAGTGCCACAAGACTCGTCACGTGTTTTCCAGAACTAGGCTACCCCTTTGGAACTTGGCTATTGGAGGACTTTCCAAAAACAGAGATTGTGCTCCAAAGAGTCACATTAATACAGCAATGATCTAGGGGTCCAATCCAGCATCAAACTTAAATCACTGACTTCACTGCAACTACTAATATGCTTAAATTTACACACAAGCTTACACACCTTGGTTAAGAACCTTAGGAACATGCTTAACTTTAAGCCCAAAAGTTAACCCACTGAATTTTGCTTCATGTGCTAAAAGTTATGCATGTGTTTAAATGCTTTGTTGAATCAAGGTCTATCATCCTGTTATGTACTTCTGTACCAGTACAGACTGGTTCCAGAGCCTGTTTATACACACCGGATATCTTCTTCATAAGTTACTCTAAAGCGTTGGCACCTGCGACTGATATTTATTTCAATAAAGTCTTTTAAACACAGTGCCACCTATTGGCTGAACAGTGTAATACAAATTAGTGTTCCAATAAGTCTTCCTTTTAAATGATGACATTCTTGCCATTTAAAATTTTTACATTATCACATTATTTTTGAAGTTCAATACAGATGAGCCTGGTGAATGTCTCTGAGTCATACTGTTTGCTTGCTTTTTAAATTACATGACCCCGAAGACATGACAGCTTGCTCATCTGGCTGCCTATTAATTGCAGTGACTGTCTGTGGTCAATTTTGAAAAAACAACAAGGACTTGTGTGGCACTTTGCCACACAACTCCTTGTTGTTTTTTCACTGGACTAGACTAACACGGCTATCCATTTTAAAATTGTCAATTTTGAAGTCTTCTTGTCCTGCATTTGCCATTGGAGAAACATGCTCTGTTGATTGTTCTTTCTGAGGAACATGCTACAGCTGTCAAAGGTTTCTGCTGAACTCTCCACTGTTGGTCTCCATCACACATGAATGATGAATGCTTTTTCTTTACGACAACTGGAGTTGTCCATTCTTTTCTTCCATCCAGTTGGACATGAACTTGGTCACTAGTTCAAGGCCTAGCAGTTCTCTAGCTGAGTGATGCCCACTGACAGTTTGCTCATAAGCTCTTTTAGCTTTTTTATCTGATTTGGCTATTCTCTTCATATCCAATAGATAGATTCTTTTCCAAAGCTGGAACTGTAGTACTGAGATATCTTCCCACCTGGAGGCTGTGCTAGACTACATGCAGGAGCGGCTATTCATTCTGATCTGTAACTCAGAAGAGCAAGGAATGGATTTTCCTGCTGCAGAATTTTCTTTGCTGTCTCTACAGCCTCTTTCTCAGCCTCTCCATTCTCCTGTGGGAAATGTGGACCACTAGTAATATGAGCAAATTGTATTTTGTTCAGAATGACTTAAACCTTGTTGCAATGATTGATAGTCCATTGTCCATCATTGGTTGTTCTGGAATACTGAAATAAGCAAAGAGCATTTCAGTTTCTGAATAACACTGTGATATTATGTCTTTCAGGTAATTTATTTCTATACACCTGGAAGAATATCCACAATGACCACATAATGATGTCCTCTGAATCTGCATACATTTGCAGATAGTCTTTTCTCAGGTCTCTCTAGCAGAGTTATTTGTACATTGAATTATTCAACGTGGTCTCTTACTTTGATTTCTGCTGGATCTTTTCTCAAAATATCATCAAATCTTTCCTCACTAGGCCCCTCATGGCTGCCATTTTGTGGCCAGAATATTGTTAGTCTTTGATCATGAATACTCTGAATCCACAACTTCTGCCTTTGTAGTTTGTTTCTGTAGTGAACTGGCTCATGCGGTTCAGACTATTTCCAGAGCTAGTCACAGCTTGTCAGATGATGTTAGCTCTGAGAGGGGTTGAAGGTGACTGTAAGTCTTTTCTGAGATGACAATAACAGCAGCTCCTGAGTCTTTAAAGTCAACAGTCTAGCCATGAATGTTCAATTTCATTTTCCAGGCAGGATCTACATCATCACAAGTGATGGATCCCAGAAACTGTGACTGTCTATAATATGAGCCAACTCACTGACTTGTTTGGTATGGTAAATAATTACAAAATGTCTATATTTCTTACATTTATTACACATGTACCTCTGGCTGGACATGCATCATCTCCTGGGATATGAGTTTTTCTACACCTTGTGCATGGAGGCTGGAATTTGTCCCTCTTATTTGGGAGTTTTCTCCCCTTGCCTTGGTGTTTTATGACAATAACTTTTAACACTCAAGTGTCTCTTCACAGTTTCAAAATGAGCTTCAAGTTTTTTCAGGTTTCTCTAAGTTTTGCTTTTCCACCGCCTCAGCATACTTTTCTCACAGTTTTCAACCAATATATGTAGAGGTCTTATAAAATATTCAACTTTTATTCCCTGGTCCTTAAATTCTTTGGTGAAAACATGTTCTTTCATAAGCCACATTTCTCTGAGGAATCAAGTGTGCATCAAACATAGCTGGAACCCTTTCATAGTTGACTTTGTGACTGTCTGCAGTAAGGCAAAAGATACAAATTATGTTCTGCCTGGCTCCCCATAGTGTAAATTAAAGATGGTAGCTGTTTATCTCCAGTTATTTGTGGAGCTTGTTAGCAATGTGAAATCTTACAGAATATTGTTTCCAGACTAAATATTCTGAAGGCTTGTCAAAGCTAAAGTTCTTTGGGGCGTTGATGAGTGGCATTTTCATGAAGTCCTACAATCTTTGCTTCTTCTGTTTGCAGCCTTTTTGCTGTTTCCTGTTTGTTTCTGTTCTTAATCCCCACTGCTGACACCGCGGCATTTACTTCTTCATCAACTATGCACTGATCACGGAGCTTGCTTATACCCCCAGCTGCATTAATCAGAAAACCCTTTAATGCTCTGCCAAGTGTGGTCGAGGGTTATTTAAATGTGGACGTTTACTCACAGTGCCATCTAGTGATGAACAGATTAGCATGTCAAGGCAGAGCAAGAGCTATGCAGCTGGTGCCAAGGTACCCATACCAGCCAAGTGGAAAGGGTTGCTCAGAGCTAGTCAGTAAAGAGTATGACCGTCATCCAGGGGGCTTCAGAAACGTCTACATCTTATAATTTTGATTTATGGAGGGTTGAAAACACATTCACATTAGCCCCTGCTCTTCTTCTCCCTATACACAAATGTAAATTGAGGCCCTGTGGCACACTCGCTGTTGGAGCATTGGCCAGGCTATCTTATGGAGATCATCCCCCCCAACTGGTCTCTTTTTCTCAAAGCACTTGTCAACAGACAAGCAGAAACCAAGCCCAGCTTTTCCAGAAAGCAGCGCAAAGCCAGTTTGGCTGGCTGTCTCCATTGCTTTCTTGATGCATATGCATAGCACAATTGGAACCCTTTATCTGAAATGGGGGAGACACGCAGGAGCATCGGTAAGAGAATTATTGATATTTGTAGGTCACTAGTGACTAGACAGGAATGAGGATTACAAAATGTCCTGCCCCTCACATGGCAGGGGTCGGTCTCTCCGGAGACCAGCAGCTATACTTGGGGATCTTCCCACTTCCCATCCTCTCTGAGCAGCAAAATCTCCTTCTAGCTGAATGCAGCAGCCTCTGGAGTCTAATCTGGCAGTTTTGCATGTCATGAGGGAGGGCTGTCACTTGACAATCCCTGTCTGCTCACAGCTGAATGCATACCACATTCAGATCCTCTTGTCAGGCGGTTGTATTTCCACTAGAGAGAAGGACAAGCCCTCCCCAACCCACTATATATTTCAGCCACCTTTCTCTGCACATTTCATCCTTTACAGTGTGTGGGCCTGAGAAATGCAGCTTAGAAGTGTAGGATAAGGGGAACAGCTCATACTTTTTCCTGCTCAACCCCAAAAGTCAGCCTGCTGGCCCTACAATACACTAACTTCTGCTTCAGTCTTGTGAATGAGACACAAGCAACGAGGCCCTGGCTAAAGCTGAGATGTAGGTTTTGTTAAAAATAATGTTTTGTTTTTGGGCAATCAAAACTGAGATAATGTGTGCATGTGAATATGTCAGATGATACATATCTAGGTACCGATGCACAATACATATGGGAGTTTGGAAGGCAGAGGGAACCAAGTTTTCTCTAAATTATTTGCAACACAAGCATGATGACCATTGTCTTAGTGAGCCCACATGAGAGCAAAGCGTCTAGAGGCATAAGCGTCTTTACAGCTTGAAGAGCCAGACCCTGTACCTGTCTCACATCTTTTGTGGATTGGGTCTGGGAAGGACAGGCTTCAAGACACACACTGACCAGCAACTTACATAAACCCAAATTTTATGTCTCTGAGAATCAGAAAGTGAAGCTGATTACAAACAACCGCTGATGCTGACCCACTCAGCATCACTCTCTCAAACTCAGAGAAGTGCTGTATGCAAGTCTTCACATCAACAGTTAAAAAATAGTGAGTTTTTTTTTAAAAATGCTGCCCACTTGCTCACCAAGAAAGGGTGTTTCTATTGGAGCAGAATCTTTAACAGATAAAAACAGACCTTATAATTTCTTAGAATGAGCCAGATCCTAAACTGCTATAAATCTCCATTGATTCAGAGATGCTACATTAATCCACTGAAGCTCAGGTTCTGTACTGTGTATTTAAGTGTAGTATTGGCAGATCACCCTCCCTCCTCATCACACATTCATGTCAGGCTAAATATAAAATAATGGGGAGACTGGGTATTCCAGGATGCTATTTAAGTATCTAAGGCATTTTCTAATACTCTAATTTTAATATAAACCACTTCACGCCTCCCAGATTAAAGCAGTTGCACTTTCTTTACAATTACAATTACAGCTAATTAACATCAAATGCGCGCGCCCCACCAGCCATATTTAAGCGGCGATAACGCTGAGTGGGTGTGGGGAGGAAGAGGCCGTATACATTTTAAATTCCATATTTGCCTTGGTCTGTCTGGGGACTGTGAATAATTGATGACAGCTGCAGTTAAACCTGAGCCCATCAATAGGGATCTTTATGAAATATCCATTTCCGAGCACTTCCCAACCTCCCCCACAAAGAGACGTTAGTACAAAGAGCTTCTCACTTAGACAGACGGCCAGCTGTAGGATTTGTCACTAGAGAGTCCAATACAAGTGCCTGGACAGTTGTACCGGATACCTCTGATCAAAACTCCCTCTGAGCATGCGTATTTGTGGCTAGCTGGCTGCCTCTTAGACAACTAAGGCTGTGAAGTGGGTTGGTCCCAGCAGATACTCTGAGGTTTGCAATTTAAAATGGCCATCCTGGCCAGCAGCGTCACAGGATGGTGATGTGATGAGTTTATTCCTTTGAAGTCAGGCCAGTGGGAGACTGTCCTAAATGTTCACTGGGAGCAGGGGGCGATGGGCTGTTGACAACTACTTTTCTTACCTGAAATTATAGGCAGGGTGCTGTGCAGTTGGGGAAGGGGAGGGAAGCGTAGGGCTGACTCAGCCACTGCAGATGTAGGGTGGCCCAGAGCGGCAATGACGGAGATACCCATGGTGACCATGGCTAGAGCCCCTGGGAAATCATGGTGTCTCCACTCTACCCTGGACTATACCTCGCAGGCCCTCGATTCTCTTCCTTCACAGAAACCATCATCTATTATTCTATTAACTCTCTTGATTAACGTACACACACATGATCTGGAGACACCATTTATTCCATGCCCCTCACCTCCAGAGATGCCACCCTACTCCAGGTGACCTCCCCAGATAGGACTTCACCATGCATGAGGTAAGTGACAGATCACACGTCGCCTCTTGGTCTTCCTGCCGAGTAAATGGCTTTTCACAAGATCTCTGCAGTGTGTGAACCATCCCTCCTGTGGAAACGTGGAAGTGGCTGGGTGACCAGGGAGTGAGCTCACTATACTCAGGCAAGAAGAGCTGCCAGCTACAATGATTCAGTGCAGGGAAGCCATCCAAGAGTACAGAGGGCAGTGCAGCAGACGTATGCCACCATCAGGTGGGTAAATAGCTGTTAGCATGCTGCCATGTCGGGAACGCCAAGCTGCGGATGGAACACGTGATACATCGTTCTCCCTCCTTGATAACCTTGAGGAAGAATAAGTTATTTTGACAACAGGCATTTTTCCAGCCACTTGTGGTTTGGGGATGATGGGAAGCAAGAGGCTCCGGACCTCCCTTTGCAACTCTTATTCATCAGTGACTTTGCAGGGCTTGTCTGATCATGTGCCGTTCCATGCTCACTGTGTCCAAATATAAACAACCCCAGCTTCTGACCCAAGGGATGTGAGCCTAAATCCTCCAGTGTACTGAGAGCAAAAGACAGAAAATCAATGGCAGCTGAGTGTTGAAAGACCTTTGAGGATTCAGGCCTTACAGTCTGAATCAGAGAAAATCAGTACCATTCAGGTGTCTGGGATGGCTTCCTGAGTGGGGCTGGTGAATTATCCTTATGCACCAGGGGATGGTTTCTCCTGAGAGACACTAGGTAGCATTACTGTCCCCATTGTACATTGCTCTGGGGGACAGAGAGCAGCTTGCAAAGTGGATCTTGTTCATTAGAGGTTCTGATTCACTCCTTCTCTGGCCACCCCCCGACTAGTTAGCTCTACCTGCTTTGACTCTGCACTGGGCCCCTATGAGCTATTAGGGTAGAGTGGCACTTGCTCCTACTTTCTGCCACCGCACCTTGCCTCGGGTGAATTTTCCATCACAGTCATGAATTCCTGATGTACACTCAAGCCAATGGCAGCACTGGGTTCTCAGCAGCCACTTTAAGGGGCTTAAATGTGAATTTAAGAGCTTAATTTTAGGCAGCCCTCTGTGAAAAATCTTCATCCTGGTGCATCCCCACTAGCTAGCTAATCAGGACCCAGCAGCGAAAATATCACAGAGCTATGAATTATGTGGGAGATTGAGGGGGAAATCAGAGGACGGTCATGGCAATATGCATTCAAGCCACACACAGTTGCTGTGTGCTCCAGCACTGTGCCAGGTAGGTTGATTTTTCTTTCTGCTGTGTGCCATTGGGAACGGAGGTGTTTTGCAGCAAGGAATGAAGCTAGAGAATGACGGTCATTTTCTTTTTTCAGGGCGGTTTGCCAAACTGGGGAAGGAAGGCAGCCAGGAAAAAGGATGTGGATTTAGCAATGTTTGCTCAGTGAAATCCTGGACTCAAAAGTACAAGTTTCCTAGACTAAACAGAGAGGAAAACATTTCTTCTGCATGACAGGCCTGAATCCTGGCAATTGGAGGCATTTCCCAAGCCTGCAACATTTCTGTTTCAAATCACTGTGGACAGCGGCTATCCTGTTAGAGCCATGGAGTCGCACAGTCTCAGTGAACATTTGGATGTCAGGGTCCTACTGTTGGAGAGCACGGATGGGGGTGTGTCTCCAATTTCTCTGGCTGCTCCAAAAAGTTGATCGTTTCCTTTCAGAAACAAACCTGCCTCCTATAATTGAGCTAGGTGCAGAAGAGCTAATAGAGATGGCACTGGGAAGAGCTCTGCCCAGCCCATCCAGCCTAGAGGTTAAGGCTGACATGACCCAGTTTGGGCTGGAGTATGTTTGATACGTGCCCAAAGTTGTTTGGGGAGGGGGTCCTCTTTGCATATTTAATCTATTGACTTACCAACAGCTGTGCCTAGTGCTAAACACTCTATTGTGAAATTACCTTTGTTATTTTAGTTTGGGTGTTTAAATGTGGTAGATCAATAGGCAATCCAAAAGAGTTAAAACAAACAAAACCATATTCATTTTGGCATATAACTCACAGTGATATACATCACTTTAATTGCCTGAATTACCTAAGGATGTATATTTTAGAGAGTCTTTCAAAATCCAAGGCCCTTCACTGCTGTCCCTACTCCCCACCCCCTACGAGGATGTCAAGGAAGGTAGGACACAACTTTTACTACATATGATTCTTGCCCTCATGTGTTTCTGAGAAAAGAGGGGTACCTGTTTTGGCAAGCTAAGGAGGAAGCTGGTATAAATGCATCCTGCCAGGATAATACAGTCTACCTCATCGCGGCTTGGAGCAGCTATGACTACAGAATGTGGCTGTACGTGATGAGGAATTGCATCTCTTTTTTAAGCATCATTTTCTATAAAGTGGGCTTTCCAAGCAGAGCCTCTACCCAGCAAAGCTAATGAGCTAAAGAGCCAAGACAGACAAAGGACGGGAAGGGGAATTGAGTTGCAGAGAGGCAAAGTGACATGAGGCAGTAAGTCAGTGGTGATTTAGGTTTTCCCTACTTAGTTTTATTTCTTTGTGTTGTTTGGTGACCTCTATTTAGTCATTGTTGGACTGTTTTATTTCCCCTATGAGCGAGGAGGGTGTTTTTCCTGCCTCCTCCTTTGAGGACTAGGTTTAGTTTCTGCTTTATTTATTGCAAGGGATTGATCTTTTTTACACAGACTGATTATGCAGCCTGCAGCGATCTCGTCTGTAGAGTACCGGCAGGAACTGCTCGCTGAGCTAAGCTGGATGAGCATCCATGCTGAGGGCCTTGTTAAGGGATGTTGATAAACCTTTGAGGTTGCCTGAGTGCTGAAGTGGGAGGAGGAAGAGATTGTCCTAGACTAGAGCAATGAACTTGAGCTGTCTGGAGACCAGCAGTCAACCCTGTCTTATGTCAGGAGCTGGGTGAGTCCCTGCTTAGGTCGTGATCTCATTGCAGGGCCTGTTTATCTTCATCCTCACCCCAGAAAGCACTTAGCTTACATGAGAGACAAAGAGAGTGAGGTGATGTCTTTTATTGGACCAGCTTCTGTTTTGGGGAGCTTACAAAGAGCTCTTCAAGTCTCACTCGCCTGGCTGGGCTCTGGCTAGATCAAAGCAAGACTATTACAAAGCAGCCTTCTGTATTCAGCAAGGGCCTGACACCACTTATATCAAGGTCCTTTTATTCATCTCTGCAGCACAGAGAGCCCTTAAAGAGGGTAGAAATGGCTCCCTGTGAATACCCCCCGTTAGAGGGGCCTCACCCAGAGCAGAACTGACCTAAGGCTTGCGGATGGCTCTCAGCCCCATGCACGGGGAGAGACTTGAGGCAACCCTGGAGCATGGCTTGACCGCCCTATACCACAGCTGTTCTCTGCTTCCCTGAGCCAAGCAGAACGGTGAATGAAGCCTTGTGCATCCCCTCGTTCCTACCATGGGAAATAGACTTCTTCTGCAGCTGGCTGAAAGGGCCTGGTGTTGCTCATGACTCTGAGTTGCCTGGCAGGAGATGGAAACCCAGGGGGCAACAGACAGAGGCAGTATTCTCCCCAGGCCTTGAAATTGGGGGGGGGGGTATAGGGGAGGTAGTGGGGTGCTCACTAAATTGGTATAACACTGTTACTAGCTGAAAACTAGGGGGGTGTTGGGAAATTCAGTGGTGGTGTAGGGGGTTGTAAAGGGAGGGATAGGGAAATCCCTGGACAGAGGGGGAGAAGGAGGAAGGGAGACGGGGCACAGGGCGGGATGGAATCAATATCCCAGTTTGAGTGCTGCCAGGGCAAGCACTCCTCAGAACCGCACACACCGTAGAGCAGCACGGGGTGAAATCCAGGATCTGCACCGGCATGGTCAGAATATTCCCTGCATGAGGCATACGAGTCAAAAAGACACATCTCAAACAGCTTCCTCTTAAAGAGCCAACAGGCAACTACGGTGAGATTGGTGCAAACTACCTGGCGTTCCTCCACATGCCTCGTTTCCTCTGCTTGCTCATTTCAGCTTGCCTTTAATGCCCGAACCATTTTAACTTGATACCACTGAGGCAAAGCTTATCAAGCAGTTGGATTCACAGAGCTGTACGGGGCAATTATGATAGACCAGTAAAAGGCCCAGTGACCACTTGATAGTGTAAAATTGATGATCATACTTGCTGTTAAGAGCAGACAAATCAGGAGGCCTTACTGCAGGCCTGTGTGGTCTTGGCTTGATTAAGCCAGGAGGGGAGAGGAGCCTTATATGATTCTTTGCCCCTCCAGCCTTCCCTGATGAAGTCTCTGTTGGACATACTGCGATCTGTCTTTAAGGAGAAAAGCAAGAAGCTCACCTATGCATGTCTTTGGGAGGTCTTTTTCAGGGCTTCAATGCATGCAGATTCTGCAGGAACACACCCAATTCATCAGCACTCCGAGGTGACCTCTTGATTAGCTTTTGACAGTACTTGCCCAGCAAGACTTTTCCTTGGTGTGTTATTGGCTCTTGACAAGTATAAATGGGGGGAGGAGAGGTATAAACTCCCTGAGATCTCTTCTTGGGCACAGATTTTGGGCTCCCCCAACGGTAGCTGGCAGGAAGGCCAAACAGAAATCTGTACTCCTCAGAAGCCACCCCGAGCTTTTGTAATTAGAGAGAGTTGGGGGTGTTTTGCTAACCTGTTGCAGGCATGGGTAAATGCTCAAGACTGAAGTACAGCTTTTAATTGAGAACTCTTGTATTATATTATTCCTACCAGTCCATCCATTGGCTGGATGGCCGTGTTTCCCTTTGGTTTATTTCTTGACATCACCTTGCACAGAGTAAAGTTACCAAGAGCTTTAGGTTGGCAGAACTGTGGGTAACAGAGCAACAAGTGTGAAGAGTTGCTGGAGACAGCTGGTAATTGTGGGCAGAAAGATGTAGAGTTAGCTGGAGGGAGTGGCATTTGGGTACGTCTACACGGCACTTTCATTTCGAAATAACACTCGTTATTTCGAAATAAAAGAAATTAGGTCTACATGACGTTTTCTTATTTCAAAAGGACGGATATCGTCGTTCCGAAAAAGTAAAACCTCGGTGTTTTCGAAACGGCCGTTATTTCGGAAGGGATATTTCGAAATAACACCGTTTAGACCTGTTGTTTCGAAACAACACCATAGTTTTGAAACAACTGTTTCGAAACAACAGGTCCAAATGGCTTTATTTTGAAATATCCCTTCCGAAATAACAGCTATTTGGATTGCAGGCTTTCCCTTAATTCGAATTAACTTATTTCGAAATAACTCATTTCGAAATCCTTATTTTGAAATAACCATGTGTGTGTAGACATTTTGAGTGATCTGCTGACCTGAAACAGTAGGTAGGGAGATTGAATAACTTGGGCTGCCATCGGAAAAATGATCATGTCTCACAGTAAATGCTAGCACTGTTAAGTGGCATGGAGTAGCATTATCTTAAGAGGGGAATGTGTTATTTACCTGCAAATGACAAACAAGGCCTTGAACAAGCTACACAGTCACTGCATCTGAGGACAGCTAGAAGCTCACTGTGGGTATGTCCATACTTAAAGCCTTTAAGTCAACTTAAGCTGAGCCCTGTCTACATTTAGAAATTATTATGTCAACTTAAGAAATTGCTTAAGTTGACTTAACTCCTGCCCTTAGAATCATGAACTCTACTATTTCACGATCACTTTCACTTTTAAGTTACCGTCCATTTACAAATTCTCAGCTAGTTCCTATCTGTTTGTCAAAATCAAGTTGAGACCAGCTTCTCCCCTAATAGCTTTCTCCACCTTTTGAAATAAAAAAAAAAATGGTAGGAGAAGAATGCTTGGCACAAGACACAGGTCAGGGGGTTCAGTCTCTCCACTATATTGTTCACTTTGCCAGGGTAGGAAGGATGGGCTAGTGATGCAGGAGGGAGGGGCGATCCAGGTTGGGGGGGGGGGCATAAGACCTAAGTACATTTCCTTGTCTCTGCTGACACTTCCTTTGTGAGCCTGGACGTAGCAAAGTGTCTTCTTCAAAGTAATTTAGAATAGAATCATAGGGTTGGAAGGGACCTCATGAGATCATCAAGTCCAATCCCCAGGGAACTGAACCCAGGACCTTCTGCATATTAAGCCGAGGTGCTAGAAAGTGTCTGATGAAGTGGGATTTTCGCCCACAAAAACTCATGCAATAAATAAATTTGTTAGTCTTCAAGTGCCACAGGACTCCTTGTTTGTTTGTTTGACTAAACTAGACTAATATGGCTGCCCCTTTGGATCTGGGCATGTCTGTTTCTCTATGCTTCAGCTCCCTGTTTGTCCAGTGGGGGGAACTTGGACTGTAACAGCAGGATTAAAGGAGAGACTAGTCAGAACTGGGAGGGAGGGAGGTATCTAATCAGTATCTTAAGTGTCTAAACACTACTGTGAGAAGTATGCAGAATAAGCAGAAAGAACTCAAAATGCTCGTAGCTAAACATGACTGTGACATAGTTGGCATCACTGAGACTTGATGACTAGTTCAGATGACTGGAATATTAACATAGCGAAGTATAGCTTTCTTAGGAAGGACAGTCAGGGAAAAAAGGGAGGTGATGTTGCCTTGTATATTAAAATGTGTATACTTGGGCAGAGGTGGAGACAGAAATAGGAGACAAAGTCTCTGGGTAAAAATAAAAGGAGTTAAAAACAAGGGTGATGTCATTGTAGTGGTCTTCTCCAAGCCACCTAACTAGGGAGAGGGGGCAGATGAGGCTATTTTGTCAGCAATGAAAAAAATCATCCAAAACACAGGACCTGGTGGTGATGAGGGACTTCAACTACCCAGACCTCTGTTGGGAAAATAACAGTGCAAGACACAGGTTATCCAACAAGTTCTTGGAATGTATTAGAGACATTTTTTCATTTCAAAAGATGGAGACAAGAATGCAGCAGATCTGCTCTCCTCCTGCCCAAAAGATAAACCCTGATACCTGAGGCTTGTACAAAAGGACTGCTTCCAGCTCTTTGGGACAAGGCAAAAGAAAACTTCTGGTGCTATTTCTTGGGAGAAAGAGGGGCCCCACTGGGCTGCGATTCTGTGTGAAAAGCAGAAACACAGGAAGTTCTGTGTTATAGTGCACCTAAAAGTCCCCAAATCCTTTAATTATGATAGTTATTGCCAGTTTTCTGTGAACTCATTCTATTTTGCCATCATCTTTTTTTCTGGGGGAAAATTTGCATGAATAAAGATTGCAGGATTGGAGCCAGGCCTGGGAATAGATTTGCTGAGACACGTGGAAATGAAACAAATAGGAAGGACCAAATATTTGCTCCCTCTCACAGATTGCAAACTGCAGAATTAACTTGTTCCCCAGTTCCCAGGAATTCTCAGGAAATGAATGCCAAAAATCACAAATGAAAAGCAGCAAGGGCCCCTGCTCCCTGGATGTGAATTCCAGGCTGGCTTAAATGTGAGGGAAGTAAAAGCTTTCCCAGGCAGGAGATCTGAGCCTCCATCGAGCGAAAAGTATTAAAAATGCAGACTTTTGTTGCCTTCAGTGGGCCTATATGTTTGTTTAAAGTTGGATTCAAACTTATGCACCTTGCTGAATCAGGGCTTGAGGAACCCCAGCCTTCTGCAGTTTTTGTATATCTGCATTTGCCATAAGGGGTTGTCATGATGGTTCCACTAGAAGTCTAGTGAGATATTTTTACGGGAGCCACAACGCTACAGGACAGATGCAGCCTCCTCCTTCTTTATCTAGCTTGACTGCTGCAGCTGTGGGGACCTGAAGCCAGAGATGAAGAGATGAGTTAAAATCTATTGAGAGGCTATTGGTTAGCTCTAAGAGGAAGGGCTGGGGACACCCTTGAATTCATTCTGTCTAGGTCTGTCTTCCAAAACTTGTCACAAATGGCCACATTCCCATGATGCACTGCCTTTTCCCTCCAAGAGGTTCCCGTGAAGCTTCATGGGAAATGCAGTCCAATTAAGTAGTGTATAGAGGAAAATAGGCGCACATAAATCCAGCAATGGGACACAAGGGCAGAATTTCTGAATGGATTTTTTTTTTGGTAAAATGTTTTGATTTTTGTCTAAAGATGTTTGGGTTTTGAATTTCATTTCAAACCAGATTATTTTCAGTGGACCAGCCACTCTCTTTTCCCAATCAGCTTGACTCCCTGCTAATCCCACCTCCTTGATAAATGTTAATTGATTTGGCCGCACCCTGCCTCTTAAGGTATTCTTGTCATCCCCCCATTGGATAACAGGGATCTGCTGAAGCAGAGAAACTGATGTCCCCGGGCTCACACAGGAAGTGTCGACAGAGACAAGGAAATGAATTTAGGGCTTATGGGTCCCCCTAGCCTGGACCTCCTTTCCCCCCCACATCACTAGCCCATCCTTCCTCCCCTAACAAAGTGAACTAGTCATGCCGTATAGGAGAGAAGGCTGATGAGCAACCTAAGTACAGAGAGGAGAGAAGAACCTAAAAAGAAAAATAACAGGAACACAAAGTAGAAAATACCCACATTGAATGAGCTATGGAGAAATGGTGGTAAGGAAGAAATTGTGGAACAAAAACCAGAAAATCAGAGCAAACATGGAGTGGGGATCCTTCAGCAGCAGTGAAGAGCAGTGCGTGTGGATCTAATGAATGTGTATGTAAGGGAGTGTGCAAGTCCCCACTCAAGTACCAGGGCTGGACAAAGGGAGATGAGAGAGTAGGTCTGTTTGTTGTGAATCCTGGGGGCCAGAATCAAAGAAACAGACAGGAGTCCCCAGCTCTTGCTAGAAAATTCCTGCACCAAGCTTGATTATTCAGCACTACAAGACAGAGGACAAGGGCTTCACTTTGTGTGTCAGAGAGAGAGACAAGACAGGGGAACAGGAATCAGAAGAGACTGAAGCAACTTACAGCAGGCAAGACAATAACTGGGAATAAGATGATGAGCAGCCTCATGAAAAAAAGTGACTACCTGTGTCATTTAAAACCAGGTTAAACAAAGTGCTAGAGATATGCTCTAGGAAAGAATCCTGCAGTGCCATGGGAGGGATGTGGACAGACTAGAGAACTTCAAATGTCTTTTCCGTCTCTGTCGTCTACAATTCTGTGACTGCAGAATTGACACCAACAGCAGCAGTGGTGGCGAATTTCTCTCCTAGCCATTGGGACACTAGATAATATGAAATCCTACCCTGTTTAGGGAGCTATATATTAAAACCAAACACACACAAAAGCAAGGGCCAATCGTGAAAGAATACAAATGTGGAGTAAATAATGAGTTTGTGTCAGCCAAACCCTCCTGCAGCTTGATTAAATTCATCTGCAATTCTACCACTGATTTGTCTTAGTAATAATGAAGAAGTCTTTGCACTAATTGTTGCGCTTTTCATCTGTGGATCTAATTAGGAAACACAAAGCGAATTACTTAAATCTGTAGAAGAAAATGAGAAAGGTCCCTGTGTGGATGGAAGAGCATGCAATAGGCTTATGAAATAAGACTAGCTATATTTTTGGTTTTGAAAACTGACAAGTATGCATTTATCAAAACACTCTTGACATGGCTCGTAATGATGGAGGAAGGAATAGAAGAGAAAACTCTATTACACACATTATGATGAAGATGAGGGAGAGGAAGGATAGGCTTGTAATAGCCATTGGATTTGAATACATGTCATCTTGGCTCCTGTGAGTCCTGGGATGTCTATGGCATTTGGATATGAAATTTTAGCCTATTCAGTAGTGGGAAATGATTCCTCTTAACTGAGGCAACAAATTTGGGAGGAATGCTGGAGATGGGTGCAATGAGGTGCCCAGTGCAGTAATGAACTTAATACTGGAGAAGCTGGTAGGATCCTTAGGAAGACTTCTCTTTTCTTTGTGGAGGGCAGGACACCCAGAATGGGTTCTCCCCAAGAGAGGGACCTGAGTCTTGGAAAGAGTCATGGTTCAGGTATGACCCAGTCAGCTCCCATTGGCCCCTGAAAATCCCAAGGAGAGGATGAACAGCCTCTGGTATGTTAGAACAATGCGGGTAAAGGAAATCCACAAGACCTATCTGTAATTTCAGGATAGGGCTCGCTCAAAGGCCTGGATGAGCCAGGATGGGGAGCAAGCTGTGGCTGGATAAGGCATCATCCTCTCCTATGGTGCAGTGGTGACTCTGAATGTGAGTTGAGCCCTTCCTAAGCTAGGCATTGCTTGTAACTTGCTCTCCACAGGGGTAGCAGGGTTGGTGCTCCACCTTGGCCAGTGCTTAGCAGTTGATTTAGAGCTAGTGGGACCCCGAGGAATCTGAAAGTTTAATTAAAATAAAGCATTGCAAAGGCCCCTGGTAGGTGTTAATGTGAAATAATTTCTGCTTGGTACGCTGAATATGTCAAAGTGAAGAAATTCAGTGAAGTGTGGGTAAAATGACAGGAATGATTATGACTCTCTTAAGGATAGGCTCCCCATGTGAAGGACCATATCTCTTAACTGTGGAGAAATTTATTTTAGATACTCATACTGGATTGTTGCTGGACCACTTTAACAATCCTAGCTCCCCCACTGCAAGTTTTGATCATAGAATCATAGGGTTGGAAGGGACCCCTCGAGGTCATCTAGTCCAAACCCCTGCCAAAAAAAAAGCAGGACCACTCCCATTAGATCATCCCAGTCAGTGTTTTGTCCAGCTGGGACTTGAACACCTCCAGAGATGGAGATTCCACCACCTCCCTAGGCAGCTTATTCCAATGCTTCACCACTCGCCTAGTAAGGAAGTTTTTCCTAATATCCAGCCT
>ML681984.1:5506197-5518691 GCA_007922195.1 Podocnemis expansa
TTCCTCCAAGTGTTTCAGGATGGATTCTTTGAGAAGCTGCTCCATGATTTTTCCAGGGATTGAGGTGAGGCTGACAGGTCTGTAATTCCCTGGATCGTCCTTTTTGCCTTTCTTGAAGATAGGTACTATATTTGCTTTTTTCCAGTCCTCTGGCACCTCCCCCGTTCGCCACGAGTTTTCAAAGATAATGGCCAACGGTACTGCTATCTCATCAGCCAGCTCCCTCAGCACCCTCGGATGCAGTTCATCCGGCCCCATGGACTTGTGCACATCTAGTTTCTTTAAGCAGTCCCTAACCTGACCTACTGTCACCAATTCATTGAGACCTGCCCATTGTCACAGGCATGCATGTTCTAGAATGAGTACAGAGTCTATGGGAAGCTAGCACTGTACTTCATCGGCAATAAACCTGGTTGGATGCCTCAGCTAGTGAATCCAGTGGGTTTATTGGGCAGTTCAGTCAGAGTCTGCTGTACTGGCTACCTGGCCAGAGTCAGCACAGTACTCATAGGGAGAACACCCACCCAGCCAACACAACGCTTGACAACATGTGCATATTGTATCAAAGGATGACTGGCTAGGCTTGCCCTTTACATATTCCACAGAGACTCTGGTGGATAAGATTTTAATGTACAGTGATTCTATTCCCAATCCCAAATTGCGAAGGGATGAAGAATTTACATGGTGGAGAGTTTTGAAATGTTAAGGGGTGGGTGTTAGTTATTTTAAGAATGGTATAATTAATAATTCATTTTTAAAGCTGACTTGCTTGGCCAAGTCTTCATTTATTGTCACATTGCAACTGAGTGTGAACGTATACCCTACTCCAGAGATGCTTGCTGGAGAGCGAATGAAGGTCAATGCATTGTGTGGGTGGTGCAGTAAGTTTAGAGAAGCCATTCCACATGTAACAGGGCAGTGCTTGAAGAGTAGAGAAGCCTGTGTTAGTAGAAAATGGAATATTGAAAGCTTTGATTAATAAAGACAATAAATGATGATGGAGGACATTAGTAGAGCCATGCTTTTGGAATAAAGAGGGGAATTTCTGGAAGCCAGGTGTAATCTTTGTAAAAGGTGGTAAAGTTTCTGTGGTGGACTCCATAGTCCATTTGGAGGACAATGGTGGTAATTTGGAGGTAGCCTACTGGGATAAACTGGAACACTGCTCTGAGCTAGAGGAGGAGATTAAGATGATCTCTGGAGGTCAGACCGTATACTTATTTGGGTTCTTAATTGGGACACATGGTAAATGGAGCAAGGATAATGATGATTTACTAGAGCTCCTGGGCATGGGAAGAAGCAAGCAATTTAACAAAAAAGTCCTGGCAGGCTTGTGATATATGCCACTGCTGATACACTGGCTGTGTTTAGGGAAAAGTAGTCACCTCAAAATCCCATTCCATGTATTTTACTAATCCTGAGTATTTTTCTTTAACTTCTCCATATCTTAAATTTAATCAATGGGACTTTAGTTATTTGTACTGTTGTTTCCATTGGCTAATATTTTACTTTTCCTTTGAAATATATACCTATTTATATATTGGTTTTAAATTATCTAGGTTTAAGAATCTACTTTAAGTTGTTTTTTAATCAGAGTTAGCCTTGCACTGTCCACAAACAATAATCAGGAAATGGCAAGTAGTTAGGTCTGTGCACAATTAGCCAACTGCTTTGCCATCTAATTAGTGATGTACCTGACTAGATGAAACAGATTCCCATTATTCCTACGAGCTCCTCCTCTTAGGTTGAAGGAGAGGCTTGGAGCTGTGAACAGGCTTGTAGCTGCCCACTTTTCAAGGACTAAAATATGTCAGTGGAACCATTGACTTCACTGGGACTCTTGATATGTTTAAAGAGAGACACATGCCTTCTTGAATCAGGACAAAAGAGCTTGATCCTGCTTCCATTTGAAGTCAATGGCAAAACATATGGATTTCACGGCCATAGAATCAGGTCTCAAATTAAGTGAGGCTACTCATGAGATCTTGGGGATTATGGGGGCCTTCATGGTCATCCTATCTGAGCTCCTCACCTTCTCCATTGTATTTATTCTCACCACACCCCTGCGAGGTCAGTAGATGTTATTATCTACTGCCAGGCAACACACAAGGGAGAATTGCATGGATCAAGGATGTGTACCCAGGCCCCCAACTCCAAGGCTAATTCTCTTGCTCCTCCTGAAGAGATTAACGAATAGAAGAACATCCATGCCTGATCAGACCCATGGTCCATCTAGCTTTGCAGTATCATGATCAGTGTTAGATGCTTCTCACAGCTGGATGTTTAGGGACATCCAGAGTATGGGCACATAACTGAATATTTGCCCATAGTACAACTGTAGATTAAATTTAAACAAATCTAAATAAAGAGTTCTGCCGTTAATTCACTGACGTCCAATGTCATATGCCATCCCATTATTCTTATGACTAAGGTTGTCCAAGGAATTTCAATTTATCATCATCGTCTGGTATTGACGAGTTTGGTCTAACTGCTTGCCACCCCTTCAAGAAAGATGGTGTCTGAACCAACCAGCTTTCAGTCTGAGAGACAAGCTAGGAAGATATACAAACATATAGTTTAAAACATACAGTGAACTTTAAGGTTGATGGTGTAGTTCAGACCTTTTCTTATTCTTTTAATAGTATCTCTCTTAAAAAAAAAACAAAAAAAAAAACAAAACTATGGAGGATATTTGCTAACCGACCATCTGATCTACAATAAATTGAGTGAAAGTTAATATGTAAAAAGAAATCCAAACTTCACAGAGGTCAGCATTTCCTGGTTAAGGTATGCACAGTTTCTCTAGGAGCAGAATTGACTTAGGATCTGTTGTCTGGTAGCTACGGGGGTATAGGCAAAAGCACAGCTGGTGAGGTTGGAAGCAAGCTGTGAATTTACCTATTTATTTTAGAAAGGTCACTGTGACAAACCGTCTTATCAATTGAGTTACATTTTTAAGGCTATTTCCATAAGGAAATGGGACTAGAAATGTAGTTTTTAAATAGAAAAAGAAGGTTTCAGCTTCCAACAATCATTTGATATTTATAACTCCCTTGGAATCTGTGATGGACCATTCAGATGTTCTTAATTCAAAGGAGAATAACTTCCCAAATATGTCTCTTCCTCTGCCCCCCCCCATTAAAATAAGTTCTGTGCACTTGAGGCTTGATCCAAAGGCTACTGAAGTTATTGGAAGTGTTCCATCTCATCATGAACTTCACTTGAAGTTTCTAGGACAAGCTGTTTTTGAAATACAGCGTATGAAGGAAGAAAAAAAAAAAGTATTAGTGGAATCTTCACAGAGAAATTTGGCCCTGTATATGAAAAATGGCTTATCCAAATTAACTCAGGTTTCAGGGGGGAAAAAAAAAAAGTTTCTGTTTCATAGAAGCCACACATACAAAAAAAAGTGGAAAAAGAACATTTATAATTCATGCAAAGTGTGACTGGAAGGATGGAAGGAGAAGACAAAATTAACTGAGTAAGGATAGAGTCAACGTCAGCTGTTTCCATAAATAATGCACAAAACAGGTCTCTTCATTCACAGAATCATAGGGTTAGAAGGGACCTCGTGAGGTCATCTAGTCGAACCCCCTGCCAAAAAAAGCAGGACCACCTTCACTAAATCATCCCAGCCAGGGTTTTGTCTAACCATGCTTTAAATATCTCCAAGGATGGAGATTCCACCACTTCCTTAGGTAGCCCATTCCAATGCTTCACAACCCTCCTAGTAAGGAAGTTTTTCCTAATATCCAGCCTCAACCTCCCCAGCTGCAACTTGAAACCATTGTTCCTTGTTCTGGCCTCAGTTACTACTAAGAACAGCTGAGTCTGTCCTCCTTGGAGCATCCCTTCAAGTAGTGGAAGTTTGCTATCAAATCCCCCCTCAGTCTTCTCTTCTGCAGGCTAAATACGCCTTGTTCCTTCAGTCTATTCTCATAAATCATGTACTCCAGCCCCTTGATCATTTGTGTTGCCTTCTGCTAGACTCTAATTTGTCCATATTCCTTTATGCTGGGGAGCCCAAAACTGGACATAGTATTCCAAATGTGGCCTCACCAGTGCTGAATAGAGGGGAACAATCACATCCCTCGATCTGCTGGCAACACTTCTGCTGATGCAGCCCAGTATGCCATTGGCCTTTTCTGGCAGCAAGCGCACACTGCTGACTCATATCCAGCTTCCCATCCACCATGGCCCCCAGGTCCTTTTCTCCAGTGCTGCTACTTAGCTGATCGCTCCCCAGCCTGTAGCGGTGCATGGGATTTTTCCGTCCCCAGTGCAGGACTTTGCACTTGTCCTTGTTGAACCTCATGAGATTTCTTTTGGCCCACTGCTCCAATTTGTCAACGTCTCCCTGAATCCTGTCCCTGCCCTCCAGTGTGTCTCCCGTTGCCCCCAGCTTGGTGTCATTGACAAACTTACTGAGTGTGCAATCTATCCCATCATCCAGATCATTAATGAAAATGTTGAACAGAACTGGCCCCAGGACTGACCCCTGGGGCACACGCTCGTTGCTTGCTGCCAATTAGACATGAAGCTATTGATTCCTACATGCTGAAACCATTGATCTAGCCAGTCCACATATCCAACCCATACTTCCTTAACTTGCCAGCTAGAATGCCATGGGAAACCATATCAAAAGCCATGCTAAACTCGAGGTATATCACGTCAACGACTCTTCCCACATCCACAAATCCAGTCATCTCATCACAGAAGGCAGTGAGCTTGGTCAGGCATGATTTACCTTTGGTGAATCCATGCTGACTGTTCCTGATCACTCTATTTTCCTCCAAGTGTTTCAGGATGGATTCTCTGAGAATCTGTTCCATGATTTGTCCAGGGATTAAGGTGAACCTGACAGATCTGTATTTCTCCGGATCCTCCTTTTTCCCTTTCTTGAAGATAGGCACTATATTTGCTTTTTTCTAGTCCTCTGGCCCCTCTGCCATTTGCCAGGAGTTTTCAAAGATAATGGCTAGCATTACTGCTATCTCATTGGCCAGCTCCCTCAGCACCTTCAGATGCAGTTTGTCCGGCCTCATGGACTTGTGCCAATCCAGCTTCTTTATGTAGTCCCTAACCTGACCTTCTGTCACCAAGGACCTCTCTTCTCTCCAATCTGCTATACCCAGTATAGTGGGCCGGGAGCTGGCCCTCCCTGGGAAAACTGAAGTAAAAAAAGCATTGAGCATTTCAGCTTTTTCCTCATCCTCCACCATGAGGATACCTTCCCCATTCAGTAAGGGACCTACACCATCCCTGATCCTCTTCTTGTTATTGATATAGTTGTGGAACCCCTTCCTGTTATTCTTTACATCCCTTGGTAGATGCAACTCCAATTGTCCTTTGGCCTTTCTAATTTTATCCTTGCAGTCCCAAGCAATGTCTTTGTATGCCTCCTTAGTCATCTGTCCAAGCTTCCACTTCCTGTAAGCATTCTTTTTATGCTTTAGGTCAGTGCAGAGTTTTCTGTTAGGCCACGCTGGGCACCTTCCACATTTGCTGTTCTTTTTGCTCATTGGAATGGTACCTTCCTGTGCCCTTAACAGGGTTTCTTTAAAATACAGTCAGCTCTCGTGGACGTCCTTCCTCTTCAGATCAGCCTCCCAAGGGCTCCTGCCCATCAGTTCCCTGAGGGAGCCAAAATCTGCTTTTCTGAAGTCCAGGGTCTGTTTTTTGCTTCTTTCCTTTTTTCCATTAATCAGCACCTTGAACTCTACCATCTCATGGTCTCTGGTGCCCAGGCTGCCATTGACTTCTACTTACCCAATCAATTCTTCTCTGTTTGTGAGCAGCAGGTCAAGAGGTACAAGGCCCCTAGTAGGTTCCTCCAGCATTTGCACCAGAAAGTTGTCCTCAACACGCTCCAAAAACCTCCTGTTTTATTATGGCATGAGTCATAAACTGGGATTGTAACACAAAAAATTTTAAGTTCTTGCTTTTAGTGTGCAAGAAAGTTTTCACTTTTTGAAGAAACACAGTACAGTTCTTGGTTTTGATATGCACTGATCATTGGAGAGAAAGCATGGATGACAGAACTCACTTTTAGCTTTTACTCTATATATTTAGTTAAAGCTTGGGACAGAGTAGTTTCCTGGGAATTGGCCTTGCTAGACGGAATGAGATTTCTAGAAGAGGGGACTTCTTGCATGCTTTTTGTGACCATCTCTGTTCCAAGTCTGAAACACACGTGTAAATAAATCATGTTATACCTCAAGTATACTTACGAGCAAAGCAGACTGTGGCAGTGGCTAAAGAAGCAGTCTAGGGTGAGGAGCCAGGAGTGGGAAGTTGCTGGACTCTAGTGGTGAATGACTGTGTACGACTGGGGCCTGCAGGGAAAGCAGTCCAGGGAGGTGTAAGACGTGGAGTGACTGGAGGGAGGTGGAGGTGATTAGGGTTCCTAGGCTAGGGCCTGGAGAAGTGGGGAGGACCCAGGCCCCACTCTGTTCCCCCAGCATGCCAGGAGTGGCACAGGTGCCAGGAACAACACAGACTTGCTGGCCATTGACTTTTATTTAATGGCCAGGACCAAAGCAAGCTGGACTGAACCCCAGAAGGAGTGACTGACGGGACTTGGCTGGAGGGTTAAGATTCCACAAGGGGACTCAGAAGTGGAGTCCAGCATGGACAGAGGTGGAGCACAGACTACCAGCAGTGGGACCACTTGAGTGAACTCCCCAACACCACCAACAGGAGGTGCCCTGGAGGTAGGTCACGTGCAGCAAATGCTTACAGTAACATAAGGTGCAGATACACATTGTAATACAGCCAAAACAATGAGGCTATGTCTACACTTAGATTGTTAAATCAATTTAACTTAAGTAATTAAATCAAACTAATCATTAAACCAATTTAAGTTAAATTGACTTAACATGCCCACACTAGAAACCCAAACTGAACTAGCATGTCCATGCACAGGACTTGCTAGTTTGATTTAGGAGAGGGACACCATGGGAGGTGTGGCAAGATGGCCCCCAGGAAGGGCCATTCCTCCAATCAATATATAGAAAGAGGAGGATACCCTGGGAGGAAGAAATCAAAAAAAGTGTTAAATCTAAATAATGTGGCTATGCTGTTCTTTCAATATAACAGTTTTGATATAACCTTCATTTTGCTATAAAACCAGGTTTTACTATTTTGAAATGACCATTCCTTATTTTGAAATGAGGGTGCTCCTCATTTCAAAAATAAGGAAACCTAGTGCAGACATGGACCACTTTAAATTGAATTAGTCATCATTATTTTGATTTAGAGTTTAAGCGTAGACATACCCTGAGAGTTTTGTGTTGCCTTAAAGGCTAACAAATTTCTTCAGGCATAAGCTTTTGTGGGCTCAAACCCACTTTGTCAGGTGAAGTGGGTTGGAGCCCACAAAAGCTTATGCCCGATGAAATTTGTTAGTCTTTAAGTTGCCACAGGACTCTCCCTGTTTTTTACTGCACATAGACTAACATGGCTACTCCTCTGGAAATTTTCACATTGTAGTACAGATACATTTAATGCCATTATTGATGCATAGAAACACATAAATGAGGTTGACATTGTCATGTTGTGTATGCGGTTGCAATGAAAAAATGGATTGATTTTTAAAAGCAGTAGCTGGAAGCTGTGATGGTGGCAACAATGAAAATTGTAAGAAATTGAAAAGATTGGCAAAAGAAAACAATGCTGCAAAGAATAGATTGCTTTTGGATTCACATCTACAAATAGCAATTCCCTTCAAGCTTTGTGTTTCCTTTGTGGAGAAACTCTATCAAATAGAAGTGCAATGCGGACATGTTTGCAATGACATCTGAAGAAAAAACACCCTGTGGATGTGGGTAATACGACAGAATTTTGTGAAAGAAAGCTTTGAGTTCGAGGCTTCCTAGCATTAAATGGGGAAAAAAATGCTTTGGTAAGCACTATGCCATGAGTATGTAGTGCAAGTAGTTTTCAAGTGAGGTGAAACTTGGGGTTGGCAAGACAAATCAGACCACTGAAAGAGGTACAATACTCTCCAAAGGCTGAGAACCATGGAGCTAGGGACATACAGGGTAACAAGAAAACATTTTACAAATTAGAAGCAAGAAGGCGGCCAAGGACAGAGTGGACCCATTACTCAATGAGGTGTGAAAGACAATAACAGAAAAAGCAGCACTGACTGAAGTGTTAAATGCTTTTTTTTTGTTCCAATTCTTACCAAAATGTTAGGAGTGATCAGATGGCTAATATAGTGAACATCCGTGTCAGTTGGTTTGACTCTGAGGCCAAAATACAGAAAGAACAAGTTAAGAATTATTTAGATGAGTTAGATGTGTTCAAGTCTAAAGGGCCTCACAAAATACATCCTAGAATACGTGAGGAACTGACTGAAAAGATTGTTGAGCCAGCAGCAATTATCTCTGAAAACCTGTGGAGGACAGGAGAGATCTCAGAGGACTGGAACTGGGCAAATATCAATAAAAAGCAAATCTCGGTAATTATAGGTTTAAATTTGGTACCTGGAAAGATAATGGAGCACATAATCAAATGATCCATTTTTAAGCATCTAAAAATGAATCAGGTGATAAACAGTCAACATATATTTGTCAAGAACAGATGACATCAAACCAACAGAACATCTTTCTTTGACAGGGTAAGAAGCCCTATGGATTGTGGGGAGCCATAGAGGTGATAGCTTTTGACTTTAGCAAGGCTTTTTGTGCTTTCCTCACATGACCACCTCGTAAACAAAGTAGGGAAACATAGCCTACACAAACATCCTATGAGATGGATGCATCCCTCAGAGAATACTTATCAATGGTTTGCAGACAAGTTGGAAGGGCATTCTGAGCAGGATCCAGCAGGAATCTGTCCTATGTCCAATTCTATTCAATATCCTTATAAATGATTTGGAAAATGGAAAAGAGCACACTTCTGATGTTTGTAGAAAACACCTAGTTGCGAAGCATTGCAGGCACTTTCGAGAAGAGGATTAGAGTTCAAAACAGTCTTGACAAACTGGAGAAGTGGTTGGAAAATAGCTGGAAGAAATCCAATAAGGACCACTACAAAGTACTCCAACTAGGAAGGAATAATCAATTGCACAAATACAAAATACCTCAAAACGAGCACTGCAAGAAAGGATCTGGGTGTCATAGTGGATCACTAACCAAATATGAATAAAAGTAGTAATAGTATTGCAAATAAATGCAAGTATCCATCTGGGACGATGGAGCTTTGTAAGCAAGACATGAGGAGTAATTTTTCCTTTTACTCAACACTTAAGGCTTCAACTGGAGCATTGTGTCCAGATCAGAAAACCCCACTTTGGAAAGATGTGGACGACTGGGACAAAGTCCAGAGAAGACCAATACATATGAGTAAAGCTCTAGACAAACTGACCTACCAGGAAAGATTGAAAAAAACTGGGTTTGTTTAGTTTGGAGAAAAGAAGATTAAGGGGAAAACATAATAAGCTGTCTGAGTACATAAAGGGTAGCTATAAAAAAAAAAAAAAAAAAAAAAAAAAAAGAGGGTTATAAATTGCCCTTATCTGCTGAGGACAGGACAAGAAGCAATGGGTTTATATGGCAACTAGAGAGCTTTAGGTTAGACATTAGGCAAAACTTCCTGTGAGTTAAGGGTAGTTAAGCAAAGGATTGAATTACATTAAGGAGTTTGTAGAATCTCCATCATTGGATGCTTTTGAGAACAGACTAGACAAACACCTATCAGAGATGTCAGAGGGCTCCCAGCTGTGTGCAACACACTGTGCTACTGCTGCCCCCCATGCTGCCAAATATATCTCCATGTAAAAGGGATTTTTCAGCAACTGGAGGCTTGCCCAGCAGCCCCCAAGACCATGAAGCAGCTGATTTTGCAGGAGCTGCTACAGCTTCTGCTGTTAAAGTTGCCAGCAGCATAAAATCAGCCTGCTGCCACAGCTCTCCTTGGGCTCTCAGCAGCAGGCTGATTTCCTGTGACACGCTCAGCCACTGTGCCACGACACGCTTTTGTGTTGCGACACAGTGGTTGAGAGCCACTGAAATAGATGACACGTCGAGGTCCTTTCCAAGCCTACATTTCTGTGATTCTGTGCCCACGACTTGCACTGTGAAAGTTCAGAATGTCTTGCTCTTCATTAATTTAGCACAAAGCATTATTGCAAAGCTAACAAACCATTATCTGTGTAGGAAAGCTGAGCAGATAGGTGCCAAATGATACAGGCCACTGTTAATTACAGACACACAAATCTTCTAAACTGGAAGCAAGCTGTTTCTTTACTCCTGAAACACTTTTCATTTCCTCTCTCTGGGGTCCCCTTGCAATCTGATTTTGCTTGTAATCTGACACATTTATTGACAGCCCTTATATATTCGGTGGGATCCTTATTGCATTGTTCTTCACTTGAATCTCCATGGAATCATTAAAGTGCTGTAACCTGACACCTCCTCCTGGCACTATTGCTGGTTTTGAGCAGTCCTTTATTGCTTTACACAAATCTCACGAGCAGGTGAGAACTTTATTTCTCCATGGTGATTGGGCTTCATTCTGGTCCCTTGATGTTCTGATAAACCATTTTCCCTTATCTCTGCTCCTTCCTCTCCATGTTTACAGTGATAAACTCTCTCCTCATTTGGATTTGGGTCTGAGCTTCAGAACCAGTTTTTATTTTGACAATGAGCAGAACAAACTTATGGATCCAAATACTCTGTGGAAGTTTCATTCTGAATTCAGATCTTGGTCTTGCAGTTCAGGCCTATTGCTACAAACAAGCCATTCCACACTGCACCTGTAGCATGTCTTTTTAGAGAGAGACTGGTTCAGGGGTTGAATGAAGATTGAGATTAATTGAAGATTAAGCCTGTATGAGACAGTCTTTTCTGAGTCACCTACACACCAGCAACAAATGCTAAAGAGTGCTCACTTCCTTGTTGGGTACACCTGCATTAAAAGAGGTTGGATGCCTCCCAAGATAGGTAGAAACACACACTAGCGGTGCCTGAGCTGATGTTCTAAAAACAGGAGTATAAATGAGTGTGGCGCAGGTCAAAGCTCAGGCTAGTTTCCTAAGTACATATCTGGGAATTGGTGTGGGAATGTACTAAGGCAGCCATCAAGAACCTTAATACACAAGGAGCAAAGACAGGGAGAGACAAAGAAGGCTGCTCCACAAGGCAGAGAGGCACCATCCACCCCTACGTTGCTCTAGAGGTCTGTTCAGGTCTAATTTTCAAGCCAGACTCAAACCTGACTAGACCATAGCTATCTGAAAGTGACCCATGCCAAGTTCCAAAAGGGCAGCCATGTTAGTCTAGTTCAGGGAAAAAAAAAAAAAAAAAGCAAGGAGTCCTGTAGCATTTAAAGACTAAAATTAATTTATCACATGAGCTTTCATGGGAGAAAATCCCACTTCATCAGATACTTTGAACATGGGGAACTTACAGAATGGGTTGAAAATAAATGCAAGGGAGTGTAAGTCATGGGATCAGGTCATACCGTAACAGCAAATCAGAGCAGTTAAGGTTCAAACACTGGCAAACAGCACATAGAGGAGGATGAAGTCAAATCACCTGTTGCAAATTGGTAAAGAACCCATAGTCATGATTTATTCCTGCTTTCCCACAATTTGAATAGGCATATCAGTTCTAATTCAGCTGTTTCTCTTTGAAGTCATGATATTCCATTGACTTGCTTGAGCACAGCTATTAACAAATCATCAACAGAGTGATTAGAAAGATGGAAGTGCTCAGCAACTGGCTTTTGAGTGTTGTGATTTCTGATGTCAGTTTTGTGCCTATTTATTCTTTTGCACAGAGACTGTCCTGTTTTCCCAATGTATGAGGTGTGGGGGCATTTCTGGCACATGATGGCATAAATCACATTAGTGGATGAGCAGGTGAATGAGCCCTTGATGGAGTAGCTGGATTGATTAGGTCCTGTGATGGTGTCTTTTGTGCAGAAATGTGGACAAAATTGGCAGCATGGTTTGTTGCAGGGGTGCGTGCCTGCTTTAATGTTTCAGTTGTTACGTCTGTAGTTGCTGGTGAGTATCTGTTTAAGGTCAGGGGGCTGTCTGTAGGCAAGGAGAGATTTGTCTCCCAAGGCTTGGGAAAGTGAGGGATCACCTTTTAGAATAGGCTGTAGGTCCTTAATGATCTGTTGTAGAGGCCTGACTTGAGAGTTGTATGTGGTGACCAGTGGTGCTCTATTGTTTTCTTTCTTGGGCCTCTTCTTGCTGTGCTCAAGCAAGTCAATGAGACATCAAGACTTTAAAGAGATACAGCCAAATTAGAACTGATATGCCAATTTAATTGTGTGGAAAGCAGCATTAAATCATTACTATGGATTCTTTTCCCACTACAACAGATGATTTGACTTCACCCTCCTCTATATGCTATTCCCCAGTGTTTCAATCTCAAGAACTCCTCTGATTTGCTGTTACAGTGTGACTTGATCCTATGTCTTACACTCCACTGCATTTATCTTCCTCTTAGGCTGTGTTCACACAGCCTCCTTATTTC
>ML681984.1:5519091-5672829 GCA_007922195.1 Podocnemis expansa
TTAGTCTTAAAGTGCCACACAACTCCTTGTTGTTTTTTTACTGGACTAGACTAACACGGCTATCCCTTTTGAAATGGGCAAAGTCACACAAGCCCCAGCCCCGGTGGGACCGTGCTCCAAGTCTTTAGTCTCTTGGCGGGGCTCAAGCACAGTCACCAGCAATGTCTTCTAAGGGACCTAGGGATTGACAGGGTCACAGGGAAGTTCACAAGCTGTGAGGAGACTCGGGCTAGGGGAAGGGATCAGTGGAGGCATGGGGTCACTCCACTCCACTGTGTCCCAGCTCAGGTCCCCAAAAGGTCCTGGGACTTTGGTGCTGGGGTCAGTGGGGTCCAGGCCACAACACAATGACCTCGGGGCACCTGAGGCTTCAGGGCAGGGGTCAGCGGGGTCCTGGCCACAACATGCTGCCCCTGGGATGTGGCTCCCCATGGAGGGTTGAGTCTTGCCCTCCCCTGGGTCACCCTGGGTCCCCAGCTCCAGCCAAACCTCATTGTCCATCTGCTCAGGGTAGTCCCCCAGAGGTAGGTTGTAAAAACCCTCCATTTCATCGGGCGGTGGCAAGTCCGGCTGTCTCTTTGGGAGGGGTAACTCCTCCAGGTTGCAGGAAGTGGGTGGAGGTGCGGGGTCCTCAGTGGCAAGGGGTGGCTCCTCCAGGTTGCAGGAGACAGGCAAAGGTTTGGGGTCCTCAGCAGCCAGAGGTAGCTCTTCCAAATCGCACGAGGTAGGTCAGGGTTCAGGGTCCCCAGCAGGTGCTGACTCAGGACCACTCGTTGGCCTCTCTACTGGCAGTCCCTCCTGCGGGTGTGGGGCAGCCCAGGGCTCAGGCATTGGGGCCCAGTCACTGCCTGTGGGCAGCCCCCACCAGACTGATGGGCCCAGGTCCGAAGGCCAGAGCCCAGCTCCTGCACAGGGTGGTGCAGGGTCAGGAGCAGGAAGAGCTACATCCTTCCCCTCCGCTGACCTGGCTTGAACTGAGCTGCCTGCCTCCCTTTTTATACTTCATGCCCCGCCCCTCCACTTCCGGGCTGATTGACAGTCCTTGCCTGGCTCCGCCCCCTGGCCATCTTGCAGCGGTTTCTGGGCTCTCCCTGAGGGGGGCCGTACCTCCTCGCTACAAGGCCAGATAATAATAGCAGTGGAAACTCTCATAGACTAGCTCTTTCAAACCCTTTCTGCCCGCCCTAGTGATGGTCTACGTCAGCTGTGCTGCATACTCTTTGATGCTCTTGTCCTTTACTAGTGCTAGTCAAAGAAGAAAAGCATGGCTGGGTGGTTAAGGGAGGTGAATGGGACTCCAGGAAGCCAGGTTCAATTCGTGGATAAGTCACTAAGACTTTGTGAGCTTTGGTTTCCTGTCCGTACCAGAAGATAATAGTATGCTCCTACCTCCCAGGAAAGTAGTGAAGAAGCATTAGTAAAAGCCCATGAAGTACTCAGACGATGCTTAAAGGGGTCTGCTTAAGTAGAAAGAACATGGCTGCCAATTAAGTTGTTTTTTTCCTTTCCTTTTTTGATAGTTAGGCACTTTAAATGAAAAATTCCATTTTGATTTTCAATTCAGTCACCTATCAGGGATGATCTAGAATTCTTAGGCCTGGCTTGAGGACAGGGGACTGGATTAAATAACCTCTCGTGGTACCTTGATGTCCTACAGTTCTACTCAATGTTTTGTCTGTGTGTTATGGAACCAGCTCAATAGTATTGGGATGGCGCAGCAGGATTATTATACAGCATCAGCTCTGTGCTAGTTATGGCTATGAAATCCTTCCTGTTAAAAAGGCAATGCTTTTAAGCGCTCTGTAATTTGCAGGCTTACACAGGTTGCCTTGAAATTTAGGGTGCTTCACAGGATGTGCAGGGTCAGAGATAGCAATCCATATTTGGAGTCATGGGAGCACGGGGTGTGCAAGATACAGGCACAAAAAAAAAAGACAACTCATTCTACCTTTTTTTTTTTTTTGTTGTTTTGTTTTTTTTTGCTTGGAGCTGAATGTGAAACAAAGGCCCTGATCATGCCTCAGAGGATCCCTATCACTCAAAGAGCATGGTACTGACAGCCTCTTTGGGGAAGTGATGTTGAAAACCTTAGCTGAAAAAGAGAAAAGTTGTCTTGATAGCCTAATTCTTTTTTGGTAGATGAATTACATTGTGCAGGTGCAGAAAAACCAGTGAAGACAGTTGCTAGCCAGCCTGTTTTCAAATTGATGTTCAGGAAGGACATGAGACATCACAGGACATTCTGAACTTTGCATTACTGAAGATTTTTGGCAGTTAATGAAGTTTTGTTTGGGAAACAGAAAGAGGTCACATCACCCATCTGCCTATGTCTCCTTATTTTGCCAATCTTTAAAAAGAGAGTCATTATTTCTCTCATTTGGAAGAGTAGAAAACACTGTAAAATTAAGGAAATATTGCAGAGTCTTAATTATCCAGATGTCATAGGGGAAGCTGACAAAATCAGAGAGTTAGTGACATTGTCAGTGTAATTAATAGACATAGTTTTGGGTAATAGGGAATTTCAGACAACATAACAGGGGCATAAATCAAGGTTACATTGTAATCACAAGTCCTACGTTTCACAGCTCTCATTTTTAAAAGCCCTTTTTAAACAGAAAGTCTGGCTTCAGTCAGAAAAAAAGGCATCTTGTGTATTGAATAGAGGATAATAGAATTAAGAATCCAGATGTGATTTAGGAGAATAAATAATAGAATATTTCTTGAGAGTAGTTAATTCAACTGGGTTAAAATCAAATTGCTTAAACAGGCTAAACATGGGAGAATTTTGGTTCTGTGCAGTTCTATAGAACTTTACCTATCTTAATAATTTGTGTGACATCCATTGGTCCATTTATCTAAAGCAGAACCTCACGTTAACATAGCGGCTATTTAAAAAGTCATTGTTGCCAACAGGAATCCCACGCTAGTGTCTCAGTGTCTTTCCCATTACACAGAATGGGATTCAACGCCATTTAAATATCACCATTTGGTAAACAATGGTAAAAAGATACGTTGCTACTGTAATCATTACTAAAAGATGGTGGCTTTCCAAATTAAGTTTTCAATGGGCATTGTGTAGGCTGTCTTCTCCCTCACTGGGGTCTGTCAGCATACAAATCAAAAGAGAATCTTCTTAGCTGTTAACTCTGCAGCCTCTGTCTGGGATCTGAGAAGTAGGCCGTGCTCTTTCTGGCTGAATAGAAACTAGCTCATTCTCCCATAGTTGTAATTTCATCAAGAAAAATACCAGATGTTACTGTAAGGAACACAAGGAAATATACAAGAAATAATATGGCACCATTTTCCACCTAATCAATTTTCCAACCATGGCTACCTTTTAAATTTCTGAGATACAGAATCATAAAGTTGGAAGGGACCTCATGAGATAATCTAGTCCAACCCCCTAGGGTTTGAACCCAGGCCCATCTGCATGTAAAGCAGCTGGACCAACCACCACACTATTTTCAGGGCTGATACTGCATGATGATTTAAAAGACTATAACAAAGTTTCAGAACTAATAGCTAGAGATTATCTCCCTGTTTTGGCTTCGAATTGCCATGTTATTCCACTGATTCATCAAGCTGAAATTTTGCAACTAATGATATTTTTCAGATTACCATTTTGTCCTTCCCATCATTTAAAAACAGAAAGCGGGCATGAAAAGAAAGCCTCATAGAGGTTATGAAATGAAGCACAAAACCACAGACAACTGGCTCAGCATAATTTATTCAAGAAGTTGCATCCTTATGCAATAAGTACTTGAATGTTTTTGTAGATGGCTGGTAGCCCTTGAACTGCTGGACAGGTGTCTCCTGATGATAGGTTTAGAGAATAGCTCGAGCACAGCCTGCCTGCCTCCCCATATGGTACCTGTGCTCTGTCCTTTGAGTCGCTGGTCCCAGACCTCAGCCCTCTGGCCAAGTCTTCTCAGTCCCTCCCTTCCAGGGTACAGTCTAGCCCAGGCTGTTCCACTTTGCCCCAATGGCTGCTGCTATTCTGATCACTGCTCTCTCACTGTTTGGGGAGGCAACAGCAGTTTAGTAGAATTTGTATTCCCAAGTAGCACTAACCCTGAAACATTTTTTCACTGTGACAAATGTCAGCAAAAATTACTTTTTTTAATGTCTTCTTTTTGGAAAATGTTAGGGTTTTCTATGAAAATCTGAAAACTAAAAATGATTCAGTTTTTTGATGACATTACACCCCTTCCCATTTTTTGGCAAAACTTAATTTTTTATTGACAATTTACAGTAGATCATTTGAGAGTCTACTGTACATTTAGTCAAAAAGTCATTTTTGACAGAAAATTTTCCACCAGTTTTGTTCTTTAGTCATGTATGTGCTCTTGAATATTTAATCCATTGGTGCATAATACATGTATTGAATGTACTGGGGTTCAAAATCTAATCCTCTGAAGAGAATAAAGACACATGCTTTCATTTGCATCATGCATACATGAAAGCGTATGGGTACTAAACTTCTGCTCAGTTGCACTCATGAAGTTACATGTATACAGTTTAACTATAGAAGAAATTTGACTCTGTATTAGACTTGCACAACACATGCCTGTTTTGGAGTGATGCAGTCTCTGCCTCCATTTCCTTTGCATGGAGTCGGGCTCCCTTAGTTTCATTTGGCAAAAAAAGCAAACTCAAAGCAAAACTCAGTTGACAACAATAATGTAAAGTTCCATAGAAGTGCTAAGAATTTTTATTATGATAATCATTTTGTCTCCTCAACAATTTCTCATTATTAATAAAGTTGGGACAAAAGCAAGGAAATGCAAAGATAATTTCTTGGTTGAGGGTCATTTCATATAAACAGAAGATTGAGTACATTTTGATTTCAGTGAAGAAGGTACACAAGGGTTCAACTGCTGATGCTACAGCTGTCCATTTTTAGAATTAAAATAAACAAAGTTTAAGGATGCACAATACAATTTGGATTTTGAACACGCAAAGTTCACAGTGCATTCAGAGCTGGATTTAATATTTGGTATATTAATTTTCCATGGAATTCACAGTGAATTTAAATTAAGACAACTGATGCAGCTCTGTGTTAATTTATTTGAGCAAAGCTTCTTTCTTTACCAAAAGAATTAAATTGACATATAGTACTGGATTGAGTTATTATAGCAAATTAATCAGGTAATAAATAAAAGGAAGTTTTTTTTCATGTTCAGTATATTGCTTACTCCAAACAGTTATGACATATGAGCACCTAAACACACTTCCTGTTGCTGTATAATATGAAAATTAAGAAAAAATAGTATTGTCCATCCCTTATTGGACATAATTGTTCTACCAGAGTAATCCTGAAATCAATAGTCATAATACAAATTGACTTTAGTTTTGCATTACCCCAAAACTCAGAAAAGGAAACATGTGTAAGGATATGTTTACTTGCAGTAAATTAGTCAACCCCAAATAACTTTGTGTGGCCATACGGGACTCCAGGAAGAGAGTGGTCCTTGATAAACCAGGGAGACAAAGTTGGAAAGTTGAAATGTGTGAAAGGCAACCTGTTGTGGTTTGCTTTAATAAATGTATCCCGTGGTTAAAGAGGGATTGTGATCCTATACATTGTGGCACCATTCAATCTCTTTTTAATACAGTTAAACATTTCAGTCAACAATTAATACATACTATTGATTTTTATATAGTGCCTCTTCTGCGCCATATTGTAAAACCATTCATTGATAAGGATTTTCCCAAGCTAAAGAGGAAAGAATGATTTTAAGATGAAATTGAACGTTTAAAATGTTTGTACATTGCTGTACACAGGTGCCCTGCTATATGATTAGAACTTTGAGACACTACTGCTGTACAAATGATAAACAATAATCGATAGTCATGGATTTTAAAAGTTAGGAGGGACTATTATGATCAGCTAGTTCAACATCCTACATCATACAGTCCAGTGAAACTTATCCAGTAGTTCCTTCATCAAGCCAATAACTTCTGGTTGAGCTAAAGCACATGTTTTATAAAGACATACAGTCTTGATTTAATGGCTTCAGATGACGGAGACTCTGCCATATATCTAAAGGTTAATGATCCTCACTCTTAAAAATATGCCTTATATATTATCTGAATTGGTCTAGTTTTAACTTAAAAACACTGAATCTCATTATTCCACGTCCTACTAGTTTAAAGAGCCACCTACTAACAGAAATTTCTTTCCCATGTAGATACTAATCATAGACCATGATCCAGTCACCTTTTAATGTTCCCTTGTATTAACTAAATAGACTGTATTTCCTAAGCATACCATTATAGGACATGTTTTCCATATTATGAATAATTCTGGTAGTCATTTTCTGAATCTTTTCCACTCTTTAGCATTCTTTTTGAAATACATACACCAGAACTGGACACAATATTTCAGTAACGGGCCATTTATGGAAATTGCACCATTTCCCCACTCCTACTTGATTATCCCCTGCTCATCCAGGGATCACATTCTCTGTCATAGCTACAGAATTGCACTGATTACTCATGACCATCAACTTCATGTGACATGGAGCACAAGAACCTCATCAGCACCTCACATAGGTATTACAATTACCTACTGCAGCGGTTCCCAACATTTTCTCTTCTGTGGCATACCTTACTACCTTTAATTAATTTGAGGCACATCACCATATAGTTTCCAAATGAACTCATGAAAATTCATCAGCCAATCCAAAGCTCTTTTGAGTAGTTTTTCAAAAAAATTTGTGGCACACTTGCTCAGACCTGATGGCACACCAGTGTGCTGTGGCACACAGGTTGGGAAACATTGACCTACTGCACAAATGGAAAATGAAGCATAGCCCAATGTGTGAATGCTGAGATGTACAAACCATGCAACATCTACTGAACTGTTGCCTCCTAAGATCTTTCTCCAGCAAGACAGCCTTATTCCATGATTCATTCCATGTCCCCAGAAGCCATAGACAAACTTGGACAGCAATCTTTAATGTTATTTTTCAAGATGCCATATGAAAGAAGGCTGACATGGTAATTTAAGTGTCTAGGCAGTAAGAAATTGAAAACATCTCAATAGATGGCACAATAGACATCGAAGAGCAAAATCCAAGTGTGCAGATCTATAGAGAGGACAGAGAGGAGATGTGTATTTATGGAGTTTGGTTAAGGAGAGCTAGACTGATCTTCTGTGGGCAGAAGGTGCATAGAAAGCCTGGATGGAAAAATGGGGCTGGCAGTGCAGAATGATATGCTGATAGGGTGGATGGAGAAGTGAAGCGGAAACTGGAGTAGTACAGTGAACAGATATGGGACGAAGTGGACTTGAAAAGAGAGAGGAGATGAAGGCCTGGTAGTCATGAGATCTCAGATTTAAAAGTACACATAAAAATTAGTGGAGCAATATGTATAGATGTGGAAGAAGGTAAACATGTCTTTGAGGCAACTTGAAGAACAAACAATATACAGCAGGTGGATGTTAAGTCTGAGAGGGAAGGTGGAATGAATTCTTGAAGAGCTTTGATGGCCAGAAAGGCTATTTTGAAATAGTCTCAGAGATGAATAGAAGCCCAGTGAACTTAACTGTTGAAGTATTTTAGAAAATTAATTACATAAATGTTGCCTCTTTACCTTTTAACAAGGAAAATTAAAGAGTCTTAAATTGCAAAACAAACAGCAATTAAACCTGCTGGTTCTACATATGCTTGCCCACACCTGGACTTGTCAGAAAGTGTGCTAGCTGGAATTATTGTGGCTTTTCCTTTTGTTCAAGTGACAGCAAAGCAGGAGAAAAATACTTAAGGATCCTGCGTCCTAGAAAGAGAGACAATAAAAGCTGCATTGCTTTTAAGAGCATTCTTCTCTTTATATTCTTATTAAGTTACATTCAACACAAATTTTTAATTTATGTGCCTGAAACATGGCCCTTGAAAACAGAAGTTAAATGCTCTCATACGCTCAGTTGTTTATGACTTGGGAAATACGTTTGCTCCAGAGGTGAATTGCTATTATTCTGTATTTTTAATTAAAACAGAAAACTGGAAGCCCTGATGCAAAAGAGTATACACGAGCCAAGAGGAAAGGGTCAGGCTGTGTGTCAGCCTTGAAATTCAGATTAAGTCAATTATGCAGAACAATAAAGAAAAGAAAAAAAAGAAAAAAGAAAATGTGAGGGCTCAAACACACACCACTGTAGAGAACAGCATACACAATGAAGAGCTCCCAATAGGACTAATAGCTAGAGAATGCATTTCAGACCATACTGAAGTGCTCATCACTTTGATTTTTTGCCATTGTGTGTTTCAGGTTTGAGGTGCTCTCTATCTCTAGTGAGGATGACAATGAGACAGTTCTGTCTTTGGGGAGCCATCATTAATTCTCAGGCACCTGAGTTTGTACATGGGATTGTGTGCTGGAGAGCCCAGTGGCAGGTTGCGGGCATGCCAGATGGCAGCATCTTACCCATCCTTTGAAGAAATGAGTCTAAGCCAAAATTCCATGATTTAACCCCGCTGAGCGGTAGGAAGGCTGGCTCCCACTCTGAACTTGGCAGTTGATCCCTGTTTGAACAGTTGACAAGAAGCCAAATCTTGTCTCCAAACTCCAGGGACATTTTTGATTCAGATCTGACCCTTGCTATTCAGTCCTGAGGTCTCCAGTAGTTTATCAGAAAGGGCACTGAGCTGGGAATCAGAAAACCTGGGTTATATTCCAGGCTCTGACCTGCTTTTAGACCGTGGCTTATTCTTTCTCCTGTGATTCCTCTCCAGCCCTTTGCCTTTTAGACTGTAAATTCTTCACCGTAGTGACCATCTTTATTATGTTTGTGTATACCTCCTAGCATGATAGGGCCTCTACTGTCATATAAGTAACCAACTACTTGCTACACACCCGGAGTTATTCCTAACAAAGTGTTGATAATAATGGGTCCCAGGTTGTGTGGTGCTGCGCATCTCCAATGGGATTGTAGAAGCCCTCAGGTCCCAAGAAAGACAGGATTGGTCCCCACCACTTGCTCAGCAACTTATGTTCAGTGGAAACATTAGCAGTCACAGCTTCTCTGCAATTCCAGTAAGTGTATATACTTTAAATGCATTTGCTTCCATTTGTTTTGTCTTAGCCCGGGGGCTTTTTTCGGTTGAGATTGGCAGCATTTCTTCCTTTTGTTTACTCAACTGTATAATGAACTCAAAGAGTTTCCTTTTCAGAACAGGCAGGCCAAGGCCTAGCCCAGATGCTGAAGAGACAAGAATTCTTGTTCTGTACTAAATCAAGGCAAAGTCAAATGGGTTTTTGGAGAAAGGGTCAACAAAAATTTTAACTTGCACAGGGTTTGCAAAGATGGGGGGTAGGTGGGACTGGGACCCATAAAAGAAATGTAAAAGTTCTGAGTTTATATCTCTGTATGAATTGCAGAGGAGTAATATGAATTTGCCCAGCTGTTTGTTCTGAGACCTCACTTAGCTACTGAGGGAAACAGAGAGAGGGCGCTCTTACCCTGTGATTAGGTGGCCCAAAATAAATCAGTTAATAAATAAAGTAAAGTAGAGTAAAGTAAACTAAACTCAAAGGTCGATCCTCCTAAATTCCTATTTCAGTTCAGGAAGAAAGATGACACGTCTATTTGTCTGAGTGAGGTCTGAAAAGCCGAGGAGGATAAAAATGACCAACTCTACACGTACCTGCAATCCCCGATTACTTTTGTTTGATTTGACCGTCAGAATGAAAAATAAAACAATAGTGTTTTTAAGGCTCTCGTGTGTGCTGATTTGTGATCTGAGGCCCTTGAAGGAAAGTGGCATGCATCGACAGAGCCTTGCAATCCCAGTGTCTGGCTAGCAGTACTATTTGCCTGCTCCTCCCTCTTGTCTCGAAATTCAAGTGTGTCCTCCCCCCGTCCTATGCAGAGACTGGTGTCACTAGGAGCTCTCACCCAGATGGGTCACCGACAATATTATAGCAAGTAACGGCTTTGGATGGAAGCCTGAAGGACTGGCCATACATGATGAGAAAGGTATCACAGACCGCTCTGCTAAGGTTAAGCCAATGATACCTTTGGGACTTGTGACGTTCAATGCTTTATAGCGAGGGCTGTTGCGGAAGCAGTGTGGCATATTGGATAGTGAACTGGACTAAGAGGCAGGGTAGCTGGGCTCTAATTACAACTGTCGGTGAGACACTGGGCAAATCACTTCGACTCTGGCTTCCCATAGGGTTTGTCTATAGAGATTGTGAGCTCTTCTAAGCATGTACAGACTCTTACTATGTGAAATACAAACTGAGGCAGCGTGGAGGAGGAAATAACCAGCTGTTGGTGTGGACAACAACAGATCACTTCCCTCTTGCACCACTGAGCATATGGTGAAATGAAGGATGGACTGAGATTACTCTGAGGATTCTGATTCCTTCCCTGATTTTCTCCTGGGGTACATGGTATTAGAAAGAATGTGTCACCCGAATCTCATAATACCTGCATATTAAGTACTAGGTCTTGATCCAAGTTCAGAGGAGTCAATGGAAATGTTCTTACTGATTCCCCTGAGCTTTCAATCAGGCCTTTAGGGACTACAATGATGGGTGTTATGAAAAACCCTGAGTAAGAAAACAGAATATCTTAGTAAGAGATAACTCCAAACTGTACTGTAGCAACTTGCGTGGAACTTGGAGGGAGGAGAACAGGTTTCAGGAGAGAAGAGTTTGGAGGATGAACCAGGATGTCAGACTGTGTGCATGTGCCTTGAAGTCTAGCTGTTATAGCCAGCATCAACAAGTTTCCTAAAATTAACCCCTAGAGAGGTCCATATGAGGATGTAGAACAGATGACTGACCTCTGTCTATAAATAGTTCTTTTAATAAAATGCCATTTTAATTTTATGAGCATGGAGCCTTTTCACGTTATTGTCATATAGGGTCCTCATTTCCAAAGAAATGTTAGAAACAGATATATATATAATGAGGAACCAAAAATGTATGACTTTATTCAGACAGAACTAAAAAGATTTAATAAACAAGCCAGATAGGTTTTATCTACATCTGTTACTATAGCAACCCACCATCTATTATTAAAGGATCCCAATATATTACCGTTATCACGCCTCCTGCCATTCATGAAGCATGAACCTACAGTGAGGTTTCAATCTGTGAGCAAGCTCTGACTTGGAATGGGTTGGTGAAGCTGGTTGGAAACCATTGTGAACCCAGGGTCAGCAGGAAATCTTACAGAATTGAAATTTATTTTTTTAATCAACATTTTTATTAGAAAATCTTGACTTATTATCAGCTAATGGAGAACCACTGAAAACTTCCGGCTCAAAACTGAAAAAAGCCCTAGGCTTTTGGCTGAACATTTTCAGTATTCTGGCCAAAAAAAGATATTTTTGAAGCAAAGAGACATTTTCCACTCAAGATTTTTCAGTCATCCAAACCCCAGTTTTCTGTTGCACAACAAAGTGTTAATGGAAACTTTTTGGTCATCCCTAGAAAGCAGGTTTCTCTACCCTGTTTCCATTCATGGCCTGTCAGGTGTAGCGCAGCACACAAAATACCAAGCTTCAAGTGAAGAAAGGAAATAATGAATGAGGCATGAATGAAAAGAAAGCAGAATGTTGGGCGAGTACAAGCAATGATTGCTTTCCCTCACAGATCACTGGAATGCTTTATTAATTTAATTACAGCTCTACCCTTGTCAGGTTGCCCGGTGTGTCTGATTTCATATGCGACAAGAGGAGTGGTAGGTGAAAACCCCATGACCTTCTATTAGCAATGCAGAACACAGGGGCCGTATTAAAGAACTTCATAATTGCCAGCAGCTCTGATGTTATTGTGGAGTAGAGGTGAGCCTGTGTTTTCTCTTCCACATGGCTGAACTGCAGCTTTTCAATTAAGCAACGCTTCTTTCAGTCAGCGGATGGCAGTGACCTTGGTTGGGATGTAGGTTGGGTCTCGGGGGGGGGGGGCCTAGGGAGCATCACCAAGAGGCTCATTTTTCAACAGCATGAAGATCACATACTTTTTCTCCCACTTGGAGCCTTTGTTTTCATTAAAACCAGACAAGGGTAATCAATCCTCTTGGTTGCACTTGGGGCTCTTTTTACCGCTCACCCTGGCCAAAGCACTGCTAATTCTCACTAATACTGAGGAGGTTTGGGCCTGCTCCTGAAAGGTGCTGAAAAGTCTCCAACTCACCTTGGACATCAAGAGTCCTCAGCATGAGACAGAGTCCAGCCATTTAGCAAAGAGCTAAAGGCTCTCTTTTATTCCCCACTTTGTCTTCCTCTGGCTAAACAACTGGTGTATCATCCATCATAATGCTGGAAATTATACAAGCCCATCATTTACCATCAGCAAAAACAGACTGAGGCTTCCTGTGCAGCCTGAATTTGGTTAAATATTTAATGATTCATCCATTGCATTTTCTTTCATCAGCAGCAGTTTTCTGCTAGATTTATTTGCTGGTCTCCATACTGTGAATGACCCTGGATGCCCCGGGATAAACCCTGTCTGCACACTGGCTTGCAATCAAGTCTTAACTGACAAAACCAAAATACTTGGTCAACGGACAGAACACAGACCGTCGTGAGATACTGGATCCTTTTCAGTCAGAAATAATATCAGGCAAGACTGTGTGCTGGTTCCCACTCTCTTTTCCATTCTTTTTCTCAGCTATGCACATGGATGCATTTCATAAAAGCAACAGAGGAGAATTTATTAAGCACTGCATGGATGGGAAGTTGTTTAATCTGCAAAGTTTCTGTGCTCTTACATAAGTGACTGATTTACTTATGAAGGAGTAGTTGTTTGCTGAAGACTCTGCTCCAGTTGCTCCCTTGATCTATACCATTCAGTTTATAACTGATCGCTCATGAAGTTAACCACTTTGGTTTCATAAGTGTCCTACAAACAATGGAAGTACTGTGTCAATCTGCACCGGGTGGTGTGCATGTCCATCCAGTTATTAAGTTAAACACATCTTCTGGCAAGTCTGTGGAGATGTGTTACCACCTAGGGAGTATGCTGCTACAAAATGCCTCAATTAACACTGAGATCACCCTTTGCACAGTCAAGGTGAGCTCAGTATTTGAACACTGTCACATCCACTGAAGTCAAATATGAAAGCATGTCAGGTCGATCCCAGCAACTGAGAAGCAACAGCCTTTGACAGAGCTAGGCTGGGGCAGATTTGTAATGTTGCCACAAGCTGCTTTGGAGGAAGGTGCATGAATGCCTCTCATGAAAAATGTGCACGGTGCAAAGTAAGGATACAACAGCTGGGCATGGACAATTTTTTCTGTCCCACATATGACTGTGTTGCAGTTCTCACATTGGTCTGGTCTCCCATATACATGTTCATTTACAGTGTTAGCTGAATTCTCAAAGGCTGATGCTGACAGTGACTCCATCACCCTAGCCATTTCATTTGCCATAGTTTTCTAACTCGCTTTATTTATTACAACAAACATTACTATGAGTAGCAGGGTCTTTCAGATAGACTGCATCCCCAAATGCCTTGTAAGATGAAAGAATCCTGCTACAGACTAAAGAGGTAGAATGAAGAGAGAGAGAAAAAAAGAGATTTTCCAACAAGATTTAAAATTAGACAGGGAGTCAATGAGCTGAAAATGCAGAGTGTTTGTGACAGCAGGAGCTGTGAGAAGAAGGTTCCCAAGCCAGCAATGACCAGATACTGAAAAGAATCAAAGATAAGGCTGAGGAAGAAGAATAGGGAGACAGCAGAGTTGTATTATGAGAGAGCAATGGTCACGTGTCTTCATTCATATGAACAGATAGGTGGTAGCTTCCTCATAGCTGGAGAACTGGGCTTGCAGATGGAAGCTGACACAAATATGGTGGGAGAAGATGAAGGCCTGGATAAGGGTTTGATCAGAGGTGGAGTCATGGCAGAAGCAGACATAGGCCTTGCTGCACTGGAACAGGTTTGCACGCATAGGAAATATGGGGGAGAAAGATGGGAATCAAAGCCAGAGACAGCTGGGGCAGAGCTGGGGGTAACACTGCACTTCCGTACAACCTTCCCTCCAAGAATCCCAGAGTATCACACCTCCTCAATGAACTGATTCACTGTCAGACAGATCAGTGCTGTTACCTCATGCATAACAGTCAGAGAAATTGAGGCACTAAATTTTTATGAGACTTGCTTCTCATCACACAGGAAGCCTGGGGCATGACTGACACCAGTTTTCTTGAACTTTAGGGTGGTGGCTTCACTCTCAGATCATTTGCTCTACTTAATCATATCTGGAGGGGCTAGACCAGGGGCTGGCAACTTTTGCTGGTCCCATGCCACCCACACACTCAGCAGGTGCTGGGGCTGGGGTCTGGGGCAACAAGAGCCATGCTCATGGGGGCTCCTGCTGGTCCCACTCCCCCGGCAGAGCCTGGGGTGGCAAAAGTGGTGCGTGCTGTGGCCCTGCTGGTCCCATCTCCCCAGCGCCGGAGCCGCCACACGCATGCAGTTCTTGCAGCCTCAGGCCCCTCTGCGGGGGTGCGGGGGCAGCAGAAGAGAGCAGCTGGAGGGATGGGAGCCCTGAGCGCTGCTCTGAATCGGTGTGCGTGCCACATTTGTCACATGTGCCCTAGCTTGCCAACCCCTTGGTTAAACTTGGCTGATTTCACCTGAAGACTCTCTGCAGAGTGCAGGAGAGCCAACCCATCACAGAGAGACAGCAACTGAGGGAGTGGAAAGGCTCCAGTGGTTACATAAAGGCTGGAAATGGCAGACTGAAGCAGGAATGTGTGAATGAGACAAGTCATGAACTGCAACGGCGTGCAGAAGCCATTGAAATAAGAGGGGCTGTGGAAGGCTTCACGGAGTCCTAGCATGAGAAGTCCAAGGCAGGGAATGGAACAAAGCTGGAAGTCTGCATAAGGGTTGTATGAGCTGGATCTGATGCGTCAGCTTGTTTTTATTCATTCTTCGTCACGATGGCCTTGCGTTCCAGTGGAAGCCGGCCAGTTAAGAAATGACAGGCCATATCCTCAGCTAGTGTAAATCAGTGTCATGTTGATTTCACCAAAGTGGCACCAATTCCCAGCGGCGGTGGGTCTAATCTTATATTTATTGCACTGGGAGAAGACAGCTGACTTGCACGCTGCCCTGTCTTTGGCTAGTTTATTGCAACATTAAAGTATCTATTTTAACAAGCAAAAATCAATAGTAATTACTAGGTGCATTCTGGGACATAGATAAGTCGCTGATCTGATGCCACACATCCAGGTGATGCCCTGGGTTAGCACAACAGTTTCTGTCTTCTCAGTCTCTCTCAGGCGCATATGTGGCTCCAATCGCTGTAGTAAATAGGTGCTGGTGGAGGCTTGGACCATAATCAGTATCTGCTCTAGAAAGACGACGTTGGATTATTCAGCTGTTTATCAGGACTGAGGTACGCTGGAAAACTTGGGTGACTATAATGGTAAATAGACGCTCCAGGCCTGGTCTGAAGGGCACTGACAATATAATCTGTCCTCGATTTTCCAGACCAAAGGGGGGAAGGAAGCATCCAGATTTCCCAAATGTCCGGGAAATTGAAAGCCTCCCCTCCTCAGCTCAGCGCCGGCCCCCTCCTCTCCCGGGGAGGCGCGGCCGGCTGGGGGTCGGCTCCCTGGCTGCTCCGCCCGCTGCGGTGAGGCTGGGCGGGCAGGGGGGTGGAGCAGCCTCTGGCCCCCGGCTCCCCCTTCCCGGGAGCTGGAAGGGGGGGTGGTTAGGGGCCCCTTCCCTGGCCACCAAAGCGGCGCAGCCAGGGCCCCGAACTTCAGAAGATTCGTCTGAATCTTCCAAAGTCCAGGGAATTGGGGTCTGGGAAATTGAGGATGGACTGTACTGCAATTTTCTCTAGAGCTCAGCCACCCGTCAGTAGGGTTAGACTACATCCTTTGTTGAAGCCCACTCAGAAAGCATAAATGAAAAACTCCAGCACCATTCTCTTTAATTTTCCCGAGTACTCTCTTGTGTTAACTAGTATGCATTACTCCTTCTTACCCCATGTGTCTATTCACTTACTATTAACTAGAACACAGATCAGACTCTGTGCGTGGGGGAGGAGTGAGCGGGGGAATAGGAGACGCTTCGCACAGTGACAGACTGCTTCAAACCAATGCTAATGACCCCTCTCTCGCCTGGAACTGCTGCATAAAGCTTGCACCCTCACATCGGCCTGTCATATTTTGTGCCGTTTCTAAGGCAACTTGCAAGTCAGAATTAGTTACTGTCTGTGTCTCGTCTGTTTATCCAATAACACATTTTGCTGAGAAAATAAAAAGGTGTTCTTGTGTGGTTTCTTGTTGTACAAATAATCCCCTGACTCCCTGACTCAGCCTGGGTCAGCGCCCCACCACGTCAGGATCAAAGCACATTGATGGAGGTGGACAGAAGGAACTTTCATTGTGAAGGCTTGCATTGAGGAGCAGGTTGGGAAATCAGCTCATTTAACTAGCATCAAACCCCCTTGGTATGGTTGTTTCACATGAGAGGGGCTCAAAAGTCCTGATCCTCCAATCCACTGGGAGGCCTGAACTTCCATTGACCCCAGGTGGATTTCAGGGTACTGAATATTTTGCAGCAAGCATTCAGCACATTGTGGAAATGAGACAGAATTAAAGAATTCACTGAACATCAATGGAGAACATAAACAAGTCTTCAGTCCCAGTGAGAAAAATGACTCTGGCTGAGGTGCAAAACCCTGCTTGAGAGTCATAGTACAAAATCAGGCAATGCACTGGGAGATACACTAGGAACAAATTAACAAGTTGTCTTCTGCATGGGAAAGTCGGTCTGGGAACGATGGTAGCCCTGGTCAAAATGATTTCCAATGAAAGCTATTTGTCTGGTAGTAGATGCAAATACTTATGAGCAACTAAACAGGGCCATTTATCATAGGTGAGAGGCAAAATATAGGATGTTGCCTTCCATTTCCCATGCAGTTCTTAAAAAGGTATGCAGTCTGCTCTCTAGGTAGACTGTAATGCCTCAGTAAGAAGGGATGAGGTCATAAATGTAGGAGCTCTGCAATGAGCATGCACATAACAACCAGCATTGCAGTTGCGGAAGGGAGAGAATCCTTTGGGATTGTTTAACTGATCATTTTCTGGATGTGTTGGATGAAAGCTGTTTGTGGGAGCAGTTTGAATGAAGACGCAACCTGGACATCCTGACATTTTGAAAACTGTCCACCCACTTTAAATGTTTGTCAGACAATATTTCTTTTTTTCAAACTCATTTAAAACTTTGTGTGGAAAAGCTTCAACAAAATTTAAAAAATTCAAAGCATGTTCACTAATTCCAGCCATATTGAGGGGAGGCCAAGACCTGTTGGCAGCTAATGGGACATCAGAAGACAGTTCATCGAACAGTTAGTCAAATCTGAAAACCAGGTTTCTATCCAGGGTGATCATATCCTATTATTAAGACCCGTTTGTGAACACATGTAAAACTCATTAGAGAAGAAAAACAATCCCATGTGATACGGCCCTGGTCTACACTGGGGCCAGTCTTCAGTGGCAGTTGTGAAAGAAACATAAAATTACTTGCATAATTGCTGGTGACTTTCTAAGCCGCCGGTACACATTCAGGAAAGCTGACCACAAATCCCTTGTGGTCAGCTTTCCTGTAAGCCTCCTGGACCCTAGGACTTCTGGGGCTGACTTCTGGGAGTGGGGCAGCGAGTTCAGACTTGTTGCTAACCGCTCCTGGAACGCTGGGCTGATGGTGGCGATTTTGCCGCCATCAGTATAGACATACCCTTAGGTGACCTATCAGCGAGCTCCATGGTGGATTTGAGATACAGAAAAACTCACAAGGTATGTCCTGTGTTTGGGTCACAATCAACTAGAGCTCCAAATATGTTTATAACAATGAAAGATTCACAAAACAATTTTTTAATGACTGATTCATTTCTAAAACTGTGGTCGACAGACAGACAATTTCATGAGCAGGATTAAAAAGAAAAAAAATTAAAAAAAAAACAAAAAAAACCCAAACCAACAAAAAGTGAATCGAACAATAATCAGTCACTCAGTTTCAATAAATAATTTGACTGATTCTAGTCACAAATATGCGTTGGCGACCAGCAATGAGCTATGGACACTCTTTGTGAAGAATGTGTCAATCTCTGAGTCTAAATTTCCATGCTTTTTGATTTCTGCGTCATGTCTAGCAGCCAGGCAGCTTGTCCAATCCTCAAAGCATATATTCAGAGGAAAACAAGTTTGCAGAGTTTGCACTCTGCATGCCCTCAGATAGACTCCTGTAGCAGGGTGTGTGTGTGTGTGATACTATCAGAATGATTCTCTTTTATTATTCTGGTTGACTGCATTGCTTGCGGGAAGGAAAGGTACACTTTGAGAAAACATGCTTTTGTAACAGAGGATTAATTAAATGTTACAGAGAAGACTATAATATTTAGATCATGACAATTAGTGTACTCCTTAAGGAAGGAAGAAAGTAGCCTGCTCCTCTTTTCTCACAAAACCTCCCCATAGACCACATGAGGGGAGATTGTGCTTCATTAATATTAAAGGACCCTGTGGCATATCAAAGGCGGCACTAAAGAAATTCAACCTTGGGAAGATGTGATCCATGTACTAATTCATCACAGGTTATTTATGTAGCAAAAATTTTTCTCCTAAGTTCTTTTGCACTGAGGGCTTTTCTGTAAGATGAACTTCATGATCCGAGGTCTATTGGGTGAACATTTGATGTTCATATCCTCAGCTGATGTGAATCATAGAAAATGAAGGTTAGATGGTCATCTAGTCCAACCCCCTGCTCAAAGCAGGACCAGTCCTAGCTAAACCAGGGCTTTGTCAAGCCAAGCCTTAAAAAGTTAATAAAGTCCAAATGTGGCCAGGGAGTTGCTTAAGTCAGCTTAAGCCCCTAGTGTAGACATAGCCTAGGCTGCCTGTATTGCATCAGCCCACCAATACAATGGTGCTAAATATCATCCATGAATAGCTAAGACAGATAGTCTGATGTTCATGCCTAGTGTGGCTCAGTTAAAGTTCAATCACTGGGAGTTTTGAGAAGGCTCAGCGCTTTACCATTTCAGGAGCTTAACACTAGCTTACCAGTAAATGAGTGGAAAATTTGTTCTTATGAGCTCAGACACCTGGGGATAGACTAGAGACAAGTACCCAGATGCACAGATAAATATCTAGGCAGTCCCACAGTTACCAGGGAAGAAGGAGCTAGCTCCTTGATCCTCAGGGCTGGTCTACCCCGCAAGGAGATTTTAGTAGCAATTAAAGGGAAATACACAAAGTACTTAAAATGACTTGCACATCTCACTTTGACTGCCTAACGCCTCCTCCACACAGGGTCCCCACAATGCTGATTCAACAGGAAATGCCTTCCTGTCAAATCAGCTTTAGACTTTTTGTTGGGTAGGTCTTAACAAATTGACCAATGGCTAATTCTAGGTTTGACTGAGCATGTCTTTACAGACATTCAGTCAAACCCAGGCAATCAATGCTATGCCACTGACAGTGTAGCCTAGCCCTCATAGGTATTTCTTAATCATGAAATCAATGGGAGTTAAGTGCCTAAATAGCTTTGACTTTAAATCAATTAAATATTTGGAGTTATTGCCACCCCCAAGTCATCACATTATTAGGACGTTCCAGCATGACTTTGATTAGACTGTTCAACAATCCCAAATTAGGAGTTAGCAGATGCTAAGTATCTGTTGCCACATGCTGGGACTAGGTGACAGGCGATGGATCACTTTATAATTGCCCTGTTCTTTTCCCTCTGAAGCACTGGGCACTGGTCACTATCGAAAGACAGGATCCTGGGCTAGAAGGATCATTGATTTGCCCCTGTAGGGCCGTTCTTAGCTTCCTTTTTTTCCATGATCAGGTTCTTATGGAGTCTTAAATCAAGGCACTGTTAGACACATCTGGGTATTCAGATTATCCAGACAATTGCATTATAGACTATCAGGTCAATGCTAGTGCTCATTTGCAGTCATGTTACAATAATAAATATTCATGGCTCCATTATGGGCTATAGCTTCCAAGCTTAAGTATGGAAGGATTATTCTTAGTTTGCACTTTAACAACACACAAAGATTCTCACAGCCCTTTCAGGGCTCTGTGCAGTAATCTGCCTTGGCTTTCTAACAACCTAAATAACTCTTCTTCAGAATGATTATTTAGTAGCAAGCTCAGTTATTTTCTACACTGTGGTTCAGCGGTCTGCAAAATTTTCTTTTCTAGAAACACAAATCCATTATGTAATGGCTACAGAGCATCTGCAGGAAAACTAATTTCTATTTATTTTTGTCTCCCCCCCCCTTTGTATACTTTGCTAGGTCAGTTGAGTAAAATAAAATTGCTTTTTGGCTAAAACTATTTTTACAAGCTTGCTTGAGCCTGGAATAAATGTTTTGATTGAATTAGTCCCTTAAAATGGAGAATGACACAGTAGTTGAAGTTAAAGGAGGACTGTCGTCTATGTGTGTAGAGGACGATCCTGGAGGGAGGATGGTCCTGGTGTTAAGGCATAGGACAATGGGACTCACAAAAGGTGCATTCCTTTCCAAGCTCTGGGATCAATTTGAAGACTTCCTTGTGCAGGTTGCTTCACTGGCTTGTGCTTCAGCTCCCCAATAAAAAATGGCACAATTCATAGATTTGAAGGCTAGAAGGAACCATTGTGATGATCTAGCTTGACCTCTTGTATTACACAGGTCAGAGAAATGCCTCAAAATAATCCTGAGAGCAGATCTTTTGGAAAACATCCGATCTCAATGTAAAAACAGTCAGCGATAGAGAAACCATGATCATCCTTGGTAAATTGTTCCAATGGTTCATTAAGGTCACTGTCAAAAACGTACACCTTATTTCCAGTCTGAATGCCCCTGTGGTGTAGATTGGCATAAATCTAAGTAAGTTGATTAAATGATTATGATAATCAGCCCATGGAGGGACCTCCAGTCCTGACCCTTGAAGAAGATGTATTCCTGGTTGGAAATGCTTAGCCTCCTTACCACCCATTCACTTCTTTATGAGCACTATTAGTGCTAGAGACGTGCATGTGCAGAGCAGCCAACTTCAAATGAGCGTTTCAGTCCAGGAATCATATCTTCTATCAAACCGAGTCCTAAGCATCAATACAAAATTTGGTGAACAGTGGGGGTGAGTCTGTGAATCTGAATCTCTTTGTTGCTCATCGGTTTTCATTGAGATATAAGTTTGTGTTATAAAATGACAATTAATTGGAAGAGTGGTAGCCTTGAGGATAAAAGGAAAAAATTCACGAGAGGTGGAGAAAAAGTGGAGTTCTGGATCTGGGGTTTTTCCCTTCCCCTAAAACACAGTAAAAATAAAATGCATAGTTAATTGTTTACTTTGCATTTAGTAGCTTTCTGTTAGTTCATTTGCCTAAGTGAAGCTGCAATCAAGAATTCATTAGCTAATGCCACAACTCCATGGGGTAACAGATGAGAGGCAGGCAGCTCTGCCAGTGTTTATAGAAATGGAGGATCATTAGTGTATTGGCTCTTGTAATTTGTCTGCAGGAAACTGTCCAAAATAATATCTGTATCTGCCTGAACCCTAAGAGTCAGAATACATTTGAAGGCAGGGATTTGGGGAATATTATAGCTGTGGATGGAGAAGAAATATAGTTGAAACTAGTGAGAAAAGCCACATTTCTGAGCTCAGTTCTTCTTAATCTATCAAGATAAGGGTTAATATAGAATACCTTTAAAAATCTGGCAGGCAGCCCCTTCATTCCTACTGCATATAATGGGGCTAAAAGCTCTGCCCTGCCTTGCAGAGGTTTGTGAGGATGAATACATTGAAGATGAAGAGATGCTCAGATACTACGGGAATGGGGGGGTCAGACAAGTATCATTGATAGATTGAAAGATAAAGTCCCAGTCGGGCCATCAGACCTGCAGGTTGGTGGCTCTCAGCTTTCCCAGACTACTATACTCTTCCAGAAGTTGGATTTGTCTTGCGTTCCCAAAGTTTCCCCTTGTTCAAAAATGTCTTGCTTACAAAATCAGACATAAAAGTACAGAAGTGTCACAGCACACTAGTACTGAAAATGGCTTCCTTTCGCATTTCTACCATATAATTATAACATAAATCACCTGGAATATAAATATTATACTTACATTTCAGTGTCTAGTGTATAGAGCAGTATTAACAAATCATTGTCTGTGTGAAATTTTAGGTTGTATTGAGTTTGCTAGTGCTTTTTTATATAGCCTGTTGTAAAACTTGGTGTTGGGCTGGGACTGATTTATGTACCCACAGCTGGGCATCCAATAACCATACCATTGAAGACCAGGATTCAATTTTTTTCAGTGTAGAGCTATTTCTTTGAAAGCAGGTATCATAGACAAATAAACCTCAATTTCCCAAGCAAACCCTCAGTAACTATGCCAGCCCCACATCATCCTGTTTAGTAAACAAAGCTGGTATAGCTAGCACTTCTAGATTAAAGCATTTGATATATCTATGTACACGCATATGTCCAAAGAGGCTGGTGATACTGTCAGACAAAAGAGGGACTTTGGGACCAGAGGGACTCGAGGTAACCTAGACCCTGCTATGAGGGACCTTAGACTACAAAGCTTTGGAGTAGTCAAGACCCTACTACAAGGGACTCAAATATCTAGATGAATTGAAGCACTCCGTGCAAGACCCCTAGTTGGTAACCACCACTGTAAACTGAGATGAGTGGCCAAATTGATTTGTACATGGATGAGAGACTTCTAGGCACCAGAGGAAATGATGCAATATGTGATGTGGGTCCCACAGAGTCTGTTGTACGAAGAAATCCCACAGTGATACCTGTCAGCTGAAACAGGAAAACAAGGCCTTCATCATCTATAGTTCTTAAAGATCTCAAGGCATATTTCACATGAGATGAGGTATTAGCCCCATTGTATTGGCTAAATCACCCTGCAGGTAATTATGTTAATTTACTGTTAACTTTCATGTCAATTCCATTATAATTCAATTATTTCACTTCTTTTCTTAAAACTGGGTGTGGTATTAATCGGTATTAATTAGGCCCACTAAGCAGGCAACATACTTCAGCCCAGAAGAGATGCATTTCCATGCTGGATGTAGCTGAAGGCATCTTACACACCGTTTATGAAAGGCTTTGGAATCTTTTCAATCAACAAACGTCAGAGGGAACAGTCCAAAACATTTTGCATATTTTCTGTGAGTATGTTAGGTGAAGAGAGACAGAAGACCCATAAATATCTTGTTGCAAAACTGCTGGCAAAAATAAAGGCAAAATTGAGTCATTCAACTATTCTAATCAGGGCTTGTTTAGACTAAAACTCCTAGATTCATACATACATTTTTCAGATCCTCTTGTCTGAACATCTGCAAAACATAGGCCAAGCAGTCTCTCCCTGGGCTGTCAGAGCTATAGCTGAAGTGAAAAACACCTTCACAAGGACATCTTTGAAAAGGACCTATATTTGAGGGACCAGAAAACCATCCCAAGGAACATGTTTGGTTGGAAGTGTTTATGGGGGCTATTCTGTCAGGACATTTTTTGATGAGAAGAAGATGGGAAGAAATTTTTGGACTTCAAGGCTGTTCTCTGGTCTGGATACATTAGGTCACCTATAGGTTCAACTAAAGAAGCCAAGGGAAGACAAGCCCATTGACATTCAGGTGACCAGATAATGGAAGGAAGGAGGAATTCAAACTGATTTTAAATCAGTTAAGTCAATGAAGTTATATCAACAACAAACTTGAATCTGTGTGTTTGTGTCTTGTTCCCACATTCCTAAGGTATAACTTCATGGCATGGTATTTTTCCTAACTTTTTCTGTCCTTCTTAATTCCTGTATGAGATTGATTCAAACTTGTACCATCACAGTAGGCTCGGGGAGGCAGGTGAGCAGCACTGCGTACGGCAACCAGTGGGAAGAGACCAGTTCAAAGCCACTGAGAAATGGGGAATAAGGAACTGGGACCTAGAAGCTGAATGATTGATTTCTCTTTGCTGCTTTAAGTGCTTCCACAATGAAGCCTAAATCACAGACAGACGTATCTTCACTTTCTCTTTCTTCTTTTAGACCTCCCGGGTGCTTCTTATGTTTCTTTAAAGCAGGATTCACCTAAACCAATTAAATTACCGAGCTGACACTCAACATTCAACAGGTCCTTTAACCAAAAAAAGGGCCATTTGTTAGCAGTAGACTTTTAAACCAAAGAGATTCACTTTGAATTTAAAAGCAAGGGAATCATTTAGAATGAATGTGGATTTGATTTCCAGAGATTTAAACTTGACTGATTTTTCTTCCTTCCCTGGTGTGTTTTTAATAAACTTGAAAAAGTTATCTGCTTTGTTCATCCAGTCACAGTAGCAAGTGTAAATCACTTTGAAAGGAAAACCAGCCTGAAAGATAACTGAAGATGGTATTCATTGCCTCTTTTCTGTCAAACCGTCAAAGACCCACCTTCTAAATAATTTCAACATATTGTAAGAGTCGGAAACAAGGTGGAAAAATCTTTCCATATGCTACATCTACCAAGGTCCTGGTTGTACCAAGATCCTTGATTCAAATTCCAGGGAAACTATGGAGGAGCAGGGAAAAATTATGGGGCCTTTAAATGTCTTGAACTAGTGTTGAGGTACTGGCCTGGAACTTGGGTGACTAGTGTTCAAATCCTTGCTTCACCGCACGTTTTCTGTCTGACCTAGGGAAAGTAATTGATTTTCTCTGGGTATGTCAACACTGTATGGTAAATCAGGGTGCGTGGGCCCCAGGCTTGTGGACTCAGTGTTTCCAGGCCTGTGTTTGAGCAGCTGTGCTGCACTTTAACCTGGGGTTAAAAACCACTGGACCCACATATTACAGCTGTGTGAATGCATTCGTACTATATACTATGTTGACCTTTTGACTCAGTTCTGTGGCTTAAACTGTGTTCACACTGCAAAATGACAAGGCTTGGACCAAAATGACAGAGGAACTTTGGCTGTTACCACTCCCTATGCCCTAGCAGGGTCCTCAGATCTGGGTCCTGAGTTCTTACTAACCAGAGGCAGACTGAGTCGTCCGTGGATGGAAGACAGGCTTTGGCTCAAACCTGAGTCAGACCTGGGTTTAGTGCTCAGTGTAGACCTCTGATCTGTGCCTCAAGTTACCACCTGTAAAATAGGGTGTTAGTAGTACCCCACCTCATAGGGGAGTTACAAGGAGAAATAGATAACAGATTGTGAGTTGCTCAGATATTCCAGTAATGGAAGTCACAGAATGACACCCTTAATCAGAAACTCTTAAAGAAGAGGAGGCCAGGTCCTTGAGAGGCCTAAGTCCGCATGATGCTTTGAATCAATAGCATTCTGCTGTTTCACACCAGCCAGGGATCTTGTTCAGCGTCCCGTAAGGAGGGTGTAGCTAGACGTTTGAAATCTGCACACACAAGCTGGCTGCAACACACCTATAATCTGCCATGGGTCACCTGGTCAAGTGCCATCTTCACTACTCACATGCTGGCCCAGTAAGACAGAGACGTCCAGGCATAAAAGCTAGACAGAGAAAGCTTCCCCTTCCCGCCCGGAAAATGATCGTAAGACGTTTGGCCCAGGACTAACATTCTGGGGAATTTGTTCCCCACTATGCCATAGACTTGCAGAGGGATATTTAGCAAATCATTTAACCAGTCAATGCCTCCATTCCCTGCCTATGAACAGGGCAACTTAATGCTTCCCCCTCCTGAGGAAGCAGTTTGAGACCCATGATGGAAGAGCCTGTAAACAGGCAAGGCACCTACAGAAAAATTTGTTCACAGGAAATTGAACATTACAATTATAAAAAGTATAAATGGTGCTTGGTTGTCTTACACCATGAGCCCGTTGTCAGAAAATTGAGGGCTCCCTCATGACACTCTGCATAGTCGTCCCATGGGCCTTTCTCTAAATGCAGTCCTGTGCATGTCTCTATCTTTCAAAAAGCTTATTCTGGAACCCAGGTTCAGTGAATGAGGTGCCTACCTCATTATATAGTAAAAGGTCTGCTGAAGTCCTTTAAAATTTTTAGATGCATGCTAGTCTTAGAATCGGAAGATGGAATGAAAACACAACCATGCATTAAATACAACACTCCATCGGTGGGGCTTGCATAAGCACTTAGTTTGGCCTTGCTCTTCTCATGCTGATTTCAGTTGTAAAAATCCTATTGACCTCAAATGGAGCAAAAGTTACAATGCAATATTATTATTTAGCAGTATCATTGAAATGTTCTGCCCTCAAACATCATTAACACTTTTCTTTATTTACCAGAAAGACAGTGTACTTGGCTGTCAAATATAACTATGAAATACAGAAAGGGTGGTGACGTTTTCATAACAGTAGAACTCACAACAGTTTACAAGGGAGAGTGGCCTCATTCTCCCCATTTTACAGGTTGCGAAACTCAGGCAAAAGGTCATTGGTTGGGCTGGGAAGAAAATCCATATCTCCTAAGTCCCAGAGCTCTATTCACTGGGTCACATTGCTTTCCAGTAAGGAGGACACATTCTTTTGTTTTCTCCATGAATTACAACTTCCAGTAAATACACATACGTGTTGGCTTAAGACCAAGCAAAGAGCAAAAGGTAATAAAAGTTATGAGAGATTTACTTATTATGCTTACTGCATACTTTCGGAGACTGCCTTTTTGTGAAGTTCTTACTATTTCTATGTATGGCTTTAACTGCTCAGTGATGACACATAATGTCCCAACACTTAAAATATAGATTGTTTTTTGACGAGATTGACAACCGTAAAAGTGACAGCTTTTAAGAGTAGTAATAGAAAGATACTTTCAGAACAGCTCTATACCTGACAGACTTTGAATCAAGAAACTACAAAGATGGTTTACAACTCCCTATTCCTGAGCTGTACCAAGCACTGAAAGGCTGCTCCCAAAGATCTCAATCTTGATTCTGAAGAAACAGCATATTTAAGTTTCCTGACTCTCTTCTGTGTGTGCGTGCAAGCGTGTGTCTAAATATGGATTTAGAAATCTAATGTTTGGCTCTTAGTTTTGGAAATTTAAGTTATTCTTCTTCCCCAGTATGTAGTTCATCACAATAAATAACCTTTACCCTAATTTAGAATTTTTGTTAGTGCATTTCTTTTATTACTTTGACTATCTATATATCAGGGCTGTCCAGATTTTTAGCTTGAGGGACCACCTTGCGATTTTTTTCTTAGTGTGCTGGTGAACAACTTGCAGATGGAGGAGAGTACTGCTGTGCCCAGTGGGCAGGCACAGGACCATGGGATGGTGGGTAAAGTTGCCCATTTTTATTTTTGCTGGTGGGTGCCAGGGGGCATAGGGGGAATTTTGCAGGAGGGGTAGGAGGAAGACACAGAACTGGCCATGTGACTCATGTATCTTCCTCTTGTCCAAAGGCCATCATGCTCTCCCCACACCCTATCCCACTTCTGGGTCGTGGGGGTGAACTCTGTCTTTCTCCTTCTGTGTCCCCTCCCCGCACATTTGGCTACTTTTTCTGGCAGCTGGGCAAGTGGACAGGGATCCACTCGCATCCCTGGCCCCTCCTGCTTGCGAGGGCTTGGCCGAGGGAAGTGGCTTCCCCTCCCTGCCTGAGGCTGACTGGTTCCCAAGTGAACGGGTTTGCAAATTCCTAGGGGAGAGAAGAAGGGAACTGGAGGAGCTCTGTATGTGTGAGTGTGTAGGGAGGGTGGGGTTGGACAACTCAGATTAATATAATATGTCTAGGTAATAAGAGAAATGCACTAAGAATTCTAAGTCAGAGTTAAGGTTGTTTATTGTGATGAATTTATGTACCAGAAAAGAAGAATTTTTTAATTTTCCAAAACTAAGAATCGAGCATTAGGTTTCTAGATCCATATTTAGGCATCTATTTAATTGGTCTCATTTTAGAAAATGCTCAACTCCCAGTAAACCAGCAGCTCCCATGACTATCTAGCCATTCTTTAATTACACAATTATATGCTGCAGGTAGAAAGAGAAGGCTAAATTCTGCTATTGCTTGCCCAAAAATAACCTTGTTAAAAATCAATGGCTTGGTAAGATGCATGAGTATAGGCTGGCTCTTTGTGAAGAACGGTTGATTGGTGCTGAGGAAGTGCAGAAAATAAAGGGGGAAATGAAGTAATAATTTATGTTTCATAGCAGAGAGCCATATATACGTCCGATGGCTTATTGAACACAGTTAGATGTTTGCTGATTAGTGGAGAGAAAAAAACTTCCAATATACACTATGCCAGTGGAATTTTTTACTCTTAAATCATTGCACTGGGGCAGAACATTTTCCAGCCTTCCATCTCAATAAACAGAAGCCACTGGGCCAATTTCATTCCCGGTGAAACTTAATGGAAAGCAATGGAGTTATAGCAGGGCTATAATCTAGTCTGGTGTCAAATTGTCCCTGTTAGCACAGAATAAAAATAGTCTCAAGACATCCAGAAAAGCATGCTTTGTTTTGAAGCTTGACTTTGGTGTTTGTCTCCAAGATTTCAGTTCAGTCTATTTTAAAGTTAAGGGCCATTTGCACAATTCAGATCTAGATTTGGCTGACAAAATTCAAGGCTGATGAAGTCTAGATTTTTGGTTGAAGGCTATTATATACACAAACTCTAAATACCTGCTATGAAGCTCAGCACTTGGTATTACTAATTAAAACTCTGATTACGAAAATGTGTGAGCACCTTTAATTTTACTCTTGTATTTACCTTATGGGTAGCTGGGAGGTGAAACAAAATGTATTTCTCTGTTGAAATATATAGCATCAAAAGAAAAAGAAAAGAAAGCAAGAAAAGAAAGAAAAAGAAAAGGGTAGATGGATAGAATGTTGTTTAATAGATTAATAATTAAATAATCCAAAGGAGAAAACATTGGGTTTTTGTTGTTGTTGTTTTTTTTTCCAATTCAAATTACTGAAAAAAAATGGGAAGAGGGACTAAGGAGGAGTGATACTACATGCTCTATTTCTATCCAGCCAATACAACAGGATTGATATTCTGAAAACTAGAAGACAAGCACAGAATATTTGCACTGCATCTTCCTGTTCCAACTGTATCAGCAGAGCCTCGTGAACGAGGTGTGAAGAGTGCAGCTGCAGTAGGAGAATACCTGCCCCAGAACTGATTCATATACCGTGCCTAGTCATAGCCCCGTCATTGCTGTTGTTCCTTTGGGTTCAGTAATATGGTTGTCCAGGTGAAAAACTAATCTTTCCTTTACAGGAAACACAATAGCTCCGCTCAGTGGCTTGATACACAGCCGGGTTCATTCAAGCCAGTCTTCTTTGCCTGCTGTCAATGAACGGGCTATGATTTATAGACATGCTGATGCTGTCACGGCCAAGAGACTGCAAGGGTTCCACTGCGATCCTCACTGCTGGACTGAGGAAGCAGCTAATTGCACAAACGCTAGTAGAGCGTCCAGTCGCTCCCTGTCAGGGCCTGCACCACATGACTCCGTCATTAATACCAGCTCTGGCCTCCAGCTGGAATTTTATTTCCCCCTCAATTAATTTACTGCAAGTGAACATTATCGGTCTGATAGAGCACATCAATCTCCAGGCCTGTGTATTCAAAGAACGAATATTGCACAGGAAATGGCAGCACAGACTCACCTTATACTATTCCATCTGTCAGCTAATCACAGTGCTTACACAGGAAAAATTTATGAAGCAAAGCTGTAAACACTACCGAAGTCTTCTACACAGCTTGAGTTCCAGCTTGATTTGCTTTTGTGTAGCAGGAAATACACCCTGCTGCCTATAACTCTACGCAGCACACGGAGACGTCTAGAGGATTGATAGTATAGCAGCAAGTACAGGCTGTTGCCATTAATATTTCTCAGTCCTAAGGTGGCATGGCCCTTAGAGCTACACAAAGTATTTGTTTCACCATGTCCTGTGCCAGCTATTTGGATGCTTTCATTAGCTGTAATTGTTCACTGACTAGTTCCAAAGGTGAAATTTCAGGCTATGGCTTATTTGTAAAATGCTCTGTAGAACAATCAGTGTTAATGCTGGATCTCAAATACTTTGATGACATTCAGTTTGGTGAATTTCTGTGGGCTGGTGGCTGAACTGGGCATGCAAGAAGTAGGTCATACTGGTCTGGTTGTTAACCTGACTTTTAGAAGAGCCCTTAGCAGGAACATTTTTGCCTCTCTCCAACACATATTAAGCAAGCAGAGTGCACTCTTGAGCTGCTCGGGCCCTTAAGCAATTGCTTAGTCTGTTTATTCCTAGTGTAATCTCTGGATTCAAGGTTGCACAACCACTCAGTGTTGGCATTTCCTAATGTCTGAGTAAGACTTTGTAACTGTAAGAATGTTCTTTTAAAATAAGGCTGGTTTTATGCAATGTGAGTAATGTTCCTCAATGACACCACCATTTGCTGCACCCTGTTGTTTTCTACCAGGATGCACTGGGACCCTTCTAAGGATGCACTGGATCATGAGACTTCTGAGTCAGTGAGCTGGGAAAAAAGACTCCTGTTCCATATCATGCTGATCCTGCTACAAAATCAGGGCTTTTCCAGGCTTAACTGTATCAGCAGGAATGACATCAATGACTGTGCTGCTCACAAACTTGCTGCCCATCTCTTGCTCAACTGAGCACAAGTCACTTTAAGAGCTTTCACAGACTGCAGGTCAAGTTTAGCTCTGAAGTAAAATGCATTAGTTCAGTCCTAATTCTGGTTCATTGTGTTCTGAGATACACTGAGAAAAGGAGTCAAATGAGAGTCACCTCTTCTAAAAGGTTGGGTGTCCATTTAAAAAGGCACCCTCCTGAGTCCCTCCTGCTTGAATCTCAAGTTTCAGACCTCAGATTCATTCAAAGGAGTCTTTGTAGGATAACACTGGAGTAACAAGGGGCTTAATCAAGCCTTCAGACTCATTCCCTGCATCTCCATCTGGCTTGTGTGTGTGCGCGCGTGTGTGGATAGATGTACACACACAAGTTGAGTGAGACACAAAAGAGTTAACAATGAGGCTTTTATGATGAAGTGCAGTTAAAATCATGGACTGTTCTCTGGCATCCATATTTGTGCTGACCTGACCATGTATATGAAAGGGGAGTTGAAATTTAAAAAAAAAGATGTAATTTGGTCTCTCCTCCTTTTTCTCTTCTCCCCCCCCGCCCCCTTTAAAGTATCATTCACCTTAATTAGAACTGTAGGAAGGGAAAGGATTTTGAGATTTTGAAATGTGGCTTCATCCCAAGTCAGAACAATACCAAAAACTTGTGAAATTTCTTGAATAGGAAAATTCTAGGGAAAAAAATTAATAACGTCAGATTGGTCTAACTTTGGTTTTGATTTTTTCCCCCTTTTGAAATGTTGTATAATGATGTTAACATTTAGAAGTTTGTTTTAAAGCAAAATATGAAATACTTTGAATCATTTGTAGTATCAAGAAAGCTGCTCCATAAAGGCTGGATCCAAAGCCTGCTGAGTCAATGAAAAAAATTCCCTTTGACATCAGAGGGATGGGATCAGGTCTTAAAGTAGCAAGCTGTGTTCTGACTGTGTGTGTGTTGTAAACTATTTGATGCAATGATGTTTCAGGAGAAATGTCTTTTCTGTTTAGATTGTAGAGAAGTGACAGATGAAAGTGCTGGCTAGTTATTAAGGCAGGACATTAGAAGTCAGGCTACCTAAGCTCTATTCCTAGATTGGCAGCAGAATTATTTCCTGGCCTTGCAAAAGTCCATTACGCTGTCTGTCCAGTGTCTCACTCAACTAGCTGGAAGAGTACTTGGAAATCTTCACACAAAAGGCACTGCTCACCCATGTCATCAATGAGATAACATGGCAATGGTGCCTGGAACGCTTAGCTAGATTGTAAGGTATGTTGTCGTTATTCACAAAGCACTACACTTTTTTTGTGTGTGTGTTGTCCACCTTTTTCATCACTTGTATTTCCTTTTTTCCGAGTGCATATTGGATGAATGTAGGACTAAGATATATTTACAGACCCATGAGGAAAGAAAGGAGAAGGCATAAATTAGAGAACCTCTTATCTCTCTATATTGCTGTCCCTTTACTGAGCAGTAGCAGATGTCTAGGGTCTCACAAACTGGATCCCCGTGATGTGCAATCTGGACATTTCAGTGTGACTTGTTTTATTTGCATGCTGCACCAAAGCTGGTCCTACCATAGGGGGGACCTAGGTGGTTGCCTAGGGCGCCAAACAGCAGGGGGTGGCAAGAGTCGCTGGGGTGGGGCCAGCGAGCCTATTTTAAATTTCCTGACCTGCTGCGTGCAGGCATGTAGCCCAGGGTGGAGCAAAGCAGGATGCTGTTTGGGTTGGCTCTGTTCCCCAGAAAAGATAAGGGGGGCTAGGAACAGACTTGGGGGGACTGGGAAGTGAAAGAAGGAAGGGGACAGAGGTCTCTTGGCCAGCCAGTTGCTCACCCTGAGCCCGTGGGTCACCACTCAGCCTGCACCCCTTGGCCAGTCCATGGTCTGGGGTGGCCCAGCCAGGTTGCAGAGGGGCTAGGAGGAGTGGGAGGGAGGGCCCACTATCTGGCCCACACACCTCGGGCCACCTCCAGGGGAGGGGAGCGGCAAAATCACAGGCACCTAGGGTGCAAAAAACGTTTGGTCAGCCCTGTGCTGCACCAGTCCTTGGTCGGAAATTGTCACATACAATATGCAGATAATGTCTTCCTTCAGGAATCCCAAATGAACATCAATGCCTGGTTTCCACAGTGCAACATCACCTTAGGAATTTATTCCAACCTGAGACAGAGGCAGACAGCAAATCCTCTGGCTGCTCACACAGCTCCCTCTGCCTAGAACTTCACATAGCAGAAACAACAGGAACACAAGACAAGTCTTCTCAAAACTGAACATTTGTAGTGGCTAACACCTCTGCTTAACATGCAGAAGGTCCTGGGTTCAATTCCCAGGGGGTTGGACTTGATGATCTCATGAGGTCCCTTCCAGCCCTATGATTTGATTGATTTGCTCACATGCTACCAACAAAGAACTTGGGAAATTGCGTGTAACAGCACCAACCAGTGAAAGGTATGATAAGAGAATACAAATTCATATTTAATAATTAAATTGTTGTAGATTGATTAGTCAGTCACAGGCTCTGTCAAAAATTACTTCTGGCTATGATTCTGAACCAACACCCTTAGCCAATTTTCTGTCTTGCGACAGTGGCCATCGTCAAGTTCATCACCAGGAATGAACAGAACGAGTGGGTAATCATCAAATGCTTATACTTTTGCTTGATGGGAATTACTCTATATACAAGATATTTAAATAAGAGCAAATATTATGACCTGCCACAACCATGTATATATCATTCTTTCCAAGCCTCCTGTCTGCTAAAAGGAAATCCTGTTAAAACATCCTGTGGTTTGGTACTCTCTGAAACATTGGCAATACCCCCAAATATTCAGGAAGGAGGAGAAATTTAGATGAGAAACATTTTAAGCCTGTGACTGTCTTTAATTTTGTTTGTACAGTGCCTAGGAATAACCTTGATTTTGGCTGCTGGCTATTATTGTAATTTAATTAATAACAATATAAATAAAGTGGGCTTCTGTGATCTGCTGGTCAGACAAAGAAGGGTGAAGTTGGACAACTGGGTTCTTTAGTTAGCCCTACCACTGACCTACTGTTCAAATTGTTAGGGCCAAATGCATTTGAGGCTATGCACCTATGTGTCTTTTATCCATCTGTAAAATAGACATAAGACCCACACATACAACTGTAATGTTGTGGTGCTGAATTAACATTTGTAGCATGGTATGTGTGGATGAAAGATGCAATGATAATAAAACTTTGCACTTATATTGTAACAAGATCACGATGCAGGTGATAGAACGCTCCTAGGGATGGCTAAATCTCATGCACTCTACAGTGCAAAAGCCATTTGCCCTTTTTTATTTTTCTTTGAAACACCCCTATGAATTTTACTCAGTGTTTCAGACAGAACAGAATTCTCCAGGGAGGAAAACCCCCGAGTTCTTGGCATATATTTCAGACACAGATGGCAGCTTTATAGGAGACAGTTTGTGTAAAAAAACCCCAAAATATTGATAGGACAAGCAAAAAACACCCCATGTACTCAAATATGCTTAAACAGAACCAGATGAAAAACAAAGCAACAACTCCCTGGGACTAGGTAGGATACTAATGAATATTATAGATCAAAGTTCTGTGGGTAGATGCTCTCTCTGACAGAATCTGCATGGTAGGCTTACATCCTTTATTCATGGCAGCTATGGGATTATTGCGAAGAAATAGTAGCACAATTTTTAGAAGGAACTGTACCAACATGAGTTGTACTCATATATTGTAGTTATAGGTGGCTAAATAGTGCTGAACCATGAGACTTCTGTAGCTTCAGGATTTATCTAGTCACAAAGCAGAATGAACAGTAAGAATATCCTAGGAATTCAATAGCAGCAACTTCCACACCGTCAGTAATATGATGTATTTCAGGCCAATGAATTGCAAAATGCCTTGGTGAGGAGCTGCACAGTGCATCATGGGAAATGTAGTCTATCTGGAGAATCTAGCTCACTGGAGAGCATGGACAGATGATGCGTCTAAACTATGATTCCTGGGAGTCATTGCAGCAGCATTTTACATTTGAAAAGTTTCAATTTCAGGTGTTTGGGGTTGTTTTGGTGAAAAGTCTTTGTCTTCTGTGGAAAGTGGACATTTTTGTTCTGTCAAAAACTCTATTTTCACTGCAAAAATATTTTTGACAGACTTTTTTGACCAGCTCTAGTCATATCTTATGCAAGAGTTGAAAGTTAAAGTTACTCCTCTACAGATTTAATTTATCCTGAGGCTAGACATGTGAGGATCATGTAGATGAAATTACCTTCCTGTGGCCCCTCCTTTCTATTAGGTCTTCAGGGAGTTTGAGTATAATGGAGAATCAAGCCTTCCCTGCCTAGAGATGAGCAAAGGCTATGTTACGGTTTTCATCTACCTCATCCTCCCTGAACCATGTGTTTCCTTTCTAAGACCTCATCCCATTCATCTCCCAGAATCTCTAATCATTAGTTTCATGTGAACTGGGAAGGATAATGAGCCTCTGAATCCAGAACTATCCCATTATGGAAACAATAAAACAGTGATGCAGGTGACTCAGGCATTGAATTTTGCTCTTCAACAATTGACAAGGTTCTTTTCCAACTCCCCCGCCATTCGTGTGACGTCCTATTATCATTTTCAGTCTTGTTCTTCCTGCCTTTCCCTCGTAAGGTTCAGGCGCTATCTTCTTAGCACTTGTATCTTGTGCGTTAGCCCATTACATCGGAAGTTGCTGACAGTATGGCAACAATGTTGATTTAAGCTGGTTTTATTCTAAGACCTCTCTGTTTTTAGTTTTTTTGTTCTCTTTGTTTCACGCTGGACCTTGCTGAAGTCTGGCTGTTCTGAATTGCTGGCAGCTCAGCCATGCATAATATATGAATATATATGCCCCATTCTATAAGTTCTCCATCTTCAAGCATCCCATGAAGTGCAGTTTTCTCCCATGAAAACTCATAGTTATTAATAAATTTGTTAGTCTTTAATAGTGCCATAAAACTTTTTGTTTTATAAGAAAGCAATTTTATTATCCTGGACCAAACTTTATGATCAAATGTCTGTGCAGCACTGTGTGTAATTCATACCTATTCCATTTACAGATGGTCTGAAAATGTTCTGTGCATGTGGGTCTAAGTCCTTTGATCCTATCTCCTCACTAGCTGAGGCTGCTAGTCTAACTCCCACAGATCCACACGGACATTAATAGGGACCTTGTCTGCCAGGGTGAATGGAAGTAATGGAAAGATGGAGTATTTTTAACCGAAGCTCTCTGTACATCTTTAAGAGTCCACATGATCCCCATGGATTAAACTAGGCTGACTCTCAAAGGTATAACGCATGTAGCTCCCATTGAAATGAGGAAAGGGGCCTTGTTGCGTACTGTCTAGCAAAGTCACTTTAGTATTTGCTTTCTTTAGTTTTATGGTGCAAGGGTGTGTGGACGAGGTGCAGAGAGCTCTCTCTCCCCCTCATCTTGTGTAGGAGGGTTGCCAGAATCCCAGTGCTTGCACTCCAATAGTATTAGAAACCTTGAAGAATGGGTGTGCCAGGGTGAGGCACTTCAAAGAGGTAGGAATTACCTGGTAATATCATAATGTAATGTCAGCATTGGGTTTGCAATATTCTTAACAACATGCTTTGCGTCTGACAATGTGTCTATAATTATTGCAGAGCCCAGTGTGAGCTTCATTAAAACATGGACTGATGTCATATGCAATATTCCTTTCACACATCAGTTAAGTAGCATTCATCTATCACCTGCATGGGTTATGGATTTTACAGTATGACAGGCATTGACAAAAGCAAAGTGACACAATGGACTGATGGGGGCCATTTCCATAGAGAGGAGGGTTGAAGAATGTTACTATAATGGAGAATGAATTGCAAAGGTCAGCCTTCAGGTTGGTAACCACAGCTGTTTCCGTGTCAAATCTATCTCAGTTACTTGAATTCTTTATGGCGTGGTGTGTTTAGGGTGTGATTTGAGCTTAAGAAACAACAGCAAAAAGACTCTAAATCCACAATAGCAAGGAAATTCTTAACTCTTCTGCTTCAGCCCATTGGGTATAGACTTTGCAGGACATGCAACCTTTTCTGTCAGCTCTTCTCAGGATTCTAGGCAATAACTCCATCCCTGGATCTGCATCAGATAAAGTCTTGTGAGAACAATGTGCAAAGCAGACCTACCTAGGCAAAGCCTACTCCAATGGCTGTTGCAGACAATATGATTCTTTGTGTTGTCTTCAATGGGCTCTGGGGATGCCCATGGAGGAAAGACCCTTACTGATGGTGACAATGAAAGATTAATAGCCAAAAAGCCTCATCAGAGGTATCTGTGTGGTGCAATGGTGTTCCACTGAGGAAACCAATTTATGGTGTAGGAATAACAGCAAGTTTCTCACTTATTCTTAAACATTCATGTATGTCATTACTCATGTAAATTTATGTGCACAGTGCTGAACCTATCCTCATATTCATAACAGACAGGGTGACTACATGTCCCAATTTTAGAGGCTTTGTCTTGCATATGTAACTATATCCCACCTCACATCCTTTCAAAAAGGGTCACATTTGCTATCTTAATGTCAGATGAGATACTATGGTGTACAAATGGACAATTCGAAGCACAAATGAAATAATTACACTCACAAATTAGCCACTCAATTGCACAGAGATTTTTCCTTTTGCAACTGAATGCAAGGATGTTTATGAAACTCAAACTCCAGCTCTCCTGACTTAGTTACTACACCTCATCCCAGGGAACGGGTGAGCTTCACAACATTTACCGGGAACGTTGTTGTTCAGAAAGGCATCTGAAAGTCAGCTTGCAACTTGAATCACACTTCTTTACTTTGAAACTTAAATGACCTGAAAGTTGTGTGAACTTCCATAAACTATGGAGATATTTGCATGGCCTGCAGCCTTTTAAATGAGAAGCAAATGTCCCTATAAAGAGTTAGGAGCACTCTTCAACTGTGGGTCTTTCTTTTGCATCAGATATAAATGTTTTATATCTTTATGCAAAGAGGGTCATTAAAGAAGTCTTTGGCTCTGTTAGCAAGAATAAGGTGATGGCCAATATGTCTTTGCCACAGCCCACTGAATACATTCTGTCTCCTTAATTCTCTCATTTCTAAGTTCAATTGTAGAGGAGTTCCAAATTTCACAATCTTGTGGAGCACAGCTGAACAGAGAGATTAGCATGAACCTGTCCTTCACCATTCACGATGAAATGGATCATCTCCCTTTCCACTGTCAATGAAACAACATTCCTGTGGCAATCAATAGTTGCACAAATGGGAAAAGGACACCGGGAATGAATTTTGAATGGTTTTCAGTGCAATTAACTAGCTGGAAACAGGGAGGCGGAGCCAGTTTCCTGTGACTAGCCAATTATCTGCAAATCACTGGCAAGCGCTCTGTACAACATCAGATGATGGGCCACAAATTCCAAAAGGAATGGCCATGTTAGTCTACTTCAGCAAAACAAACAAGGAGTCCTATGTCACTTTTAAAGACTAATGAATTTATTGGGCCACAATTTGACACTCATCAAGACACTTTCTTCACTGTTTAGCCTAAAATGCTGTTAGGTGTCGCTATGCATTGCCAGAACATTTGTTGTCTCTACCAAGAAGAAGCTGTATTTCTTTGTTGGAGCCATATCTGGCATAACAAGGAACCACATTGCTCATAACAACATGCAGCTTATTTATATATGAGGGACTGAGAGTGTGCTGGTAATGTGCTATAGGATAAAAGGGAATATATGGAGATAGTAAGGTATTCCTGCAAGTTAGAGAGAGACAAATCTTTCAGTCAGTCCAGCTATCTTCCTTACACAGTGTCAATCAAGAATTGTCCTTTCTCATATGTTTTGTCCACTCACCTTTAAAAATTCCCAGAAATGAATGTCTTACTGTATCCTTTCTGAGATTCTTACACTATAGATCTCAATGTCAGGAAAGCTGGCCCCAGCATTCAGCATAAATCTTCCTTTGCTTAATTTCATGCCATCAGCTTTTCCTATCAGTGAGCCAATACACATAGATATTAGGGCCTGGGATCTTCATGTGGACCAGTGCCAGTCTTTGTAATCTTTCCTTAAAGGGCCTCTTAATAATAATAATAATAAAACAACAACAACAACTATAATCATGATAATGTGCTCCACGTCTACGTTTGTTATTTTTGCCTTTCATATATTTTTTTCTTAACATTTTTGGAGGAAGAAAGACAGAAAGAAAGGAAAAGGTAAAATTTCCCTGAGCTTTAATAGTCCCCAAAGACATTTAACCTCCCATTACTTATTAAACCTATTTCTCATATCTTCTGACAGACTGTGCTGAAAGCCCTTGCATTTCAGGTCAGGAACTCAATTCAGGGAAGGATTGTCACAGCAACATGTACTGCTGCAAACTCTAAACTGATTGTACTGTTATGCACCAATATTTTTATTTATCATCTCATCTATCTTCACGAAATTAACAGATTTTTTTTTCCCCTTCATTTCGCATTGACCTGATTCAAGCAAACAGAAACAGCTCTAGACCTGGGAATTAAAATATACTAGTCTCTAAAACAACCTTCTTTTCTTTCAAACTGACTGGTGTAACATACCCAATCTATGGATAGCCAATGGAGATGACTGATGGATTTCTTTTTGGTACTGTGGGATGAGGCTGCCAACATCGTCGTGGCTGTTTATATCCTACTGAGTGAGTCTATAATGGTATAATTAGAAGCCCTGTTTCTGTGCTGGAGTGAATGATGAAACGGTGAAGTTATTTTGCAAATAGCTGCATGGACACCGGTGCCTAAAGGTATCATTTAACCCCCGACATTGATCACTGAGCCTTTTGTACTGTAATTGCTTGGGGACAAATTATGTTTGCACGGCTCTTATTGAAGGGGTCACTTCCTTGACATTGGGTTGATCTATAGTAGTGGTTTATTAATGTTTGTGGGGCTTACTCTCAAGAGAGGTAATTCAGAATAATGAGCAAGCCTTGGTTTTGAGCCTGGGATTCAAAAGATTTCAGAGATTGATAGAGTTTAATGCCAGAAAAGGACTATTAGGTCATCTAGTGAGTCTGACCTCCTGTATATCACTCAGGCACCCCTGTATTGAGCTCAGTAACTTGAGTTTGTGTGAAACATGACTTCCAGAAAGACATCCAGTCTTGATCTGAAGACATCAAGAAATGCAGACTCCAACATTTCCCTTGATAGTTTGTACCAGTGGTCAAACATTATTTTCCAGCACACAGCTAACCCTTCAACCTGGAGCTTGCTTGGCTGCAAATACTTCCTTTGCGTTATCTGAAAATGTTATCAGCAGTAACTTTATATGGTCTTTCAGATCATTGATGGTAGCCTGTAAAAAAGGCTATTGCAAGATTTACTAGCCTCAGTGGGAAAATAGACACACTTCAAGGAAGAAAGAATAACAAATACTTGGCATAGGCCAAAGCTATAACATTTAGATTTGCACTTCTCCAATTCTGGTGCCAACCCATTTCATACAAAATGAGCCTGAAAAGCTGCAACATTGCTCTTACTTAGCAGCTGCTGTCGGCCCCAAGCTTCTGAAATGGTAGCTGGCATGTAACATTGTGACTGGGACACCTATGCTTACAGCAGACTGGAAATAGGTGCAGTGCTATGCCACGGAGAATGCATACTGCATCCCAGGTGCTGGCCATTGAGAGAGAGAGAGGATTTTATTTTTCTAGACTTCAGAGTCAAAACAGTCAATCTCAGTGGGTCTTAGGGCCTACTCCTGTGAAGTACCCAGCAGTATTTTGCTTTTCTAATTACTTCTAGATAAATGCAAAGACTTGTGGTGGAACAGCTTGTTAATATGTAAAGAAGAGAAAAGATTTTCCTAGAATGAAAACCAACCATCTATGGTTTTGAAGGGACAAGATACACAGAAGAACATTATATGAATTCCTCTGGTGGCTTCCAAGACCATGAAGATTTAAATGCAGCATCTCACATTAATCTATTGTTTACAAGGTTATTTTGTTGAGTCAGACCTTTCGTGTCTGTTCATGTCTTGCTACCCAGTCACACAACTTAAGCTGCAAAATCTCAGAAATATGCCATTTATTAACATACAGTTGGTAAACAAGTAAAAATACTCAATCAAAAGGATTTTCCCCTAAAATTTTCTCCCCCTAGGTCTGACATTTTTATGATGGGTTTGTGGTTAAAGAACAGATCCATGATGCACCATTTCATCTGGAACTCTTGAAACAGAACTGATCTGAACTGAAACCAGAACTGAATTAGCATTTCTGCTTATATTAGCTCAGGACATATAGAGCCAAAGACCATTTGTTTCACCTACCCACATGGCATGGATTTCCCTTGAACTACTCATGTGATTGAGGCAGGAGGGATTACTTAGCTGGAGCAAACTAACAATTATCTAGGCTGAAAGGGAAGCTACATGCACAGTTTATGGGTCCAGGAACAGAACTTCACATTAACTAGCACAAAGCAGATACTGTGGGAGCTTGAAAGACTCCCACAGCCACAAAGGAGGGTTTGGATTTGTTTTTCTGTGTCAAAGAACATTTCTCATTAGATTATTTTTAGTTCCCATTGCATACATTAGTTCAAGTCCTTATACTTTCCCTTTGTATGCATATCTTTGAGTGGCTTTTCTAGATCCCCTTTTAGTTTAGGCAGCTACCAAACCTGCTTCCCTCCCCCTTACCATAGCAAACTAACTGGGATGACAAGCCCCCTTTTTGAAAGCTTCTCCCAGCTGTGGCTGCATTTGCAACTAAACAAGCCATCAGGCTGCATGCAGGAAGCCTGCGAAGCAGTTAATTCTGGCCAGGTGCTGTGTTAGATTGCAAACGGCAGGTGAGCTGTGGGAGTCTTGCCTTCCTGATGAAGCGAGGTTCTGGGGAATGGAGTTCAGGTGTCCAGAAACTTGGGCTGGAATTAAGAAGCAGAACATGCTGGGAGTTAGCAGCTCTACATAAAAAGCCTCACCCAGGCTGGTCCCTGGAATAGCTCTGAAGGAATATTGATTGCTGTGAACCTAGTGTGTTTTAGAAAGGAATTTGTCTGGTTTGAGGGGGTCAGTGATGGAAAAGTGACTGTCAATTTTCTCTGTGAAGCATACCCAAATCCTTTGGTAGCATTAGCTGAACTTGGTAGTGAATATAGACTTCTTACCTGTATCCTAGTCTCCCACATGTATGTGCTTAACTTCTGGAAGCAATGCTTTATATGATGCTTGTTAAATGCAATGACCTGGGCTGATTCTCACTAATAACTAGCTATTGGCATGATCCTCAAAGACCAGGCCCAATTCTGCCCTGAGAGGTAATGATTGGTGTAGGGATCTTTGAACTGATTCAATACAAAGGGAAAGTAATGCTGTCAAAGTCAATTGACTTATTGCAGCATGATACCAGAATCATATACTTTGTGCATCAAGAGAGATTTAAGTTCTAGACATTTTCTGTTTTTAATAACCTGTCCCAAATTACAACATGAAAAAATATCTTAAAATTGCTTTCACTAAAGTGAAAGATCCAGTTTAGGGGACCTCTGGTTGCTTATTTACTATCAACTTTAATTTTTTAGAAAAGGAAAACTAGCAATAGAAAAGGAATGTAACTAAATGCCTGGTGCTTGAGCCTGCCACTGCATCAAATACATAGCTTGCAAAAGGCAGGAGAAAGATATTAGTAGAAGATTCTCAAAAGTAAAATAAGATTAAAAGTGACGTCTTAGCCCTGAGGCATTTAGGTTATGGACCAAAGGTTAGACCAAATTTTATTTCCCATTTCTAATCTTCTGTGGCTAGCATCACATTTTACTATCTTTTTTTATCTGCCTGACATAATCCCTGTCTATGCCATGCAAACACTGCTAAGGATTTTCAAGCATTATAGACCCATCCATCAATTCATAGATCTCAGGACTTCTGAGACAGACTTAAATTATATAGGACCTTGAGTGCTTGGCAGCAAGTTAAATTACATTTGCTTTTTAATACTGTTGTTTTCCAAAATAATGACTTTGGAAAGAGTTTGGATTTAGACTAATTTGATTGATTAAAAACTTCATTTTTTTAAATTTATCATTTGTATTGTCCTGGTTTTCCATTACTGTGAGTTGTTGCTGTTTGTGCCAAAGATGGATTTTTAATCAAGACTGGATGTCATTCTAAGAGACGTTCCCGTTCAAGCACTATTTGGGCTTGATGCAACTACTGATGCATGAGATTCTAGGGCCTCTGTTATGTGGGCGGTCAGGCTAGCTGTTCATAGAGACTCTTTTTGGGTTTTAAAATCTATGGCATAAAGCTGTCCAGAGCTTGAGATGAAGCGCTCGAGATCTGCTCATGCTCCAAAGACTTCCAATTCATTCAATCAATTATTTCTAGTAACTTTGGATCAGGCTTTTAAAAAGTAAATAGCTCTTCAATAAATCATCCATTTCCAGTGGGCACAAAAAATCCACACAAAATATTTTCTGTCTTGAGAAGTATTTTCGCCTTCATAAATTTTCATGTGCTGATGGTAATGTTAATGCCTGAGCCGTCTTTGTGCAGAAAAAGGCAATCTGTTAGGTGTGCAGAATTAAAATGACATTGATCAAGGATGTATATGAAAATTGCTTTGTGCGTTAATTATCCAAATGATTCAGGTTTATGAAACCCTCTCTTTTGCATTCAGGTACGTCTCTTAGCTCCTGACCAGCAAGTCCGACTAGAGAACCCACTGTGATGTCTTCCTAAATGTTTCAAAGAGGGTTCCTCTCTTGCTTCAAAAAGGAAACACTTGAGAAATTTGTTTAATGAAGTCATTTAACACCCATTAGCCATTTTTTTTCTTTTATTCCCCTAAAAAATATTTTCTATAGAATACAATAAAGGTTCTTTTGCTCTTAATTACAGGAGCTGTTGTTAGAGTAACTGTGCCTAAGGAAGAGAACCCCCCCCACCCCCAGAGTTTTGGCAGGTTTAAGATTCTGCCAAATGCCATTTAGAAAATATCAGATCATCTCTGCTTTCCATGGATGGTGCTTACTTGCTGTGACTGGGGCCACATATTCCTCCAATTTGCTCTTTGCAACCAAAAGTGCTGGTGGAAACAGCCATTATCTTGTCCAGTCCAGCTTTATTATGTTCTGAGGAGAAGTAAATCAGTGCATTGGAGCTCTTTGGAAGTCATTGGGATTATGTTAATCTACACCAGCGCAGGATCTGACTCAACATCTCTATTAAGGTCTCAACCATAGCCCTGCATTTGAACAACAAAACCCACAGAGGTTCCTGTTCTTTGTTGCTGTGGAAATCCTCATTTGTCTTCTAGCAGTTGAAATGCTACACTGGGAAGTTAATAAGGGGAGATTTTCTATACTAGCGGAGATAAAATGTTCGAGATCGACAGTTTGGTGTTCATTTGGTAGGCCTGCACGGCTCCCAGCACACACAGAGCATGTGCTGTCGGAAGACAATTTGCTGTCAGTGTACGAATACCACCCTGCCACACGTCCTATAGCATTAGGTAACTAACTGAACTGGTTCTATTCATGCGAAGTCTGCATGCAGACAAAGGCCTCACTCACCAGACAGGCTGAATCCCTGCATATGCAACCTTTCAGGGCTCATCAACATTTTTATAGTTCTGTCGCAGTGCGGCTGGTTCGGTGCCGCTGTAGCAGCTTGGTGAAGATGCTGCCTGTGCTTGTTGGAGAGCATCTTCCATCAGCGTAGGTACTCCAGCTCTCTGTACGGTGGTAGCTATGGCACAGTAGAAGCCATCCACTGCGCATAGTGCTGTCTACACCAGGAGCTATGTCAGTGTATCTCTCACTCAGGATGATGTAGTTATGCTGAGACACAGTTGTAGAGTAGGCCAGAGGTCATTAGACCTAGTAGCCGATTAACTGTGAATTTCCGGCTGGCATGGTGAACCTGGACCGCTAGGCTCACAACACTTGTTTAAAGGCTGCCTGAGCATATCCACAATTTCTAGGGAGGAGTCCTCATACCTCAGCTACGCCTACTGATGGACCATTACATAGTCCATCTGTAGAGGGATAAATTTGATTTGTTAAACGCTGGGGAGGTGTCTACGTTTAGACCTGGTCTATACTTAAATTTAAGTCAACCTAGCTACATTACTCACGGCTGTGAAAACATTTCACGCCGTAACTGTAAAACATATTGAGATCCAACCCCCTGGGCTTGCAGTTTCTCTGTGATGAAAATTCTCTTTCTGCTTTCCAATAGGCTGCTTATACATTTCAGGTACGCTTAACAAATATTCAGAGGCTTTTCTTATGGGAAATACTGTTTAATATAAATCGGGATTCTTTGATTTATAGGGAGACAATTGGGAATGGGGTGAATGCTCCAGAGGTAGATTGGCAGCTCTCTTTCATAATGATTTTGCCTGGCATGTCACTAAGGCAACCTCTTCACTGGAAAATTCTCACCACCAATACAATTTTCTTATACTTCTCAGTGAAGTGCATCATCTTTTAATCACAAAGGGCTTTGCTGAGTGGACAGGATCTGTGTGAAAGGCAGCATGACAATAAAGCACAGGCTAAGAAAGGTCTCTCATATGCAAAGACGGCCATGATGTGTTCCCATCATCAGAACTGGGTAAGGACCATGTTGCACTCATGCAATTTCTAAAGCACATTAGGCAGCTGGACAGAGGCTCCCAAGGATGATTTTTGAGCTGCATTGGAATAAAAATATTTTCAAGCTAATTAACCACTGGGGGGAGGATGGCAGGCAGGAGGTAGGAGGAGAAAATTAGAATTTGAATTTTAATACTGCTCATTGGAAAGGGAGACTGCTTTAGTGTTTCTAAAAGGCTGTGCTCTAGTGGCCAAAGATTTGCATGAACCACCTTGTATTTGTGTACATGTAGTTGTGGCTCGTTCTCCTGACGACTACATCCGGCTATTGCATCCTAGCAAGAGTGTTTAGCTCAGGCTGTAGCAGCTCTTGCCCTTCGCTTGGTCGTTCTTCATTTAGGCCTTTGTGACTAAACATCATCTCATGAAAAACCAAAAGAGTGATAGAGCCCTGAGATTCACTCACAGTGCAATGGTCTGTGCCCCTTTTCCAGTCAGTAGTGAGGTATAATAATCTGCATGACTGCCCTCTCTGTGTTTGAAACTAAATTGTGCTGGTGATGGACTAAGGGTTTATTACAGGAGTGGGTTGGTGAGGTTCTGTGGCCTGTGTTGTGCCAGAGGTCGGACTAGATGATCATATTGGTCCCTTCTGATTTTGAAATCTATGAGTCTGAGACTGAATAAATGCCAGTGCTGTACAGCTTCTGAGCACATCGGTGTATTTAAACTTAACTAGAAGACTCATTGCAGCTCTGCTTGCAAGGTACAGAATTTCATAAAGTGCTACACACTGGGATGTTTCTAATAAGAAAAGCATGGTTTTATTTTCTCATTTCAGAACATATGTATTACAAAACCTCTGTGTATGCCACAGTCCTGGTCTTATGGGCCAAATGAGGCAGCAATGCAAAGAGAATATTATCTGATTTCCAACTTGAGAGGCTGCCACATATAACTGACTGTGTGTGAACACTTCATCTTGCAAGAAAACACCAAGTCTCTGTAGTGTTTATCCCGGTGCCTTGCTGATGGTCATTGCAAAAGCCAGGTGCAAGGAGAATTGGTGCCTCTGCCATTAGAAGTGGAAAGTGTGATCTGTAGGCGGAAGTGCTAAGCATGGAATGAGCACCATACAATTTGTTCCTGCCACTGTTGCTACCAGGAATCTAGCATTAAGATCACAGTTCGCCAGCAGGCACATGTCATTACAAAGACTGTCCCCTGGCGCCAAATTGCGCAGTAACATAATCAGCATGCTGGGTTTTTACTGAACATTTTCAGTGCAATTATGTGGAATTTGATAACATTCCACAATTTTCCACATCCTTCTGACATGTTTCATAAGTTTTTTCAACTTTTGATTTCTTTCTAGAATATTGTGAAATATTCTGGGTGCGGGGATCTGGAACATTGTGGTCTTTGCCCCAAATTTCTGTATGGGCGTCGCTGGCATGGAGCACACAGGGCATGGGCCCCAGGTATCCCAGCCAGTCCCATGAATTTCTCTCCTCAGGAGGTTCAGATACAGACAGCCCACTTCAACTCCTGCACCTGCCTGGGAGAAGAGCTTAGCTGAAGAGACTGTCTTGCTCCGCATTATGTGAAAAACACACATGGTGCAGGGCAGGAGAAGAGGGAAATTTAAATCCTCTTCAGACCAGTGGTTTGGAACCTCACAGCTTGGGTAGGTGCTGTGGGGTCCACCATAGCGGAAAAGGGGAAGGGAAGGGCAACTGGGGGGAGAGAAAAGGAAGGGAGGTAAGAGGGGGTCCAGCTGGCTGGCTGGCTTGGTTTGGGGTCCATTCAGCTGGCTTCGCTTGGGGCTCAGTGGTCAAGCCCGGGCCCAGCTTGCCTTGGAGTTTGGGCTTGGCTTGGTACTTGGCCCAAGTACTGGGGGCGGCTCAGGTGCTGGCTGGAGCCAGCACAGCTTGGGGGCTCGCAGACGGGGCAGTTCTTGGGCCCGGGACCAGCGTGGCTCAGGAGCAGGCGGTGGGGGCTGGCTGGGTCTGGAAGGTGGGACTGGCTAGGGCCAGCGCTTGCACCTGATGCTACCATGGCTCGGCGCTTGGCACTCTGAGGCTAGCAACGGGGGCCAACCTGGACCAGCTCGCAGACCCAGAGTTGGTGGCGGGGGCAATTGGGGGTCTGCAGATGCCTTTAGGTCTAGGGGTCAGCAGTGCTTGGGCCCATGGCGGAAGTAGGGGGCGGGGCCTGGGCTTATGCCCTGAATATTTCTTTGGAGCAGAGACGCCCCAGGTTGCAGGGTTTCCTAGACCTTTCCGTGGCCACTCACACAGCAAAGCAGAGAATATTAGAGAGATATAGAGAGCCTTGAGCATCACACTTCCCTTTAGAGAACAATAATTTATGAATGGACAAAAAAGAGAAAATAGACAGTGCAAAGAATGTTATTTGCAGTGTTGTAGCCATACTGGGCCCAGGATGTTACAGACATGAAGTGGGTAGATAATATCTTTCATTGGACCAGGTTTCTGAAGAAGAGCTCTGTGTATGCACCAGATCTTGTCTTCTTGATCTACAGAAGCTGCTCCAATAAAAACCATTACCTTATCCACCTTGTCACTGTAAGGAATGGCAGGAAGTATAGTTTAATACAAGTATGATATAAAATGTTATTTGGTTTAAATGTAAACCTTTTAAAAATGCCATTGATCACTCTATTAGGTCCTAGAGTGGGGAAAGGGTGTTTATTCCTGTTGAAAGAGAGAATGGTATTGGGTTGCATTGTGTCAGCATTCCCACGTGTTAATTTGGAAAAGATTTCCAATGGATCCTGCTAGGAATTCCCTTGGGAGATTAAATACTTTCTTTCCAAGATACTGGAAAACTAAAAGATCTGTTACATCTTGCTGATCATTATCCAGCTATCAGAAATTAGTGTGCTTCCACTCATTCAAGACCATCTGTGGCAGATCTGTTTTTTTTTAGCTGAAATGGAAACATCAGTCAAAAGCTTTTCCTAGAAGTGGGTTGATTATTATAGGTTTTGGAGCCCTTTCTTATCCAATTCAGCCAGATGTTTCTGCTTTAAGCACACCCTCTGATAGAAACAGTGTGAAGTGCCTCACAAAATGTATTAGATATCTCCTCTGAATTAACTACAAGTCAGTAGGAAATCTGAAAGTGTGTGTTTAATCCTAAGAATAGCATTTTTTTCAGAGTTGAATTCTGTTGTTGTTACATAGGGCCATACGTTGCTGCAAACAGTAATTTTCAGTTACTTTGCTTTTGATATATTTCTTCTGTGTTGTTGTGCAAGCCTGGGATAAGCTTGTCTGAATCCATGGGGGTTGAAAAGGAAAGGGATGCATTTGGTTCAATGGACCTTTTATTTAGTTTCTGGCACACAAGCCACAATCAAGGCACCAAAGTGTGTGTTGACTTGCTCCCTGCAATCTCCTTGATTTCAGCACAGATCAACAGAGAATTTGCTGCTACTCCATCTCTAGGTATAAATTAGATATTGTGAAGGCGAGTGATATACTTCTCAGACCTATGGAAAGGTGCATCCAGGAATAGGTGGCACATGATTTGCATACTGGACTTATATATCAATCATAGATCTGGAATGGACTATGAGAGGTCCTCAAATCCAGTCCTCTACACTCATGGCAATGAAATGATCCAATGGCCATTCTTTAGTAGGAACACTCTTCCTCCTATCTACCAGACATATACCTAATGGGCAGTGAATGCATGGGGATGAATATCTGATTGGGGCTAGAATCATTACCCCTTCCTGACTGACTCTAGGGAATGTGACAATTTACCAACATACACCTGTTTCAGACACCACAGCCCATGGAGTGCAGCTTCTTCATCTTGCCGAGCAAAGCTGTGCCTCTGAAAGTCCATAATTTGGCTCAATTAATGTATCCTGTGGAGCAGTGTGTGGGAGATGCCAATAAGCAGATGAGAAACCGTATGTGGCATGTCATGTAAACATATGTGACATGTCATGTGAACATTGAAGGATTATCCTTGCAACTAAATGGGCAGATGATACCAGTTTCAGGTATCTGGGTTCCAGAATCTGGGAAAATGGAGGGTGAAATTCAATCAAATTGACAGGAAAACATCAATAAGATTAACAGTAAATATCTATTAAATGGGCTTTAATGCTGTCCAAAGTGTTTTGGGCAAGAAAGAAATATGAGCAAATGATCTTTTCCATAGAATTGTAGGTTTTAAGTTGGCTGAGATGGGTAAGCGAGAAAGACCATGTGAAGAAATATGTTAGAGGCATCCATTATATTATCTCACAATAATACACACAAATGCAAAAATGTGGGCATGCAGGTTCAGATGGTTTGGTTGTGAGAAGCACAGTACTGGTAACTGTGTGGGAAAGGGAGCCAGTAGACTGAGAGTGAAGGAAAAAGACAAAAAGGCCCACCAAGAAGAAGTGATGAGATGTCCTTAAAGAACTCATGTTAGCATGTGATGTGATAGAAGATACAGATGTGGTGAAAAGAGCACTTTGGAGAGAGACTCAAAGAGTGGACCATGTTTGATGGGATTAACAACGGGAAGATAGAATCATAGACTCATAGATACTAAGGTCAGAAGGGACCAATATGATCATCTAGTCTGACCTCCCACATGCTGCAGGCCACAAAACCTCACCAACCCACTCCTGCAATGAACCTCAAACCCATAACTGAGCTATTAAAGTCCTCAAATCATGATTTAGACTTTAATGCAGAGAATCAACCAGCAAGTGAACCATGCCCAATGCTACAGAGGAAGGCAAAAAAACCCCAGCGCCCAAGCCAATCTGCCTTGATGGAAAATTCCTTCCTGACCCCAAATATGGTGATCAGTTAAACCCTGAGCATGAGGGCAAGTCCACAACAGCCAGTCAAGAAGAACTTCTCTGTAATAATTCAGAACCCACTCGATCCAATGCCCCTTCCCAGGTCACTATCAAACCCATCACCAGTAGTAAAAGACAGACAATGGCCAAGCTACACCGTCCATCATGTCATTCCCTCCATAAACTTATCAAGCTCGGTTTTGAAGGCACCTAAGGTTTTTGCCCCCACCACTTCCCTTGGTAGACTATTCCAGATCTTTACTCCTCTGTTGGTTAGGAATCTGTGTCTAATTTCAAGCCTAAATTTTCTGAAGGACAGCTTGTATCCATTTGTTCTTGTGTCCACATTGGCTGTGTATTCAAATAATTCCTCTCCTTCTCTTGTATTTATCCCTCTAATGTATTTATAAAGAGCAATCATATCTCCTCTCATCCTTCTTTTGAGAAGATTGAACAAACTAAGCTCTTTAAGTCGTCTCTCATAGGAAAGATTTTTCATTCCATGAATCATCCTTGTAGCCCTTCTTTGCACCTGTTCCAGTTTGATTTCATCTTTCTTAAACATGAGTGACCAGAACCATACATGATATTCCAAGTGAGATCACACCAGCGCCTTGTATAATGGTACTAACGCCTCACTATCTCTACTGGAAATACCCCTTCTGATGCACCCCAGGACCACATTAGCTTTTTTCGCTGCCACATCGCAGTGGCTACTCATTGTCATTCTGTGATCAACCAGTACACCCAGGTCCTTCTCCTCCCCCATCACTTCCAGCTGATGCATTCACAACTTATAAGAAAAATTCCTGTTATTTGTCCCTAAGTGCATGACCTTGCACTTCCCATTGTTGAATTTTATCCTATTTCTAATGCTCCACTTTACAAGGTCATCCAAATCATTCTGTATGCTATCCTGATCCTCCTCAGTATTAGCAATACCTCCCAGCTTGGTGTTGTCTGCAAACTTAATTAGAAAATTCCCACTTTTTGTGCCAAGGTCAGTGACGAAAAGGTTGAGTAAGACGGGTGCCAGGACTGATCCTTGGGGAACTCCACTAGTAACCTCCTTCCAGCTAGACAGTTCACCTTTCACTATGACCCTCTGTAATCTCCCCTGTAACCAGTTCTTTATCCAGCTTTCTATTTTCATATTAATCCCCATCTTTCCTAATTTAACTAGTAATTCCCTGTGTGGAACTGTATCAAATGCCTTGCTGAAATCTAAGTAAATTAGGTCCACCGCATTCCCTTTATCCAAAAAATCTGTTATCTTCTCAAAAAAGGAGATCAGGCTGGTCTGGCATGATCTACCTTTTTTAAAGCCATGTTGTATTTTATCACAGTTACCATTCTCCTCAATATCCTTAAGTACCTTCTCCTTCAAAATTTTCTCCAAGACCTTGAACTCATGAAATGCCTGTTAGATTCAATGGAAGTCTTTCTATTAACCAACAAGGAGTCCCGTGGCACTTTTAAAGATTAACAAATTTATTTATCACGAGTTTTTGTGGGAGCAAAGACGACTTCATCAGACACCGAAGAGGGATTTTCTCTCTCAGAAGTTCATCCAGTAACTAAAATTTTAATCTTTAAAAGTGCCACAGGAAACCTTGTATGTTTTGTTGAACTAGACTAACACGGCTACCCTTTGTAACTTTCCATTAACTGTAATGGTCATTGGATGAAGCCACCCATTAAATAAGGAAGACTTGCAGAAACAAGGCTACAGTATGTCTTATTACAGCTAACTCTTCCTACTAACCTTTATGTAGGGAGATTGTAAATTGTTCTTGGTATTTTACCTAAGGGAGAAAGAACAAAGCAGACATTGTCAGACTTAGTATTCATGTTGTCTATCGCTGATAATCAGTCAAAACAAATAAGGAGTCCCTGAATTTATTTTGCTCCCATTCTGTAAGGGTCTCATCTTCAAAGTGTCTGACAAAGTGGGATTTTCTCCCATGAAAGCTCTTGTGATAATTTAATCTGTTAGGCTATGTTCACACGTAGATGCTTATTTCAAAATAAGTTATTTCAAAATAAGCTAATTCGAAATAAAATCCTTAATTCGATTTAACTTAAATTGAATTAAGGAAAAGCACCAAATCGAAATAGCAAGTCCGGACACAGGATTTGCTGTTTCGATTCAGCAGAGGAGCACAATGGGAGGTGTGGCAACATGGCCCCCTGGCAGGGCCATGTTGCCAGCCAATCCCCTGCCTAGCTGTCCCATGGAGAGCCAGGCAGGGGAAAAAGCCCCCAGGGCAGGGATCCCACTGCCCTGTGTCCCCTGCTGCTGGTGGGGCAGCAGGGGAGGGACCATGGGGCATCCTGACAGCCACCGGGGGGGCAGGTCCCCCAGCTGGCTGGCCCCGCAAGGGGGGCTTGCCGGCGGCAGGAGGGTGGCTGGTGCTGCAAGTGGGAGCAGCAGGCGAAGCCGGCTCTGCACCCACTGCCCTTCCTGCTGCTGGGAAGCAGGGGCAGTGGGTGAGAGCAGCTGCGGGACTAGCCGCCCCCTCCGGCTGGGGACAGCGGGTGAAGCCGGCTCCTGCCAGCAGTAGTGTGCGAAGCCGAATGGGGGACCCACCGCCCTCTGTGCCCCCCCTGCACCTCCCATCAGCACCCTTGCCAGGGTGCTGATCGGATCCCTGGCCAGGGTGCTGATCGGATCCCTGGCCAGGGTGCTGAAGGGGGTGTGCCTTCCTCCCAGGGTGCCATTTGTTATATCAATTTGCGGGGCATATCAATATAACAGAACCAAACATGTTTTTTTCGAAACCACAGTTTCAAAATAACCCTCATTTTGATATATAACTAGGTTTTATTATATTTATTATTTTGAAATAAGGAAACGTCATCTGGACATAAGCTTTTTAAAATTGAAATAATGAGTGCTATTCAATTTAAAAGCCTTGTGTGGACATAGCTTCAGTCTTTAAGTGCCACAAGACTCCTTGTTTGTTTTGCTGAACTAGACTAACATGGCTGCCCCTTTGGAACTAATAATCAGTCAGTAACCTCATGGGCCCATCTTTGTTGAAGTTTCAGCACAATCTTTTTCAGAATACCTGAACTTTAAAAAATGTAAGAGCACGAATGTCCACAATGACAGCATCAAAATGGCTGTGCTCTTTCTGAAGGCATTATTGTTTGATTTCAGATTTGAAGACAGAAGAGCCTGCTTTGATCTAAATGTTTCTATTGCACTTTCAGTATGCCACCTCTCCTCCCATGCCTTCCAGCATCCTGCATCTTCAGCTTGTTCACCTTATTAAAGAGGAAGAATCTCAGAACTAGAGTTCCTTTTCTGGACTTTCACTCATAAGAAAACAATGTAATGCAATTTAGCTTTCAGCAACAAACTCCTTTTTCCCCTGAGAGCTGCAGATATGTATTAAAAAGGGAACAAAAAGGTGGAAACATGGTCCTTAGAAACAGATGACCCTTTTAATTAGAAATTATATTCTTTATTTTCAGTTTAACTTTCTTTTTCCAGTTAAAATATAATAGATTGATACAAGAAGTTGATTAATCACTTTGTTGGCTACATACATAATAGTTCACTTTGACAGAATGATCAGAGAGAGTCACGGTGATAAAGCAGATTATGTCAATAATCTTTGATTATTTTATGTTCTCCTTTGTTTTCCTTAAAGTAGATTTGAATTGCAAACAGCTATGAAAATACGACTTCAAAAGTTTGCCAGCTGATTTATATTCTTGAAATGAAAATGAGTAAGGAAAGAAAATACCAGAACATACTGAGGGCTTGGTCTTTATGAAAGTTTATCAATTGTATTCTTAGCAAGATAGATAGGGCCTAGGTTCTAAAATTCACTTTCCGAAGAGTAATAAAAACACTGAGTGAAATTCTGGTCTGAGAGACATCCCTCTTGAACCCCACTAACAACACCCCCATATAAGGAAGATTTCACATTTACAGATATTTTTGCAATCAGTTAATCAGTTTTTAATCTATCTCTTAAGGCCCAAGTAGATTTTTATAGTGCTATATTTTTGTCAGAATGTCATATGGTACTAAGTCAAATATCTTGCAAAAGTCAATGTATATTATGTCATCAAATTTACCTGCATCAGCCAAACTTGTAACATAATCAAAACACAATATTATTTGTTTGCCAAGACTTGTTTTCCCATAAAACTATTTTGACTAGCATTGATTCTTTACTGATTGCACTCCATATAATTTTTGCCCAAGAATGACATGAGGCTACCAGCCAATATCTACCACATCATCCTCTTTACTAAATACTGGCATACTTTAGGTTTTTTCTAGCCTCACTGGACTTCCCCAGTGTTCCCAGATCTCACAGAGCTCTTTGACCAATTCTTTTAATAGTCCTGAGTGCAAGTTTCTTGGTCCTCTGGTTTAAAAAATATTTGGTTTGAGTAGTTGCTGGTTAACATCCTTCCTAACTATTAATAGAATAGAATGTATTCCCTTATTACTGTATGACAAGAATACAGCATTCTGTTTCTTTTCAAATAGGGACCAGAAATATTTACTGAATGCTTCTTTCTTTTCCATTGTGACTGACAATTTTATCATTCTTTAACTAGCATTGGACCTACAGCTTTATCTGAATTCTGTTTGCTCTTAATATATTTAAACTATTATTTCTTATTTATCCATAATCCTACTGGTCATAATTTTTTCATTGATACCTTTAACATTTCCTCTTAATTGTCCATGTTTCTTATCAGCCTGTACTCATTGCTATGGGCTTTCCAATTTTTTCATCATGCAAATTAATATTGAAGTCAATGGGAACCTGGGAAGGTTAAAGGACCAGGCCCTTAATACATTTTAATATGATTATGCTTCTCCCTAAGGGTCTGAAACACACAACACTCATGAAACAATATTGCTGTGTGTGAAAGGTGGTGAGTCCACACACCTATGATAATTGGACACAGAGCTGCTTATTACCAGGGCTAGCTGGGATTTACATAGCTGTTAGGGGATTTTTTTCTATATAAACTCATTTCTCTAGATTTTCCTGTGAATAAATAAATGAAATGTCACTCTTCAGTGACTTGAACTCTCCTTTAAGAGGAATATAGGTGCAGGAATGCATTTCAGTCCTGGAATATGTACGTATTTCTGATGGGGTTTGTCTTCACTGCAACAACTAGCTCATTATTCTTCTCAAATTATTTCACCTGAGCTAGCCTAACTTGAATGAAAGTTACCAGATTGGAAAATAATGCTCGAAATATGCAGAAGGCTGAGATTAGGATCACGGGGTGACTGAATTAGCGATTGTTGAGTTGTTCTAAATCAAGATGCCGCATTCTCACTATTTCACTGGCAGCACTCAAGATTCAGTCCATCCAGCCAGTTGGGCCAGCTAGCTCCACCTTGGACGACCATGTACTCAGGCTAGAGATTTGAGAGTGTGGACAGGAGTTGAGTTGGGGCAAAGCTTGAGTTATGCTTGAGGTAACAATGCAGTGAAGACAAGACATTCAATGCTATGGTAATGGGTGCCAGAACAGCCCCAAAGAAGGATATAGAGGTAAATTATAAGCCGTTGATGTTATTGAGCAAGATCCTCAGTGGGTGTAAATACACAGTGAAGTCCTGAAGTGATGTAGATTTACACCTACAGAGGATGCCTTATATATTTGTTTGCTTTTTGAAGTTTCGATTGAAGGAGGGGGAGATGGGTTGAGGAAAAAAAAAATGTTCCAGGTAGTTAAGACTATGCGTGCAATGTTGCCTCTATGTTCCAAGGTCATGCAGTTGGTAAACACACCAGAAATCAAGGCTTCTGAATGAAGAAAGCCATGTAAGGTTGGACGTTCATCTGCCTTCCTGTTGTCTCATTCAGCAGTCAGGCAACCTGGATACTTGGTACCAGCAAGAGAGACTAGGCCATATCCCTGGCTTTGTGCTGTAAGTATAGAGTGCCTTCTCCTTGGCTGGTTCCCCCAACCCCTGTTAAAGTTTGCTTTAACCACTGGTAAACTCAGAACAACCCCACTAGGTAAACGGAGACACTGAAGTTAATGGAATGCCAAGCTGTATAAATCAGCAGTAAGTGAGAGTGAACCTGGCCAGCTGTTTCTGTATGTCACCATAAAAACACACAAGCTCATCTAGATTAGTGACAGGCTGGAGGTAGGTCCCAGAGATGCTTGCAGACATACCATTAAAACAGAGCTAAATTGCAACCAAAATCAAATTCAGGGGCTGTAATGAAAGATGAAAAGATCTAAGCACTAGCAGGTTTTCTTCTTCTAATGTAAATGGCAGGCTGGTAGTTAAGTTATGACTGATCTCTAGCTTTCAGCAAACCCGTGGTTTCACTCTGCTATGATAAAAAATATAGCTAATAGGATAAATGCTATTAAGTGACTCTGACAAGCAATTCACAGCCTCTCTGCCCTGGAGAAGCACAAACTGATCCAAAGAGCCTTATTTTGAAACTGCAGTACAAAGTTATTCTAGTATTTTTTATGGTGCAGGCCAAATTCTGCTGTGGTTACCCTGGTGTAAGTAAAAATAACAAGCCCTGTGGTACCTTAAAGACTAACAAATTTTTTCAAAGATAAGCTTTCATAGGCTGCAACTTGCTTCATCAGATGCATGAAGCAGAAATCTCAGTAAGATGTGTGTCGACAGACCTGATCCTCCCCTCCATACACACAAGTTAGATATTAATCAAAATCCATCTCAGCACAACTCCCTAGGTGGCCCCCTCAGCCTGGCTTCATCGTGACTTTATAGGGATGGTTTCCATATCTGTGGATTCATCTTATATCTGAACTTCTCCCCTGCACCCCGTCCTGGTTCTTCACACTTGCTATTGGATCACCCTTTGTAATTCCAAAGTAACAGCTGAAAACGCTGAAATAATTGTCAATCGAGGTCCATAAATATCAAGACCAGAATGGAACGTTATCAATATCGAATCGTGGAAAATGAGGATTGAAAAGGACCTTAGGAGGGATCTAGTTCAACCCCCTGCTCAGAGCAGGACCAACCCCACCTAAATTGTAGTTTACCCTCCCGTATAACACAGGCCATAGAACCCCAATACTAGGAGGGTGCGTGGCCTGGGGCAATCAGCCTGTGGGGGGCCCCCCACTATACCCCTTGTGCCGAGGGGGGCAGGGTGGCCCCACACTCCCGCCCCTTCCCTGAGCCAGCCAATCTGTCCTTGGCTGCAGAGCAGGCCGGTCCAGAGGCTGAGCTCTGCTTTCCTGCCCTGCCTCTGGGCCGGCTCTTCCTGCCCCTGGGGTGAAACAGTGGGCCCAGGGATGGGGCAGGAGAGTGGAGCCCAGCCTGCTATGGCCCTGGGCCAGCTGTTCCCCACCCTGGGGCAGGGCGAGCCGGCCCAGAGCGGAGGTCGGTTCCACGCTCCCACCCCACCTCTCCCCACTGCCTTTGGATGGGAGGGGACAGCGGACAGTGCTGCTGTGGGGTCAGTGGTATGGGACCCATGCTGCCCTGCTCTCGACCCCTCCCATTCTCCAAGGACGGCCCTGCTCATTAACTTCTTCAGCAAGTTCATAATGTTACACGCTAAGCCGATTTGGAATATAGGATTGCCATACTGTCTCTGAGCCATCTGGTCCTCCATCCTGTATCCCAGCTGGCCAGCACCACAGATCAGAGTTTGACCCTAAGTATAACTTGTTATGTTTACATGAAACGAGATAAAGCAATGAAGAAAAGGGCAGAAAGTTGTCTCAGCAACGCACTGGTACCTACACTGGAGGAGGGTGACACTGGAGTTTGGATCAGGATAAACAGGAACAACAGTGCCTCTCACAGCCATTTTACAGTCATAGATGAGACACGAGTCAAAATGGAGTCAAGATAAAGCTTTTCCTTTCCAGTGACTTTCAGTGCTAGAGCTATTAACACCTGGATTTGGGATCTTTGTGTCTTCTGGCTCCCTTGCACTGGACAGGAAAGGATCAATAGTCACACATAATCTTCTTTGCAGTGTCCTTCTGATAATTGTGTCTGAGAAGGCTCCTGTGGGCTGATGCGTCTATTTGGTCAGAAGGTTGATACCCTACGTTGGCAAATGCTGCCCCTGAAGTCAATAGAATTGCAAGGAGCGGGAGGCCTGGCAGAAATTGATCAGCTACCTAGAAAGAAAATGGGATAGATTCTTCCCAGATGTAACTTCCTGACCATCACTGATGACGGTGGAGCAGGGTGCTGGGAATATTAATTATGAAATGACCAGGTAGGCACAGCTTTCACAGTGAAATGGTGGAAGATTGTCCCATGTTGGCACCTCTAGGGGTTGGCATCTAGAAATGCTTAGGTAAGCATTCCTGCAAACGAGAAGGCAAGGCCACTGCTGGGAGTGAATGGTATGGGTGAAATTCTCTTCTCAGTAGGCCTGGTACACCCCTACCACTTGTAAGGGGGTGACACACTGTAGCTTAGTGCCTGTTGTGCTGGCACAGCCCTAGTCTAAACTCCAGGATATTCTTAAGTGTTGCAGCCATGTAAATCCAGCAGAACATCTTATGTCCATGGAGCTCACTTTGGTCTAGGCTTGAGAGTGGATTTTGGAAATAGTTTTATTTTTCTTCCCAAACAGCACATTGTTTCAGTGAGATGTATTTACATTCTCTGAGGCCCAATCTAAAGCTCTTTCTAGAGAAGCTTCTCTAATTAAGTCATCAGCCTCATTTCTTGACTAGCTACTATCTTATTTTTGAAAAGCCTTACAGTGTCCAAAACAGCATCCATTTTAGAAACAGCAAATTTTTGACACAAAGTTCCACAGACACTGCAAATGCATTTCAATGACTGACTGGTGATTTTAAAGAGAAGCTTTATATACAAAGTGGTCCAGGCTGGTCTTCTGGCACTGTGAAAATGTCCAAATTTTCTGAAAATATCCCATTCTGCCTTGGGATGAAACCAAGACCTTTTGGATTATATTGTGCAAAAACCTGGAAAAAAGAGAACTAGTTACCCCTGCCCTAGAATACCCTGATAGATTGATCATCCACCTCGGGTGAGTGTGATTCAGGTTCGAAATCTTTCTGAATGATTGGAAGTAGAGACTTGAATCCAGGTGAATTTAAGCACCAGGGTATTCTGAATCATCTGTGGGTTTGACAAGAAATTTTATTCTGAACCCAAGAAAACTTCCCAACAAAAATATTTTGTTTTGACAAAGTGGTATTTTAAGACAGAAAACTGTTTTGTCAGAAAATTCCCAGTCAGCTCTAGACTAAAGGTACAGTTTGACATTCACTCATACAGAATGTGGTCCTATTTCCTGGTTTGGTGGGAGCAGATAGCTAACAGAAAACTTTTAATGCTATTTTAAAAAAATCGTCAGCTGTTTTTGATCAAAAGCTATGGCCGCCTGCTGAGACATCACTGTATTGCAAACTGTGTTTCTGTTTGGCACAGCGTGTGGCTTACAGGGAGGAAAGTTTTTCAGGTTAGTTCTAAAGTGATGAGAAATTTCCAATGCACCGATTTAAGCAAAACTGATTGAAGACAGTGGGACTATTGTATGAATAAATGATGACAGATTGGGTCCTTAGAGTTCTGCCAGTCTCATGACAGTGTCATTAAATGTTGCTCTTTCTTTACAAAGCAGCATCTGATTCCTAAAAAGTTCAACAAAAAACCCCTTATATCTCTGTTTTGCTCTCTATTCTGAGTGCTTGAGTCATTTGTAAATAAGGTAAAACCTCGGAACTTGAAAAAACACTGAAAAAAACTATGGAAAACATGACTAGTGTCAAAGTCACAGTTCTAAAATATTCTAAAAGGCTCATTAGCGATGGGGTAGAAGATGTACTTGTTAGATACTAGGAGTCTTCTTCTGGCTGCATGAATATGGAAAAAAATGAAGTAACCTACTAAGTAGGTCTATATTCAAAGGGCAATAGTTGCATTCATTTCAAATTTGGGGACTTAAAGTTTCAAATACTGTTCAAGTAAATCAGTTGATGTAAATCAGCATAATTCCACTGAAGCTAATTTACATCACTCTTTTATGACTAACAACTACCTGGTGGCCACCAACCAAACAACTGTAGTTGACTCTAAGGCTTGGTTGTTTTGGTCAATCTACCCCATAACAAATGAAAGAAAAATAGCCCTGCGTACCATGTACAGTTATTCAAATATCTCATGACCCTCTTAGTAGTTTAGTATAGCTTAACAGTCCTAAATCATGAAGAACAAAGAGTGCATGGGGATGATTTGATCCTTGCAACTTCGGTGGAACTCATATCACTTCATTTCTGCTGCCCGTTCATTCGGAATATAGCTGCTTAGGTGAGAACTTCCGGTCAGCTGCTAGGAAGGCTTCATACAAACCTTTATTGAATAAGTTCTCTTTCACAGCCACAGCTGTTTGATGTGGGCCTAGACAGGCCCAGCATAGAAATAAGTTTACGTAAGGAGGATTTAGGAAGTTTGCTTTAAGGAAAAGGCTTAGTAGGGCCCACTAGCCTTCCTGGAAGGTTTTGGCAGGAGGCAAACAAGAACATAGGGTATGTCCACACAGGCTTCTTATTTCGAAACAACAGAGGTTGTTTCAAAATAAGAAGCGGCATGTCCACACGATGCACCGTTATTTCGAAACAATGGGACCCATTGTTTCACAATAATGGCCATTGTTTCAAAACTGTCAAACCTCACATCTAATTGAAATAGCTGTTGTTTCGAAATGGTTGTTTCGAAACAACGGCGTTCAGACACGTTGTTTCGAAACAACACCGTTGTTTCGAAACAACTGTTTTGAAACAACACGTCCGAACGGCCTTGTTTTGAAATAACCATTTTGAAACAATGGCTATTTCGAAAGCAGGCTTTCCCTTAATTCAAATTAACAAACTGTTAATTCGAATTAACTTCTTTCGAAATAAGGACTTTATTTTGAAATAACTCATTTCGAAATGGGTTATTTCAAAATAATGATGTATGTGTGGACATAGCCATAGTGCACAACGCAGTGCAAGTTGTTTCACCCACCCTCACATCCATTTTTTTTCTAGACTGGGTTTTGGGCCTATCCAGGGCTTATTTTTTTAAGCTGATGAGGAATTTAACTTCATATTAGATGCATGAATTCTGCACATTCAAGAAAAGAACATTTCTTTCCTCCTTCTCCCCCACCTTTCCTGGAGTATCCACAAACAGAAGCCTGCTCCTACTAAGGTTAATCAGTTTCCCCCTAACTAAAATAATAGCACTGCTTTACTCCTATTCCAGAAGTGGCTGGGAAAGGATTACAATGGTAATGCAAATTAAAAAATAAAATCAAGTTCATGACACTATGAAAGTTGAATTGTGTTAGTGCTGGACTATTGGATTTTAGTATCATGTGGACGTATATGACATAGTTTACAGTAGTTTGTGGAATTTAATCCTCAGCTTTTAGTAACTGGCATGGTTTTGATTTTCTCAGGTTAAAAGCATAAAACACAGCTTCAACGTTAGCCACGTTTCAATGTTTAGAGCCCGAATGCTACAAAGTCCTTCTGCTGTAGGTACCTAGTGATCATAAGGCCATGATTAAAGAGACAAAACTGTTCCCTCCCTTCATGATATCTTCTTGATTACTCAGTTATTTTCTCCTGGAGATCTGGTCGCCTTCTTGAGATTCAGTGCTGGGGAATGAAGCTCAACTTAGTAAAGATCATTGAAGAAGATGAAGTCACTGCATTGTGAAAGCACAATTGTAGATGTCTCTCTGTCATATTTTTTAAAAAATGAAGATAGGACACTTGTGGTTAAAAGCAGTGTAGCTGACTGAAGGCACATTTGTTATTAATTATTCCTCTCCCCCCACTTGGTCTGAAGAGATAGGGGCAATAAACAGATACAGAGGATCATTAATCCTATTTCTTGGTCTACCTCTTGGCTTGCATGAGAGAGAGAGCTTGCTAAAGTGAAGATGCTCATCACAGTGAATTCTTATATGATGAATGGGATCTTTCATCTTACAAATCATGTTCTTTTTAAAAAATTTATTTATTTTAAAGAGCTGGTGCTCAGTGGGATTTTTGTATCCAAAGCTGCATGGAAACCAAGATATATTCAAAAACCAGGAGGGGCATAAAAGAGAGAAAAGATCAATACAACAGAATGGAGCTCAAATGGACAAACTGCTTCAGGGTAGCACTCTGGTTACATTTCTAACTGTTATTTATCTTTGCACTCGGACTCAATTCCCCCAAATGTCAGAAGGTGTTTGGAAGAATTCTCCAATGTAAAATAAATAAATTAATGCCAAGGCAAGAGTTTTCATTTCAAATATAGTTGAAAGCATTTGTTTCAGAAGGCCTGCACTAATGAATACATATTGACCTACGTATGTGTGCATGAAAAGAGCCTTATAGTTACTTAGGATCATTTTCTTAAGTCTAGTGGTTATTACTTACGATATACTGTATTCCGACACTTTGCAATTCTCAAGCTGCCATGCGTAGATAGCATAAAATAAAAATCTATCGTACTTAAATGCTTCATATTTTTCCTATAGGTTGTGTGTGTGACAAAAAAAGCAATCTGGGGAGACAGAGGAGGGTCAGTAAGAAAAAATAACACATGGAAAACTGTACATTTAAAAGGGGTAAAAAAATCTGGACTACAAACCAATTTTGTGCCACTAACCTTAGCTTTATCTGGTTTAACATCTTTCTATTACCATTGAAAATGCATATTCAGTTAGTTCAGTGTAATATCAAAAATATCAGCATCAATAATATTAACATTATTAACTCTAAGAGGTTGTTTTCCATTGGTATCTGCTATTTTGATCAAATGTCAAGATTTGACATTTGTTATTATCTGGTATTGGTATATCATTCAGACTGAGATTCTGTTTCTTCTGCGCTGATACTGAATTTGACTGTAAAGGCTGCGTTCCTAATAAAATCAACTGCCAAGTATCATGTGCTCAGTTCTTCATCAGGGAGGGGGAAAAGAAGTAGCATTTCAATTAGGATGCTTGCATTTTTCCTTGCAATATCCATATCTTAGTGCTTTTGTTGATGTAGTACTTCCGATTGATTCCCTTGCGGAGAGAAGCACTAAGGCAGTGTCAGTGTGATTCCCTTTACTCTCAGATGAAATATTCCTTTCTGCTCTCATCCACAGCCTCTTGGAGAGCTGGGTCATTTTTCAGAGCGGCGTCTGCACTTTCGGCGAATTCAGTTCCCTTTGCTTCATTTGTGCGGTAGCTGCCCTTGTGCCTGTACATGTATCGGAGTAGCATGATCAAAAGACAAATCAGAACAATAGCCACTGCCGCAATGACACCTAGAAGGGAAAGAAGCATTTGAGTAGCAAACAATAATAATATTTTTTATACCCAGATCTAATGTAACCTTGAATATTCAATGGGGGCGGGGAAGCATATGGATAATGCATCACAAGATACTCAAACCCAGCAGGGATGGGATCAACATAAATATCTTGCTGGACAGAATTTCAGCAATCCATCCCTGATGACAAGTGTTTTAGGCATCTCTGTGACAATTCGGTTTGATGGCTTCCAAATGTATTGGTCCATGGTCAGTACCTGAATTTGTTAGATCTACAAGTTTGTCCCAAATTCAGAAGAAAAAAGACAACCTAAAAGTAAAAATGGCCAGGAAATGGGGGGAATGGTTAGCATCCTGTTGCTAATACAGCTTAGTTCCCTGTGACTCTTTTAGGCAGGGCTGATCTTGCAACATGCTGAGTATTCTCCCCTCCCTGAGACATTGGGAAGAATTGGAGGATTGGACTGTTTCTAAGGTGGCATCCAACACATGGTAGGAACAGACAGTCCCTGCAGCAGTCTCCTGGTTTACTAAACCCCACAAAATTAAACAAACACAGTTTCTAATGACTGTTAATTGATGAGGTGAGGCATCCTTGCTCCTTTTCCAAAGGGATAGCCGTGTTTGTCTAGTCCAGCAAAAAAAAACAACAAGGAGTCGTGTGGCACTTTAAGACTAGCAGATTTATTTTTTGCATGAGCTTTCGTGGGAGAAAATCCCACTTCCCCAGATGCTTCGAAGATGGGTGAACTTACAGAATGGAATGAAAATAAATGCAAGGGGGTGTAAAACATAGGATCAGGTCATACAGAAACAGCAAATCAGAGCAGTTGTTAGGTTCAAACCATGGGAAAAGAACCCATAGTCTCGATTAAGTCCTGCTTTCACAGAATTTAGCTTGCATATTAATTCGAGTTCAGCTGTTTCTCTTTGAAGTCTTGATGTCCTAGCCACATCCCTGACAACAGTCGTTAACAAATCATTGATTGAGTGATTAGAAAGATGGAAGTGCTCAGCAACTGGTTTCTTTGTTCTGTGATTTCTGATATCAGCTCTGTGCTCATTTATTCTTTTGTGCAGTGATCGTCCTCTTTGTCCAATGTATAAGGTGTTGGGGCATTTCTGGCACATGATGGCATAGACCATATTAGTAGATGACCAGGTAAATGAGCCTCTGATGGAGTAGCAGGCTTGATTAGGACCTATGAGGTATCTATTGTGCAGATATGTGGGCAGACTTGGCAGCGTGGTTTGTTGCAGGGGTGCGTGCCTGCTTTAATGTTTCTGTTGTTAGGTCTGTAGTTGCTGGTGAGTATCTGTTTAAGATTGGGTGGTTGTCTGTAGGCAAGGAGGGGTCTGTCTCCCAAGGCTTGAGAGAGAGAGGGATCATCTTTTAGAATAGGCTGTAAGTCCTTAATGATCTGTTGCAGAGGTCTGACTTGGGGGTTGTATGTGGTGACTAGTGGCGTTCTGTTGTTTTCGTTCTTGGGCCTCTCCTGTGGCACTGCTATGGGCACCCGCATGGCCCCACAATATGCCAACATCTTTATGGGAGACTTAGAACAATGTTTCCTCAAGTCTCATCCCAAGACACCTCTTCTTTACCTACACTACATTGATGACATCTTCATCATCTGGACACATGGCAGGGATGCTCTTGAAGATTTTCACAGAGATTTCAACAATTTCCACTCCACCATCAAACTGAGCCTGGAACACTCCATGCAGGAGATCCACTTTCTGGACACTACAGTACAAATCAGGGATAGACGTATCACCACCACCCTGTACCGAAAACCTACTGATCACTATAGTTACCTACATCCTTCGAGCTTCTATCCTAAACACACCACATGATCCATTGTCTACAGCCAAGCCCTAAGATATAACCGCATCTGCTCTGATGCCTCAGACAGAGACAGGCATCTTGAGGATCTCTATCAGGCATTCTTGAAACTACAGTACCCACCCAGGGAAGTAAGAAAACAAATTGATGGAGCTAGATGGGTTCCCCGAAGCCATCTACTACAGGAGAGGCCCAAGAACGAAAACAACAGAACGCCACCAGTCACCACATACAATCCTCAAGTCAGACCTCTACAACAGATCATTAAGGACCTACAGCCTATTCTAAAAGATGATCCCTCTCTCTCTCAAGCCTTGGGAGCCAGACCTCTCCTAGCCTACAGACAACCACCGAATCTTAAACAGATATTCACCAGCAGCTACAGATCTAACAACAGAAACACTGAAGCAGGCACACACCCCTGCAACAAACCACGCTGCCAAGTCTGCTCACATATTTGCACAACAGATACCATCATAGGTCCTAATCAAGCCTGCTACTCCATCAGAGGCTCATTCACCTGCTCATCCACTAATGTGGTCTGTGTCATCATGTGCAAGAAATGTCCCAACACCTTACACATTGGACAAACAAGACGATCGCTGCGCAAAAGGATTAATGAACACAGAGCTGATATCAGAAATCAGAACAAAGAAACCAGTTACTGAGCACTTGCATCTTTCTAATCACTCAATGACTGATTTGTTAACGACTGTTGTTAGAGATGTGGCCGGGACATCAAGACTTCAAAGAGAAACAGCTGAACTCGAATTAATATGCAAGCTAAACTCTGTGACAGCAGGACTTAATCCAGACAATGGCTTCTTTTCCCATTAGAAAGGGTAATTTGACTTCAGGCTTCCCATGGTTTGAACCTAACAACTGCTCTGATTTGCTGTTACTGTATGACCTGATCCTATGTTTTACACCCCCTTGTATTTATTTTCATTCCATTCTGTAAATTCACCCATCTTCGAAGCATCTGGGGAAGTGGGATTTTCTCCCACGAAAGCTCATGCGAAAAATAAATCTGTTAGTTTTAAAGTGCCACGTGACTCTTTGTTTTTTCTTAAAAGCCCTGACCAGTTCTGTGGGGGCTGTTGCATGCCTGGCTGCTTCAGAGATCTTCCTTTAGCTTGTCCTTTCTGCAGCAGAACAGGAGCAAGGAATAAGATGCAGAGGAAACAGAAAAACTACCCCCCCCAGCATTAAAAAATCATGGGTCAACCTTTCCCCTCACTCCATGTAATAATGATTGAGTCTACATTGCACAGCATTTTCAAAAAAACTTTTTTCGAAAAAATTATTTCAGAATATATTTGGAATAATTATCTCAAAATAACTTTTTCCAAAAATGCTATTTTGGGAGAACGGTCCAGGGACTGGCTCCTTGTCCCAAAATACCTCAGCTTTTTTTCCCCAAAAGTGAAAGTCTACACCGCAAGAAAGCCAATGGAAGAAGAGATAGGCAGGCTATTTCGAAAAAAGCCTTTGCTGCATCCAGCAATGGCTTTTTTTGAAAAAGCCATCTCAAAAAAGGCTTTTTCTTTAGAAAAAGCTGTCAGGTTTAGCTTTTTTGAAAAAGCACTTTGGTATTTTGAGATGCCAAAGTGCTTTTTTGGCAATGCTAAACCTGGTTACCTTTCGGACAAACCTTTCGTGGGAGAAAATCCCACTTTGTCAGATGCTTTGAAGATGGGAGAATTTACAGAATGGGAGGAAATAAACACAGGAAAGTGTAAGTCATGGGAACAGGCCACACTGTAACAGCAAATCAAGAGAGCTGTAAAGATTCAAACACTGGGGAACAGCATATACCTGCTCATCCACCAATGTGATTTATGCCATCATGTGCCAGAAATGGCCCCCTGCCTTATGTTGGACAAAAAGGACAGTCTCTGCACAAAAGAATAAATGGGCACAAATCTGACATCAGAAATTACAACCTTCTAAAACCAGTGGGTCAGCATTTCAATCTCCCTGATCACTCCTTTGATGATTTACTAATTGCGGTGCTTGGACAGATGAATACCAGATCAAGGCTTCAAATAGAAGCTGCCGAAATTGAATTTATTTGCAAATTTGATTGCATTGCTTCATGACTTAATAGGAACATTGGATTTTTCTGTCAATACAACAGGTGGTTTGACCTCATCTCCCTCTATATTCTGTTACCCAGTGTTTGAATCTTATAACTGCTTTGATTTGCCATTACAGTGTGATCTGTTCCCTTGACCTACACTTCCCTGCATTTATTTCCTCCCATTCTGTAAGTTCCCCCATCTTCAAAGCTTCTGACAAAGTAGTATTTTCTCCCATGAAAGCTCATTCAAAAAATAAATTTGTTAGTCTTTAAGTGCCACAGGGCTCCTTGTTTGTTTTATTAGACTAGACTAACACAGCTGCCTCTTTGGAATTTATGCCCTATGCAGGACTTGTGTAAATCTCAAGTACAGAGAGTGCAGCCACCATGGCTGTGTGTCTGTCCCATGTCCTGCTTTCTAGGCTAGGGGCAGAAAATGGCCTCTGCTGACCTCTGTGCTTATCACCCCATGCAAAGCCCATTTTTAATTGTGTTTAGACTGCGTACACAATGTACATGACCTGTATGAAACCTGTAACAGTGAAACTGCAAAAAGAGCCTGTCCTGCTAGGTGAACAATGAGGTCAGAGCTACATAGAGGCTTATTATGTGGGAAGCCAGGGTGACAATTTGCCATCTGCTAGGTGCCTGTATGTGCCTGTTACAGCAGAATAACAGTTTCCTGGAGTGCCTTGAAATACCACAGCACTACATCAATATGGAGCTTTTAGCAGGTGGTAACTGGGTCCACATGACTACTTAGAAACATGGCAAGTGAGTCAGTAGTAGGTTTGCCCCACACTGTGTTGGTGTCACTGTAGACAAATGCATAGATAAGATTTGAGCAGCACTGATAGCTTTTCTTTTCCCCCTCTGACTTAAGACACTCCTACGGCATCTGGAAAAAAACAGGATTCCTGAGTGGCTGCACTCCAGACCTTGTTAGATGGGAGTGACTGACGGCTTCTCTCTCATGCTGACAAGTTTCTAATAGCACACACTTGAAAATGACCTTCAAGGGGTGGTCCCAGCAGAGAATTGTAAGTAAAACTGGCAACACGTCATCCATTTTGACATTTGCTTTCCACCCAGGGATCCAAAAGTTGACAAGCGAAGGACCCACATTACTCCAGCGGACTGTTGATTCCATGCATGGATGCCAAAATAGCAAAAAATGGTTGGAATTTCTAAGGGTATCTCTTTATTGTAGGGGCATGAGCGTGGGAGTAAATCGTATGAAAATATTGGGATGAAAATAATGGTGAGGTGAGAATTTTGGCAACAAGTCCAGCACAAAGGCAGGAGATTATTATATTTATACAAAACCTTCCTGTAGTGTGAATTATTCCTATGGCTTTTATGGTGACTCCTTTCAGAAATCGTTCTAAAGGGGTAGCTGTGTTAGTCTAGTTCTGTGAAACTAACAAATATATTTATCGTTTGTTCTTTTGTGGGCAAAGTCCCACTTCACCCATGAAAGCTCATGCAAAAAATAAATTTGTTAGTTTTTAAAAGTGCCACAGGACTCCTTTTCTGACTTTCGGAAATAGCGGCTCATGTAGAGAGTTTGAGTTTAGAATACTAATGTGGTTCCAAGAGAGGCTTCCTGAATTTTTTAGGACTACACTGGTATCCCACAACACAATGGGCTTTCATAGTCTATAGATGTGGCGCAATGTTAAGAAACCTAAGAGGCGAAGCATAATTCAGCTTGCATTCCACTGGTTCACAGGAAGCTAAAATTAAAGTTACAGAAGATAGAACCTGAGGGAAATACATCAGAACCCCACTAATTTGCACTAATTTCTTAGATACCCCTTGTGAATTACTGAAATGAGCATGTTAGCAGGGAAGTGAACAAACACAATGGAAATCAAAAGACCAAGATAATGCATTTCTTCATGTACAGTGCTTTGCTCATTTATTCTGACAGCTGTAGTTAGTTTAAATGTATGAGAGCACCTGAATAGAACTGTAGGAAAGAAACTGTCGTATATTTTGTACAAATAATGGGTCACATCTTCAGCCGGTATAAATTGGTGTAGCTCTAATGAATGAAGCTACCCTGATTTACGCCAGCTGATGGGTTGGCTCTGTGAAGTGAGAGTTCACTAGAGTGCCGCCTATTTGTTCTTGGCTGACACAGGGGGAGAGTGTCATAATTTGTATGACTGTAACATGTAACTCAGCAATGAGACAATTATTGAGGTTCTGCCATGACCTGGAATCTAGACACTGACGAATGAACAAGGGAATAGAGCAGTCTCTTTTGGAGATGACAGGGAGAAATGAATGGATAGCGGCCATACACATTCCTTCCAGACACACAGAGGGCACGAAAGACATCACTATTTCCATCCCCTTCTCTGCTTTCCGTGGAAAGATTTTGGGGTACAGGTGAATTTTGCTGAAGCAGGATTTTGCTATGCTCAGTGGCATCATACAGCAATTCTGCCAACATCCCCATGGAAGTATGTACAACTAATTGTTTCACAAAGTCAGAGATTCCCAAACCAGAAGGGATCACGGTGATCATCTAGTGCAAGCACTTGTATAATGCCAGCCTCAGAACTTCTGAAAAAATAATCTGAGAGCATGTTTTAGAAAAGAAAAAAAAAAAAGCTCATTCTTAAAATTGTCAGTGACGGACAATCCACCATGACCCTTGGTAAATTGTTCTAATGGTTAATTACTCTCCCTGTGAAATATTTCCAACTCATTTCTAGTTTGAGTTTGTCTAGCTCAGAGTGTGAGCTCTTTTCATTATCATTAACAGATGGGTGGCCCCCTATGCCCAAAACCTTAATATCCAGACAGGTCATGCAATGTATGCCCAATAGGAGGTCATTCCCTTCCCACTCTACTGCCAGAAAGCAAGGCCATATATTTAAAGTGCCCTCAAATTTTATAATTGAAATGTGACCCCCGTAACTAATGATGCACAGTTGACTGCCGGTGAACTAAATACAGATGCAAATTTTGGATTTAAGTCATCTGTTTCTGTTCTTAAACCAGTCTCACTTTGGTGTAACCCCATTCCCACCTCAGTGGGGAGTCACTTCTGCTTCCCTCTGGCATAAATGAGATCAGAATCAGGTTCTTGGCAGTTGATGTCTAAATTCTGTTACTTTTCTCCTCGGTTGGTCACTAGTACAAAATCTGAAGTTGAGCTGAAGCTTTGTGGGAGAATTTAACCTTTCAGATTCTTCTTGGTGGAGAATGATTCTGTAGCACATAGTAATACTGTTTCTTGACAAGAGAGAAAAAGTGTGCACTGTGCTGCAATTCAGCAATATATTTAAGCACATGCTTAAAGTTCATGTGACTACCAAATAAATATTTAAAATTAAGCATTAGTAATTCAAATTAAGCCTGTGCTTAAGTGTTTTGGTGACTTAGAAGTTTTCTGATTTCTTTTTTGAACACTGTGTAGCATCTGCATGCTGCAAACTGTCGAAAAACTGGCTAAGGTTTTACATCCCAGTTTTTTTTTCTAATGGAACTTTTAAATACAGTCTAACGCTTACCTCCAATGACTGCCACACTGGGTACAGCCAAAACTTCTCCATCATGTCCAGCTATAAATAGATTAAAATATAGAAAAGTTAATTAGATGAAAGGGCTTAGCTGAGCAGTAACTACAGCTCCCCTACTGAGTGGTCTGATATTATTTTAACCTCTAGTGCACAAAATGTAGATCTTAAATGAGGTCTCCAATTTAGCATGCACAAAATATCTAATTAGAACTGGATTCATGGTAGTGATTTTGTATTACTGTAATGCTTTGGAAAGAAATAGCCAGCACATAGAGCAAATTCTCTTGGGGAACACCTACTGTTTGCTGCGATCACTTACCTTAACATCCTCTGATGAAATGAGAAGTGAAGAGTATTTTGGCATTGTGATTATGCTTGGAAAGTCAGAATGGAGGGCAAAAGTGATGCCGATTTTTTTACAGGATTTTTAGAATACAGGCTGAATCCTCTTTTGGTGTAAATTAGTTTAGCTGCATTTACTTTAATTACCATTGTTTTTCAGAAGTGGTGTTGTGTTTACTATTTTTAAATGTATATTTGCATGGAAGAGAGTCAAGGTGTGGGTACTGTGTAATTTCAGTGATGTAGTGCTTGCTTGCAGCAGATTTGAATTTGACCCTTAGAAGTCCAGTTACATTCTCCACTAGATTATAATTTCTAAGCAGATAATTTTGCAATTTAAAAGCATAAGAAGAAACCAGCCATCCCGTTTTAGGGGTCTGAGATAAGGAATTGGGTTGAGTAAGTTATAAGGGCTGAAAATGAAGGATTAGAATGGAAACTACATCTTGACCTTAATTAGAGTATTTACCAAAAAACCCTCAACCCAACCCAAACCAAACAAACACAACTCTGCCACCCACCCACCCGAACAACCAGTGAAAAGCAATAGTGTTTGGAGGAAAACAAAAGAACACAATGAAGATTTTCCCTCCTTATAATCTGATATGATACTTAATGAACCAGTAAAATGAGAAAGAAAGTCATTTCCTTATTGTCTTCCCTGGTTGGACCCAAGCCAAAGTGATCAGATCTGATTCTAATCTCAGTTCCACTGGCTTTTATACTGATGCAACCCCACTGACTTCAACAGAATAACTCCTGATTTTCGTTCAGGCTCAATCTGTCTTTATTCTCAGAAGGAAGTTATCACCATGCTGGCCAAATGATATATTTTGGACGTAAATTAGTAGCAAGCATTTGCTTTGTAGTTGCCGCCATTGAGACAGATAAGGCTGATAAGATGGTCAATAGCTTTAAACTTATCATGGGGTCCCTCCTCACCTTAGTCTGCCTTTCTGCATAACACAGGTCATAGAACTTTGCCAAAATAATTCTTGTTATGAGCAAGAGCAGATTGTTTTTCAAGTAACACAATTTGATTGATGTTTGAAAGTTTTTGGTGCTTTGTGTACTTCAGAGGCTCCCTTCTCCTTGTGTATTATCCACATAATTACAAGTTCTACTGATTTACTAATAAGAAAAGTGGTATAGTAGGGGAAATCCTTCTACCAAGGTAGAATCTGAATAGTTGGGAAGAGTCTGTTTTGTGGAGAAGGAAGAAACCCAAAGTCCATGCCCTCCTGAAGAAGGACTAAGATGGTGGTACTTCCCACAATGTTGCAGATCTATTATAAGCCAGGGTAACACACTGGCAGGACCACTCCTTCCACCATCTCTCTGTAACCCACACTAGACCTCTAAATATCAGAGCACACTCACTTCACTGAGGCTGAGACATATTACCCACACAGCCTGGGTGGTTTTTCAGATCTTGCTTTCCCATCCAGTCCCACCATTTGTGTGAGAAGCCTCCAGAGTATCTGTAGGAAGATCTAGGAATATGATTCTTCCCAACACATCCTTCCCAGATCCCATTCAAGCTGTGTGCTGATGGAAGGGTCAATCCTAGTCTGTTCAATAATGAACATTTTTTTTTACCAACAGGTCCGCTCCAAATCCCCAGAAGAGATTCATTATCTCAAGGTCAGGATGTACCACCCTTCTTTATGACAGATGCACACTAACAAAGAGAACTCTTCCACTGTGCAGCAATCAGACACCAAAAGGTGTCAGTCCTGAAACATTTTCCTGAACTATCAAGCTATGAAGCGTGCTTCCAAATATTAATTCCAGATCAAATCATCCACTTTAATTATAAAGGTATATGAGTAACTCTCCATCATTCCTGGCATTCCCAAGTGCCCTTCTGAGTCAGATAACAAGCAGGTGCCTTATCTACAGCCCTTGACACTGAAATGCAGTTCGATACGGTATTATGGTATCTTTGCAGAAAGAGAGAGATTTAATTTTGACACTGTACTTTTAAAGCTTTTGGAAGAGTGTGGGCCAGATTCTCCATCGATGGAAATTGGCTTCATTGCTCTTCTGATATCTCTAGGACTATGCCAATGAATTCTGTTATTTGTGTATGATTGCTAGTACCAGAGTCTCACTTTTGCATTAATATATCCTTATCCCACAATGAGATGTGGTTTTTACCTGGCACATTCACTGGCCTCTCACATATAAAGAGTTAAAAACAATACCTGGGTAAACCGGACAGAGGTGTAGTTACGGGTGGGCCCGGATGGGCACATGCCAACCCAGGTGGTCAGCAGGCAGCTCACCCCTACACACCTCAGCACCCAGCAACAGTGCAATGTAGCCCACAGTAGAGAATTTGCATCAGAAATTTGACCCACTTCCCTCCTCACTTATACTCATGTAAATCAAAAGTAACTTAACTGATATCAGTAGGACAGACCTTCAGCTGAGGTTCTCAGTTGGCACCTCAACAAACCAGTGTGTGAGGGAACTCCCAGACCTGTCCTATTAATAGGTTTCAGGGTATTACACAAAGGTACGGTGACTGGTCAAAGGGTTGGGTGTGGAAGAGGCTGATGATCCCTGCGGGCTGGCTACTCATGAAATGAGCCCACCTGCTAAGAATCTGAAAGAGAAGTGACAGCCATCATCTAGAGTAGATGCAGAAGTCTAAATCTCCTCAGCTGTGCACAAGAACTATAATCTACATTTACTGGGGTAAATCCTAAATTCCCAATGGAGGCAAAAACTTCCACTAATTTCCAGGAGTTTTTGCCTGGGGAAGGACTGTAAGGTGTGACACTCTAGGAACTATTTATTCCATTCATCCGAGAGAATGGATGATTCAAATGCCTGCATTTCATAGTCTTTTTGTTGTATCCATTTTGGTTATTTTCTTATGTTTCAGAAGGGAAAGTTTTCAGGTATTGTTTATTAAATGATCTCTGCAAAAATGCCTCCCACATTTATGTTGGCTTCCATATCTGTTAGATGCAATCTGGTTTGTTATGTATTATACAGAATGGTAGCTCAAATAATGCATCTGGGCACTGTACAGCAGCATTGGTAATTAAAACGTGCAGAAATGAAGAGAGCTGGAAAAGCTTCTGTTCTTCATAAATGTCCTACCCACCCCAATGTATTAAACAAATGAAGACTACAATAAACAAATCAAACAGCCAAACCAAATGTTCAGCCAAAAGCCAGCCTCTTTTTTTGCCTCGTCAAATGTCAGCTCTGATGGATCAAGTTCCAGAAATAGGGATTTGCAACAGATAATGCTTTGCTGGCAATCTCATCAAGCCATGTTTCCGATATTGACAGAAGCTTTGTCCCATGAGGTCTCAAATATCATTAATGGCAAACAGGAAGGGAGTGGCTCCTGAAATATCTGCTTTGTAGTTATTGGAGAAGGAGCCCAACTGTTGTACATGCCACAAGATTATACCATTTCATAAATGCTACACAGTGATTGCCTAGCATTTTTATCCATGCACTGGTTAGTGGACCTAGAAATGTGCAGGGAGTGTTGCAAGTCCAAATAATGAGGCTGAGGGCTAGATACTGCAATTGGATCTTTTGTTTAGCATTGTCAAATTACTGATTATTTTCTAGTCTATAAAAGTTTACTCTTCCAATAATGAAATGGAAACCATCCCATGTGACTTGTGTCCAACCACATAGGTTACAGAGCAAATTCCAAATAATGAATAAACTATCGCAGTAAGGAGTGTGCAAGGAATCCGTAGGCTGTTTGTGTCTTCACAAAGCATCAAACAAGTGGACTGATGCACAGATATCCTGATCTGTTTAGTGTGCAGGAGTCAGGGCCAAACTGAATGGAATAATGGCTTGAAGTGAATACTGCAGCAAGCCCTCCATGTAAATGAATGCAGGGTTTTACCCATTTTTAATATATTTTCCTCTTTAAGCCTTCTATAAATTCATAGATTTGAAGGCTGGAACATTGAATCTATCCTCCCGACCTCCAACCCAGTATAGTACAAGACCTCAAACATCATTTGCTAATACCTGCAGCAAGCCCAATAACGTAAAAGACTGTATATTTTAAATACGATATCCTATTTTGTTCTAAAGACTTTGACTGGGATTTTCAAAAGTCCTCTGCATTTGCCTAACTTTGCTAGTTTAGCAGGCAATGGTAAAATATTTCCATTGGCTTAGAGAGCCAGCATTGCGTGCTGTAGAAAATTCCTCCATTAAGTGAAGAAGAATCTATCCATGGTCCAGTGGTTAATGACTTTTTCCTCTCCCATTAACTCTTTCTCTTCTGTACCTTCCTGCATTCAACAATCATGTTAACTCCAAAAGTAATTCTCTGAGTTAGCAGGTCTCTATAGTGATCACCAATGCAAAATCCATCCTGCTGGTTAGTTAAGACCCAAGAAGTAACATGGTCTTAACATACACAACAGCCCCTTGTTTACGCAATTGCTGTACGTCCTTCTTGCCCTTCATGTTTGTGTCTTCCCAATACATCACGTTCCTGAGAAAATCATTAATCTATTAACCTTCATTTACTAGTGTAATTTGCAAGGTACCATTAAAGCTGGTTTACTGAGGCTGTATGTATAAGAATGAATACAGCAAACTTCATTTAAAAATCTCTCAAAGCACTCTCTGGACCCTGTTTGTGGAGTATCGGTTACATTAGATAACATGTCTTTCTAGAGTTAAAAAATCTTTATCCATCATGTGTTTAAATACTTGTTACTAAGCGTGTTTCCTCCCCACTGGAGCTGGCATCTCCTTTTGTGAAGGGTCATCAGTCTAAACTCATCAATCTGACACTCGCAGCTGAAAACCCATCACCATCTCCCATTAGATAGTGAAACTCATCAGTGCTGCTCTTTGAAAATTAAGGAACAGTTTCTCATCTGTCAATCTGGACAGGAGACAGAATAATTTGGCTTCCATTTATATGCTAAATTATTACAAAGATGATAACAGCAGGGTGGGGGAAAAAAAACAAAGGCTCCATGATCATTTAGGTGGCTAAATGGGTTGTATTCAGAATCCAAAATAAAAATAAAGGTAAGCATGTGATTTGTCCCAAAATTAAAACACTTAGAACCCAGTCCTGTTCCCTGCTAAGTCAGTGGGTGCTCTGTCATAGATTCAGGAGGGAACAGGATCAGACCTTTAAATATCTAGGGATATAAAAGCTTAATCAGAGAACTACCAAAATGAAACAGGAAGGAGGCAGCTATTTGAGAACATTTTGCCCGCTAATGAAATACAATGAAACCACGGGATGTTTGCAGAATTACTATAATTGTGTTAATCGAGTCCACATAATCTCAGCAGTTCACCTTTGAATCTGAATTGTAGTGGAAATGTCTGAATTTATTTCCTATTCTGAAAACAAAGTCTTTTAGATCAAATATACTCGAGTTAGATAGATTAAAAGAGTGCTTGCAATAATTAAAGGCAGCCCATACTGCCCAGATGTCCAAGATCTGATTATCCTTCTGGGATTATTGATTGGGAAGGTGAGGCAAATATGGTTCTTTGCTCCTTAAAAGTACATATGGAGAGAGATTTTAAGTACTTGTGCTATTTACTTGAGGCTGGCTTAATACCAAGAAGGAATGAGTAGGCACTGTGAATAGCAAAATAAAACGATATCCTTAGTAACGTTACAGAGAGAAAGAGCATTAAGTCCAAACAAACAAGAAGTCGTGTGGCACTTAAAGACTAATAAATTTATTTACTGCATGCACTTTCATGGGAGAAAATCCCACTTTGTCAGGTGCTTTGAAGATGGGGGACAAATCTGACATCAGAAATCACAACACTCTAAAACCAATGGGTGAGCATTTCAATCTTCCTGATCACTTCATTGATGATTTACTGATTGTGGTGCTTAGACAGATGAATAGTAGATCAAGGCTTCAAAGAGCAGCTGCAGGGATTGAATTTATTTGAAAATTTGATTGCATTCCTTCAGGGATTAATAGGGACTTTGGAGTTTACAAGAGGTGATTTGACCTCATCTTCCACTATTTCCCAGTGTTTGAATCTTAATTTGATGTTGATTTGCTGTTACAGTGTAGCCTGGTCCCATATCTTACACTTCCCTGCATTTACTTCTTTCCATTCTGTAAAGTCTCACATCGTCCAAACATCTGACAAAGTGGGATTGTCTTCCATGAAAGTTCATGCAATAAATAAATGTGTTAGCCTTTAAGTACCACAGGACTCCTTGTCCGTTTTACTGAGCTAGACTAACATGGCTGCCCCTTTGGAAGTTAGCATTAAGTCACTGGGTCAGCATGATACTTATGGATGTTCATAACTCAAAGCCTGGAAGCAGCCCCAATGAATGCAGTGGGACAACCGATTCTTTGCAAGTTATGCACATGTCTGGGTATTTGGTTAGTTGGGACCTATGGGCTTGATCCTGCACATGTTGAAGACAGTGGTAAAAGACTGGGCAGCAAACAGGGAATGCTGAGAATTTAGGCTCCATAAATGCCATTAATAGAGTTGGATGGCAAATTTGATTCTTTTTCTTTTTTAAAATTCAGAAAAGGGGACACATTGCTCAGAAACCTTTTCCCCTTTTATTAATCCATTCTAGTCTTTAGGTATGTGTAGTCAAAGAATATTCCTGAGCATTGTCCTAGGATACTTGTAAAAATAACCACAAAAGAAGCCAATTTCTGCCACCATGTTACAAGAAACTTCATTAGAATAAGGCAAATAATCATATTGCTAAAACCAGTGTATTAGCTGCATCACCGTAGAGTTTCTGCTAGAACTGACCTCAGTCCCACTCCTGTTACTGGTACAAAGAAATTGCATAGGTATCCCTACAGTGATCTGAAAGTCAGAAACAATAATGTTAGGAGAAGTGGCTGCTTGTTGATAGATCTGGAAGCATTGCCTGACATTTGCAGTGTGCTTACCATGTCCTTCCAGGTGGTGAGAGGCCTCAGTTCCCATTGCTATGGCATCTGTTATATTATTTTCATAAAGTATTATGCTTAAATTTCCTCAGAATATCATAATTAACTCAGCTGGACTTCCGTGAAAAATAAGGTTGGGCTGTGATGACAATGAATTGCCGGTGAAGTTGAATTTTATCCAGCTGTTCTAACATATCATGTGCTTTTAGTCCATTGGCTGGTGCTGTGAATTCTACAAACAGAAGCGATAGAGTGAGCTTAGAGTTGGGAGTGGCAACGAGCATCTCCTGAGGATTGTTGGGTACTTGCAATCACATAGGTGTCAATGGGATTTTTAAAATGCCTCCAATCTCATAGGGTTGGGTGTGTCAAATGGCCCCAAACCTGAATTCAATTCCAAAAGCCTATGCCGTGTCCAGTGAAGTCAGTGGAGGGACTTCTGTTGTCTTCAGTGGACGTTGTATGAGGCCTTAAATTTCGAATACTCAGGAAAATCCCCTGTTGATGTCTATGGATGTTTCGGGTGAGTAAGGAAATGGCTCAAAATATGGTATATGTGTAGAGTTGGTGGCCTATATGACTACAGCCTGTAAATGAAAAAGGGGTCCTGTGGAAAACAACAGTACCTGATCATGTATTTGAAGATTGTACCATAATGCATATGCAGTGGGAACAGAATTGAGGGTTCTCAGGCATCCTTAATTCCAGTATTATCTATCCTTTGAATACACGCCTTTGCAACTTTAATATTATTTTAGCATCAGATTTTTTTTTTGTTTGGTTTGGTGTTTTCAGTTTGGTTTCATGTAATATATCCTTGCAGGACTAGCCTAGAGAATGGGAATTGTGAAGATGACTGCAAAGGAAGAATCAGAGTAGTTATTACTGCATTTGGAAAATTCTGCAAGCTCTGGAAGGCCAAAGACATTTCAGTAAAAATAAAACCCAGTGTGTGGGACACAGCAGTCGTGCCATATAGATTGGAGTACAACAATATGAGGAAAGCTGGTGACTGAAAGATTTTGACTGTAGACGTGAGCTGGCTGACAGGAATGTGGAGAGTTTCAAGACAGCACAAACTTAAAAAAAAGAGATGATAAGAAGACAGGCAAGGCAAGAAATAATGCTTTTACAAGGGATTCAAGAAAGAGAGACACATGTTAAGGATGGATCTGGAAGAAGATATCATACATGGCAGTACATGCTTGAGTGCAGGGAACTAGAAATAAAGGAAGACTGAGGATGTGTTGACTAGATGCAGTGAACAATGATATACAACAAAAATGTTTAAAAATAAACAATACCATGAGGCTAATACACAACAGAAAGTGGTGAAAAACATCATTTGTTGAGCTGATGGCTGGCAAGCAAAGGGAAGAGGAAAAGATATTCTTCTGTTCTAGCTCAATTAAATTTATCAGCTCTCAAATGATGAGGACAAGAAAGATTTTTAATAATTACAGTAAATGTATTTAGCAGCATCTTTGAAAGCAACAATGGCAATCAGAAAAATAAAATATGAAGACTACTTCAGCAAAAGTTGATGAACAATTTTGTCGTAGCTCTGAAAATATGGAATTTGTCGCAGTACTCAATTTACAAGTGAATCCTGGAAAAAACCCTTGAACTGGATTGAACACCAATATATATGTATACCTATAGACACGTCAGGGAACCTTTATATTATTTTTCAGGCTGTTATTGTACATATAAAGCACAGTTGAAGCTTTGGTTCACTACTATGGTTTGTAGCAGAACTGACCCATAGAATGATAATTTTTGGAAACAAGAATTTGATCCCCTCCGTGTTTATTTTAAATGAATTGTGTTCAACTACTCCCATGTCCTGCTTAAATGCTGTCCCTCAGGCCATGTCTACTGTCTAAAAACATCACAAGTTGAAATATCAGGCTGTCTAGCATATGCTCAGGAGAGGTATGAAATCCTATCCCAGGTGCTGACCAGCATAATATTATTAATGAAGATATCTCTAGTGGAAATAGAAGCTTCTGAATTTTTAAATGTTGAACATATGAAAAGGAAAATAAGACATTCTGAGACACATTGGAAACTAACTTACTAGGCAAATCAAAGCTTAAAGCAACAACATTTCTCATTCTCCAAGGCTGTTGTAAGTAATGTACAGATTTTATTTGAATATCTGCTGCCTTTGAAACCTATGTTTGTAATCTGAATGGTATTGAAAAGGAAAAAAAGAAACCTTTTGGTTCACCTTTATTAGAAAACCTTCTTTAACATTTATCACTTGTATGAATTGTTATATTCAGATTGTGTGATTATTATTATAAAAGAAAGGCTAACGCTAATATTTTTCTTGGGCAACCATCTACAATTATCCATTGAAATGATTAGCGATGCTGACCTTTAAGTCCAGCATTAGTAGCTTATGTTAGATTCTCAGTGATGGCCTTGAATCATTGTGAGCACAGTTTTACATCCACAAATAATTTTGCACTCTCTAGAGTTTGAAGAGCGAGTGGTAACACTTAGCTAGCTAATTACCACCGACTTCAAATACCCACTGAAGTGGGAGCCTCTCCATGACCTTGAATGGTTATTCAGTTTGGCCTTTATTTGGTGGCTTTCATATAGAATTAGGTGCCTAAATCTTGTCTAAATAATTAAATGGTACATATGGAAGCAAACATTATGCTTTGAAAGTTAGAAGACGGTACCATCCTAGCTGGAAATGAAATTTATACAGTATAAAATTCTGAGAAAAGAGAGATTTAGGGTAATCAATTCCTGTTTGAAAGGATGGTAGCTTAAAGTGAACTGGGAAACTTTTAGCATGCAGCAGCAGTGTCCATATAAACAGTTATTGTGAGGCAGGCTGGGCTGGAGTAAAGTTACACTATAGCTTGCCAGGACAAAAAGTGTTCTTCTAGCTAAGTCCCAGGTATCGTTTGGGAGTGAACAGAATTCATGTCATTCTAAATGATTCACTCAGGAGTAAGTAATGTTCAGACACCAAATGGTGAGACTATTTACATCACTATATCAATTGCAGATGTTTGGATAAATGGGGTGGGGGGGAGTCTTTTTTTTTTTCCCCCAGAAAGTCAAAATTTCAAATTTTATTAAAATTTTCAAAATGTTGACCGACTCTTTAGCAATTACAAAACCACGGACTTTTCAGCCAAAAGATTTGTTTTTTGTTTTCTTTCTTGAAATATGCCAATTCATCAAAATGGAAACTGCTAGAAATGCTTGGTTTCAACAATATTTTTACCCCACATTTGAAGGCTTTATAAAATAGTCTCAAAACATTATCTTTTGACATGGTTTACATGAAATGCTTTGTTTTGTTGTTCACATTTCTTGTTTCAAAATTTGTACTAAAAATTACTGAAACAAAAGGAAAAAGGAAAAATTGAAACAGAATGTCTCAAAATTATGGGGAAAAAAAGATGTTTTGACCCTACTTGAAATTCTTTCCCTATTCATTTCATCCTCAAATTTTTGAGATTTTGACTTTCCAGGAAAAATTGTCTAAATCTCAAAATTGTTTATGGGATAGGAAAACCGTTTCCAGCCCAACTCTTCTTTAATGTAAGTAGAGGTGAGCCAGTGTTGTGTGCTTTTCAAAATCCTAGCTGGTGAGATGTCAGAGCAGGGGTAGAACTAATGAACACAAATTGGATTTGGGTATCTAGACTCAGACAGTCCCTGTATTTCTCTCTGACTCTCCCATTCAAAGCTTAATAGAACAGAGTCTGTGCTACCTACTGTTACCACACTGAGTCTCTCTAACCAACCATGGAAGAAACTGCAAATTTCTCTCATCATTTTCACATCTTTAAACTGTTTACCTCCAAAGAAGGCTGTGTTGGAACAGTGTCACTAGGTCAAGTTATCACAGTGAAACATCTGCTGCGGGTGGTGGTGGGGGGAATGCATAACACCGCCCCAGCTCTGGAAAATGCGAAGTCAACTGTAGAGTTCAGCAGCACTGTACTTACATTAAAGTTTGTTAAAGAGCCAAATTCCACCCTCAGATGTGCATGTTTCCATTCCTTTTTACTTTGCTGGAAGCTATGCTGTGCTTATCAAGGGGCACAGCTTGGGCCAAACTGTTTATTCGTTGTGAGTCAGGGACACGAACTACGACCATACATCCACATACTTTTTAGAGCCACATTTTTTGGCTCCTTTTACCTGCCTGCCAATGGCTACATCAAGCCTGAATTACAGACAGGGAATCGGTGCACAAAGGAGTCCCTTTTTGCACAAGGAACATTCTCTGTGTTGGGGTCACTGGTTGTTCCTCCCCACAGTATTCTGGCTTTTCTTTGTGCAAAGCTGTTTTCTCACCACAATCTTCTGCTTTCTAGTTTGCTGTGTGATGGCTAAATGGAACTGATCGCTGCACGAATTAAACACACACACAAAGACATTTAATCTTGCCACTTACTAGTGTTTTGGGGGCTCTTTCCTCTGTGAGAATGTGGGGGAAACCATCCCTTCTACAGAAACCAGCAGGAAGTGTTCCCTTTGATTTGCAGAAGTGTTTCCTAATAAAAATGGAAAGAGTCACCCTTAACAAGCACCTAGATGGGCATTACAGCTTTAAAGTCCTTTCCAGATGCTTTTGGGAGGGTTTAGGGTTCAGGTGCAGAAAAGGTGAAATGTTCAAAACCTCTGGCTACTGTGTTGAGGGGCTTGTCCCCCCACCTGGCACAGCTGGTCTAGTAGTGTATAGTAGAGAACAAACTGTAGGATCTCCCGAGCTGTGTTTCTGCACTACTCCGGGGGGCCATATATCTGCATCTGGCCTGCGCTGCAACAACATGGCTTCAAGCTACTCCCTATTACAGGCTGTGATTCAATGCTGCCAAGAGTGCTAAAGAATGATTTACTACAATTGCAGGGGGGAATTGCACATACAGAAATGGGGAAGTGGGAAGCCGGGACACAGGGTTCAGTCCAGCTCGAAGCCTGGCAGTAGCCCTACTGAATCCAATGTGATTATACACATGCATAAAATTAATCATGTGCTTAAGTGCTGTGTGGGGCCAAGCCCTTATGATGGCTTGGCATCTTGCAGGACTGAAGGGATGCTGCCAGATCCTGCTTAGAGGGAGCGAGGTGGTAAGTGTCTTTGGGACAGGAAGTTGCTGTTCCTTCATGCACTCTGCAGGCATAAGAGAAATGGATGGCAAAGTCCCTGGCCCTTTCAATTCACTTGCAGAATACCAATGGAGCAGGGCAGATAATAAATGTGCAGGTCTGGTAACACCATGGCACTCCATGTTTATGCAGCAGCAGGGAAATCAAGGGGCCAGCTGGTGTGGAAGCATGTACTAAATTGCAATAACTAGCAAAGAAGATGCATGAGATAGGAAAATGGAAACAGGCCAGAGATATATGGGGAGGAGAAAGAAAACTCCATTTTGCCTTTTAATTTGAGGTATGCGAATCATATCTCACCCGGAGTCAGGCAATAGTCTGGGGGAGATACTGGAACTGGGAAAGCGAAGTTTCTTTCTTCACCCAATGTCCCCACTCAATAGCTGAGAAGGACTCCAGCCTAGAGCTTTCTTGACCAGTAAGTTGGTGGCAGTGACCAGTACTCCAGCTGGTACACCAGGGACACACACGGGGTATGATCTGGTTCATCAGGGATAAGGTTAGGTATCTAGCAACTCCTTTCACAAAGAGTCACAATTTCCAGCTGCTGTAAATTGGCAAACAATCCTACCAGCGGATGGATGATCCAGTTGAGACTCAGGCATGTGTTGTTGTTAGCAGCAGAGACTGGGGGAAAATCCAGGGTATATTCCACGAGGCTCCACCAAGCCATTCTACCTTGTAGCAGTGGGACAACTCAGAGATCCTTTAAACAGCCATTCCCTACATGTCAGGGCGGGATTTCCTCTTGGTTAAAAAGAGCACACCTCATACAAGTCTGCCGCTCTCGTATCAGATTACGATTGAGCTAGGGTCTGATGTGGAGGGTCAAGCTTGGTGTGATCCCTCTGTGCTGGAGTGAAAATCACTGGAACAAATAAGGGTCAGCTTCTATCTCACAATGCAAGTCATTATCAAAGAGCGATCACTCTCATTGGCTTTAACAATATGCCTCTGCCCTTGGTTAGTTGCCCTTTGGTCAGGGCCAGAATAAAAAATGCTGACGCCCTACGCTATGTCAAGATTCAGAGGCCTCATAGCATAAAATTAAAAAGAAAAATTGTATATATTATAACAGAAAGGGTAATGAAAAATAAATGATAAACTGTTATATCTGCTTATATACATAGGGAAGGATGCAATGAAAAACGGCTAAATAAAACATAACTCTTGCAAAAAAGCTTATTTATATTACCAATTTCAATTATGATAAATCTTCTTACTTATCTCTGACATACTTAGAGGATCCTCAGAATGTGAGGTCCTAAGCCAAGGCTTACTTGGTTTGTGCCTAAATCCGACACTGCCTGTGGTGTGTTCCAGGTGCCGCGGCTCTCAGCCCAGGTACCTCAGACGGGAGCCAGGGACTGTCGGCTGGGGCTGAGGACTCTGTGCCCTTGACACCAGCGGGGCCATGGAGCTGATCTGTAACCACCACGGTGACTTGAGTTCTGGGGTAGCCTTCATGGGGCTTATGATCTCTGTGCTCAGGAGGCAGGGCCTGGAGAGCTGGTTTACCATGCCGGTGGGTCCTCTGGCCCTACACTGTCTTGCCTCCAGAGATATATTCCACATGGGCATCCTCCGAGGAGCAGTGCTCCGGGTTGCACTGACAGCCTGCTCTCCTAACTAGGCAGCACTGTTGGGCTGAAATCAATGGCAGAACACTCAATAACTTTGCAAGATCGGCTTTCAAACTGCTCTTATGGCAAATGCCTACATTTGCTCTCATGTGCCGCTGCACCCTGTTGAGATGCCTTCATTGGAAATTTAATTAACAGAGCTTAAATGGGCTTCCAGAAAATTTACACCTGCTTCTTCTCAGCAGGAGCCTCCTGTCCCCTTCCCGCCTGATTTCAGTAGCAATAAGATCTGACCCATTGTTTTTATGGGCAAAGGAGTCGCTGGGCCAGTAGCTCAGCTGCTGTACATCGGCATAGTTCCTACACTGACACAGAAACCAGCGGAGGTCCTAAGCCATCAGTCTACACTTTAGCAAAGGAGACATTCAAGCACATCAGCCTCTAGCCCTAGAACTGCAAACAGTGGAAAAGACAATTGGTTGTCAATCTTTCATTTGTAGCCCATCAGGAAGGCTCGTCAGCCATCCTCTTCCTTTGCTGTTTGCAGTTGACTCAGGTAAACACTGCAGAATGTTTGCATAAGTCAGCCTCTCTTAAATCCGCTTCTTCTGGTGTGAAATTTAAAGAAAGCTACATGGGAAATAATATGCGCTACAGGGCCACTGTCATTTGTACAGGGATGCCCTGTGCGCTCTCATTTTCTATACCCCCTAGTTGTAATAACTCCTTTACAGGATATGAATGCACAGACATACTGTATGTTTAAGGGAGTTAGCATTCAGGATGGTTACAGTATCTGCTATATACAGTTTGGAGTATTTTTCCTGTAAGAAAGAGGAGGTTATACACTTCAGGTGGATATTTCCAAAGTCGTCTGTGAAATCTGGATGCTCGTTTCCCAATAAAATGGCAAGAATAGGCTATCCAAATCTACAAAGCATCCTTGAAAATATCAGCCTGAAGAGAGAGGGGCCTGATCCAAAACTCTGAAAATCAATGGAAAGATTCCCGCTGATCCAGATTAGCCCAAGTCCAGCAAGCAGATACAGTTCTATTTTGACTGTATCCTTGAGATTAAAGGTGGGTGAGGTAATATCTTTTATTGGATCATTTACTGTTGGTGCAAGAGAGAAGCTTTCACGCTACACAGAGCTCTTCCTCAGGTCTGGGACACATATTCACAGAACCACAGCTAAATACAGAACCAAACATATAGTTTAACATAAATTGTTAAGCCTTGAGATTAGTCCATTAGAGCATGACTTCATCAGCTATCCAGCGGCCTTCCGCTTTGCACATGCACCAATGTGTATGCAGTCAACATCTGAATAAATGACACATTTCTACTTACTGTTGTTTGCACCCACAAACCAGTTAGTTAAATATCTATAGTCTTTTGTTAGTACTTGCAAATGACTACACCTCCAAGACTGCGCTCATAGTTGGTTTCACCTGCAAAATTGCAGGCGCAATATCAGAAAGCATGTTAAAGACATGAAAAGACAGCTCCTAACACAGATTTTGTCCATGGCAGCAAGTAGGCACAATCTTGTTCATTTTGAATTTTGCCAGTTGCAGAGGAGTGACTGCTCTGGTTTTACCAAGTGCATCTGTTGTGCACAATGGGTGTTGTAAGGTCCAGCTGGTGAGGTTGGATGGCAAGAGATCTGGGATTCGCTCCCACCTCAGTTGTGGATTTCATGTGTGAACTTGGGCCCTTCTCTGTATCTGGATTTGCCCATCCATAGAATGGGGTGAATATTTACCTAGTAATGTGAAACATTTAAAGAAGTAGGAATGAAAGATGCAATGTGAATGGAGAAAAAAAAGTATCAGACTAGTTACATACCTAACTCTTTTTCCTTTGATTTAGAAAAGAAAATACGAAAGGGAAAGACCACTTCTCTTTTTTGGGGATGAGGACTGCTCTTGTAATAGACTGGGACTCAAAAGAGACAGCTTCAGCTTCTGGCTCTGCCACAGCCCTCCTAAATGAATGTCTGCACTGCACTGTAAACCTGGCTTGAGTTCAAGGCCCCTTTTCATCCAAACCAGAAATTGCTCTGATTCAGGACAGGAATTTCACTGGACTTGGGCCTGAAGATCCAACTAGAGGAACAGGTCAGAGTTCATGTCACATTGAGACTTGGGTCATTTTGCAGTGCGGATGCAGCTCAAATGAGAGACTTGAGGGAGAAGGTCTGCACAGTGCAGTCTGGACACATTAGCATGACTCGGAAACCCAGCTGCAGCAACTGTAAACCGTGGTGTACAATGCAGGCTTGGCCACGCTGATTCCACAAGTTTACAATGTGACGTAGACATGCCCTAAGTGACCTTGGGCTAGTCATTTAATCTCTCTGTCCTTCATTTCCCCATCAAAAACATGGGTATAGCAATGCTTCTTGTCTCACAATTTTTCCTATTTGGACTGTCAGCTTTTCACGGTAAGGAATATTTTTTTCTTTGCATCTGCCTAGTGCAATGGGTCTTGACTCGAAGGTGTCACTACCCCAGAGGCATCTTATTCCTGTTCTGCACTTCCCCCCATTCCCCTTCACTGAACCCTACTGATGCCTTTCTATTTCCAGTTTAAAAGTTTCTTCTGATTTATGAGGACAATGTGCCTGGAGCTTGTTGTGGAATTAGTCATGAACACAATCTTGAATTTCAGGACATGGGCAGGGTATACCCAGCTATGGCTGCAATTACACACCTGACAAAAATAGTCACGTAGAAATTCAAAGAGATGGTTAGGATTTCACCTCCGCCAGCTGCAATTGGCTGCTTCTAGACAGCTGCCACCATATGTAAGCCATGGTGCTTATCTGTGCACCGTTTCAAGAGAGGGCATTCGGTGGTGTTACCTCATTGATTTGGTAGACGGTCTGCAGGAAAGTCGCACAATTGAGCAGACACATGGAATCCATGCTCACGTCAACTCAATTATTGCCTATGGGGAAAACATGGCACAGGGTATATTTCCTGCATCAATAACGTTATTAACAACCCCAGGCAGAAAGCATGACCTCCTCTTGGAGGAAATTAAGTCAGGAAATGGGGAGGGGGAGTTCTTTGCCTCAGGCTGCTTTTTTATTTTAATCAATGCTGCAAATTGGATCTCAGTCTAATCCTCTGCCTCTCCCCCACCCTCAGCATTCACCCAGTCTGTATTTACCCAGCAAAGAAGCTTTTCAAACGGTCCTCACAGCCCCCCATTATTGCTTCAGTCACCGCAAGTCCTGTGACACAAGCCTTGTGCTATCACATCAAAGGCTGTATTCATCGAAAGCAAAGCAGATCCAGGGAGGTAACTGAAGCGCAGAGGGGCTTGGCAAGCAGCTCTGTCCTCAGGGTGCAGAGTTCAAGGAGCTCCTGAGGCACATGGGAGGAGGAAGATGAGCTTTTGATGTGGATTTAAATAGCAGGAGGGGTGCCAGAAGGGAATGCCATGATCTTTTGCAAATGGGAGTTAGTGATTGTGCAGGAGTAATCTAAAATCATTCATTCCTGTTGATACAAGGAGGTGAAAGTTGCTCCGCTAGGCACCATGATGCATTGCAGCAAGGGACATTCAGTGCCAGAAGAACTGGCTGAGGGACCTCTGTCACCCTTCTTCAGTGGGGAAACATCTCTAATTTGCTGTTTGGGAATGGGCCGAATGGATTTGTCTTTTTGATCCTCCCTCCTTTTGGACCACACTGACACCAGATATGTTCCCCACAGCAGAACAGCCACAGTTAGTCTCCAGAAATCTTTCTGCTTCTGCCATGCAGAAGACAAGTAGGTCCTGATCTGAACCCAGCCCTCTGAAGCAAGCTAACATTATAAAGGAACTAAAATCTCAAATCAGTCAGCCCCGATCCAAAGCCTTTGAAATTAATGAGAGGCAGCTCAGAGACCATGGGGCAGTTCCTCCATTGGTGGAAATTGTCATAGCTCCATGGACATCAGTGAAATGATGGAATTTTCCAGAGGGGTAGCCGCGTTAGTCTGTGTATAGCAAAATCAGCGAGAATCCTCTGGTGCCTTATAGACTAAAAGATTTCTTCAGGCATAAGCTTTTGTGGGCTACAACCCACTTTGTCAGATGCATGAAATGGCAACTGCTGTGGAGCTGTATATATACGCATGCCAGAATGGAGGAAGGCAAGTGTTAGTAAAGTCAGTTCAGAGAGCACATGGGTCCCATTCACACCAGTAGATCAAAAGGAGAGAATGTGTGAGCAGATGAATCACTTTTTGTAATGTGCTAACCATTCTAAGTCTCTATTCAGATCCAGTCTGATGGTGTCAAACTTGCAGATTAGCTCCAACTCTGCCGTTTCATGCTGAAGTCTGTTTTTGAAGTTTCCTTTTTGAAGTATGGCAACTTTCAAGTCTGCCACTGAGTGTCCATGGAGGTTGAAGTGTTTTCTTATTGGTTTATGGATGTTGCCATTTTTTATATTCGTTTTGTGTCCATTTATCCTTTTACACAAGGACAGTCCGGTTTGCCCAATATACACGGCAAGGGGGCACTGCTGGCACATGATGGCATATACCACATTAGTGGATGTGCAGGTGAATGAGCCCCTGATGGTGTGGCTGATGGGGTAGGGGCCCGTGATGGTATCCCTGGAGTCAGTGTGTGAGCAGAGTTGTCAACTGAGTTTGTTGCAAGGATAGGTTCCTGCGCTGGTATTCCTCTTGTATGGCATTCAGTTGCTGGTGAGTATTTGCTTCATCTGAGTATTCGATGCATCTGACGAAGTGGGTTGTAGCCCACGAAAGCTTATGCTCAAAGAAATCTGTTAGTCTATAAGGTGCCACGGGACTCTCACTGCTTTTGCTATACACAGACTAACGCAGCTACCCCTCTGAAAAATGCTACCACGATGAGCCAATGTTATTCCTGGTAGAGGCAGAACTATGCAGAAAAAGCTAGTTCCATGAGGGAGAGAATTTCAGTATTTTGCAATGGGGTTTTATTCCCATTCAAAACAAAAAAATGAACTAAAATAGACTGTGATCACTTACCTCTTAGCTGTTTCTTTTTTAAACAAAAGTGAACTCCTTCAGCCTATCAGTATAAGGCAGGTTTTCTACTCCTTTAATCATTCTCAGAACTCTTCTCTGAACCCCTTCACTTTACCAACATCCTTCCTGAATTATGATGTTCCAACTTTGATGGAAAATCTCCTCCTCTCACCGTCAGCCAGCATCAATACACTGACAAATTGGTTTATTCTCCATGGTGTCGACACAGCTGTGAGTCAGAATTTGCTTTCAGCTCAACCTTGGGATGTTGTAGCTATGCAGGACTCTTTACTCACCATAGACTATTGCTACTGTCCAGCCCTACATGTATACTGCAATATTTTGTGCTATAGATCTTCTGCTTCCATGTGCTTATTTATCAAAATTCAATACCTTATTGAAAGTAGGTGGTGGGGCCTAGTGGTTAGAGTCCAAGACTGGGATACTGTTCCCAGCTTTGTCACTATACTGCTGGGTGACTTCCCAAGATACTTTCCTGCCCGTGTCTCAGTTTTCTTATCTATAAAATCAAGATAAGGCTCCTTAGTAAACTGTTGTGAGATCTGCTGATGAAAAGAGCACTATGAGAGCTAAATACTATTCTTATTTAAAATAACTAAGAATGGTGAGAGTAGGAAAAGGAAATCAGCTTCAACTGCAATTTAGAATCCTGAATCCAAAAGCAAAACCCACTGAGGGGCAGTGAAATGGAAAGGGAGCCTGGTAGAGATTAACGCTGTCACTCTTGCAACATAGAATAAAAATGTCCCAGAATGCAAATGAAAACTCCTGTCTGACTGCAGGAGGGAACTGGAGCTGGAGGGATTTTCTGCTCCAAGTAAGCTTCAGAGACCAAAACAGAAATCTTTTGGAGCAGGGAATGGGGCTCGGGCACCCTCAAAGGAAAGGTAATGCTAGGCTGGAAAGGGAAGATTTATTTCTTCCCACCATCTAGTTTTGGCTTTCCTTCCTTTCTTCTCACCACTGAAAGTATAGAATGCCCCTGAAGAACAGGAAGGAACAACTCTTCAATAATAGCTATGATCTTCATAACAGCCCCCAGTTTAGATGTGGCTGAAATGCTCTAGGAAGTAAGAAGGGATGAGATAAGAAAAAATGGCAGGCATAAAAAGTCACAACAAATTACAATTGACCGGACAGGCCAACTACCATTCGGGCTGAATTAGGAAACAGATGGCTCAGAGATCACTTGAAACTCCGTGTGGTTGCCCCATAATGAACACCAAAAATTAATCTTTTGCTGCTCCCCCGCCTGCATTGCAATGGCCAACCAACTGGGACCAGTAATCATGTCACCTGATCTAGGTCAGTGCGTGCACGCCTGGACATACACACAAGCACACACACACCGAGTCTGAAGAACAAATCCTGCTATTTTCATTTTATTCTGGTTAACGTAACATTTCCAATTAGTGATTTTATGGCAAGATTTGAAAGCACCAGCTTCTGGAATACAGCAATTGCAGAAGGACCTTAGTTTTCATTTAATAAAAAAAATCTAGTCTTGGTTACCAAGAGATGCTTGTAAGCGGGCCTCAGCTGACCTCTAAAGACTCCAGAAGGAGAACCAGCAGGAAAATGAAAATAAGCCAATATTTATTTTTCCTAAAAATGTCCTATGATTTTTTAAGCCAAGCTCCTAATTTATTGAAATCTGACTCTGAATTCTTGTCAGCTTGGGTTGGCTGTATTGTTCTTATATTTCAATGAGATCATATAGTCACTCTGAGACCTGCTTCACTTGTCTAGCATGGGTTGTTCATCCACAAAGATAATCAATTCATTCTATATAACTGTTCAATGAATACTTAGACGTGCACATTTCAAATACTAACTTGTTCATAGACTGTACACCTTGGCTACTCATTATTTCCCTTGGTAGGATAGTTGGTCATAGGGTAATGTTTCTGCTCTTTGATTGGACAACTGAAAGTTTTGAATCATCAAAGCAGTTGTAAGTAGCAGAACACAAACATTCTTGCTTCCATGAAAATGCAGATGTTTGTATGAACAATACAGACTCATTCGTACAAATACTTGTGAATAGCAAATAAGGCCTTATCTACATAAGAGAAACTGATTATCCAGATGGAGATTTATTCCAAAATAGCTATAACAGAAAAGTTATTCTGGAATAGCTATGCTGGTCACTTTCCCTATACAGACAAACTCTGAGAAGACATAAAGAGCTGTTTCAGACATGCATATTCAGAGCTGCACCATGTTGCATGATTTATAACAGCTCTCAAAAGGTCATAATAAACAGGCTGGAGTGCACTATGGTCAAGACACACTTTCCACAACCACAGATGCACCCTTGGTGGTCACCAGTCTTGTGCCTGGTCCACAAACAATTTCCATGAACTTCAGCGAGAGTTAAGGGTGAGCAACACTTTGTAATCCATAATCCTGATCTTTGTACTAATCTCTTCCTCAGTGGAAGACCTGCTTCCTCAAATCATTTCCATTTATTGCTCTTCCCTAGACCTTTCGTTTGGAAGGCAAGACACTATGCCATTCAGGATGCACAACTGGCTCAAATGCAAATGTTTCATATTACCATGATTTTTCCTACCACCTTTTCTACACAACTCAGAAGCTTATTTCTTTCCTGCTGTGTATTTTTAAAGTGACTACATTGACCAAATATTGTTGCTGAGCTTTTCAGATGACATCTACTTATTCTTTATTGGTTTTTGAAGGCAGCTAAGCTACAAAAGGAAAAGGTAAGCACATGGACATTGGGGGGTTGTGAATAGTGTCAGGAACAAGGTAATAAAACACACCCTTCCAAGGAGAATTGCAAGTACCAAGAAAGAGACACACATACATTGAAAGCCATTTTGTAGGTTCCCCATACTAAGTAACTAAAATATATTCTCTGTTTAAAATCAAAATTTATATCAGAAGTCTTTTTAGGTTTTATACCTTGCAAATATATATGTGTGTGTATTTTTTCTATATATATAATATATGTCTATATAGATATACATGTATATATGTGTGTATACATACACACAGAGTTGATACCGACTCTGCAATATATAGCTTGTGACATGTTCTCTGTTAGAATGTGGTTTGTCCCATAAAGTAGGACATTTTAAACATGAGTGCTACCATTAGGAACCTGAAAGAGTTGTTTATCAGTTATGGAATGACATGGAGCTGTCTCAGGGTGTGCTTGAAAGCCCCCCTGCAACTTACTGATAAAAAGCTTAACTCCATCTTAGGGCTTATCTGAAGAAGAAAGAATAAGACCCTCATGGAATAGCAGGTTTTTTTTTTTAAATAAGCTAAAAATAAGAGAGAGAGGGAGAGAGAGAGGAAGAGAAAAAGAAATGCCTTAAAAACTTTAATACAGCAGAACGAGTTTAACCCATTCCGATTTTCAGCTAAGTTTTCTGCTTCTGGAACCCTGTTGTGAAACATATGCCAGAAGAGAGAAGTTGTGGGCGGCTGGTCTCTTCTGGAGATTAGAAGATTAATTAGAATGAAATGACTTAGAGAAGCATCATAGTGGTGAGCATGTGTGGCAGGGCGACACCACTAAATGTATGCACTTTGACAGCATAAAATGGATAATCACTTTTGATCAGAATCTGGTGTGAACTGGATGATGCTAATGCTTGAAGAAGCTCATAGAATATGAATCTCATTTCTGCCACACAGTCTTAGCTACTAGCATGTTATTTTTGCCCTACAATATTATTGCTTGATATGGGTTAAGTATTGGTTGTTTGGTGAAGTTTCCTTGGAGACTGATCCCTGAGTGATGAGCATCACAAGAGACCAGCTGATGACTCTCATCCTTAATTTCTCTCTTTTTCCAGATGGGAGATTGCACATTAACATTGAGCTAGCACTTCCCTCTCCAAGCCAGATCAGCTGTGGTGGATGGTGGTTTGCATTGGCAGAAACAAGATGTCGTTCCTTCTACACCTATCAGCATGGGCAGGTTAAAAACAGCCTCATGGATGTTGTTCTTTCCCTCCTAGTGCTATACACAGCTTATATGGGGCATAGGAGTCTGCCTGGTTGAGATCACCACTGTGCTCCGCAGCGCATACACAGACTCATGCTCAAGGGCTTTTCCCAGCTGAGCACCTCCTCTGCCCGTTGCTGAATGCTCTTGGCTCCCATTCAAGGTGATGGGAACGGAGTTCAGCAACTCACAGGATTGAGCCCCTGATTCTGTAAACCCCTGCTCCTGTGAGTAACCCTCAGTCACAAGGGCAGGTCTGTTGTTTACAGCTCACCTGAGAGAGCTCTGCAGGACCAGGCTCTAACACTGCAGGACACCTGACAAACTGAAAATGTTAGAATAGAAAATACAGCTTTGGATTGTCTACCAGCAATCCATAGTGTGATCATCTCTACCCATTGCTCTCTAAAGAGAAGGGATAAGAAGGTGGGAAATCTCAGGGGCTGTGTATAATAAAAATAAGCAAGCAAGCACAAATGAATGCTGATTTAAAAAATGCTGCTGCAGGGAAGTTCATGGCAATTCAATAATGGTTTTATCACATGGCTCTCTTATATGTCATGATCAGAAGACAAGAGGCAAAGGAATACCTAGAAAAGCAAACTCTCAAAGTTCATACAGCTGGGAATTTTAAAATGGAAACATTCCTCTTTCCAATTTGCTCATTCAGGATTCCCACGAATATTCTGTATACAGACCAAAAAATGAGTAAAAATCCCTTTTTATGTATAAGTGCAAGAGAATAAGCAGAGCATCCTCGCAGTGAGGTTACCCAACACCAGTCTATCAACATCACAAAACAGCTGTTATGCAGCATACAGAGCACGTATTCCAAAAAAAAAAAAAGTATAAGATGTTTAACTTTCCCTGATGTATTACTCCTACTGTATAGCTATATCCTTTAGCTTCAATAGTTTTTATGCTGATTATCAAGCAATACAACTTTGCTTTGCCAGACACTGTCCCTCTCTGTTAAAACATCTGTTGTCTATGCTGTACAGTAACTTTCAACACACTGAACTTTAACATCTGGTTTATTAGAAATTGATGGGTGTAAAAGCTATTGGATTTGTGCCATGAAAACAAAACAGATACTCATGGAAATAATGAACTGAACTTGTGTATGTGGTCACCAGAAAGCTTCCCCTTTAATTGACTTTGCTTCGTATTTTATTTTTTAAACAATGTGGATCACATGTATAGTGATGCAAACTGAAACAGGATACAAGAACACCCTGTCCAAGTCTGCAGGAGAAATTGCATATAAGGGGTTCGGAAAACAAACAGCGACATTATTTCTATTCAGTGCTTGGGAACAGGGTGCAAGTTTTGCATGTCACCACCTATTGTTATTAGTGGTAAAAATGGTTTGGAAAGTCTGACGTGGTCAAACTGAAAATGCCTTCCCAGGTATTAAGATGAGTTTTCTCATTCTGTACTTCAGTGAGATGCAGACACACTGAATTAACACTTTAGATGAGCCAAATGTTGGATCTGATTCTGGCCCTGTTCACTCACGCTACTTTTAAAATTGTGGTATTCCACTTATTTCAGTGGGGTTACTCCCGAATTATAGCAGCACAAGTGAGACCAGAATCAGGGCCAAGGAGGCCACTCCTGAATTCTTTACCCGGGCAAAAGACCTGAGTGACAGGTACAAGTTTGGGCCTTGGGTTTCTACATACTTAGCAACACTCCACAGTTAATACCATGTACTTCAGCCAATGCTTATAACACCCCCATCCCACAAGGCACTGCAAGCAATAGTTACAGTAATTTACTCATCTGAAAGTAAGTGCACAGAAACTCCCAGGCACTGGAGTTTTTTTCTAAACTACCAGTCTTTTCCAGAATATTTCTTTTCATCTATTACTGGCAAATAGGCTTAAATCTTCACCAAATTACTGGAACCAGGGGAAAAAAAAAGATGGAGATAATTTTTTCAGCTTTTTAAGTTGGTTTCTTGTGAAAACAACAGGGGAAGATAAAAAGCAGTGGCTCAAACTCCCCTGGTTTGTTTCAACATTTCTTTTTAATCAGTCTGCCTCATTTAAAGCCTGAAAACCACTGTCAGTTTCAAATTTCATATAGAAATTTTCAACAATACCACAGAATCAAGAGTTGAAGTTGACTCTTCTCCAAGCATCCCCTTTGGGCTGTGCCTCCACTACAGGTAGCAAATATGATAATCCATGCCGTTTTCATGGATTCATCACAACTGTCCTGTGAACGGGTTATGTCTGAATTAAAAGAAAAACGTCTGTTCCAAAGCCATGATCTACACATTAGGTCAGATTCTGCTGTCAGTTACACCACTGAAACCCAAAATATTTCCATAGTTGTCACTAGAATTAATCTGGATTTTCACCCGATCAGAATCTACCCATGAAGATTTTAATGTTACCCCAGCTGTTATACCATGGGGTGATTAAACGGCATAGTCACTGGGACCTCCTGGGTCAAATTCTCTCCTATGCCACTCAGTGAAATCAACAGTTATGTCAGCATTGAATTTTCCCTCCTATATCCATATTCTGAAAGAACCATTCTCTTGCCTTAAGACTGTCTCAAAAGTTCCCAAAGCAAAAAAGGATTATAACTTTAAATATAGACTGACACTTTTTGGCTTGCATCTCATATTACAGACAGCTTGGCATCTCTAAATACAAGTGAGGCAGCCCCATTCGAAAAGAGAAACTCAACCTTCTGAATGCTTTATGTTTTCATTCCTTACGGGAAAAACATTTGCTTTATATTTTCTCTAAACTAGCACTTGGAGTGAAATGTAACAAATTTTCATATGCTATATCCAGGAATCAAACTTTGCAGATGTCTGTTTTGAGTCTCTCTGACACACGCACAGTGTTTCATTGATACCTTTTTCCTTTAAGGAGATCCCAGGCAATTTTTCTGCTGAACTTGAACTGTGTTTAAAAGTCATCTGGTTAAACAACAGACTTGCAAGTTCTTTGTTACGGCAGGGAGGGGGAAAAATCGGGTACTCACGTGGTGTAGGTGTCAACGTGTTTTGTTGGCTCATAATTTATGCCTTCAGAAATGCCTTATTTGTGCTGACAGTTTGTCTCTCGTGTTCAAAATCGCGGGCTGTATTCAACAGAGCAGCCAGGACGGCAGGGACCCAGGAGAATGCAGCACTTGTTCAGACACTCCGTGCCTAGTTCCTGACCCCTTTACAACTGGAAAAGGAAACGGTACATGTGTCATTCCCTTTTGCCTCTCCAGCTCACATGAGCAGGGAGGGGCCCTTGCTTTCCGATAGCAGTAACTGTTTTCAAGTTTGACGTATCCCAACCCCTCTGCCTTCCAGGAACTTTCAAATTTTCATAAACAAATACAAAGAGAATACTTTTAAAAATGCTTAGTTTGAATCAAAAGCCAGCCTGTCATCTGTGGCCAGTTAGCAGCACCGTGGATATTTTTTCCTTGAAATGCAAAATAACCAGGCTGGATTAGTCCCCAAGGGGCTTTCATGTTCTGGCCTGGTTTGGAAGCTGCTGTGCCCTGAGATTCTAACTCTCCCTCCCATTTTAGCTGGTGTAAATCAGGAATATATCCATGGAAGTCAAAGTAGTTACATTGGTGTAAGCAAGAGGAAGGCTGTGGCCAGTGATTTTGTTCAGGAGAGCGAGGTATAGTTCCTGTTTCGGCCACAGATTTCCAGTGATCTTGTATAAGTGTCTTAGTCACTCTATGCCTCAGTTTCCCATGGGGGTTGTAGTACTTCTCACCTCCTTTACTTTTTATTTCTCGCCTAATTAGATTATTAACTGTTCAGGCAGGAAATTTCTTTCTTTCTTTCTTCTTTGAACAGTGTCAGTGCAGCAACCAGTGCAATGGGGCACTTTCACAGCGAAGGCCTCAAAGCACCACCAAAATAAAAGGAATTATTATTACTAATAATATAGTTCATTGGAACGCAGGCCCAAGTGGTTTTGTCAAGACGGGACCAATCCTCAGTTCTCATGTGCTGTGTGGGTTAGCATGAATTCACATCCTGCCTTCAGTGTCAGCATTATACTCACAGTTTGACTTAAAGCAGGGAGTTGTGGGGGGAGGATATCACAAGTTCAGATTTAGGACTGAAACAGGTTGTTTTTGTTAAGTCACCAAAGTGACCTGCTGCAGAATACACCACTGTGTACGTGGCTCACAATATTTATTCGATAACTGTTAGCTGGAACGGGCAGTGATGCACATACTGAAAGATATCAAGGAGAGTGGGCTGTCAGAGTCGAAGAAGGGAGATATATAAGCCCTAGGATGCTGACGGCTTTGTTCCCTATTGACTAGCTGGAGTTAGCAGAGGGTCATTGGGTGCAGTTGAGGCCAATCAGGCCCAGCCAGGTGCCTGATAAAAACCTTGCTGCAGACAAACAAGAGGAGCAGGAGTGTAGTGCTGTGCAGAGTGAAGGAGAAGGGGAGTTTGAGGAAGGTATTGGGCCTAGTTGGGGAAGTAAAAATAGAGACAGAGACCTGAGGCAGGGTGCAAGGAACTGAAAGGGCAGTGGGGGAAAAGCAGCCCAGGGGAGAGAGTTGTGGATTTGGACATTGTCTGCAGCACCTAGCTGCAGCGCATAGGGCGCCTGGGTGGGACCCGGAGTGGAGGGCGGGCCTGGGTCCCTACCCACCCTGCCACAGAACCACACTGAAGTAAGCACCCTGTGCAGTGGAGTTGGGTAACTGGAGTTGCCCTGACTCAGTACCCACTAGAAAAGCAAGAGACCCACAGGGGGAGAGCTGGCAGTCTGCCACAATACCAGCTCCAAATAATCTAGCTTTGTCTGAGTGCCCCAATGCTGGAAATGATTCACATCAGCATTGGCTGCAATGGACTGAGAACCCTCAAACAGTCACTGGCAGGCAGAGTACAGCAAGGCAAAGACCAGCGTGACAAAAAGCAAAACAGAATAAACCCCCCCAACCTGATAAGGCTCCATGGCTTCTGTAAAGCTACATCAGTCAATACCAGATAAAGATGCGATTTAGAGTTGACACTCCTGTGAATGATGGGAAAATATTGACTAGACGTCAGTTTGCCATTGTCCTCTGCTTCCTCATTCTGTGTCTAAGATATGCTCCATGCACCTCACCGTCTTGCTCTATGCAAAGGGAAGAAAAGAGGCCGAAGTGCAGACAGTCACCGAGGGTGCATCTATGCTACGGCTGCTACAGAAACACAAAACCACGATAGCAGCACCAGAGTGTAGACGCACCCTGCATCAATGGAAGGGACAATTCCAGCAGTGTAGTTAATCCTCCTCTCTGGGAGGTAATAGCTGAGTGAATGGAAGAACCTGCTTGCATGCGGGGGATGAGTCAACACAACTATCACATAGGGCACGAAATTCTTCATAGTCTGGAGCAACCCAGTTAGAAAAATCCCACTAGTCAGATGCTTGAAGACAAAGAACTTACAGAAAGGGAGGGAAATAAATCTCATTTTAACCACAGAACTGGTCTTAGCCTCAAATCCTGCCTCAGGTCCCAGGCGGGTGTAATTTTGCTAGCCTTGTGGGAACTCTGTTGTGGGGAAAATAAAAATCGTTGGTCATTAATATCCTCCCCGGGGTGAATTATACTTTTGTGCTTTCATGCAGGTACTGTTGCAGGCAGTGAAAGTCTGAAGGCTGAGGGCAACTAAAGGGTGGTTTAAAGCCTGTTTTGTGGAAGGTTACAATGTTTGTCCAGAACCATTCAGATCTAGCCGATAACACAGGCATGTTGAGTAGCCTGCATGGCAACCTTTCATTGGCAGATGCATCAGCTTTCTTGGTTCTCGGTGTCTCCGTTAAACCACAGAGGAAAGTGTAATTTAATATTGGCTGTGTTCACACAGCACTCTTATTTTGAAACAACAGAGATTGTTTCGAAATAAGAAATACCCCGTTCACATGACGCACGGTTGTTTTGAAACAACGGCACCCGTTGTTTTGAAACAACGGCGTTGTTTCGAAACAACTTAAACCCCATGTGGGGACGAAACAATGTTGTTTCGAAACGATTGTTTTGAAACAATGCCGTCTGAACATGTTGTTTCGAAACAACAGTGACTTGTTTCAAAATAACTGTTGCCTGAAACTGCTATTTCATTTTGAGCTTTTTTTCCTTAATTTGAATTAACAAACTGTTAATTCAAATTAAGTTATTTTGAAATAAGGCATTATTTTGATACAAGTTGTTTCGACACAACTTGTATCAAAATAATGCCTCTGTGTGAACACAGCCATAGTGGTGTTTTAGGGTTTTGTTTTGGTTTTTTTTTTTTGCATTGATGAAAATATATGTTCATCCTCTTATTCTAGATCCATCCTGAGCATATGGAAACAAGAACTCCCTGTTTCCTAAGTAATGCCTTTATTCCCAATGTATCACAGAGCGTGGAACAAACTCTGTACCACTCTTTGCTTTAGTGGGGACACACTGTTGTGGCAGTGGTGAAACACACGTTTCAGTTTGGCTGCCTTACCAGCACTCCGCCCACTAATCCAACTCCATCAGAACTGCTTCTAATAATCCAGACCACAGAGCATCCTTATTTGGTTTCTGTTTTCTTAAATTCAATCTCCATTATACCATAAGGAAAGGGAGACCTGGTCGGTTCCTGTTTTACAGACGGGGAAGTGCTTTATTCAAAGTAACACAGGAAATCTGTGGCTGACCTTGGAGATGAACCCCAAGTCCTCAGAACTTCAATCCATCGCCTGTCCTTTTATCTAGATATCTTAGGTATTTATGTGGCTCTCTTATCATGATAGCAGAGCAGCCTCATAACCTCTAATGATCCATTTATTCTCCCAACACACCAGTGGAGTAAGGGTATATGATTTTCCCCATTGTACAGGTGGAGAACTGAGCCTCAGGAAGCATTAATGACTCACCCAAGGTCACAAGGAAATCTGTGGTGGAGCGGAGAATTGAGATCTAAGCTAGCTCTAACCATTGACCCTTCTTCCTCCACTTCACTCACTTGACTTATGCTCCCAAATAGCCAAGTGTGCTCAGGAAGCTGGAGCACGTCTGGAGACAGCCACTTGGCAGAGTTCAATAGTAATTGGAGTCCTATGGTTTTATCCTGCATATTTCATGCACAACTGAGCTGATAAACCAGACACTGGGTTTTTAAAACTGTGGTCACGGAGGACAGAGATTACCTCGTATAATCAATTCCCAGTGCACTTACTGCAGATTAATGGAGCCTTAAAGTGGGAGCAAATGGTCCCCTGAAAACACCCCCTACACGGAGGGCTGCCCTGGCTGGCTCTGAGACCCAGTAAGGGCTGCAAAATGGCCCTGCTCCCAATACTTGGTGTAGGATGCATCTTAGGGGAATAGTAGGGACGTTGCCAGAGCCCACTGGACTATGAATGTCTCTGTTTTTCTCAGCCCTTAGGAGACATTGAAAAACAGGGCAAGCAAGAGTCCTCCTAAGGCTGTTCTCATTTACCCCAGTAGCTGGACAGGCCCTTTTGCTTCTTGCTACCATCCAGCCCCTCCTCCTTGTCCCTGGTGCAGCAAGAGAGGAAATTCAGAATCAGGCAGTCAGAGTAACAGAGCTCAGCTTTTCCTGCTGCATAGCCGCTCTCTACAGCTGACCCCGCGCCAGTGGCTTAGCTGCCTTGGTGGCCCTAGCTAGCTGTGCAGGGAGCAGGGGAGGCTCCATGCAGAAAGAGGGGAACTGAGGCAGGGCCAAAGACCCAGAGAGAGGAGCTGGGGGAGGTCTCTCTCTGCAGAAGGTGGGCAGGGAAGCTGGAGAGAAACACATAGGGCAGGACAGGCCCTTTTGTAAGGTCCGAACAAAACAGGGGAGGTCTGGGAAGAATCTTATGGCTTTGTAATATCTAAGGCTGGATGGGACAATTACGTTCTTCCAGTCTGACCTCCTGCATAACACAGGCCACACGACTTCCCTGAGAATAACTGCTGCCAAAGTCCCTGGGAACAGGAAATATTGGGGAAACTGAGGAACAGGGGCCTCCAGGGAAAAAAACCTTGGGGGCAGTACTTGGTTTAAGGAGAAAAGAAGAAACTCTGCCACAGGACTGGATGAAGGGGCCTTGGGGCCCCAGACTCCCTCCCACTGTGGGGCCCCAAGCCTGGGGCACCAGATCCCCCCACCATGGCAGCCCGCAGGCAGGCTGGCACTGGAGGGGGTGGCTGGGGCCAGAAGCCACTCTCCATGGGACTCCTGCCTTGGCCTCTAGCTGCCTTGTCTGTCCCAAAAAAGGGCTGGCCGGCACACGGTGCAATCTCTGGTGTGGCCCTCCCGAGCCATGGCCTGGGAGGCTGTACTGGAGGCCAGACCATGCGCCAGCTGGCCTCACCTCTGGGGCAGAGCAAACACACGCTGGCGCACCCTGCCCCCGGGGTCGGACCAGCCAGCCGAGGCATGGGGTGAGAGCACCGTGGAGCTTGTGGGGACGCTGCGAGGGCCCCGATGGTGCTGGTGGGAGCAGGGGCTGGATCACGCAGGGGCCTTAGGGATGGGAGATCGGGGCCCCCCTTTGGGGCAGAGCCGGGGGGCTATAGCCCCTGTGCTGATCTAACCCTGCTCTGCCATGCCCTGGAGTAAGGGTAGAGAGCAGAAAATGTCCTTGGTGTCTGAGAGGGGCAGAAGGACAGTTCGTTGGGTTTTTTAGCTGGGCTTTTGTTAGCCTGCAAGGAGACTGAGCTTTAAATGTGACACGCCTGAAGAGCTGGGTGCGGGAAGTTTTAAAGAGGGCTCTAGGCAGGTGAGTAGGATGAATGTAGGTGTAGAGGTGGAACGTTTCAAACGTCTGTGTGCGCCCCGAGTGACTGAGGAGAAATCTGAGGGCTCATGTAGCACCATGGAGTTTAAAATTAACCATCAGTCTAATAATAGCAGTAAGATGCCTATTCCTAGCCTACTGCTGGTCTTCAAAGGCAGCTAGGAGACTGACTTTTGATCTCACACCTCACTAATGCATCTCCTCTGAGTGCTGATAGCTACACATCCCAAGATGGTTTATTAATCTAATCGAATCATAGGGCTCAAAGGGACCTTGTGAGATCATTGAGTCCAAGCCCCTGGGAATTGAACCCAGGACCTTCTGCATGTTAAGCAGAGGTGTTAGCTACTACACTATTTGCAGGGCTGATGACTTCAGAGCTAAATTATGTCTCCGGGAGGCATAGCCCAGCTGGAAGAAGGCTATCACGCCACTCTCCTTCGAGGCTCCCCAATGCTAGATACCCTCACACCCTAGAGCAGGGCACCAAATTATGCCTGCCTTCAATGTTCAGATATTGGAGAGGTTCCTTCCTCCATTTCCCTCTCTAATGTGTCTACCATGTCCAGCCTCCAATGAACTCACCGCAAATGCCTGAAGGATTCGGGTGTTAATTTGTCAGTGATTATCTGTTAAAGCAAACCAGTCCTTGAAACGATTCTGATAATTTTTGCAAGGGTAAGATTAAAACAGCTGCATATGGAGATACTCATCATATCTGATGTTTGAATTTTCAGGCATCTGTCCTGATCCTTGTCTGCATTGCTTCATACTCATCACAAAAGCAGAGATGCATCAATATAAACTTTACTGTCACAGCAAAAAACAATGACAGTCCTGTGGCACCTTAAAGATTAACAGATTTCTTTGGGCATAAGCTTTCGTGGGCTCCAACCCACTTCCTCAGATGCATCTGGTCACAGGGCTAACATGGCTACCGCTCTGGAAATTTACTGTCATAATGCACTGCCCTAATAAAAAGCCTCTGTGTTAAAACAAGGACTTAGTTACAGTGGATGAAAACAAAGCTCTGAATGAGTATCTGTGGCAAGCCAAAGACTGTGTCTTGGCACAGTTCCGGTTATTAGAGTAATTATAAACAACTCTTTGGTAGCCACAACTTTGTGATGTCTGAACTGCATTTTCCTCACTACTCAGGGGTATATTATTAAAAAGAACCCACTTTTCTCTTCCATTATTTTTCTTTTTATACTTACATTTCTGATCTGATCAACTGTATAATTTCAGGAAAAGTAAAATGTGATTCAGATTCTGGTCTTGCAAACATAAAGATGGTTAATTCAGTCAAGTGATAGTCTTGCCAACATCTTGCATGTGCATTGTCCCTTTGTTTTCATAGCGGCTGTTGGAGGCCCAGTGAAATTTGAATCATTTGACCACTGTTTTGGGGCCTAACATAGTTTTAGTTGCTTGCTTGATCATTTTGGTCTCAGCAGCCTGACATCTTCTGGCTGGTGGAAACAAATAGGAATACTGAGTAACCTTGCAGATGTCTCAGTTTTGCACACCACAGCACATAATAAGTCGAAATACATAACATGTTCGCTTGCAGCTGCATGTAGATAACAATGATGGGAATAAGAAGTTATCCTTGAACGTCTGGGGTACATTTTTCCACTACCACAGGGCATAATTTTTTCCCACCCCTCCTATTAGTAGATGTTTTGACAATTCCACTTCTTATGGCAAGAATGGAATATAGTTAAAGATGAGAACCCAGCCTAGGTGATAAAGTTTATAATAATTCGTAGGTAGGTAAAGAGGTGACACTTGGGTATTGAGCGGTATAAAAAGACATCACTCAGACAAAGGGATGAGCTCCATCAATACCTGATTTCACCGGCGGCGCCGCTGGTCAGACCAGAGATCCGCTGACTCCTTGGTGGGGCCCTTGAAGAAAGTCGGTCCTGTCTATGGCTGGCTGAGAGGCTGCTTAGCTCTTCAGGTTTAGTGAGTTTGATATAGTGTAGTTAATCTTAGCCTTTGTTTTTAACTGGCATACTTATAGAAAACCTAGCACATTAAACCATATGGATCTGCAAATTGGGCATACTATGTCTCTCTGGCATCCACAATGATCACTGCAAGTCCAGGATCAACAGGAACTATTCTGTTAGTAAAGTTAAGCATGAGCTTAAGTGTTTGCCCATTTGGAGCCTTGGGATAGAAAAAAGGGGAGTCAAATGTCCAACTCCCATGGATTTTCAGTAGAAGCTGGAGCGTGGATCCTTAAAGGTAAATAGATGCTCATTTCTCATTGATTTTAGTGGGAGTTAGATGCCTAATTTCTTTTGAGCATCTGGGTCTAGGTGCCTAGTGACTTTTAGGCCTTGGAAATTTCCCTGTATTGATTTACGGTAGTTATCTCAAAAGACAAAATTTCCATAGAGTTTAGAATCACAGAAGTTTAGGATTGGAATGGACTCAGGAGGCCACGTAGTCCAACCCCCTGCTCAAATCAGGCCCTATATTGCTTCTAGGCTGAGTGTATGTGTATGTGCACACAGGTCGTGAAACCCATGCATATAACAGAATAAAGCGTGCATTAAAAACTTCAACAGTGCTAATGTTTTTATGTTGCTTTAAGAAGGTTGTTTCAAGTAGCATGTTTCAAATAAGGTTTTGCAATTCATGAAATCATTTTGCCACCACAATATCATTTGTAGCATATGCACTTATTTCCTTGCACTCACAAGTTTGAGCATACTCACTGGAGTGTGCACAAATTTGGATACTAGCTCTGAAAATTTGCACAAAATATATATATATATATATTTTTGTGCATGCAACCTATGAAAAATTAGAAGGAACATTGATCAGGACCAACCCAATCTAAATCATCCCAGTCAGGGCTTTGTCAAGCTGGGCCTTAAAAGCCTCAAAGGATGAAGAGTCCACCACCTCCCAAATTAACCCATTCCAGTGCTTCACCACCTTCCTAGTGAAAAAGCTTTTGCTAATATCCAAGCTAGACCTCGCCCACTGCAACTTGAGACCCTTGTTAGTAGTTCTGTCATCTGTTACCACTGAGCCCAGCCTAGCTCCATCCCCTCTGGAACCACCTTTATGGTGGTTGGAGGCAGCTTTCCAATCTTCCCTCCGTCCTCTTCTGCAGACTAAACAAGCCTAGTTCTCTCAGCCTCTCCTCATAAGTCATGTGCTCCAGCTCCTTAATCACTTGTGTGACTCTCCGCTGGGCGCTCTCCAGTTTGCCCACACCCCGTCTGTAGTAGGGGAGGGACATTCATAACATACTGATCAAATATTCTGTAATGCTTAGGCAACATTCATAACATACTGATCAAAAGCTAAAACTCCCAGGCCATTGCAGGGGAAGAAAGAGACAGACAGAGATCCTCAATTTATATCTAAGCATAATGGATGTTGTGGTTTTTGAGAACAGTTTCCCAACGGGAGCAGCTAAAGTATATTATGTTTTTAAAACAGGCTAATCTGTTGTTCCTTTTCCTTTTTCGTGCTCAGGAGTCAAAGACGTTTAAAAAATTGGATATATGTGTCTGCCACGATGTGAGTAAAGACTCAGCCTGGCCTGTTCTAATAATAAATTGCATGCTGATCATATTTTTACTGCAGCCAGGGCGTAGTTTAGCTGTATCTGATTGGCTCTAATTCAAGATTTTTGACTTTCAGCAGGAGAAGAATACACAGTGGAAAGAAAAGTGCTGCAACAAGCCCAGAGTTATTATATCTATTCACAACAAACTGGGTTCTAGAAAATACAGAGACAATATTTGTTGACCAATATACACTTCATCCAAATCAGTTTTTATAAGGGTGATCTGCAGATCTTTGCTTTTAGAAACCACATTGTTTATTGTATGAACCTGCAGCTTTTACATTAAGATCATTAGACCCAAAAATGAGACACATAGGCTATGTCTACATTAGAAAAAATTGTCAAATTTGTAAATTCAAATTAATAAGTTTGACTTTATTTCGAACTAAACTCGACCTTATTGAGTCAAATTAACAAAGTGGACTAAATTGACTTAAAGGTAAGTCAGTTTAGTCCACTTTGTTAATTCGACCTAACTGCCCTTAATTCAGATTTAAAAAAGTTGAATTAACAATTAAGCCAGGTCTGCACATCCTTGGTTCAAATTATGGAGTCAAATTAAAGCTTAGTTCAAACTAACAGGCAGTGCTAATTAATTTGAATTAAGCTTTCATTACGTCAAATTAAGGAATTTCTTAATTTGACTTAATGAAAGTCTAGTGAAGACAGGGACTAATTTAGTTTGAATTAAGCCTCCTTAATTCAGCCTAAATTGCCAGTGTATACATAGCCCATACTGGTCACATATGGGGTTTATTGATAATTTCTGCATTTGAGGTTTATTAATAATTATGCTCACAATGACTATATTTCCAAAATCCTGTAGTGGTATTTTAACATATCTTGTTTCATATCAGGCATGGAGGCAGATAACATGGAAACAAATCCCGGGACATTCCAGCAAATAGATATTTGCTCAGAAATCACTCTGCTTGCCCAAGTCAACCCAGTCACTTCCACACCCTGTAACAGAGCAGAAAGATTTCTCTTGCTACAAGCTCAGTGTAAAACCTGGGTTGGTTTATTTAGAAACCACTTCCTCAAAGGCCTGGTTTGGTATGTGGTGAGGATGTTTGTGGGGCAATGCAATTAGCTACAGAAGAAACTGTCATTTCTAAATTATCCATTTTTATCTTTTCCCTGCCAAGAACCTTAATGTAAGCTTCCTCTAGTGAAGTTAGGAAAAAAAAGATGATGTAGGTGTGAGAGACAATGTTCAGGTCTGGAACTGGTTTTTAGGGTTCAAGTAGTCTGGGGAAGGCTTGCGCCCAGAAATGGCAAGAATCTTGTAAGATTACTCAATCTTGTGAGATTTCAACCACATGCAAATCAGAACTGGAGATGTAGGTCATCTGAGCAGTGTCTACATTATAACATGAATCCAAGGTTCAAACTCAGGCTCAAATCCAGCTCCCTTTCAGTCTACACACAAATTATGCTAATCCAGAGCTCAGACCCAGAGTGCCATGACTGAATCATGGTGCAGCCCCAGGTTCAAGATGTATTGTTTTTCCGCAGGGATGCAATCTCATTAAATTTGTGTCCTGTGAGTCTGGCAGAAGTATCTCATAATCCTGCAGGCTGGCTTTCATTGTGTTCTGGACAGTCAAGTTTTCCCAAACTGCACCACCAACAAAGGGCTGCAGTGGCCACATTTTGGGAGGAGTCTAGTAGATCTGGGATAATGGTGGTTGGATTTGGGCCCCATAAAGCAATGTAGAGGCAGGACCCACAGGTTGGGACCTAGGGTTCAATAACTCCTTAGCTGGGTTACAAATGAGTGTAGGTGCTTAAGCTGCAGGTTAAAAAAAAACAAACCCTAGGGTTTCTTAACTCGAGTTCTCCTATTCTGACCTTGCAATGCAGTGTAGATACACCCTTGCAGTTTAGCTTCCCATATGGCAGTAAAACTGCAGGTTCCAGTCCAAACCCAGGCACTCAGGACGTAGTTCAGCAAAGCACTGATATGAATACTTTCTATATGTATCCCCATTAAAGGCTTTAAGCACATTCTTAATTTAAAGTGCACGTTCAAGTCCTGCTTCAGATTTCAAACATGCATCCGTGTTTTCCTGTCTTGAGATGATTCCCTGTAGAAGCAAATCAAATCTGAATTTTCCATCTACCTCTTCCCCCAAATTCTTTTTGTCATGATCATTAAGACAAATCCCAGAGAGACGTAGTGTCTTTGCAGACTGAGCATTATCTAGATTGATCTCTAGCTAAGATTTTCTGATTTATTTGCTTTCTACAATTTATATCTGGCTGGTGACTTTTTATACGAAGACTCCCAGATCAGCTCAGCTGTGCCCCTCACCACCAGCACAAAGCACCATTGATTTTCAGGATCAACCAATTGCAGCATATTTCTATTTATCTGAAACCCTCTTATCTGAACCTCCACATTTATGTGAATATTTTTCTTGCTTCCCATGTATCATGCTGGGGGACAAGGACCAGGTTTTGATAGCACAGAGATTTGGATAATAGACCAGAGATGCACCCCAGCCAAGATCGTGAGGTGGAGGAGGAGGATGAGCTCCTTGCAGAAGAGAATGCCACCCAACTGCTGAATGGCTGAACAGTTATCAGTTATCTAAACTCTCCATTGTTTGATATAATCCATGTCCCCTATGCTATTTGGGTAATTAGGACTATACTGTAAAAAGTGCTTTCAATACACACTACATTCCCACACCCCACATGCAAGGTAGTCTTTCTTTCTTTCTTGTATCTGGCTGTTTCAGTCAGGGCCTCATTGTGCTAGACACTGTGCAGACATAGAGATAGACATAGTACCTACCTAAAATTGAAGACGGTCAGTAATTTCCATATACCTTAATTGGGATAAGAATCAATCCAATCCATATGTTAATTCGGTACAAAGAATGTACACAGAGAATACTGTGCACCAGTACTCTGCCCTTCACCCCCCACGGCTATTAAGATGAACATCAGGGTTTTACCTGTTGGAAATGGAGCTGTCATAATTCTGGGTAGTTCTTTTTTAGTACTAATGCAGGTGTCCTGACATCTTCCATAAATGCCTTCCTTTTAGGTTAATCTCAGTGGTGTGAGATTTAGTGCTGTAAAAGCCTCAGATACCAAGAAAATAAAATCATTACAGCCCAATGAATTCTGAAGTTTTTAGTCATTTTTCGACTCCTTGATGCTAATTCAGCTCCCAACCTTTCTGCGAAATCATTTGCTAATTGTCACTTGTTGGCAGCTTGTTAATAGTCACACGGGTCAGAATGGTTGACTCAGCGCAAGTCTGTGTAGAAGTGAGATCAGTAGCATTGTATCATTAAAGTGGTTAGTAAGCAACCTTAGCATCTACTGAGGTTAGAGATCTTCTGACCAAAGTCAGAAATACCCCAAACAATCCAATTAATTTCTAAAACAAAGAGTAACTGCCATTATTAACTCTCTCTCTAGCTTTGATCTAGGAAAAGCTGGATCATCCTCTTCCAATTACTCAGAATCAGTCCCAACCTGTTGCACATGGAGGAGGATCCCAGAGAAGATCCTGGAGAAGTATCTAGTTTTTGGAGCAAGCAGGACTAGAGGGGGCTGCTTACTAGGGAAACAGCTTAAATCTGAACTTGACCCACAACAACGTCATTATCCAGGAAAGAATGTCTGGAAGAAGAGAGGTCCCCATTCTCACGCCAAGGGGATGCCAGAGAGATATAAAGTATTGCAGCATTGCACTTTGAATATTTTTACACACTTGCTGTACAATGTATTGTTATGCCCATTTTACAAAGGAGGGACAAAAGAAAGCAGGGCAGGTGGTTTGCCCATGAGCACAGAGAGAGTCAATGTCAAAACCAGATCTCAAATGCAAATGAGTTTCTTTGGCACAAGTGAAAGAGGAGTTAAATGCCTACATAGCTGTACAGGGGATTTGGGCAGCTAATTCTCATGATCAGGATTTGAAAATCTAAGCCAGCATTTCAAAGTAAAATCTTAGCTCAGGGACAACTGTGGTTTAGTTTCTCTGGAAGACAAAGCAGTGAGCACGTGAAGCTTTGTCTACCCCCAAAATGCTGTCATCTAGTTAAACCCATGTAGCTAAACCAATGAAAACAGTGTTAACCCCTCGTGTGGACACTTAGGGTGTGTCTACACTGCACCAAGCAAAAGCCACACAGCCGTGATTCTCACAGCTGGTGTCAACTGACTTGGGCTTGATCTACATGTCTAAAAATAGCAGTGTAGACATTCATACTTGACTGGAGCTGCTTGGACTCTGAGACTCAGTAAGGGGAGTTGATCTCAGAACCTAGTCTTCCCCCCGAGTGGGAGTGTCTGTACTGCTAGTTTTAGTCTCTTAGCATGAGACCTACAAGCTCAAGTTGGGCGACATGGATGCTGAGACCTGCTGTTGTAAGATTGTTTTCCTTTTCGCAATGTAGATGTGCCCTTATTGTCCTGGGCACTTCAGGAAGAAAGGTGAGATATCAGGAATGTGGTTTAACCAGGCTGCAACTTTATTGATTAATGCATCAGGGAACTGTCTGGTGATAACTCAGTGGAGGTAACCCATGCATCGTGGTTCATTCCATGGGATGGAGGACTGTCATCTATTCCACCTGGTCCAGCCCTCAGCAGGGGAGTCCTGTTACCTTCTCATAATACAAAGGCTAAAAGGTGATCTCCTCATTGTAGCAGACAACTGGAGCCAAAACACCATTCCTCACCTTCCTTAGGAAATGCTTTCTCTTGTTCCACTTGCAATTCTGTTATAGCTGGGAACTGGATCCTCTATTAAACTAGACACCTTCCAAGTTGTGACACATCTAACCTACCCTGCCAGTTGAGGAGAAGAAGGTGAAAACCTAGATGGCTGAGATCAGTCTGCCAAGAAGGGGGAAATTCCTTTCCAGCCTCAAAAAAGTGGCTCGCAAGAAGCCTCGAACCCCAGTTCTAGTCTAACCCGAATGAGGAGCGTTTCTGCCTGAATGGAATGGAGCACCCTCACCATTGGCAAGGAGAAGGATTTATAAGCCTTCCCCTTCATGGTGTGGCAGCTAAGAGACTTATGTTGCGTCCTTCTGTCCAACCAGTCAGCCACAAAGCATCCCCCTCGATCTAACAGGAGGAAAGAGGGATGCCCTCCTTAAAGAGGGGATGCCCTCCTTAAAGAGGCAAAGGTTTTCTTTCTCCTCAATAGTCTCCTGACTCCTCAGGCTGTGGGTGAGGGAAGTACCTTTCGATTAATTTCCATTTAGCTTAAACTTCTTCTTAAGTGGCTAAGCTAAACCAAAGTAGGTCTGGTTTTGACTGGAAGAAGGCTCTACCCAGCCTCTTGCACCAGTTTAACTGGTTTAAAATCTCACTTTAAGTTAACCTAGCACATTCAGCCTGTAGGCAAGCCTGAGGGAGCTGCGGTGGAGAGGCTGCCATTTCTTCCCGCAAAACTGCCATTCTATTGTCCAACTTCAAAGGACCTGACAGAACTATCCTGCTAGCTGTCACAGCAGAACTGGGCAGCCAATTTTTCTGAGCAGAAAAATGACAGACATTTCAGCTACATTCATGAAAATAAACACAAATAGGGAAATTAAAGACCCAGAGAAACAAACAGCTTCCCCTACAAGGGGACGTGAGTCAACAGACCACCCAAAAGCAATGCGATTCTTCCCTCCTGCCTCTCATGCAGTAACTGCAGCAGGTGGGTTTCTCAGATCTGTCACTAGCTACTTTGGCGGATGTTGTGACTGCATGAAAGATCCTCTGAGGCTGCATTGTTTTTAGGTATGAATGGTTTATGTCTGACACTCAGAAAGGTGGAGAGTTTTGCAATAGCATTGCCAGGAACTAAGAACTGTGTGGGTGTGTGTCAGGGTGAGGAGGTCATTATGAGGAATTGCTTCAGTGGTAACTCCCCATTTTCTACCAGCAAGTGGTATCAGCCCCTGAAGAGGCCTGCATAAGCTGGCTAAAACTGGATTTTCCAGAGACCAACAAAGAAAAGGCATTTGGTACAAAAAAAGCTGCATTTAAACTAACTTGGGGCCTTCTTACGATTCCAGTAAATGGAGAGGCGTTGTTCAAGGGCCCAGATGTTTGTGCAAGGATTGGAAACTATTTGACTTATTAAGGCTTCTTAAGATTTCTGATAAGTTTTTTTTTGCATGCAGATAGGCACTTTTTAACACTTTCTGTATAATGCTTTTGCCAGAAAATAAAGGTGCTTGCTTAGAAAAAGCTGCAACTGCTGGCAACAAACACACTTTTCATTGCCCTCAGTCAGAAAGTAAAGCAGAAGAACTGGCCTTTAGGCAGGGAACTGTATTGCAAGGAACTGTACTACCTTAAATTTCCCAGTCAGAAGGGCGTGGGGAAGGGGGCCCCATCCAGAGAGAAGTGATGGCAGGAGACATGAGATCTGACTGAAGTCATGCTAAGTTTGAGACTGGACATTAGTAAATATGCCCAACCTCTGTTCTTCTCCTCACAAAGCGCCCACATTTTACATCCTCTTGTCCCTTCCTTCATGCCATTTCCCCCCTTTTTCTATTTCTCCCTGGAGCTCGGGACCTGCTCAGAATCCAAGAAGTCTCCAGTTTCATATCGCCTCACTTAACTTGCTTGTAAACGTTTGCACATGTCAGGCCTGAGGCACAGAGTGACCCCGTGCTAGCTGGGCCCCCCTGGCTACAGCCTGGCCAGTCTGGGAGGCCCCAGAGAAACAACCTGATAGCACTCCAGCCCTGGGACTCTGCTGATGGCACGCCGGGGGTCTGGCTGGTCTGCCCTACCAAAGCTGACACTGGTCTGTCCTGTACGTCGGGCAGTTCTGCCCCCTCCGTTGGTGGTCTGGCTGGTTTGACCCACCATGGTGGTGTTGGTCTGCCCCACCCATAGGCTGGTGGCTGCCATGGAGGGGGGCGGGAGGTCTGGTGTCCTGGAGGAAGGTCACCATGAAAGTGGGCAGCCCAGGGTCCCTGGATGACTTAATCTGGCCCTGATCACATGGACTAGAAAATCTTCTTCTTTTTTTGCATGAAAGTCAAGATTCTCACATAATTATATGACTCCAGCAGCTGGGCTTTAAGAACAACCACCAAGTTTCGAAAGACTTGCAATAAACCCATGAGAACTGGCAGCCCTGGGAATTAAGTTTTTCCACAACAGGGGCCTGGGAGTGAATGTTAAGGGCTACACACAGTATACCAACTGTACTAAACCAACAAATGTCTGAATAATACATTGTTATTCTTATGTACCACTAGATGGAGAACTTTATATATATTAACTACAGACTTCTTTTTACATACAAGTCTTGTAGGACGATACCTTTTTTTCTCTCACTCAAGTGTTGGAGGTTGTGTGGGACAGCTAGATAATGCTAGTCATCTGCTGAACCTGCAATTAAAGGGAAAGACTGGACATTTAATGTAACTCTTCGTGTTCTTCACAAATGTTGACAGTCTGTTAGCGATAAAGCTAAAAGGAAGAGTTTTGGACTCCCTAAAGAAACAGAAGGTCTGCAGCATAACCAATAACAGTGATAGCCTTTGATAAATTTTTTCACAATACCTGATCTGTAGATTTCAGAGCAAAAATGTTACAAAGATAAGTATCTCAATTGCCATGGTACAGATGGCGAAACTGAGGCATGGAGGCAAAATTCTGTGGCCTGTGCTATGCGGGAGAGAAGACTAGATGATAACAGTCGTCACTTCTGGCCCCAAAATCCATGAAATGACTCATCCAGCAGGCCCATAGTGGAAATAGCACCCAGATCTCCTGAGTCCCAGGGCAGTGCACTATCCACTTGGACTCATTTTTGAAATCAGAAACAAAGATGTCATTGCCAGAGAAAAGTCTCTGGAAGGAAGAAACCTTCCTGTAGTAACCTGGGGTTGTACCAGCCATGGAGTGATTGTCCATGTACACGTGTTGCACCAATTTAGCTTAAATTAGTTTTACAAACCTATTTAGTTAACCCTTGCAAGCCCCTATGGATCCTGCTGTATCAGTTTAAAACTTTTTATGCTAATTTTCCTTTTGTCTGTTAATTTACCAGTAGAAAACTAAGTCACTCAACCTAGTATTCAGTCCCCCTCTAGTGGAGCATGGCTCACAAACTGAGGTTGATGAGTCTGCTTACTGTTTTGGCTAACAGAGCTGGGTCTACTTTACAAGTACTAAACACATCTATTTTATGATCCTGAGGTTTCAGGTTTGAGATTTACTGGCAACAAGCCATCTAGGGGCACAGTGTAACACAAACAACACGCTGGGTTTAAATGAGTTTAATATGGGCCAAATAGGAAAATTGAACTATTTAGACCTGTATAAAATCACACCTTTTTAATTAAACCAGTACATTTTTATGAAAGGTCAAGGTGGAGATAGCAACACAGAGAGTATGTCTACACTGGAGGCTCTGTTAGGTCGACTTAAAGTTGACCTTGTTAAGTCAAATTAGTGTCCACTTTCCAAACTCCTGTAGACTGCCCACATCCACACTGACAGCTGCTAGGTTGACTTAATGCTTAAGTCACCCTTATGAAGTCGATTTAAGGGCTACACCCAGTCAACATTGGTTAAAGCGACTTAATAAGTTCAACTTAAGTCTTAAATCAACCTTAAGAAGTGGTATTATTAAGGTGACTTAAGGAAGTGCTTAATTTGACTTAATAAATTCCCTATGTGGATGGAGCTTTCCTTAGGTCGACTTAAGGAAGGTTAAGTTGACTTAAGACTCCAGTGTAGACTTTCCCAGAGATACTTCCTAAGTAGGTTACAACAGAGTATTTTTTCTGAGATCACACACTGTCTGCATCACAACCAGATCTGTCTAGCTGTGTTTGCTGGTGTGTTTCTCTGTTCCACTACACAGTTTGCTTTTCAGACTGAGCTCTGCACTGTCTAAGAGACCTAGAGTTGCTCAAGGCCTGTTGGCTAGTACAATATCAATATCAATCCGATCACTGAAAGTAGGCAGTTTTTCTACTTTTCATCACAAATCAACAGTGGAAAGAATAACCCTAGCCTTGATAAAAGTTCTTGCCCTAGGACACCCAAAAGGAAACTTTAGGCCTGGAAAGGGATCAACGTTATTACTCATAAAGAAGTAGACTCTAGAGCAAATGAAATTAATTTAAGCCAATTACAGTTGTTTATTTTTACAGACCTGACAAAGTTGTTAAGAATATTTGCGACAAAAGACATGCAAGGAGATCATATTGGTGGCTTTTTTAAGACGAAAACTGTTGATAAGGGTCAGCATTATTGCACTTGGCTATGTCTACATCTGCGGTTTTAGTTTGGATTTGTTAGTCCGAACTAAGAAGTTCAAGGTTAGTTCGAATTAACTTTTGAATGAACCATGAGCCTATTAGCTCAAACTAACTGTGCATTCTAGTTCAAACTAATATTTAGGTCGAACTAAAACACACAGTTCAAACTAACTGCCTTAGTTCCAACATCTTAAATTTGAACTAAGGCTTAGTTCTGTTCCACATTGTGCCTACTTCAAACTAAAGTTCAAACAAAATGCTTAAGTCTGGACTAAGGGTATGTCTATACTGACGGCAGCAAATTCACTGCCATCAGTTTGCCCTTATGTGAGTGGATCATGGTGAGTATGAACTCACTGTGCCACTACTAGAAGCTGACCCCAGAAGTCCTGAGGGCCTGGGGGTGTAGGGGAAAGCTGATCCCAAGTGCTTTGCGGTCGGCTTCCCCCTAATGTGTAACAGTGGCTTAGAAAGTAGCTGCCAGTTACATTCCTTGTGTAACCAGTGCTCGGCTGCCACCAAATTCCCCCTAAATGTAGACTAGGGCTAAGTCCCAGTACCTATTAGTTTGAACTAAGTGAAAGCCTAGTATGGCCATGGCTAAATTAGCCCAGACTAAGCCTTGTTAGTCCAGACCAACTTGCCAGTGTAGACATAGCCCTTTTGCCTTGGACTCATAAGAAAATGGGCCATATTTTGTTCTAAGCTATTCTACTGTAAAACTAAATTAACTCCATGGAAGTATATAGAATGACTCTGCAGCAGTGTTGCTGAAATAGAATTTGGACCAGTTTACAATCAAGAGATATTGGAAAAAAAAAATATTTTGTTGAGTTGGAGTCCTTATTTTGAGCATTAGGAAAGGTGTAAATTGGAGATGGGCCTAAACCATCCAGTTAATGGATATCTAGAGCCAGATAACAAACTCCTTCAGTGATTGGGGTAGCTCAGATCTAGTGTTTTGATTCAGGCTCAGTGTATGTCTATGTGTTGGGGAGAAGTGGGAGAACCTACATTGAATGAAATAAACTGCATACTCGGCAGCAGGGAACACAATTCTTCCTTTGCGTTGTCTGGGGCTGCCCTTTGCAGCTCCAGGATATGACTTTGGTGGTCAGCACAATCCAGTGGAGGCTATATGAACCAAATTTTTACCTGCTTGAGAAATATTCCTGAAAAAACTATTCACTTGCAGTTTGGCAGAGAGGTTTTGAATCTTTTGGTTCTGAATTTACTCAGTCTTTAATGGGACACATTAAGGAATCAGTCCATTTAGTATATCAAACAAATAAAATAAAATGAAAAGGTCACTTGTACCTGTTTCAGTTTGAATTCATCTTTCTTAAACATGAGAGGCCAGAACTGCACACAATATTTCAGATGAGGTCTCACTATCACTTTCTCTAATGGTACAAGCACCTCCCTATCTCAACTGAAAATATCTTTCCTGATGCATCCTTGGATCACATTCACTTTTCTTCACAGCTACATCACATTGGTGGTTCCTAGTCATCCTGTGATCAATTAATATGCCTAGGTTCTGCCACCTGGCAAGCTATCACTCAGTTCATAATCTGGAGTGACATTTTAGAAGTGTTAACTGACTCCAAGGGATATGCAAGCATATTTACATCCTATAGGCAGGCCAAGGGACAAATACCTGACAAAGTGGCTGACCTATCAGCAACAGGCACTTCTACAGGAAAAGTAAAATAGGCTGAGAGTGTGTCGATAGAAATGGAAGGGGCGTTTTGCTTTGTTTTGTTTTGTTTTTTCCCTGTCACTATACTGAATTTATTCCTGCAAGAGGTGATAGCTAAATTGATGGATGAATTCATGCATAGACCTTGTGGCAGCTGTATCAGGACTCGGTGTGGCTGAACTATAAGCAGTTGTGTGGCACTTTAAGACTAACAGATTTATTTTCTGCAAGTGCCACACAACTGCTTGTTGTTTTTTTACTGGACTAGACTAACACGGCTATCCCTTTGGAAACTGGCTTAACTATGTCTGTTGGAGGAGTGAATTTTTCACACTCGTGAGGAATGGTGCTAAGTCAACCTACATTTTAGGGGTAGACTGTGAGGTTCAGCATGGACTACACCTTGGGTCTGCGGGATGGCTGACACCTCCCTGCTGTTACCCAACAGCTGCGATAAGGCTGTATACATTAACACAGAGATCCTATGGAGATAAGCACCCAAAGGAAGTACTACTGCAGAAGGCTGATTGACAGCTTCCCTGCTGTCCCCTGCTCGGTCCAGGCACCCTGCTTAACCCCTGGAGGAACTCCAAGAAGTCCATCAAGATGGATTCCCCGGACAAGTGTACTCATGGACCTGCCTCTCTGGCTCTAACTCCACTTCTGACCCTTGGGTCTGACTTGTGGGTCCTGTCCGCAGACTTTTAGCTCTGTTTCTGGCCTCTGACTGCCACTGCTTTGACTACCAGGCCTAAGTGCCCACCACCTGGTTATGACATAGACCAGGCCTGTGTCTCTGAACTCTTCTCTTGTTAGCCGAGGAGATTTTTATGTCAAATATTTGCATTAATCTAAATACTTACTTCCAGCATTCATTCTTCCTCACATGTTACTTTCTTTGGCATAGAGCGCTGGGAAACACCCTGTTCTCTGCTATCTCAGTGCAAAATGAGAATAAATCCATAGAATTTACACTCCACTCAAGTGGACTTCAGATTTACAATGGGTGGAACTGAGATCAGCACTTAAATTTTAAATGGGTCTTAAATTTTAAGCCCCTAAAAAGACATGCACTTTGATCTGCAGCTAGTGTAAACTGATGTAGCTCCAGATAAAACTGGTCTGGGGCTTACAATAGAAAAATAGCTAAAACCTTCATAAAGAGGCCAATGGCATAGGAAGAAATATTACTTTCTGCTTTACCTCCTGGCTTTGACACAGCTGAATTCCTCAGAAACGTTAGATTCCCCCACTGTCAAATCATCCCTTGCCAGCTGTTCTCTGCTGTCTTGCTGTGCTTACCAGCTTGGTGGCACACAGGCACTACACTTTGCAGATACAATTTCTAACCTGTTAAGCATTGCCTGGAAATCATGACACACTCCCCCTGCGATGCAGTCACCTCTTCTGTGGCACTATAATATGCTACTCTGAAAATAACTGGTCGATCCTTATGTTTTTTACATGCTTTACAGGGGACATGGTCTATCCAGCAAAACAACATGGAGCACACATTTCCTGCACTCCTAAATGAAGTGATAAAAGTATTTAAATGAACAAAGGAGGAAGAAAGGATGCAACTGTGTGGTTCAAAATAAGGCATTAATATTATTTATTATTACTTCAATGATTATACTGTGGTTCCATGCTGCTAGGTGTTGAACAAGCCCAAAAAAGAGAGAGCCCAAGACCAAAGGAGGAAGAAAGGAAGTCACTAAAACATTTAAGAAGCAAATAGGACCTGTGATATAATCGATCAGACCACCTACCATTATTCCCAATTTACTGATAGGATCTCAGGCATAGTTCGACTGAGGGAATGTCTACAATGCAATAAAAACCCATGCCAGTAAGATGCCTGTGAGTTTCACAGCCCAGTCAATTGACTTGGGCTCATGCTGTTGGACTAAATACAGCAGTGTGGATATTGGCCTAGAGCTGAAACCCAGCAACCTGGACTCCAGCCCCTTCCTCAGTCTGTTGACCTACGCACCAAGACTCAACACTGCAGGTTTTTTATTGCAGTGCAGACGTACCTTAAGTTACTTGCCACGGTCACATTAAGAGCATGAAACTCAACTCAGAACTCCGGATTCCTAACCTAATGCATTAGTCACAAACCACGTCCAAAAGGGGCAGCCATGTTAGTCTGGTTCAGTAAAACAAACAAGGAGTCCTCTGGCACTTAAAAACTAACAGATTTATTTGCTGCATGATCTTTTGTGAGAGAACATTCCCTTTTGTCAGGTGCTTTGACGATGGGGAAACCTACAGAATGGGAGGCAATAAATGCAGGGAAGTGTAAATCATGGGAACAGGTCACACTGTGCCAGCAAATCACAAGTTATTCTGTAATTTATTGCACTTGGATAATTTCATTTGATGCTTGTCTGGTACCCACATGTTAGGGTAGGTCCATCTCTTTATGACAAACAGAGTGAAATCCCTGGATCTTGGATAAATTTGCACCTTGAGGAATGGAATCTTGCATCTCTGGCGCTATTCCATTGATTGTAGTTTCGCCTTTCAGCTCCTGTATGATTTCTTTGTAACTATGCAGTTTATACAATGTGTCTCACCTTGCTTGCAAATCATCACCACATCCCCCAGCACTGTCAGAAATACTTATCTCATTAGTAGGGCCGGACAAGCAGTGCGATAGAATGAAATAAAATTACTACTATAACTTGGGTATTAGTGCCAATGTGATAAAATTATAGCAGTGCGAACAGCTGGGGAATTTTCACTGCCCCCCCCAACCACTGTCTAGGCTTATACTAACTATTCAAAAAGCTGTTATTTCCTTTGATGTTTGCTTTTAACACCTGCTTTTGCTAGTGTTAGATTCTTACAAACATATTAATGTTGCTTTTGTTAGCTCTAGTAACTCACCAGAGGTCCCAGCTGTCCTAAGTCATGGCCGCTGCCTGGGATGCTTCTCTTTGGAAGCCCAGGTTACCTCACACTAGCCCCTATTTACCCAGTTTTGTGCTGGCATGCAACTCCACTGAAGTCACTGGGATTACACTGGAGTTGAACTGGAGAAATGTAGTGGAGAATCAGGCCTCCAAGCTTCACAGCCTTCTCCCTTCAAAGCACAGGTCTCCACTTTGTCATCCCTTGGGCAGCATGATGGTCACAGACTATTAGGATTTGGAAGTAACATAGTTTAGTAGGACAGTCACAGGGCTGCCCCACCTGTGCCACAGCCTGATAGGGAAAATGAAGAAGGTCATATGACTTAATCAGGTTTTGGAGGTACCTAAGGAAGAGCCCTGGGGGACAGACTTTGGTAGATGGAATCAAAGGCCAGAAGGCTGAGAAGGTTTGTCTGAGGAGCCAGATTGATGCCAGCCCAGGTAGAGTGTGAGATACTCTGCTGGGGGAAAAAAGGATTTCAGCTATAAAGGACTGGAACCGACTGCTTAATAAAGACCACCTGAAACTTTCACACAGCTTCCAAACTGGCAGATGTGAGAGAGGAGTGCCAGTTTTCATGTCAGGATGATGGACGTCATTTGGGCACTCTGAGAATCATGGTGAACCAGTTATCTTGATATGCCAGCCCTGGGTGGTGTTGGTCAGGAAAGCCTGTGTGCAGAGTTCCTGAGGAAAGGGACTTGAAGCTGGGGCACTACGAGACCATCCTAGGCCATAAGGAGGTGCTCTGAGCATGGCGTCTTTCTTATCCAGATACATGGTGGAGTCCTGAAGCATAGTGGATAGTGCACAATGAGTGAGCAGGAGATTTGGTGGCAGTGTATTGGAAAAGAGATAAGCAACCAGGCATCTTGAAAGTCAGAAACAGAGATATGGTGGAGAGAACAGATAAGGAGCTGCACTGCGAAACAGAAAGGCTGGCTTCTATCCTAATGCTCTGCCACTTTCCTTTTCTATGCATTCCTTACCATTTCCATTTGCATCCTTTTTTCTCCTCTATTTAAATAGTAAGTTCTTTGGGGAAGCAAATTTGTGTTCCTATGTGTCTGTATAGTGCCTAGCACAGCTGGACACCTATCTTGATGAAGAATTGTTGGCAAATATAAATAATAAGAACTGAGCAATGGTCTTGGCAGTTGCTGCTGACAGGAAGAAAGAGCTGTTTAAAAATAAACACAGACTGATGAAGTTTTAGATTTGAAATGGTAGGGGAGCAGGAGGGAGGGACTGACACACCACAGTCCAGGGAAACTCAGAAATTCATTTTATTTTAAGCATGGCAAAGATTAAATAAAACAAGCTGAGGATATGTGGGAGCAGTGACTGAAGAAGCGCTAGATGTCATGCCTTTGATACCATGTACTATCATCCTCTTTTTACATTTTTCAAGCAAGCACCTTAGTGCTTTCTCCCAACTTGTGCCTCATGCTGGGGAGGTGCTCTCCATAATCATCTGCAAAGCTGCCTCATTCGCTAACTTCAAATTCCTCCTAAAAATGCTCCTTTTCCATGATACCAACAAAACACTAGACAATGGCTAGACTACCAGTGTGCTGAGACCACAACCCATCATGCTGCTTAAGTCTGTATCATTGCTTTCTTTCACTCGCCTTTCTTTGAGTGTCCCTCTGTTGGCTCTTTTCTTATACTTAGAAGGCAAGGTCTTTGGGGCAGGACCCATCTTTTTGCTTTCTGGCTGGTCTACTCTGGAGGCTTAAGTCAACTTAACCAGGCCTAAGTCAACTTAAGCTACTCCCTGGCCACATTTGGAGTTTATTAAGTCAACTTAAGCACTTGCTTAAGTCTGCTTAATAAATCCTGCCCCTAAAGTTGACTTTAGGGGTTAAGTTGACTTTATTAAGTCAACTTAGGGCAATGTGTCCACTTAATTTGATTTTAAGTTGACTTAAGAGGGTAGCCACTGAAATTGACTTAATAAATTCCATTTGGAAACACTTGGAGGGAAATAAGAGTGATCAGGAATAGTCAATATGGATTCATCAAGGGCAAGTCATGTTTGACCGACCTGATTGCCTTCTATGATGAGATGATGGGATATGTGGATGTGAGAATAGGCGCTGATGTGATGTACCTCAACTTTAGCAAAACTTTTGTACGTTTTCCCACAGCATTCCTGTCAGCAAGTGAAGGAAGTATAGTTTGGATGAATGGACCATCAGGTGGATAGAAATCTGGTTAGATCATTGGACTCAATGGGGAAGGATCAATGGCTCAATGGCTAGCTGGGAGCCAGTAACTAGTGAAGTGCCCCAGGGGTTGGTCCTGGGGCTGGTTCTCTTCAATATCATCATTATTGATGTGGATGATGGGATAGATTGAATACTCACTAAATTCATGGATGACACCAAGCTGGGGGGAATAGTGAATATGCTGGAGGGGCAGGGGTTGGATTCTGGGAAACCTAGACAAATTGAAGAATTGGGCCAAATGAAATCTCATGAGGTTCCACATGGAAAAATGCAAAGTCCTGCAGTTAGCACAGAAAAATCCCATGTACTGCTACAGGCAGGGGACTGATTGGGTAAGTAACAGCACTGTAGAAAAGGATCTGGGAATTCTGGTGGATGGGAAGCTGGATATAAGTCAGCAATGTGCTGTTGTTGTCAATGGCATAATGGGCTGCATCAGTCCGAGCACTGCCAGCAGATCGAGGGATGTGATTATTCCCCTCTATTCGGTTCTGGTGAGGCCACATCTGGAATAATGTCTCCAGTTTTGGGATCCACAGTACAGAAGGGATGTTGATGAATTAGAAAGAGTCCAGCGGAGGACAACAAAAACGATTAGTGAGTTGGGGCACATGACTTTTGAGGATAGACTGAAGGAACTAGGCTTATTTAGTCTGCAGAAGACAAGACTGAAGGAAGATTTGATAGCAGCCTTTAACTACTTGCAGGGGAGCTCCAAAGAGGAGGGAGCTTGGCTGTTCTCGGTAGTAAGAGGGGTGGGGCATGGCCAAGCAAGGGGGGCATGTTGCGATGCCTCCCATGCTGCCCCTCTCCTGAAGCAAAAATGCAAGTCCTTTGTCTGGACATGCTATTTTGCTTTGAGGTTTTCCCTTATTTTGATTTAATATTTGCTTATTTTGATTTAAGTTGTTTCAAAATAAGGATTTTATTTTGAAATAACTCATTTTGAAATAACTTATTTCAAAATAAGAGTTTACACGTGAACATGGCCTATGATTCTAAGACTTAAGCTGGGGACCCATTTAATGTGAACTTTATTAAGTCAACTTTAAATGGATCCTCTGGCTTAAGTTGACTTTATAAAGCCAACTTAAACAAGTGGGGACGCTCCAAGTCGAGTTACTAAAGTCGACTTTGTTGACCTTATTAAGTTGACTTAACTGAGCCCTCTAGTGTAGACATAGCCTCTGTGTGTACAGTACCTAACAAAGGGCTCCAAGGCACTACAGGCAGAGAAAATATTAATAATAATGTCATTAACTTCCACACAAGTTGCCTTTTTGTGTTTAATTCTTGGGCCAGGCAAAGAAAGCAAATACTTTTGAATGCTAATATTTGAATGGAAACAGAATCAGTGCCTCAGGTCTCTGAGAATCTTGAGGAGGGGAGAGGAAAAGTGTGGTCAGTCCTGATAAATAAGTCATTGAGCGTATTCTGGCAGGAAGAAAACTGATAATGGTGATAAGTGTGACTAGGTATTATTTCGGTATACACAGCAGTTGATGGAAGCTTTAAATAGAGAACAGCTCCTTTGTATAATGCTGGCCAGACATTTGTTTGTTCCCTTGAGTGAAGGGTCATCTTTAATTTCTCTTTGATTTTTGCTGGTTATTTAGATACGCCGATGGAAAGCAGCCTGGCAAAATGCCACCCTTATAACTAGCCTTTTGAATGTCATTGATTCCTCTCTTTTTTCATTATAGATAAACACGTCTTAACATTTTCAGGCCTCTTGGAACTGGATATTGATATACAAGGGCCATTAGAAAAATTCCTCAAATCCCCATCTGGGGTTGCATGAAGAGACAAGTAATAAATGAGCCTCAGAGTCTTAGAAACGTTGGGTGTGCAGCTGCATGTACAAACTGTGGGAATAGCTCAGCAACTTATCTGCAAACTCAGTTGCTCTCATAAATTTGGTTAACCTCTTGTCTATCAGGGCTGAGCAGTTACATGAATCAGTGCAGACAAATGCAATCATTCTGTGTGCTAATGGGTCACACAACTCGTGCTTTGCTGCAACTCCAGGCTCAGAATATTTGACATACACAAGGAGTTCCATTTTTATACTAAAGAATATCACCTATTTCCTCCTTTGGCTAGAGCTGGGTGAAATATTTTGACTGAAATTGTTTTCAGTGGAAAAATGCAGATTTGATGACACCAAAACATTTTGTGAATTTGTGTAGATTTTTCCTAATTGTTTTGGTGGAAAACTCCTCCCCTCCAAAAAAAAAAAATCTGAAAAATTCTAAACATTTTGTATCAGCATTTTCAAAACAAACAATTTTGATTTTTTTCCCACTTGAAACAACTTTTCCTTTTCAAGTTTCCTTCTGTTTTGTTATTACAATGTTTTTAAAAAGTAAAAAGATGTTCAAAATCAAAAGAAACTGTTTTTTGGGGGGTGGGGTGGGAGCTGAACTAATTATTTCATCCAATGGAGTTTTTTAAAAAAATCTTGAATTTGCTAAAATGTTTAAGAATTTTTGGGGGGATTTTTTTATAATTGCTATCAAATGAAAAAAAATCCATTATTTGCATAATTCTACTTTTGACTTCATACATATTCAGGTAGGAAAGTAATTTGATCCTGCTTCTTTCAGGATTCATCCATTTCAGCATCTTTACATGCCTCTAGATGAAAATATGCCTGTACTTTCCTGCCCCAGCCATGGAAGACACCATGGTTTCCTTCCCTTTGTGTCCAGACACAATTCCCTTTGCCTGTAATGATGGCATGTTCTCTCTGATGCCATCAGATCAATCTTTCCAGATTGATTGAACAGTCAGTAAATTTGATGTATTAAAGCCATCCTCTCAAGTGGCAAAGTGCTGTGTTGATGGAAAAGCATTTCCCAACAGTGCAGCAAAGTGAAGATGCTGTGTAGAAGAGGAGTTACAAAGTTGATGGAAGGGATGCAAACTGCTTTGTGTCATTTACCCATCTCCCATCAACTGCGGTTGAGTTTCAAGGCAAGTGTAGATCAAGCCTGAGACCCAGATAGTGTATGAAAATTTAAAGGCAGGCAGAGTAGGGATTTCTGCAGCTAGTCCACTGAATAGGAAAGGCAAAATACTGCCTTCAAATCCTCACTCAGAGCTCTCATTGGCAGCAATCAGAGTAGTGCATTACAATGTGAGCATCAGTTTGGCTAGGAATGTCCTTACTTTTGGAATATTTGTTTATGGTACTAATAGATTATACTTCAAGATGGAGAAACAGATCCTCAGCAGGTTATAAGACAGTGTATCTTCATTGATTTTAATAGCACTATGCCAGTTTACACCATTTGAAGATCTGATTTTAGTATATGTGAACAACTTGCCACTTGAAATGAGCACACTTCCAATTCTACTGTAGGTTATTGGGTCAGATTGCATACAAAGGAAACATCCAAAAAAATGAACACACAGGTTTTTTTGCATGTGTCTCTTGGACTTTATGATTAGCTACCCATCTGTTAAAGCAAACTCTGTGTGCTTTGCTGCCTCATCAGGATATCCTTCAAAATGAGTGGAGCATTCATTGTTTTTTCCTGCTGAAACAGACTAACTCAGAAAAGACAGCGTCCTGCTTCAGGGTTTTTTTTGGAGCTGGCCCATCAAAGGAAGAGGAGATACTGAAATGGGTTTCCAGACTGATCACACTTCATCATTTCCGAGAGTACTGCACATCCTCATTATGGATGTGAAACCGGCAATGAGAACACTTTGCTGTCTGCTTCCCAAGTTCAACATGTTTATCTTTTAAAGCCTTTCCTTCCTTCATATCATGAACCAGTCTTTCCTTTGCCATTTCCCCACTCATTCATCATCCTCTTGTCACTACTGTGCACAGATTGTGTGCTGTATATAAAGTCTCTGTATCTAAATCAGACACTGAAAGGGCAGTTCAGTCACAGACAGCACACTCCCATTACATTATTTTGTACATAGTCACCCATTAATCCTTTTCTTAACTCTGGTCTAACTTGATGTGATTTGAACATTTTTGGAAGTTTTTGTACCAATCTCTTTCTTCTTAAAGGTTGTCACTTTCAAATTTAGGGTGTGATCCTTCATGCACTGAAGTCAATGGAAAAGACAGCATGGACCAACTTGTATCTGCCCCTCTTCTTTTTCCTGGGTCCCTTGAGATATCAAACTTAGCATCATTATTGACCTTCAGGTTTCCCACAAGTTACTGCTGTGAACTAACTCATTTCTCTCTACTAGGATTATCAGGTGTCCAGTTTTTGATAAGAAAGTTCAGTCAAAAAGGAGACCTGGCAGTGTGCAGTCATATGTACTGGGAAAGAGGTGAGAAAGGTGGCATCTGGTCCTCAGAGATTAGAAAGTTACACACCAGCTCTTGAACCTCCTCCACATTTGCATTTTTATCTTGTTCCTTCACTGCCAGTACAGAGATCCTACTGAAAGCCACATGAATCACATCACTGCTGCATTTGTGAGGATTCTTTATTGCTCCATCAAAGACATTAATCAGGTTTGAATCATCATAGAATCATAGAAGATTAAGGGTTTGTCTATACTAGGGGCTTAAGTCAACTGAAGCAACTCCCTGGCCACATCTGGAATTCATTAACTTGCTTAAGTCGACTTAACTCCTGCCCTTAAAGTTGATTTTAAGGTTGTCGACTTTATTAAGTGTACTTAATACAATGTGCCCATTAAAGTTGACTTAATAAATTCAACTTAGTGCAGTAGAGCCTTTTGATTTGACTTTATAAAGTTGATTTGAGCCAGGGGAGCCATTTAAAGTGAACTTGATTAAATCAACATTAACGTGTCCCCTTGGCTTAAATGAACTTTATAAAGTCGACTTAAACAAACAGTGCCTCACTAAATCGACTTTAAAAAGTTGACTTTAAGTAGAACTTATTTAAGTTGACTTAACTGAGTCCTGTAGTGTAAACATAGCCCAAGGTTGGAAGGGATCTCAGGAGGTCATCTGGTCTAAACCCCTCCTCAAAGCTGGACCAATCCCAACTAAATCATTCCAGCTGGGGCTTTGTCAAGCCGCACCTTACAAACCTCTAAGGATGGATTTGTTTGAATGATGTATTTGTAGGGACCCCGTTCTTGGCATTACCTTCATTTTTCTGGTAAGTCACCATTTGACCTCAAGTTAACAATTCAAGGATGGTTCTTGGTGCAGCATTTTAGCTATGTCTACACTATAAAAGCTAAGTCAATTTTGTTAAGTCAACTTAATCAAGTCTACTTAAAGTCAACTTTATTAAGTCGACTTAGGGACCCCACCCTTCTCTTAAGTTGACTTAATAAAGTTGGTTAGGTCAACTTAAGAAAGTGTCCTAATAAAAAAATGTGTTAGCTTAAGTCAACTTTACTAAGTTGACTTAAGCGGGCACATATTTTTACATAGGGCTTCTTAAGTTGACTTAGATGGCCACATTGCATTAAGTCAACTTAATAAAGTCAACTTAATGCCTAAGCTGACTTAAAGAGTGAGAGTTATTAAGTCGACTTCAGGAGGCCCTTAAGTCAACTTAGTGACCTCCAAATGTGGCCAGGGCTTTGCTTAAGTCAACTTAAGCCTCCTTCAGTTGACTTAAGTTCATAGTGTAGACATACCCCTACAGAGCGGCCTTTGGAATTAACATTTTGGGAGACATTTTGGAAAGCTGGAGCCACAGAACTTCCCCTGTCCCTTATTCTGCAACAACATCACCCATTGCCAGTGATATTCCACATTAATATCAGGGTCTTAGGCCAGCTCTGTGGTACAAAATAGGTCTATCTCCCAAGTGACAGAATTAAGTTGAACTAAACCCTCTGTAGACATTTCTGGGTCAGTAGAACTCCTCTCAAGAACATGAACTGACAACAGCAATAGGAGAATCAACCCCTCGCATTGCCATAGTGAGGGTCTACACTGCAACTAGAGTATTTTAAGTGTTGCCACAGCATTATTGTGTTCCTTATTCCTGTGGACTCTAACTGAGATGTTCACTGCTCAGGAGCCAGGGATTCCCGTCTCAGCTTAGTCACAGGTCTGCTGGCTTGGAAAAGTCACTTTTCTGCTATTTGCTATCATTTCCCCATAGGTAAGATGGGGTAGTGATGCCAACCTCTTTTGTTAAGTGCATTGAAATCTATTGACAAAAAAAAATTGCAAGAGGTAGGCCTTATTAGTGTTGGTATTATTATATTAATTAGATAGATATCTCATGAAAAACTGCCATCCAGTCTACCACTCTGTCCATGTCAGTTTTAGCTAGTGGTATTGTACTTTCTGCCTGGAATACGCTGGTTACCACTGAGCACCCCTTGAGATGCCTCTGCTGTGCTCTGCCCTATTTTCCCCTTCTGCTTTTAAGCAAATTCAATATCGCCCAAAAGAAATTAAACATTTCCCCACCTGAGGGCCATTTTATTCAGACTCAAAGACACACAAGCCCCAGCCCCCTTTCACTGCCACTTTCCCAGTGAGGGGCTTCCTCCGCTGAGATCCCATATAAAATTGCTCTTGCTTAGGCTCCAAGTGTGCAAAATGCCATCTTGTGGCCTCTGCATGAGCATCACACAAAAGCTGCTAGAGACAGCAAAGAGAGTTTAAGGACTCTGAGGACTGGCATGTCCGTGCACCTCCTACCCCATTTCCCCACAATGGCACTGCTGTGAGAACAAAGAAAGGCTCACACATTGTTTTGCCACCCCAAGGGCAGCCTGGGAGGGAGATTGTGACTCTTGTTGATTCTCCCACTAATCCTGATGAGGAGTAAGTTGCTCCAGGTCAATACATGATCCAGAGCTCTACAACTGGCAAACTAGGGAATGACTCAAAACTTGCCAAGTCTCCATCACTGTCTTCTCCCTCCTTACCATGTGTGTGATGAAAGTGATGTATCATCTTGAGGGAAATGGGGCCGGATTATGCTCCTGCACCCCCATGCTCACTGGATCATGATTTAGCCCTGAATCTGTCTTCATCCATTATGCTGAAGAACATTTTGTTGGGACCTGGGGCCTCGCTAGTTCTTTGAAAATGCAACACCAGTGGTGAAATCCTGCTATCACTGAAGTCAGTTCCAGTATGCCCATTGACTTTTCTTTAACAGGTTCAGAATTTCACCCCCGGCATGGAAGACCTGGGACTGTTAGCAAAAATGCCTCAGTGGATTTTGACCTAGGGAGAAAGTGATTCCTCAGATAGCCAGTCATGTTGGGTATCAGGAACCACTGTGGACAGGCACTGTGCCTTAGATCAAGATAGAAATAATAATAAAAAAAAAGACTAATGTCTTCTGGGAATCAGTGCAATATCCAACCTGAAGGATAAACACGTTTTCTGAACTGGGCCATTGTCTGTGTCATAGGATGAAAAGGGTGTGATGACACTATCCGGACTCTAAGGATGTCTAATATCACAGATTAATCTGTGATTGTAGAGAAAGAAGGCTTTACTCTAGCTAGTGGGTTACTGTGGCCATGACTGCCACAGACCCTAGCATGGGCTAGTGACCTGAGTATGTGGCAAGGGTCCTGGCCAACTTGTACTGGGGCACCAAGTCCACACTGCCACTTCTTCACTGGTTTTCTTACCTAGACTAGCTAAATTAAAGCTAGCTAGCTGTGACTACCCACACTGCAATCACACCTTCATTTGCAGTGTACAGGTTCCCTCAGAGATATTTTAGGACCCTCCCAACCCTGCAGGCTGGTAGCATGATGTCTGTTCAAACAACACATGTGATATCTAGCTGTATGAAGAACCTGATATTGTCTGGTCATATATATGAAGTGTAAGCATTTTGGGGAAAGGCTCAACTTTTTATTATATGGGCATATGTACAGCATCCACTTAGCCTCTTCTCTATAGGTTCTTATACTTGGCTCATTATCTAAATAAATAGGTTTCTGATCTCTGAGTGGAATCTATAGCAGGTGTGGCCAAACTGCGGCTCAGGGGCCACATGGCTATTGAATGAAAAAGTGTGGCTCATAGAAGAACATCATCAAATCAATTTAGTAGGTAAAAGTATATGGCTATATGCCTCAGTGCAGCTCTGGAAGGTTTATAATGAACTTGTGTGGCTCTTGAGTTCCATAACTTTGGCCACCCGTGATCTATATCTCTACTATAGTGGAAAATAATAACAGACAATACATATCTAATCTATCTAGACTGAAAACAAGATAGGAAAAATATCATTTTTCAAAATAAATATTTTTTCACCCTCATATTAGTTTTAATGAAACAACTTCTCTCAGGTTGAGGGTAAAAAAAAAAAAGTATGGAAAAATACAGCTCAGAATTCAAGTTGGTCAATTTCAAAGGAATTAATAATTACATTAAATTTAATGAATACAGTGTTTCTAGGGTTCAATGGACACTAGAATTGCTGAGATGGGTTAAGGATCAGATACTGATGGAAGTCATCCTCCTAGGCAATCTATTTAATTAAAAAAACACCCCCCTCCCAGATATCCCTGTCTCTCCTCCCCCCCCTTTTTTTTTAATTTGAAGCCTTAAATTGGAAGCAGATGTATCTCCTCTGGGTTGTGATTTGCATTAGTTAATTCAAGAAATTGTAATTTGTGACTGGGCTGTGTCCCAACCAGTAGAAATTTCAAAACAAAAACACAACAAAATCTTCTGGAGTTGAAAGAGATAAAATTAATATTGTGTATGTGGAAGGTGGGAATGTCAAGCAGGAAAATACGGTTAGAGTTGGAGACCACAAGGTATGTCCTGAGAGGATGGAAAGGAGAGAAACACAGCCAAAACAGAGAGACAACAGCATTCATCAGGAAGAAAATGGCCAAGCTGTATTAGTCCTTGGAAAAGAAAAGAGCACTGCAGTATGTTTCTTCCCTTCTTGTGCTAATTGGACTGACAAATTCACCCTAATTGTGAGCTCAGCTATATAAAATATGTAAAAGCTCATAAGATGCTGCAGTAACCTATAATAAATGTTGAAGGGGGAAGGTATGAAAAGAAGACAGATTGAATTAGTCAAAGTCAAAGGGCCTCTTGATTTAACTCAAGGACTGTGTTGAAATCACGCTTGGTATAAAACAGAAGATGTGGAATCTGAAATTAATGAACCAAAACTGGTGTGTTGAGTATTAGGCCTAATGAGTGAATGGGCTCATCACTATCTCATGGAGTCCCTAAATAAGGAAACGTTGTGTGCTGGTGTTGGTGGAGGCAATAGTGATGAACAGGTGGAAACTGGAGCAAGCTGGACAGTAAGAGTCCCAGACCTTGAGTTCCAACCTGAGCCTCCATGTTTGTACCATAACTGTACAGCCCCACAGTCTGAGCCAGCTGCCATGAGCCAGCCTCAGGCATTTAACTGCAGTGTGGAACCTTAGTCCCTGTACTGTTGTCCTGATTTCTTTTCAGAGAAGAGAGGACAGGAAGAGAAGAAAGCTAAACTAGGACGCCCCATGTGAGGGGGTCCTCTTACATCAGAATTTGCGGCAGGTGACCTCTGATACTCATGTCCTAGTGCTTGGTAGATGACTTCTCTGCAAGGATGTCAAGAGATGATTTCAGTTCTGTACTCGGAGATGGCAGGCTGGGTGCTGTGCACTCACAGTGCAGGGAGACCATTCCATGCTTATCACCCCCACACAAGCATTTGATGAAGTGGGGTTTTCTCCGACGAATGCTCATGTGATAAACAAATTTGTTAGTTTTTAAAGTGCCATGGGACTCCTTGGCTATGTCTACACTGGCAAATTAGGCCGGACTAAGGAAGCTTGGTCTGGACTAATTTAGCTCATGCTGATACTAGGCTTCAACTAGCCCAAACTAAGAAATTTCTCAGTTCAAACTAGGTGAAGTGTAGACCAAACTAGTAAGACTCAGTGGTTACTCTGGACTTACTTGCTTAGTTTGAACTTTAGTGCGAACTAAGCCCTTGCAATACACAAAATAATGGTTAGTTCAAACTTAAAAAGTTCAAAGTAAGTCATTAGTTCAAGCTAGCTGTGTGTTCCAGTTTGAACTAAAATTTTAATTTGAACTAGAACGTGCCATAGTTTGAACTAAAAAGCCACAGTTAGTTTGAACTAGCCTGAGGTTAGTTCGGACTAACCTCGGACTTCTTTAGTTTGGACTAGCAAGTCCGAACTAAAATGTCCGATGTACACATAGCCCTTGTTTGTTAAGCATGTGATAGTTGAAGGGAAGTAAATTCCTCCAAGGCCTTGATTCTACCACCCTTCCTCAATTAATACTTACTCAAAAAGAGTAACACTGAGGGAGATGAAAACTCCCTGTCCAGCCATCTGCAAGGGGACAGTTACAACAAGCTGCCCTCAACTTTGTGTTTTCTTCCCATTGGAAACCAAATGAACGTGACTGTTGTGCAAATAGGAAAGAAAGTGAACAGAAAGAGGACAAGAGCTCTGTGGTTTGAAACAGGCTGGGCAGAGCACTGGAGAATTTACTGCTGGGTGCAATCTGTCTTTGGTAGAAAGATGCATGCAAAGTGGCTTATTTACAGAAAGAAATGGAAAATAAGAATTCTGGTTTGGGAGAATTACCAAAGTTTCAAAATTTGTTTGTTCCTCAGTAGAACAAAATCCTCTGGATTTTTTTGGTGAAAAAATGAGTGTTGAAGTCCCCAGAACTGCTAATGGCCCAGTGGTTAGGGCACTTCCTGGAAACATCAGAGGCAGGTACAAATGTTTACTGGGCATCATTTGGAGCAAGGATTAAACCTGAGTTTCCTATCTCCCACCTGGCTGTTTAAGAGAGGATCTCTCTCTTCTTTTACCCCACAAATTCCATCCTGAATCAGAGAAACCTTCCAAATGAATGTTATGTCCAAATCAATATGTTTCCGTTTAAAACAAAAATCAATATTTTCTGATGGAAAAAAAAAGGTGTTTTGAAAAATCGTTAACCAGAAATAGTTCTGTGGTATGTTCCTAACATCAAGGTTTTATCAGCCTATTAATTTTTAAACAACTATATTCAGGCAGTTATAACAGCTCTTAACATTTAGCCATGGCTTCATGTTCAAGGTCTCAATCATAGGGCAAAAGCCTTCACTAATAAAAAAAAATGGTAAATGATTTTTCGTATTTCTCAGTTTGAGAGGTAGGCAGAACTGGCCGGTTCATGGGATTGGCAATGATATGCAAGCCATTTCCCCTCCAAAATACAGATTGAGCAGCAGGGATCATAGAATCATAGAAACTGGAAGGGACCAGGAGCCGTTATCAAGTCCAGTGCCCTGCACTCATGGCAATACCCAGTACTAACTTAAACCATCCCTGACAGGTGCTTGTCCAACCTGCTCTTAAACACTTCCAATGATGGAGATTCTACAACCTCTCTAAGCAACTTATTCCAGTGGTTAATCACTCTGACAGTTAGGAATTTTTTCCTAATTACCAGCCAAACCTCCCTTGCTGTAGTTTAAGCCCCTTGCTTCTTGTCCTATCATTGGCAGTTAAGGAGACCAATTTTTCTACCTCCTCCTCGAGACAACCTCTTAGGTATTTGAAAATTGTTATCACATCCCTGCTCAGTCTCCTCTTTTCTAAGCAAACCCAGCTCTTTCAATCTTCCTCATAAGTCAAGTGTTCCAGCCCTCTCATTATTTGTGTTGCTCTTCTCTGGAATTTCTCCAGTTTGTCCACATCTTTCCTGAAATCAGGCACCCAGGACTGGACTCAATACTCCAGTTCAGGCTTAATCATGGTGGACTAGAGTGGAAGCATTACTTCTCGTTTCTTATTTACGATACTCCTGTTAATACATTCCAGAATGGTGTTTGCTTTTTTTGCAACAGAATTACACTGTTGACTCATATTTAGCTTGCGGTCAACTATGACACCTAGATCCCTTTCTAAAATACTCCTTCCTAGCCAGTCATTGCCCATTTTGAATACGTGTGATGGATTGTTCTTCCCTAAGTGGAGTACTTTACATTTATCTTTATTGAATTTCATTCAGTTTCTCTCAGACTATTTCGCCAGTTTGTCCAAATTCTTTTGAATTGTGATCCTGTCCCCCAAACCACTGGCAACCCCTCCCAGCTTTGTATCAACAAACTTTATTAGTGTATGGTATGCCATCATCTAAATTATTGATGAAAATATTGAACAGAACCAGACCCAGAACCTATCCCTGCAGTACCCCACTTGTTATGCCCTTCCAGCATGAGTGTATACCATTGATAACTACTTTTTGGGAGCAGCTATCCAGCCAATTATTCACCTATCTTATAGTAGCTCCGTCCAGGCTGTACTTCCCTGGTTTGTTAATGAGAAGGAGATGCAAGACTATATCAAAAGACGGGACTATCTAACAAGTGTTTGCTGGACTCCAGGCAATAGTTTTCTCAGCCCAGGTGCTAGTGGACTGATGGCCACAGATCCACAACAGTTTTCTCAGCTGGCACTTTGTTCTCAGTTTCAACCTAAAGGCCAAGAAATGAGCCCTTTATGGTGACCAAACTATGCTCTTATCTCTAGAAGCATTACCTTCACAAAAGCTGCATCAATGGAAGTGATGGGAGAGAAGATTGCTCTGCTGTTTCCCCACAGCTCTAATACCTTTTTTCTGGTTCAGTGGTGAGCTTCAATATGCATGGCTGTCAATGCACCCACTGTCTTTTCTCAGAGCAACAGGCTTTGCCCAAATTCTCTAGGTGGTATCATTCTCTGGTTTACTTATTTTATACAATTACCCCACACTTCCATTCTTGTGTTTTCCCAAGTAGTCATGTGATTCCTGAACTTTGCAGCCCCAACCCTGTTTGAGGGGGTGGCCTTGTGTTCTGGTGACATACAACCACCATTCCCAGGAGTCAACTAGGCCAGGCGTTCACCTTTTTCAGAGCAGCATCTCTTGTCTGGGATTCTCTGCGGGTAGTCCTCCTCTGGATCCCCATTTAGACCCTGTGGCCTGTTTGTTTATCTTTTCTCCATTCCACTCTGCTAAATCCTGGCCCTGCCCTCGTTCTGTAGCTCCACTCCCCAGTCCCAGTCACCAGGTTGTCTGCAATCACTCCTTTTTCAGAGCAGAGCATGTCATCTATGCTTTTCCACTCAGGATCCCTTTCTAGATTCCTTTTTCGGCCTATAGCTTCAAGCTCACCCCTATTTTCACTTTATTTGTCTCATAGCATTGAATTGAACGTTGTATTTTGGTGGATCCTTCCCTCTGATCTAGGGGAAGCCACTGTTGTTCTAGGTGGAGTCATTGGTGGGATCTTTGCCCAGTTCATTGATTCCAGTAGGCCAGATCCTCCTGTTTCTTTCAGCAATGGATAATGTCAAGAGTTCTCTGCTCAGTGTCCCTTTCTAGACCCCTTTTATTGTCCCCACTCCCATCTTTACTATTATGTACTTGAGTGACAATCTGCAACCCTGCTTTAATCCTTTCTATGAGACTATTATAAATTTGCTACAAAGTATGACTGGTGAGGAATCATATGACAGTTCATAATCTGCTAAACATTATTAAGTTGGCATAATATGTATGGCAACATTATATGTAAAGTTATAAAACTCTGCTGTGTACGACAGGTTACAAATTTAGAAAAGCTAGTATAGACCAGTTCCTCAGAAACAAATGCAAACTGAAGCCTCAGGCAGGTGGTAACATAATCAAATGGATCATCACCTGGTTAAGTGACCATTCTTTGGTGTGTGCGAGAAATGTACATACTGACAACGGGAGACTGGAGGTTCCCATGGAGACAGATTGGCTGCTGCCTGAACCTCAGCTGAAGATTCCCAATGAGAAGGAAGAGACACCGCCAAATCACTTCTCTCTCCTCATCTCTACCCATGGCATCATCTACATTAGAAAGACAAAGGACATGTCATTAATTGGGGGAAGGGTCCCGGCTGAGATAAAGCCAGGCAGACTGCAGTAAATCTGTGGCGAGACAAACCTTTTTGCTTGGAATTTATTGAGTTTGTTAAGTTAGGTGTTAGTTTGCATTTTTCCTTTTATTGTCTTTCTAACCAGTTCTGACTTTTTATGCCTCATTACTTGTAATCACTTCAGATCTACCTGTAGTTAATACATTTGTTTTCTTGTTTTATTTAAACCAGTGTGTTTCAACTGAAGTGTTTGGGGAGCTTTGTTTGGGATAACATGATTGGTGCATAGCATTTTTTGTTAATGAAATGACAGACTTCTGATGAAGTGGGATTGTCTCCCACAAAAGCTCATGCAATAAGTAAATGTGTTAGTTTTTAAGTGACATAGGACTCCTTGTTTGTTTTACTGAACTAGACTAACACGGCTGCCCCTTTAGAACTGGACTTTCTATGAGCTCATATTGTCCAAGGTGGTCCTGGGTAGTACAAGAGGCACATTGCTGGAACTGAATTTGGGACATAAAATTTTGTTGCTCTGCAATATAATTCATGGCTGGCTGATTGGTTGGCTGGAGCACTCATGCAGCATGGTAATTTCCCTGCCAAAGACTGTGTGTTGGCAAAGCAGAAGAGATTGTTCTCAGAGAAAAGCAATGTAAAAAGCACCCTGGGCTGGAGAACCAAGGAGGCACATTTCAATAGTCCAGACTACTCTGGGAACAGCACAAGTTGACCTTGGGTTTTTGTGGGGACCCCCCCGCTCCATAGTTGGCGCTCTGGTAGGACTGCTGCCAGAGGTCAAAGTGGCTGGTTTCTTTCACTGACTCCAAATTCAGTTCTAAAAATAAAGTACCTAATAAAAATAGGAGATGTCAAACTTAAAGTGTCTTACTTTGAGCTGAATATCTCAAAACACCACTGGACTTGTCTTGTTTGATGGATATTTTGACAATAAAAGGCCTAGATCTGGAAGCTAAAACACAGCCACTGTGAATGTGCATCACTTTGCCTCTGCAAAAAAGTACCATAATTTTACTCTAAGGGTCTATAAGAGTATTCATTGAGGCTGGATTGACCTGATATGACATCAATGATCTGAAGATTTTCCCTCAGGAACGTAGATGCTGAAGTGCATATGTTATACGGCACATTGAGTTAAGATGAATTGAAGATTGGAATAATGAGTTGAGCCCAGAGTTTCTGCTTTAAACTCTAAAGGTCTTGCTGTTTATAGGTTTGTGTCCCATCCATGATGTCCTTTAAAGTCAATGTCCTGTGTCTTTTTACCTCTAATTTACCTTAATAGCTCCCATCTTGTGTCATGTTTGCCTTGGTCACCAGTTACAAGGTGACTTCTTCAGGGCAAACCCAAAATACATAGCACAAAGAATTATATGCTAGAGCAGCTATTTTCAATCTATTTTTTTTTTGTCACAACAAGGTTGGTGGCCTGCTGAACTGAACACAATGCAGTGCTCCCACCACCAGAAGAGCCCCCTGATGCAGAAGAAACCCTCCACTGTCACAACTCCCCTGTGCTGAAAGAAACCTCTCACTGCCAGAAGAAAATCATGTGCCATGAGAAGCTGAAGCATGGCAGCAGCTTCCCAAGTTTCAGCTTTTCACCTGGGGGGGCTGAGTTCAGGCAGGTTTCTTTTGGTGCTGGCTCCTGGCAACACACTCAACCACTAATGTGTCGCGTCACAGTGGTTTAGAGCTGCTGCACTAGAGAGATCCTTGCACAGGCTGTTTATTAGCAGGAGCATTGGTTTGTGATGTGTACCATGCACTTAGACTGCTTGTTGGTTGGTTGAGTGCTAGTAAGGTGGGTGCAGAAATGTTGGGTACTAATAGTCGTTGAGTTTTGCTGCTATAAAGTGCAACAAATCAAGCCTACCTTAGAATTTATTTTTTAACTAAAATTGAATCTTGGCTTTCAAGCTGAATTAATTATTATGGTATTTTTAAACAAGTTTATTCCTTTCCTCATTATTGCCTCTTTCTGTTGTAACTTCCAGATAATACTGGTTAGATAAAGGTTAGTAGGAGCTAATTACTTTGTTGTATTTTTGTTCATTGTAGGGAAAGAGAATCAACCTTTCTTGTTAACCTACATGGTAACATTTATTTTTCTATCAAATATATCAGCAACATGCACCCTGAATTGCCTTTAAGTAATGCAAACCACATCTTTAAAAATAACTACTTCGCAGAGGAAAGTCTGAGATATAAAGTACCAGTTTATCTATGTATCAAGACGTATGGTACAATATTGATTGCACTCATAAAAGTGATGCATAGAAAATGACTGAATTGCTGTTAACCAATTATCAGTTAACTAGTATCCATTCTTCCTCATTTTTCTTCCTTCTGGAATTGTCTATTTTGCAATCAGTTTATTATTATCATGCGATATGGCTTATATGCACATACCTTCAATTTGTAGGCATGCTTCTGTTCAGAGATCTTCTATAGCATCTGAGCTAGCTAGCAGCGGAAAGAGAGTTCTGGTCTACACTGATAGTGAAGTTCAACATAATGCTGCTTACCTCAACCTTCTACAGCCTGTGTTGCCGCTGTCAGAGCAGTACATTCGAAAGAAATGGAGCTATAATTCAATCTGCTAACTCCACCCCTACACTGAAGTTGAAATATACAATTTGAACTTACATCTATGTAGACCTAGAACAGCTTTTCTGGGTTTTTTTTCCAGTGTGTGTTGCACCATAGCAACATAGGTCCACCGCTGCCTGCAGCCTCAGAAAGTTTTCAGTTAATTCCTCTCTCTGCATGCAGCACTGTGCCTCTTTGTTGTGCCTGCAGCAGAGAAACAGCAAGGAAAGCTTCTTCTGGTTTCTTTTTTCTCTGTAGAGAGATGGGAAAGGGAGTGAGTGGAGGATGACTGGCTCCCTAAAAACCCCTGTATCTATTATCCATAGTACAATGCCTTTCAGGAAGAAATGTGGGCAGTGGAGACACGAGACCCCAAACAAGCAATCTGCTGTGGTCGCTTGCCTGCGTGTTCTGTAAATCAACAGCTTGAGATCAAATTACAATCCTACCCCCAGTGTAGACAAGTCCATAGTTAACACATATTGCTTTCCAGAAATAAGAGTATGAGTGTGGTGAACTCCTGCGTAAAGGAAAAGCTTGCAGTTTGTGATGTCAAATATATGCTTCCTCTGGTAGCACTTTCCTGTTCATCCCTCCTTCAGTAGCATATAAAATAACAGTCAGGGTTGCCACTGTCCCTTTAAAAAATGACTACAGTTTTCATGCATCACACAGGCCTTTCAATGGACTTTTACTGAGCACCTGTGATCTGGGGAGGAGCAGAGCTGCAAGAAAGCAGAGGGAAAGACTTTAAACACTCCATGCTTTCGAGGATTTGTTCCAAATTGCACTATGATGAAACTAGATCAATATTGACAAAGTGGTTAGAGAGCTCCAGATGGAAGGGGATATGTAGATGCAAGTTATTTTATTATGATTGATTTACCATGCCAAACCTTCAGGGTCTCCCTTTGTTATTAATGCAGTTCATTACTCCTTCCTTTGGCAGTGTGTTCCAATGGGTATGCCACGAGATTGAGACTTCAGAGACCTGATTTTATTCTCCCCTCTGCCACTGGCCTGCTGGGTGACCTTGGGCAAGTCAGTTCCCTCCCCTATGCCCCAATTTACCCACCCATTACATGGAGATAATGATACTGATCTCCTTTACAAAACACTTTGAGATTTAGAGATGAAAAGCATGAGAAAATCATCATCATCATCATCATCATCGTGCCAGGAAAGTTCACATTAAATCTACAGGGTTGGCAAGCTCTGTGTTTGTAACATAACCTAAACGTAAATGGGAAATTAGGTGAAGTGATGAGGAAGGGCCAGGTGCCACCTGTGGTTCAAGAAGGGCTAGGGCCCAAGAATTATTGTCAGGGTAGGGAGAACGCCCTTAGAAAACTCTGAAAATCACACCTCATATTTAGGCTATCAGGTATGGATTTCAGAGGTGACCCTGCATTGAGTCCCCGTGAAATTGGTGCCGCGTTCCAAAGTGGCAGCCATGTTAGTCTAGTTCAGTAAAACTAACAAGGAGTCCTGTGACACTTAAAGACTAACAAATTTATTTACTGAATGAGCTTTCATGAGAGAAAATCCCACTTTATCATGGAGCTCTTTGTGAGGAAAGGGGTGTGCCTGTACTCAGCCAGTGCTTAACCTAGACTTGGCCATCATCCCATCATGTTTTCTGCCCTTGAGTCTCCCCCAGGGCAAGCTCATTGTTCTCTGTGAGAGCTGAATTCACGTCCCACTTCCTTTCTGAGGCTAATGACCTCTAGTCCCTGGCACTGCTCCTGAGGCTTAGTTACAGGGATCTAAGGGCAAGCAGAAACCCAGACAGCTCCCCTCAGGACTACAGTGCCCATTTGCCCTATACAATAGGGGTGGGGTGGAGAAGGCTAATAAGAGCCTTGGGTGAGGGTCTTTGGGCTCCTTGAAGTCTCTAGGGGGATGTCTACACTGGAGGCTCTGTTAAGTTGACCTAACCAGATCGATTTTAAGTCAATTTACAGTCGACCTTGTTGAGTCAAGTTAGAGAGTCTACATTCCAAACTCCTGTAGGCTGCTCACATCCACGCTGGCAGCTGCTAGGTTGTCTTAAGGCTTAAGTTAACCTCATTAAGTCAACTTAAGCCAGTGTAGATGAAGCACAGCCCTTAAATTGACTTAAGGCTATTTCCCATCTATACTGGCTTAAGTCGACTTAATGTGTATGTCTACACTGAAAAGTTTGGTTTTTTTTAAAATAAAGGGGCTTATTTAAAACAAACAAACAAACAAACAAACAAACAAACAAACAAACAACTTTTTACCTGTCCACACAGGCATTTTGCTATTTCAAAATAAACACTTCATTATTCTGAAAAAATGGAGTGCTATTTTTAAATAACTAAATGTGCTTTATTTTGAAAGAGCAATTCTTTTGCAATAGTTATTTCAAAAAAAGCCATTCTAAGGCACAGAATTGGCTTTTTTCAAAATAATGGCCCTATACTTTTCCCTGCCTTGCCCTATTTTGAAACAGAGAGTCTAATGAAGACTATTTTGAAATAATAATTCTTACCTTACTTTGAAATAGAGTCTTCACTAGATTCTCTATTTTGAAATAATATATTCAAAATAATATTTCTTTTCAAAATAATTATTTTGAAATAACTATTTCAAAATATCTTTGGCAGTGTAGACAAAGCCGATGTGGTTGACTTATTAAGGAAGTGCTTCAGTTGGAGTTAATAAATTCCCAGTGTGGTTGACTTAAGGAAGGCTAAGTTGACCTAAGGCTCCTGTGTACACATACGCTAGCAGCCTCTCCTCTTGGGCAAACATCCCCACAACCACCATCAGCCCAAGTTCTGTGGACAGTTTCACCTTTATTAGCTTTCTTTCTCTGCTGGGGCATCTGATTGGCTAGGCTCATTAGGCTTACTCTCAGTGAGATGGGCACACATGCACTACATGGTAGGCTCAGACATCTGTGTCATGTCACCTGACTTGTGGGGCTCCAGCTACAGGGCTGTAAAGCCAGGAGGGGCGGTTCTCAGGCACAAAATTCTAGTCTGAGCCCAGATGTCTACACTGCAATTTTTTAGCCTTGCACCTTGAGCTCCTGAGAATTTACAACAGCTGGTTCAGCCTCTGAGACCTGGTGCTGCTGATTTTTAAAGCAATTCAGACATACCCTTAGGTGCTTAGCTTTTGGCAGCTGAGTGGAAAAAAAATAAATTGGTCCTTGTCTTTTTCACTCGGTAAAAGAAGCATCCGAGAAGGCTTTGATCCACTGAAGCCAATGAGAGTTGCCTTACATTGACTTCAGTGGGGTTTGGATTGGGCCCTAAAAGTAGCAAATTGGAAGAGATCAGTGAAACTTGCTACCTGTAACGCAGCCGACTAGCCATCTAATTTGAAAGAAATTGCCCTAAGTGTGAATTAGGGATACTTCGTTTTTTATGAAGTTTAACAAAAGGAACCAGAAACTACTCTCTCCCACAAAATGTTTCATAAACAACAGGCCTCAGTTTAGCCAGTGGGTTCCCATCAATTTTTTATTCCTTTTGGAATAAAGAAGAAATATTTTTTTTCATCTGCCAGTCACACATCTCGTGATGTGCTGGAAAAAAACGATTACACGATTACATGGCAGCATAATCTGATGGCGTTTTTTTTTCTCACATGAATATGCTTTGCATTATGTCTCATAGGCAAATCTATTGAATAAATTGTTCATGTTTATAAAAACATGGGATTCTAAGTATTTCAGATACAACTTTTAAATCCTTTGTTGTTTTCTGTAAGAAGGGCAAACCTTTTCCATTAAAAGTAAAATATCAAAATTAAATGGGCCTAAAGTTAGGGTGATGGAGAAAGGAAGAGCTAAGCATGTCCTGTAAGAAAAACAATCTAGTGTCTGACATAATGATCTTAAAGATTCATTAAAGACCGCACTATTGAATGGGTGAGGAATGGGACTTTAATCACACACAGAGGCATGAATCCCAGGTGTGTAGCTTGGAGCAGCCATGTTAGCGCACATCTCCCAATTCATACAACACTGGCCAATGCTAGGGAGTGTCTCTACATTCAGAGCCTTCTGCCACCATATCTGTACATCTGGCTTTGGAGCTAATTAGGGAGAAGATAGGGTGATAATACTGTGGAAGACGTAAGATTATCTAATGTGAATTATTATCAATGGCAAAAATATGGCCTGGACAGAAAGAAGTGGGGTCAAATTATGATCATGGCCAAGGACCTCTGAGGACTATAAAGCTTCAAGCAAGAGGAGAAGTTAATTCTCAAAACACAATAAAATAAATATATATAAAGTTCATCCATGCCAGCAATTACAAAGAGAGGAAAAATCCACTTCATATGACCTAGTAAGATTCATTGCAAAACCTAAAGTCCAACTCAAAAGGATAAAACAAACCTGAAACACCAAAAAAAGCCAGAAAGGCAAATTCTGGAAGGGCAGCTGTGTTAGCCTAGTTCAGCAAAACAAACAAGGAGCCCTGTGACACTTTTAAAGACTAGCAAAGGTATTCAATTAGATGTTTGTTGTCCAATTCTTCAAACAACCAAAGCTTTACATTTCATTTATGGTTACACCTACTTCCTCAACAAAGCACACACCTAAAAAGTGGAGAATTAAGGCACCTCTCAGGATAGTTCTAAACTTGTGGTGACATGGAGGGCAGTGTTTCCTTACCAGTGTGCCATGGCACACAGGTGTGCCACCAGGTCCAAGCTGGTGTGCCACAAATTTCTTTGAAAAACTACTCAAAGATCTCCAGATTGGCTCACTGGCTCATGAATATTCATGAGTGCATTTGGAAACTATATGGTGGTGTGCCTCAAATTAATGAAAGGCAGCAAGGTGTGCCACTGCAGAGAAAATGTTGGGAACCACTGGTGTAGGGTATGGGTATTGCACACCCAGCTACTTTGTCTCAACAGTGTAGACAGTGAGGCAGTACTTCAGCAAATAGAGAGGAGAAACACCAGATCTGTAGGGTGCTGCCACAAGTGTAGACAGGTGAGAGAAGGCATCCTTCTACTTAAGATGTTGTGACATGACCCGGAGATTCAGATCCCAGCTTTGCCACCAATTTCCTGCATATGTGCAAGTTACTTTGGCACCAAACTCCTTAAGTATCTAACTCCCAAAACCTGGCCCTAATCTTACTGTCCCTCAGTTTCCATCGTGTAAGATGGAGACAATAACACATTTTGGAATGGCTTTTTCTAATGATTAGAACAGCAACCAGCACAATAAGATTGTAATCTTGGCTGAAACTTTTTAGGTGCTACTGGAATAAAAATAACTATGGTTAGTCACATCACAGAACTATTTCAGGCTGTGTGCACAGAAAGACCACTTGGTGTTTGGACTCCACTGTATTGTCCATGGGTTTCTACAGACTTAAAAGAATAAAGAGTGCATGACGGCTGATTCTTGGAAATTTGGTTCACTGAGGGCCTTATCCTAGCCTACAAAGTTAATTAAGAGAATCCCAGGAACTTCAGTGGAGATCTTTCTCTGTTCAGTGAATGTCCAGACACTCCTGTAAACCTTTCGAGCTAGAAACTGGTCCAGGTATCCTTCAAAGAAGATTAATGGGACTCCTTCATCAATCTGCTCAGGTCAGAAATTGTTCCTGGATGGATCTGCTCTGTTCCTTCTAAACCTGGCCTGAATTAGAAAGTGGAAAAGCAAAAGAAAGAGAATGAAATGTTCTTTTTCCTCAAATATCAGGTTTCCAGGAGTTCTTATTAGATCTGAACCAGATTAGCCATCTCTACACATCAGATTTGTAACAGGTTTATAGCCTAGTTTGGCAAAAAAAAAAACCAAACAAACAAACCAAAAGAAGTATCAAGTTTTCCCATGATACTTCAGAGAGATTTTATTTTAGGCCATTCCTTCAAATATAACTTTCCCTCAAATGTTGATGAAATGCTTGGTTGCAATTGTTAACATGCAATACCCCTCCAAAGCAATTTACTTATTTACATAAACATTTTCTCAATAGTAGCAAAAATTATTTAAAAACATTGAAAATTTTCAGGACTAAAGCTGAACCTCACAGAGTTTTATTATTATCATGGAGCAGGACACCACTGTATTGCAGGCTATGCAAACACAGAACCCAAAGACAGCCCATGATGAAAACAGTTTACAAACCTACACAAGACAACCAGTGGATGCAAACAGAGGATGGGGTACAAGGAACCAATGGGACAGTATTGGTCAGCTAGATATGTAGTGGCCTCAGCATACCAGCAGCCTTCCTTCCCAGGAGGTGATACAGAGACATATTAATATTTGCATTGTGCAGATGAGGAACCTGAGGCAGCAGATGCTTAATGACTAGAATGTGCCTTTCCAGGGGCATGTGCCTCCTTAGTCTTTGTGCCCAGTAAAATGCAGTCAGTCAGAAGGTGAAATTCAACCCAGTTCAGAGAACTATCCAAACCACTATACATTGCTTGAGCCCCTGGCCCAGCACTGATATGGAGCTGCAGTGTTGCCTGGGTCTTCCGTGTGCTGGCTTCATAGGGATACGTTGCATTCAGCCGGCAAAAGTGTGATCGGAGTCTCTTGCGGCACCACTACACTTGCCAGAGCTGGGGGACTACGATGAAGCTTTTCTGCATCCAATCAGTCTGCAGAGCTGATCTGCTGTGCACGAGCAACTTACAGTGTCCTGGCCCCGTGAATGGGGAGGGGACTCAGCCCCACCTCTACCAAGCTTAACCCACTCCCCCAGGTGAAGGAAATGACACCAGTGCTCATGTAGTGGGAGTATGGTGGGGAATAGAGGGGCAGGAGCCTATTGAGAGAGAAATCCGGGTTGAGAGGCTTGCTGTGGGGGAAAGCAAAGGACTGTGCACCAAGACCTCTGGAAGCAGAGCTGAAATTATTCTCCCGTGGGCCTGGGGTAGAATTTGTGGGGCCCCCATGGTCTGGGCACTGTCACCCAGTTGCCCCAAGGAGAGGGGTTCGGTACCTCCAGGAGGGGGTGTCAGACCTCAGGTGCTGCAAATGCAAGCTTGGCCCTGTGCCGCACCCATCCTCCATCTGCCACATGGTGCCTGCCTCTCCTGGTCCAGCCCAGAAGCCCGGTGCTGCCACAAACAGGGGTGGCTTCAACCCACATCAGGACCAGATAAGCCCAGTCCTTGATGAGGTGGGGGGGGGCATCAGAAGCAGGAGCAGCCACCTCTCAAGCTCCTGAGCCCCCCACCCATATTGAAGGTCTGACCCATTCTGGCCTAGTCTGAACCAACCAGACTGGGGTGTCACATTTACCCATCACTCCAGTCTCGCAGCCTGGCACTGGCTAAGTGAGGGCATCCTTACCCTTTGCCTGTGGAGAAGGGAAGAAGCATACTGGGACAGCCCAGCGGTGGCACAGTACCTCACCACCACCACCCGTCCGCAAGCAAGGTTCAGCTACTGACTTCTGAGCATAGAGAGAGGACTTGATGAATGCCAAAGTGCAGTAAGAAAGTGAGTGGCCCAAGTGAGCCTGAGAAGGCTGGATTTGCATGTTCTTTTATGGGATCGGTGCACCCCGGGAGAGGGGCAGCCTTGGGAAACTGCCAGATGAGCTGTGCAATATAAGACAGAGGGTAAACTGAGGCAGTGGCAGGGCCCAAAGCTAGTCCATGTCAGGCACCTTTTGAAAGGATGTCCGGGTGGTCATGCTCCGCAATGGCGCCTAGGACACTGTGCACAAACGTTGACTGGTTCTTTTGTAAAGGTTCCTTCCATATTATCAAGGGCTGAAGAACAACAATCTGGCCTTAGGTGACTTGTCCTGGGTCACACGGGATGTCTCAGAGTAGAACCGTGCCTGGTAGGACCATCCGTCCCCACCTTGTCTGGTTCTACTTCTGCTGCATCCTGAGCATGGCTGCATGAGGAGATGGCGTTCACACCCCTTTAAGGAACCACATCGGTTGCTGCATCTGGCATAGCACTTGCACCTGGAACACACTGGGAAAGTTGCTGGAAAGTCCGTAAATGTTTTATGTCCCACTCTTATTTTGTCAGACAAATTTAGTGTAAATGGAACTTAATATTGCCTGGTTTTACTCTCTTCTCCCCTCCCTCTGCCATTTATTTGCTTCTAACGTCTGTATTTTCTCTTCTTTTATAAACAAGGTTTCCCAGCTGCGTGTCCTGAGGTCTAAGCTAATAAACAGGCAACGTCAAAGGAGGAAGATAATCTATCCCTACGCAGATGTTGTTCATGAGTCCTCACAGCCTCTGAATGTTTGCAAGTCCCTCAAGGCCAGACAGTGCTATTGCAGACGGAGCATGAATGTAATGCAGTTTGGCTTCTGCAACCTTTTCCTTCCCCTCTGCTATGCTAGGCATTGCACTTTGCAAGATACTTTCCTGGTGAAATGAGGACAAGAGAAAGAAAAGCAATTCACAACTTCACCAGGGACCTTCAGAGCAATGTCTCTTTGATAAGGGGATACACTCTGCCAGGAAACCACAAAAGAAGAAAGAGGGGGCTGATTCTCTTCTCACTTCCACTTGCGTGTAAATCAGGGCCAGCAACACTGAAATCAGAGGAGTTGCCCAGCTGTAGATGAGAGCAGTGGGTGAACCAGATAGTTTGTCTGTTGCTCCAAGTACAAACAAAGGAAACATTTGCAGTTTTACCTTCATCAGTTTCACTGTGGTCCCCTGCCACCAGCCTGACCAAACTAAGATGGAGCATGGACCAAAGAGACATGCAGAAAAGGCTGATTGCTAAACCACAGCCAGAAGTTTAGAAAGCAAAATTGTCCTCAGGCACAATATTTTATACACACACCACATGCCATGTGGCACAGCACCATCTTGTGGCAGAGATCTATCAGAAGGTAGCCTTGAGGGACAAGGAGACAGACAGACAGTCTTACTAAGAGGTAGCTCCTTCATTCACATAACAGGAAAATGAATCCTATTCCTGCAATCTGAGGCTCCCTGCTTCGTTGGGGATACCAAAGCCTTACTGCAGTGTCTGACATGTTAAATGAAGGCCGGCAGCTCGGCAGAGTGGCCTAGCAGATAAGACACTGAACTCAAGAGAGACAGCTTTTATTCGTGGCTTCCTGTAACTATTCTGCTGGGTGACCTTGAGCAAGTCCTTTTCCCTTTCAGGGCCTCAGTTTCTTCATCTCTAAAATGGGGATAAGGCTACCACCCTCCTTTATGAAGGGCTTTGAGCTGGGCTGATGAAAAGCACTCTGTAAAAGCTAGGGAGCATTATGTAAAAGAAATAGTGCTGTGGCCCCCCCATTTGTTTTAACCTATAAGCTCTCCTAGGCAGACTGGTTATTTCGACGCCTGGTCAGAGCTCACCTGTTGCACAGTACCCCAGAGACATTATTTAGAGAAGAGTTAGCCAAAAAAATCAGTGGCAAGTTCACTCTGAGCCATCCAACCACATCAGACTTTGGGAGTACTGATCCAGACACAGGGAACACCAGTGGAGCTCTTCCCACACTAATGCAGCCATTCCTTGTTTGAAATAGTGTTACTGTCTATTTATTTACAGCAATTTAAAAAACATGGAAAAGCACTGATGAAGAAAATTATGGGCAGCCCTACAATTCATTCAAGTTGGTGGTGACAACCCAGCAGCATTAAATAACTCACATACTAATTACCTCCTTCCACCCTGCCAAACCCTTACGCAGCATGCCTGGAAGATGATCCAGTGTTGTTTTGTTTAACCTCTCAATTAATGATCTGGAGGATGGGTGCCTTAGTGGTGTACAGAAGTTATCTGGCATCTGGGGGCCAATTCACATTTGCCTACCTCCTCTGGCATCATGCTCCACTGCCTGCCCTGTGCGGTCCCTCCTTCCATAGGGCAGGAAGAGTCCCGGCAGCTGGGACCCCTCCTGCTCTGTGCAGAGGTGGGACACATAGGGTCGGGAGGCGCGAGGCATGGTGGGACACAAAGGTAACAGTCCAGGTTCTAGAGACCCTCAGCCAGGCTGAATGGAGGTGCCAGACTGACCCTGTACCAGAGAGGTCCTGGCCAAGGCTGCCCAGTTTCAGAGCAAGGATGCTGCCATCCCAATGCAAGGGCCAGAGGCAGCAGGGTGACCACTCCACAGCCCGCGGTGTTGGGGGAGGTGGGTCCAGCGGCTGCACTGTCCTCCCTCCACAGCGGAGCAGAGTTTCTGCCTGCCCTGCTCCCAGCTGGTCCTTCCGCCCAGTGGGCAGAGAGTGGGCTGGTGTGTGGCTGCTTTCTGGGGCAGCACAAAAAAAGGGTCGCTACACCAAAGAGATGATGGTTTAATTACTGAGAGATGGTCCCTGCCTTGAAAGGTTTATGACCTAAATAGACTATGAAGTGTTATTCTTCCCCATTGTACACTTGAGGGCCTGAAGCACAAAGAGACTAAGGGTATATTTACCAGGAAAAATAAAATAAAATAAATACCCCAAAGCTGGCCAATGCCAGGCAGCTCTGGCTGCAGGGTTGTTTGGGGGCTGGAGTCTAGGTTCTAGGACTCCGTGGGGGTGGAGGGTCCCAGAGCTCTGGCATCAACCTAAGTCTGGAAGTATTCACAACAGAGAAACAGCTCAGGGTCTGATCCTCCCTGAGTCCAAGTCAGCTGGCACAAGCCAGCCATGGGTGTTTAATTGCTTTGTAGACACATTGGAAGGAGCCTGCTCAAGATCTCACACAAAGTCAGTGATAGACAGTGGACTTGGACCCAGACTTCTCGAGTTTCAGTCCAGAACTTTAACCCTGCCCTCTTGGCACTCACCAACAGACCAAAAGTTCACTGCCCATCTAACAGGATGTGTTTCACCATTGCCCACTAGTGAAAGCAATGTCAGTTTCTCTGAAACATTTATGATCATGACCAGGCGTTAAAGATAGCTGGAACACCCCAGAATTGGTCCCCTATTTTTAGGGGGCAGCATTCTGGGGCCACTAAAAAGAGGGGAATGCACTGGAGCGCTGTGTTCCGGGGCCCCCTAAAAATAGAAAGAACGCACCGCAATGCAGCGCTCTGGCGCTTTCCCCTCGGGCTGGCTTAGGGAAGGGGCTGCAGGCTGGAGCAAGCCTGGCCACCCTCCCCTCCTTTCCCTGGAGCCTGCAGTGGCCTCACCTCTTTCTGCTGGGCCTGATGGCACATGGCATGGATCCAGTCTCAGGCTCAGGCCCCCTCTCGCCAGCCGGCAAGTGCCGCCTGCAGCCTCCCTCCCCCTGGCCTGGCTCCTCAGTCTCCTCAGCAGCATGGGTAAGGGGGTGATCTGGGGGGTTGAGGCAGTTGGCACAGAAAGCATGTGGGGGGTGGGCTGGGAAGAAGGGGTTGGGAGGATGTGGGGAAAGGGTCTGATGGGGGCAGTAGCTGGGATGGGGGTAGGTGTGGGGGCAGTAGTTGGGGTGGTGGGACAGGTGTTTGGGGGTAGTAGCTGGGGTGGGTGACGGGGGGGGGCAGACCTGCATGAGGGGGCCTGGACCTGCATGAGGGGGGCCCAGAACTGCGGGAAGGGGGCCCACCAATTTAGAAGGGTTCTGGGGCCCACCAAATTATACTTTAACCCTGGATTGTGACATTTAGTGGGTACTAAAACAATAGCCACTCACACTACTTTACTCCCGAGTGTATGCGCTTGTCTCCAGAGAAAGACTGCAGCCTACAGAGGCTATCCTGTCAGCTTGAATTCATTTATGTCTTGTTTAGTTTATCTTAAAAACCTCAGGGTTAGTTTGGCCTAAGTGCTACTGTTCTTGGGTGAAGCTATAAGGTGATAGAGAGAAAGATGACATACAGATGGATGGCTAGATGATAGTCTATCAAATACATAAATAGATTCATAGGTAACTAAAATTGCATAAATCATGAAATTATTAAAATGCAAGGCAGGAAAAATCCTAGAGAGGTTATAGAGTCTAGCCTCCTGCACTGAGACAGGACTAAGTAAACCTGCGCTATCCCTCTCAGGTGTTTGTGGAATTCCCATCACTGGAGATTTTTAAGAACAGGTTAGAGAATCTCCCTTGGGGAAGATGAATAGTTAGTTACCTCTGGGACCTTGATCAGAGTTCTACAAAGCTTTTTACATTTATTTATTTCATTCGAGTTCATCATTGAATGGGAAACTCTTCCTCCTTTTGCTGACAAGATGACTGACAGTAGCTTGCAGTGCAAACAAAATCTACTGAGACTAGGTTGCATGAAGCTGGTATCTTTGGGAAATCAGAAGCCTGAATGTTAGTTGAGAAAACAATGAGCATGGCAAGTTCCATCATTCCTGAGAAATAACCAAATACAAACCCAGAGGATTCTGAATTTGAATTTACAGTGTTATTTGGAAGATAAGCCTGACTTTTTATTTTTTTTTAATAAACACGGCACATTTTCTAAAAAGTTGATTAAATGGAGAAGGTACAAATATCTTTCTCATCGCACTCAGATCAAAAGACCAAAACACATAAATAATTATTTGTTTCCATTCCATTGTAAAGATGACTGAATTGGCAGTGACAGCCCTTTGGAATTGATTTGTAGCGGTAAAAGACTAATTACAAATGTTTCAAAACAGTTTTTCCCTTCTAAATAGAGTTTATCCAGTACTAATCATGGGGGGTAAGGAAGTATTAAAAAAAATCCACCACCCTCTAATCTATTTATCATCTGGAACCAAGATCAGAGTCAGTGGCCAATTGTGATAGGTCCTGTAGAAACAAATAGGAAAGATCATCCTTCCTCCCCAAAAGTATACTCTAATAGTTAAGATAGATGAATGATAGCAATTATTTTTATCTTCACTTACAGAAATGGGAGCTGAAGCAGAAAAAGCCTATTTCATTTGCCCCCGGTCACGAAATCTGTGGCAACTGCAGGAACTGAACACAGTTTGGTGAGATCTCATTACCAAAGTGTCCACCGGCTTCATGAAATTCTCCCTGAAGGTTCTCGCTGTTGTGAAAAACAAACACACACCATTCTGGGATGCATTAGCAGGAGTGTCATAAGCAAGAAGAGAGAAATAATTCTTCCGCTCCACTCCACACTGATTAGGTCTTAACCAGAATGCTGTGTCCAGTTCTGGGAACCACATTCTGGGAGAGATGTGGGTACATTGGGCAAAGTCCAGAGAAGAGCAACAAACAAAGGTCTAGAAAATATGATCTTTGAGGAGAGATTGGAAAAAATAGATTCTGTTTATTCTGGAGAAGAGAAGACTGAAGGGGGGATACTGAAGCAGGGAGCTGTTTGCCTATGTCCATATGTAGTGGGCACCTTGTTGGAGCCAAAGGGAGGGGGGCATTGATCTTCCATCCCCCTGGCTAAAGACAGAACTGTTGTTTAGGGACCTAGGTGGAGTGCACAGAGCTATAGGACACATGAGATCTTCCTGCTGCCACCAGTGAGATGGGAGATCAGTGAAGTCTCTTCACTGAACTCCTTCCATCTGGCTACAATGGGAGGGCCTGCTGCAGGAAACTGGTGGCCCTTCAGAGCTGTAAAAATTATGTCTACGGCTGTTGAGCCAAAAAGGTTGGGAACCACTCGGCTAGATAATGCTTAATCCTGCCTCAAGGGCAGGGGACTGAATTAGAGGCCCTCTTGGGGTTTCTTCAAGTCCTGCATTTCTATGATTCCATATTATCCACCCAAGTTCAGTTTTTGGGACCCTTCCTGAGGTCAGGAATGACCCAAGAAACCCTCCAGGGAATTGACTCCCAGAAAAACTCTATTCTGCTAGCCCCGCAATAAGAAGAGCTTCCTCCACAACTGATCCACAACTGGAACTCATTTCCAGAAGAGGACAAGGTGGCTGAGATGTTGTATGTGTTAGCTGAAATGGATGAAATGTAGTTCGCATGCCTTCTGTCTAGCTTGAATTCCAGAATCCCACCAAAACCACAGATAAATCTAATCGAAGGTCCTCCTATAAAAAAGGGGGAACACAGGAGGGAACAATGCTGAAATCATCTTGTGTTTGCTTTCATGCATTTGTAAGTCAATGATCTTGCAGAATGACAGGAATCACAGATTTCCACGTGGAGACATAACCGCTTTCAGAATAACCAGTTCACAGTAATTAATGAGTCTCTTAATCATGCACAAAAACACTTAGATTAGTAGCTTTGTCTTATACTTATGTTTTTAACTGTTCAGTACCAATGATTTGGCAGGATTTCACTCTGTGGAGAACTAATGAGAGAGACTGTCGGCAGCATTTGCCTAAAGGGAGCCATAATTTCTCAGTTCAGGGGTACTTTGTAAGCCACTTGACTCAAATTAGACTCCATTTCTGCACACTTTTCCAAACAGAAACAAGTGAAATACATGGCAGTCACCTGTATTCTTAACAAGGAAAAGACTGTTGTTTTCTAGAACAAAGCTTTTAAAATCAGAAAATACACTCATATCCCAGGTTGACCCACAAACAAAGTGGAGGAGGAGTGGAAATGCAGACATGTCCAACCACCATGAATGGAGCCTGGGGAACATAGTCCAGGCACAGGAACAGCTGAGGGGGCTAGAAGAAGTGTATGAAAGTGTAATGTTGCCCTCTTGTGACTGGCCTACAGAGAGAACACCTTCCCAGACACTACTAGCAACTAGGAGAGATGTTGCTCAAATAACATGCCTCTCTGACCCACTCATCCCTGCTTTCTGGGAATGAGTTGTAGAGTGAAGCTCCCGAGAAACCATCAGCTTCCTAGTGGTTACAAAAAACCCTAATTATTTAATCAGCTCTGCAAGTGGCTCCCAGCCTGCACAGGTAACCACAGTTCTTAGTCACCCACAGAGGCAGAATGACTCCTCCATTTATCACACACAATCCTCAAGGGCTATGTCTACACACAGTTTTGTTATTTCGAAAGAAGCTATTTCGAAATAACTTATTTCGAAAGAACCTGTTATTTCGAAATAACTTGTTTCGAAATAACAAAACTGTGTCCTCGAAATAAAGGAGCGAAATAGCAGGTCCACAGTGTGGACCTGCTATTTCGCTTCCTCTGGGGGCTGCAGGGACCGCGCCTCACCTGGCGGGTGCCCGCAGCCCCCTGCAGCCACCCGCCAGGAGCGGGCAGCGGGGCACTGCGCCCCAGGGGCTTTAA
>ML681984.1:5673229-5932625 GCA_007922195.1 Podocnemis expansa
GCCGTGGCCCCGGCTCCCTGCCCCGGGCTTTGCCGCCAGCCCTGGCGGCAGGGAGAGCCGGGTGCCCCCGGACCCCACTGTGGGGGTGGGCAGCAGCCCCGGCTGTGGGGAGAGTGGGGAGCCCCGGCACCCTGCCGCCCGGCTTCTGAGCACCCCAGCGGCGGGGAGAGGGGGGGGCATCAGCGCCCCTCCGCAGGGCTCCCCGCTGGTCTTGGGGGCAGCGCCCCGGTGCCCTGCGGTTTGTCCCCCTGGGAGGAAGCTCAGCCAGTTATTTCGAAACGGCATGTCCACTTGGCGTTGTTTCGAAACAACCGTTTCGAAACAACGCCCTTTCGAAATAAAACGAGGTTTAGCTTATTTCGAAAAGCGCACGGCTATTTCGAAAGAAGCGGTTTGCTTCTTTCGAAATGGCCATGCGTCGTGTGGCCATGCCATTCCTTATTTCGAAACAACCTCTGTTGTTTCGAAATAAGGAGTGTGTGTGGACATACCCAAGGAGTTGTAACTTGCTCTGAGTGGTGTTGAATGACCCTACTGCAAGTGGGTTTCCTCACATGTTGTGTTCTGAAGCAAATTCCATGATTTCCAAGTGTGCTTTTGCTCAGAAGAGGAACAAAACATATCTAATTTTGAATTTCCCCCCACGGTGAAATGTTCAGGTTATTCAAGGCCTTTTGTAACCAGCATGGTATTTTGAGATCTTAGCAAAACTCTTTGTGGCAATTATTTTAAAAAGGGAAATTTTTCTGAAATCAACACTTGGCCATGGAACCTTTCAGTTCCAATGAATTGACATTGCCCTGTGGGAAAAATCTGTCAGAAAAATGTCAGACAGGTTCAGTTTTAAGCTTATGTGTCTTTGTCCTGCTCTAGTAGGAGAGATTGTAACTTGACAGCAATGCATGTCACTGTAAATGCTCCAGGAGAAGACTAAAGGGCATCTTTCATGCTGCAACCTTATACCTATATCTCCACCCCCTTGCCTGAAGAGGGCAATGGAACTGACTGAGACTTTTTCAACATATCTTTCTGTTAGAAAATGTTGATTCATCTGAGCTGAAAATTTTCTTCCTGGAGGTTGCTCACATGCTGGGAGGAGTCTCTGCTCAAAACCAGAGGGAGAGAGCATTGCTGTGGCCTGCCTAGCATGCCCCTTTGTGGCCCAGTGTGACCCTGCAGGTGCATTGCACTCACTTCTTTTTGGTCTTCTCAGAGAATTGCTCAGACCAGATTAGTTCAATTCCCCCTTGTGGGGTGTAGTTTATTCACTCATTCAAGAAGTGGTCACTCACTTACTTGGCCACTCAAGTTCATCCCTCCTTTAGGGCCATGTAAGAGTCCTGGTTGTTTTCTTCCCCTGGTCAGGAGGTCCCAGCTCAGAGCTGAACTGTACATTGGACAAACCCTCTGTCCTGCTCCTTAAAATAGAAACTTCCTAGCTTTTCTGCTTGAAGTTTGAGTTGTTCCTTAGGCCAGCTCTAGAGCTTCAGGCTGTTTGTTCTTCAGCTGGCTCTTTTCCCCGTCAGTTCTTCCACTGTCAGGCCAGGAGGACTCAACAGGCAGAACATTTCCTTGATAACTCAGGGCCCTGCAGGAACGCTCCCATTCCCCGCATGTTTGTGGGCATCTGCTGAGAAGGAGGTGGCAGAATTTATGCCGGCCCCTTCTCCCAGTCCATTCCTTATGGTCTGGGTGAAAGGGGAGACTTGCCCCCACCGTCTTTGCAAGATTCCAGGTCTCAGGCCCTTAAAGCTAAAATAACAGGAGTCCTTCTAAAAGGTAGTTCTTCCAGGGACTTCTTTCTTCTCTCCATATGTCTCCACAGGCTTTCTATATCAGACCCCCCAACTATTAAAGGACAGGCATGAACTAACGGCTAGACATTACAGAACCGTAGGGGAAGGTCATCCAACACGGGGCCAGAGGAGCCAGGTAGTTATTGTACAACCCTGGGTTGTGGGAAATGCACACTGACGTGCCTCTTCTGAACCATGAAGAACTTGGACATCCTATGTCACTGGTGAATGTCCAGACTACTGAGCTATTGGCTATTCTTGGGTGGTTTACTTTCTCGCTTTTGCATTTCCTCATGAAACATCTCAATAGATCTTGATTTTATTCTAAGGTGGAACCAACACAGGTTTTGAAACACCACCAATTATTGCGTGTCAGATTTTTTTTTTTTCTCAGCCTGCCCTAATAGAGGAGCTTCTGCCTTTTGCTTGTGTCTGGAGTCATAATTGGGACAGGAGGTAAGAGAGGCATAACCATGTAAGGACTGCAACAATTTAGCCTGGTGGGAGCTACTGGGTTTGGAGACCTTCTGCAAATCTGCCTTTTAAATACCAGCATTGTTAAGTGTTTCATTGTTGATCATTTGACCAGAAACATCCCATTAATATGCTTCTCTTTCAGTAGTGACCTGACTCCTATGGCTCCCTAGGTCCTAAAAGACTCTACTGCCCCTTACACTACAGGCAGGGCTTGCCTCGCCCCTGACAATTTTCCCAAAGGATTTCTGCCTTGTCAATGCAAAAATTTGCAGCATGCTTGAAACTCTAAGTGTGAGGACAGTGTAAAATAAATAGGTGGAGAACTATATTGAACACATTATTTATTGTCTTACTCGATTCACTAAAAAGCTCCATGGTCCAATTTAACTGAGGTGTCCCAGGATTGCCACCCTGCAACACTGGAATTCTGTAGAATCTTTGGAGATGGCTACAGAATGAGATTTAGCTTATTGCAGACCAATTGGGACCTTGATCAACAGACTTTGTCTTCCAAGAAGCTGCTCGTGTCTTTGCTGATACCAGTGGGAGTTACTCAATCCCTGAGCAGGAACATAGCACACATGATCAACAGTTACTCCTGTCTTTTAGTTAAGCAAACAACAAGCAAGCCACTTGGATCCATGCTAGTCAAAGGTCTGGAATAAACTGCACACTCAGTAAGTTTGAGGATGACACCAAGCTGGGGGGAATGGTAAAGACACTAGAGGGCAGGGATAGGATTCAGGGAGACCTAGACCAATTGGAGCAGTGGGCCAAAAGAAATCTCATGAGGTTCAGCAAGGACAAGTGCAAAGTCCTACACTTAGGACAGAAAAACCCGATGCACTGCTACAGGCTGGGGACCCGATCAGCTAAGTAGCAGCACTGTAGAAAAGAACCTGGGGGTCATGGTGGATGGGAAGCTGAATATGAGTGTGCTCTTGCTGCCAAAAAGGCCAATGGCATACTGGACTTCATCAGAAGAAGTGTTGCCACCAGATCGAGGGTTGTGATTATTCCCCTCTATTCTGCACTGGTGAGGCTGCATCTGGAATACTGTGTCCAGTTTTGGGCACCCTACTACAAAAAGGACGTGGACAAATTAGAAAAATTCCAGGGGAGGGCAACACAAATGATCAAGGGTCTGGAGCACAAGACTTATGAAGAGAGACTGAAGGAACTAGGTTTATTTAGCCTGCAGAAGAGAAGACTGAGGGGGGATTTGATAGCAACCTTCAACTACTGGAAGAGATGCTTCAAGGAGGATGGAGTTCAGCTGTTCTCAGTAGTAACAGAGGATAGAACAAGGAGCAATGGTGTCATGTTACAGCTGAGGGGGGTCACAGTTGGATATTAGGGAAAACTTTCTTACTAGGAGGGGGATGAAGCATTGGCATGGGTTACCTAGGGAGGTGGTGGAATCTTTCTCTTTGGAGATTAAGGCAGTGTAAGACAAAATCCTGGCTGGGAGTATTTAGTGAGAATGGTCCTGCTTTTTTGCAGGGGTTGGACTAGATGACCTTATGAGGTCCCTTCTAATGCTATGATTCCATGATTCTATGAGCTGGATAACCAACCCAGCATTATCTTAATGAAATGCAATTCATTATCAATTCCAAATGAATTAACTCCAAAGAAGACCAATCTTTGGTGTCAGGAAAACTTCCAGATAGAGCATGCGTTCAGTCAGTGGCTAGTCTCATCATATATATATGGTAGAGGTGCCATTGCTTTGCATATTTAAAACAAGGCTAGCCAAAAGATTAACAAAAGTGCAATAGGGAAGATTCTCACCTTGGCAGTCAGCTGCTTGAGCCGATTTAATGAGCCTAAATCTCCACATTCTAGGATTACCTAAGGGCAAAAAGAAAACCTACGTTGGAGATACCAATGCAAATAAATGATTGCAGTCTCTATAAGGCATCTGTAATGTAAAATAGCCATTAATATCAGTACAGATATCAGACAAAAAGACTGTTCTGCTGTGTCTTGTTATCCTGTCAAACTAATCCCTGCAAGTAGTTTTTATGTATAACTGTCTTATTCAGATACTTGGCTGTAATCCATCAAACACTTCTCATCCATTAAATATAATTATATGCTTTGTTAGAATAACCAGATGTTTAGTGCTGAGATGAGCAGATGTCTATGCTTCATACCGGAAGGTTATAAACCTATTTACACTAGCAATAAACGACAAGTATTTAAATGCTAGAGGAAATGAGCAGTTGTTGAATTTTCTTCTTCTCTCACTCTCTTTTTTTTTCTGGTGGGGGGTGTGTGTGTGAATTGTTAAATAATTCCTTGCCTTTGGATCAGTGGAAGAAAGGCACATGCATTGCTGCAGGGTCTGTTTGATGTAGGAGTTCCCAAGCCCTGACTGACCTTTTTTGCAATGAATTTAATGGTGACTTTCCATTGCAGAAATTTTTAACAGTGGGGTCAATTAACTATGGGAACAATTTACCAGATGTTGTGGTGGATATTCTATCACTGATACTTTGTAGGGGGTGAGGGGAAAGCAGGAGGGGAAGGAAGCTATAGTTCCAACAAGAATCATTGTGGGGAGTTCTCTACGACTTGTTGATAGAGGCCATCAGACTAGATGATCACTGTGGTGCCTTCTGGTCCTAAAATCTATTAATTGCATGGATTTCTTTTATCTTCCAATGAAGTCGTTGCGAAAGCCATGAGGACAGATGTTAGGATGCTGTAAGTGGGTAGAATTCCAGTAGTTTTGACAGAGCCATGAGCATTTACTTTAGGAAACAATCTGGCCCATATGTCCAAAACATTTGTGAGAAATGCAATAGGTTCAGTTCTTGCAAGTTGTTGCTTCTATTTTGCTTCATTCACCCCCCTCCCTCAATTTTGAGTTCCACTGCAAAACTCTGCTGAGAGGAGAATATTTTGCTTGGTTTGAGATTGAGAACAAGTAATAGTCTTCTGCTAATTTGACCCACATTCATTGTAAACATGCCAGCACAATTATGTGGTTATAAGTTGAATTTTGGCCCAGTACCTTTTATAAAAACATGAGCATCGGCCTTTTTAAATGTCAGCACAAGAGCTGAGTGAATCAAGCGCCACAAATAATTGACCTGATGTATTATGTCACTGGTTGAACAAAGTGTATTAGCAGTTATGCTTAGAAATATAAGCACTTATACATAGAAAAAGTTTCATTGAAGCCACTCCAGTAGAACTACTCAAAGACGTGCACTAGTTACACATGAAATTAAACCCATCCTTAGTCTGGGGTGTTTGCATCTTTTTCTGTTTGTGGAATTTCTACAATTCCTTTCAATTTTTTCACTATCAAAATTCCTTAGCTTTTTTCTTTTTTTTTTTTTTTTAAGATCTATATGGGTTGATTGCAAACATTTCTTAATGTATTTTCTAAGTTCACTGTTTGAGGTTCATTGATTCCTTCTGATTGGGCTGATAAGTCACATGGCCTTGTTTCTGTTCTGTGATTGATTGAGCATGCAAGCATCTCTGTTATGAAGAGCTACACCTATGTTTTACAAATTCATTTTTCACAAATATTTGCCTAGACAGTTTTGAAACCTATTTTTCCACAGCATTCATGCCTGTGAATCCTGATGGTGTGTTTGGTCATTTACACTAACAGTTTTGCTACCGCCTCAGAGTGTAGCAGAGCCAAGATGAAAAACCTGAAGCTTCAGTACTCATCTCTACCCACTAGAGCATACTACCTGCTTCCAGTGAGTCTGGAGAATATAATCAGCCTAGGGAAAAAAAATGCGTTTTATATGTAAGTGTTGATAAAAGTTGATTTCATCATATGCACATAAATGGTCAAAACACACCAATCATAATTGAAATTTACAGAGGGGCAAAGTGTGAAAAATGCTACCTGAGAGATTATTAGAGTTTGACTGAAGGATATTTACTTTGTATGTTTTGCATGTGATAGTGACAAATTGTCTTTTAGTGCAGTGGTTTTCAAACTTAGTGTTGGGACCCAGTACTGGGTTGCAGCCCCTGAGGCATTGGGTCGCGGCATCCCCAGCTGCCTCTGGCAAAAGACTGGAACAAATTGCTAAAAGATATAATTGCTGGGTTGCAGGCATAAATGATCTTTTTCAACTGGAGCCTGAGGAAAAAAAGTTTGAAAACAACCTTTTTTGTAGTTATGAAGCTTTAATCTTTTTGAATCTCAACATCTACTGTCATTAAAATTGTCTGACGCACACTGTTGCCTCAGCTGCTATCCTCCCACAACATTATTTCCTGCACCTATGAACATTTAAACAAATATTTTTTTAAAAAATGCTTAAAAATAAAGACCAATATTATGCATTGAAATTATAAACAATTAAAATTCTACCAGGCCCAAGTATTTTGACCTTTTTTCAAAGAGTGTCAGGCAGCATATCGTTCCACATTAGTTGAAATGTTAACAATATTGAATCAGTGATTACCCAAGTAGCAGGGAAAGCAGCAAAGAAATTATGAGGTCTCATAGTTCACTAATACAAGTTCTCGTTTTAATAAGCAAAAGCTTTCTTACGCCTTGTTGCTATTGACAAAGGTTTGCTCCTGCTACTAAACATGATCTTTATAAACTGCTGCCTTCACTTTTCCATTAAAAGTCATCTGTAATTTCAATATACTTAACATCAATATAACAGCAAAAGAGCATGAGGATACATTTTTAATCAGTGACTATCACTGCTTCAGATTTGTCTTCATCTTTTGGCAATGCTGTTTGAGAGCCTCTGTAGGCACCCGGTACTTTTGATCTCTGCTTTATTTTTGCAGTTTCATTTCTTAGTCCTTTGTTTGATAAATGGGATTAGTTTTCATTGCTCAATATTAAGTAGCAACTGATTTGAAAGGAAGAGTGATTTTACAGCATAGGACCTGCATTCAGGAGAGCTAGATTCAGTTCCTGGCTCTGCCCCAGATTTCACGTGGGACTTTGGGCAAACCTTTAATCTCTCAGGGCCACTGCTCCTTTTCTATGAAACAAAGACAAGAACACTTTATCTTTTCTACCCTTTGTCTGTCTTGTCTATTCAGCTGGTAACCTCTTGGAGGGAGCGACTGCAGTACTGACAATAACATGTAGTTAGAAATTATAAGTCATGCATTTAGGCTATGTCTGCACTAGGAAAAGTTAGTTCAAATTTGTTAATTAAAACTAATAAGTTTGAGTTTAGTTCAAACTAAACTTGAACTTATTAGTTTAAATTAACAAAATGGACTAATTTAACTTAATGTTAAGTTGATTCATACACTTTGCTAATTTGAACTAACTGCCCTTAATTGGAATTTATTAAGTTTGAACTAAGGGTTAATCCTAGACTACACCATCCTTAGTTTGAACTAAGGATCATACTAAGGGCTTAGTTTGAACTACCTGTCAGGTTGTACTAATTTGAGCTAATCTTTCAGAAGTTTGAATTATGGAGTTCCTTAATTCAAACTAATGAAAGCCTAGTGTAGGCAGGTACTATGGTAATTCAAATTAAGCCTGCTTAATTCAAACTAGCTTGCGAGTGTAGACATACCCATAATGAGGGTGTTATTTTCCTTCTGGTGTTGAAATGCTCACAGGAGGGGGAGGGGGTTCACATTTTCAGGGCTTATTCTGCAACTAGAAATGAACATTTTTAGAAATGCAAACTGAGAGTCTCAGGCATTGATATGGGTTTGAGTTTTTATTAGTAATAATAATAGATGTCAGTTAACAGGACCAGGTGGAATTAATTTAACTGAAGATTATCAGGCAAAGTTTAACACAGCACAATTGAGATTATAGGAAAAAGGTTTTACACATTACCCACCCAATCTGAAGAGAAGTGACTGCCATTTTATTCATTCCTAACTCACTCCCCAGAACTTTCTCTTAAGAAATTTCTTTTGTTGATTTTCCTTTTGGTTCTAGCCTACACATCTCAGTTTACCTAATCAATAAGCTGAAGTCATTGGCATCTGGTCAATTATTGCAGAAAACCATCTGTGACAACAAGAGTTTCTTACTGACCTAAACATAAATCAACAGTTCATTATTTCATCCATCACTGAACACATCTGTGATAACAAACATTTCTTGTCAATCACCAGTGGTCCTTCTGGACATCTGGATGCAGTTATTATGGATCAACGTGGCCAGAGCAAGAGATTACACGCATTCTCTTTTTGATTCCAAATATTCCATCATGTGGTCACTCAATAAGATTCAACCTACCTCCAGAGCACTTTTCAGTTTAATAGCTACAGAGCCCTGGATAGATAGCTAGAGATTGCAAAACTAACTGCGAGAAGCTGGGACTGGATGAAAGGGGATGGATCACTTGATAAACTGCCCTGTTCCACACACTGCCTCTGAGGAATCTGGCTCCGGTCAGCATCAGAAGTCAAGATATTAGACTAGATGGACATGGCTCTGCCTGAGTATGGTCATTCTTAGATTAATATCTAGTAACAGTAATAACCTGATTCCAGCAGCTGGGCTCTAAGAGAGCATTATATGTTGCAAGACGTGCAATAAAATCTTGGGAGTTGGCAATCCTAAGACTGTCCTGTTCTATGTGTCTATATGATGCTTCATACAAAAGGGACATGATCTCCTTGAGAACTCTTGAACCAGCATCATCATCAATGGCCTGTCTTATTTGGGTAGATCAAATTCCCCTCTGGTGTAAGTGTATTGACCCACCGCCTGATGGAACTGCTGACGCTCCTCCCCCAGATGGGTGAATCATTGCTCTGAAGTTTAATTCTGTATTTTAATAAGAATGGTATGAGTGATCAATTAGCACATGTGCTTACCATGCTCCAGCCCAGGAACAATATGAACAATATGAGGGAAGCAATCATCACTTCTGTCCTGTATACATTTATGAGGCACCATCATAAACGGCACATGTGGTTTGTAATTAACAATGCTCTGCATATATTTATTTTATATTTATTTGATCATTAATATTCCATCCATGGTGACAATATGCTGCGAGGTCTGCAATGCTAGAAACATCAATAACTACCACCAATGACAGTCTTGAGAAAGGCCATGACCTGCCATCATCACGTTGTCCCCAGCCTCACCAATTGACAACAAACCCTTGCTCTGCCACTGACCCCAATCCACCAAAATATAGAGTAAGCAGATGTCACCATGCCCCAAATGCATTCAATGCTGCTGTTCACAAAGGTGAAAGGCCACTGCCCACCACTCCAGTGAAAAAGCCCTAGCCTCTCTTCCTATGGATTTCAGTGGCACAGCATTGGAGGCATTTGCAAGCTCCTCAGTGGAAAAGACAGTGTCTAAGATGGCTGGATCACAAGTTATTTAGGGAATTATATTTATCAGCACCATAAAACTCACTCAAGAAGAAATCATGGGTCATTGATATGTACAAGAGCCCTACATTAACTTAACCCGTTTAAAAGATAGGTCTCAACTTTCTGCTCCAGCTAAAGTTTCCCAAAGGTTTTAAGCAGGGTAAGTAGTGGGAGAAGCTGTGGGAAGGCTTCAGTTACAGCTGTTACCTGGCAATAGCTTTGTCGCCATTCTATACATAACGGACAGAGAAAGTGGTCTCAGGCCCTCTGAAGATGGCCACATCTCCCGTTCAGATGTCTTTCCTTGTAACCTGTACTTCTCAGCTGAAAGTGAGCCTTCCTTTCATGTAACAGTCTAGCCTGGCCAAAATTTGGTGTCAGTGATAGGGAAGCAGCAAGCTCAATGTTGTTGGCATCCTGGCTTACTGATAGCACTTGTGCCAAATTCATCTCTGAATGGTTATTAGCAGCCTCACGTACATGTTGAACAAACTGGGTCAGTAGGACTGGATTCCCTAGAACCTCCACTCAAGAGCTCTCATAGAGGATGAACAATTGCTTAATAGCACCCGCTGGATCCTCCTGAAAGATATGAATGCCCCATAACTAAATCCACTACAGTTCATGTTTATCAGTGTCTCTGAAAGGGCACTGTCAGAGCTAATAGGCTGTACTTGAGTCTCTTCTCGTCTCTGTCTTTTGGAAGAGATGATCAGTCAAAGACATCAGCAGAGCCTGCATGTCATATCCAAAGGGGTAGCCATGTTAGTCTAATTCAGTAAAACAAGCAAAGAAGGAGACCTGTGGCATTTAAAGACCAAAACATTTCTTTTTTCAATGAGCTTTCATGGGACAAAATCCCACTTTGTCAGCCGCTTCATGTCAGGAAGTAGGATTTTCTTCTACGATAGCTCATATAATAAATATATTTGTTAGTCTTTAGGTGCCACAGGACTCCTTGTTTCACATTTATAGAGAGTGTAATGCAAATTTTTAGTTCTTTTTGTCTTCTTATAAAGGTTTTTTCAACAATTAATGCCCTTCTGTTGCAGTGGGATTGCTCTTACGAGGTATTTTTCATTAGGGATCAAGCTGATACCATTTTGCTCACACATCACATGTGTATGAACAGCCTTGTAAAGCAGAGGAGGCATTTGCATAGTAAATTATTATGTCCTTTTTTAATTGCTGGTCATGTCATTCAGTAGCTGGATAATATCCAACAACCATATGGCGCCATTGAGGGTTCCGGATTGCTTTAATGAGGCCAACCAAAAGGTCAAAACTTTTCCCCTGATTTCCAAGATGCTAGTTAAGGCTCACTCATTTCCATTTGGCCCTGCACTCCCATCAAGTCTATCTGAATGCCAGAGGCTGATTTGGTTTAAAATAAACCAAAGGATTTGCTTTAAACAGGAAAGCTTGCTTCCAGAAAGGCAGACGCACAATTCTCACTCTTCTTAATGAGAAGTGCAAACAATAATGGCTCTGCTGAGCTGTAGGTAATGTTCGTTAAACAGAGATCTGCTATATCATCCAACCTAAGACTGTTTAGGAGCCTTTGAAGCTGTTTTTTTCTGCCAGCTATTTGAACCGTATGTAGTGTCCTCCATCTTTTTATTCTATGCCTTTTGTGCATCTCCAAAACTCTTGGATTTCCTGTGGCTGCTGTATTCTGTTGCTTTTGGCTTTCAGAGACCTGTGAGCCAAAGGTGGTGAGAAAAGACATTTGTTGGTTGCTGCTATTAGTGCCTCATAAAAGCCTCCTCCCCACAGCTGTTCAACTACAAAGACTGGAAGGAGGGTTGGGATTCAGTTGAGAATACCTCTCTACCCCAAACTGCAGGACAATCAATCAAATAGATCATTCACAGGGCTCTTTAACATTTAACAAGGGCTAAAATGGTGAGTGATAGATTGTCCTATCTTGTAGCCATGGCATCACAAAGCAAAACAAAGAGTTTTGAAAAGCAGTTTTAATATGATGTTATTTGCTTTGCTCAGCACTGTATACAATACAGATGGGTGACATGGTGTCTTACCAAAGGAGTTTACATTCTCCTGTGATCATAGAGTCATAGGGTTGGAAGGGACCTCATAGGTCATCTAGTCCAACCCCCTGCCAGAGGCAAGACCACTCCCACTAAACCATCCCAGTCATGGTTTTGTGATGGCTCTGAGCCCCAAAGATCATTGCTAGTACTAGATATCATTCTGAATTATGCAAACATTTTGGATTCTCTGTCAACCTAATGTGGAGATAGTGGTCAGCTTTAACAGTCAAATTCAGATTCACAGCCCCTGAAGTCTAGGTGAATTAGGGGGTTTTGGTTTGGTTCAGGCCCATCTGATAAACTTCTATAGAATTTTTTACTGAGGGATGACTGTAAATTCAGTACAGTCATGCCTTTGGCATTTCCTGAAGTCTTAATGCAAAGAGCCCATATAGAGCAGATTAAAAATAAAAGCACAAAATATGATAGCATCTTCCAAAACAGCTACATGAACTGGGACATAAGCTCAGTCTTACTGGAGGTCACTTTTCTATATGAGATGGACAGAATAAATCAGACTCACTCCATAAGAGCCCAAACCTCTTTGGCTGCCTTCAAAGAAGAGTCTAGTTCAGGAATTGGCAGTGTCCTTATATGAAATGGATTACTATTAGATCTATATCAAATAGCCCTTTGTTAGCTTGCTCATGTGGGAGAGATTCAGGACTGCCTACAATCTTATCTGCAGAACAGGTTATTTTCTTTTTACCCATCTTATTTGCTGGAAAACTGCTATATCTCCCTGATATTTTTTGCAGCAGTTATATCTGTTTTCTTTCTTTAACAGTGAGCTTAGAGCATTGTGAATTAAAGGGGACTTTTCATATACATTTTGAACATCTTTTTTCTTTTCTTTCCTTGTTGGTTTTTAAGTAAGACTGGATCCAGTCAATGTGTTCATGGAAAAGCCAGGATGCTCTAGTAAGCAGTGCTGATCCTTTAGTAGACAACACTCCTCTGTCTGAGTCCTCTGATCATCGCAGCATGGCACCTGGAGGTACCATGCCAACAAAGGTGTCCTCTTGCCAAAGAGCTGTCATGATGCCCTCATAATAAGAACATCTGCAACCCAGTTCTGCCCCCTTTTACTCAAAACCTCACCCACCCACTGCAGCAATAAGCCCCTCACCCATGACTGTTATTTAAGTTCTCAAATCATGATTTAAGGACTTCAAGATACAGAGAATTTACAGATGTTTATGGTTACTGTACTTTCTGAGTAGTCCCATTCATTGGATTAAAGTACTATTCAATGGAAGTAAACATGACAGAACAAGGCTCACAATAAATGAGCCCAAATAATCCCAATAAAATATGTGGGGTTAGACCTGTGAGTCACACTTCCTTGCTGTGACCCACCATCCCCGTGTAACAACCTGTAGCCCCATATTCACCCCTTTTATATGGCTATTATACATTTTGTACAACTTATACCTGGGGAGGTATCATTTGAAAAGTCATAATTTGCTGCAAGTCATTGTCCTGCTAAAAAGTGTGCATCATTGTAGCATATGGAGTTCTGGATTTTGAAATAGATTTACTGAAACATGTTGTGAGTCTGGGAAATGTCCACTGACTTCTCTGTAGAGGTAACAAAGTGCTATAAATGTAAATTCCCCAAAAGCATGTACACAAAAGGCATATGCAAGAAATGTATGTGTCACCTGAGATATGCTTCACATCTCACATACATCACAGACTTGTGGCACTTAGACTAATAGTTTTATTTATCACATGAGTTTTTGTGGGAGAAGATCTCCCATGAAAGCTCATGTGATAAATAAATCTGTTAGTCTTTAAGTGCTACAAGACTCCTTGGTTTTTGCTTTACTAGATTAACACGGCTGCCCCTTTGGAACATCACAGACTGGTTTTCTGTAGGAGAGAGTAGGAGAGTATTCCTGAAGGATAGGAGAGAGGGTAAAATTAGAAATAATGGTTTCTTCATTACATCTCTTCCCCCTTTTCCACACATGGTGGCCAGATTGTTTGGAAGACAAAGAGACGTATCCTTGTACCATGGTAATGGTGGCGGATGATGATACTAACTGGGAGACTTTCCTGTGACATGAACTACTGTGAGCTTTGGATGAGAAACCATCATTTGGCTTTCAAATCTGATTTAGTTTGGTAAAGGTTAGTGCATCTCCCTCTACCTCCCCATAACTTACTTGCTCACTGCAGGTTATTGGCTGGGTAGCCTTCGTTCTCCCCATCCTGAGCAGAGCCAGCTGCTGAGAAAGGCCAAGCAGGGTAGCAAGGGGCATGGAGGGCTCAGACCTTACTGCCCTGGGCTATGGTAATCTAGCCAGTGGAGTACGGAGTCTGTTCTGCTCAGGGAGTTGTGTCTGGTACAGCATGAGTAAAGATGGCAGAATTTAACTCTATGAGGTAAAGACCACAGAGATACCAGCATGGAGTAATGCTTGGAGCACATTACAGATATTAACACTACACATTGCAAACTGATCTCTCGGCTTGCCCGGTTGTAATTCACACACACAAAATAAAATAAAGAATGGAGCTGATATTGCTTTCTTCTTTTACTTACCTGCCAAGATCTGAATTTCAAGCTGTTTGCTGAGGGCACGAAAAGGGTGATGGTGTTTCAGATATGAGCAGCACAGCAGGAAGTGCAAGAGGATGGGATAATGTTCGGCTATAGGTTTTGTCAATGGCAGTCAAAGCTCTTGTAGCAGAAACCCAGAGAGCTGTCCTTGTGTCTTAGCAGGGAACTAGCAAGGATGTGCAAACCAGCTCAAATGCAGTAAGAATCACTCTCTGAATGTCCATCACAAACTTGAACCAGACTTTCCATAAACATTGAAAAAGATCAGTTTCCTTCTCCTTCCTTGTTAGTGTTTGCTGTCACTCTCCAGAGGACTCGCAGCTTGTAATATGACTGGCTCAGTTGAAAGCAGAAAGCAGAACATAAGTGAAATGGCACCCCCAGTTAGGGACTAGTTCCCCAACGTGCTGTGTGTTATATACCAATATAAAGAAAGGATGGTCCCCACTCCAAATCTAGATCAAGAGTTTACAATCCAAATAAAGAGCTGGCAATTTTGCCACCCTAAATGGTGCGTCAGTTTGGAGTAAAGTTTCCACATCCATCAGAAATCTAGTTTCTGAATGGGAGCTCCAGATTTTGGAAAATCTGAAAATTATTAACAAAAAGTGATTACATTCCCCTGTTCAAGTGAGGACCAAGCCCAAGTCAAACATTCTGTGCAATCAGTATAAAGGAATGAAGTAAAAATGAGGGCCATCTACTGGACAAAAACCTTAACAGAAGTTTCATTAACTGCCTGGGTGCTTTATCTCTGCACTTGTTTGCTTCATATTAGCACTCATCTTTATTCAAGAAAGATAATGTAATATTCCATCTATCCATTCCTGATGCTTCTGCTAAAGCGAAAGACTCTGCCCTAGTCTTAAATTAGAATTAAAACCACTTTACAATTAAGATGATGCAATTTATCAAATCAACCAGCAGTAGCTCAGTGTTTTAATTGCACACAAATATTGTAGTTCATCTCTTCCTCGCAGTTATTTATCACCTCCATCCTGGAGAATGCTTTTTATCAATTATTAAATCCTAGCCAAAACACTCATTCTTTTGCTCTCTCTCTATTTACAAGCACAAGAAAGAGCTGCTTCAGACTGATGCCAGCATTAATTGTTTGACCCTGAAGCAGAAAGTTTCATATATATTTATTATTGGATTCTGGGCACCATGCTCTTAGGAGCGAATGGATTTGCATGTATCTATAATTTCCATTTATTATACTCAGCGACTCTTAATAATTCCCCCTCCATTCACAGCTACATACATAAATTCTTCACCTTTCTTTCAGGTAAAGTGGTGAACTTTAAATCCCATAAACATTATTTATGCAAGAGTTTAAGTTCACACATTGTAAGTAGTCTTATTAGAAAGTATCTCCAAAAAGTCCCAGTCCAACTCCTCAACTAATGTCAGTTGGCATTCTTCCATTTAATTCAGTGGCGCTGCATTGATCTACCACTAGCAGATCTTCATGTCTTGTTGCTAATCTACTATGGATTCTACTTCACTGATTACTTCCTTTACATCAATGGACTTTCTCTGTGCTTACTAAGTGCTGAAGACTCAATGTAGCTCTGCCTTGTAGATAAAATCATCCAAGTCTGCTAAAGAAGAGAATTTTGATTCACATCTTCAGTGCACAAAGGATGGACAGGAAGCATAGGAAGGTCTAGGTTGGATATTAAGAAAATCTTTCACACGAGGAGGGTGGTGAAGCACTGGAATGGGTTGCCTAGTGAGATGGTGGAATTTCCTTCTTTGGAAACTTTTAAGAACCGGTTGGACAAAACCCAGGCTGGGATGATTTAGTGGAAATAGTCCTGGTTTCAGCATGGGTTGGACTGGATGGCTATGTCTATATCCGCAAATTAGTTCAGATTAAGGAGGCTTAATCCACACTAATTAGAACCCTGTCTACACTTGGCTTTGCCTACTTCGAACTAAAAAATGCTTTAGTAGGAACTAAGCAAAGCTTAGCTCAAACTAGTTAGTTAGAATGGTTAGTTCAAACTAACTGCTTAGTTTGAATTTAGTTCAAAATTTAGTTCAAACTAGCATGATGTAGCTGTGCTAGTTTGAACTAAATAAATTCAAATTAAGCAGTTAGTTCGAACTAACTTCATTTTTTTAGTTCGAACTGAAAAGTTAGTTTGAACTAACTTTTCAGTTCAAACTAAAAAAACACTGTTAGTTTGAACTAGAAAGTTCCAGTAAGTTTGAACTAACCTGTGATTAGTTCGAACTAACTCTTAATTGCTAAGTTCGGGCTAAGTAAGTCTGAACTAAGCAGTTAGATGTAGACATAACTGATGAGGTCCCTTCCAGCCCTATTTTCTACGATTCTGTGAGCAAAAGATGCAAGCCAGATACAGGTGACTGGGAAAGAATGAAGTAGTTCTCTTTTAGACTATACCTGTGTGTCTTCACCTGGGCATCTTTGATTACTCATTTTTCTTTTCCTTCACAGTTCCCAGGTCACCTTATTCACTCATTCGTGTTATGGCAACTCATAACAATCCTAGTAATGCGGCCAAATATGCCATTGGCCTTTTGGCAACAAGGGTACACTGTTGACTCATATGCTGCTTCCTGTCCATCATAACCGCCAGGTCCTTTTCTACAGAGCTGCTACTTTGCTGATCAGTCCCCAGCCTGTAGCAGTAGATGTCATTTTTGCCACCCTAAGTGCAGGACTTTGCACTTGTCTTTGTTGAACCTCATGAGATTTCTTTTGACCCAATGCTTCAATTTGCCTAGGTCTCCCTGAATCCTATCCCTACTCTCCAATGTATCTACCATTCCTCCCAGCTTGGTGTTATCTGCAATCTTACTGACAGTGCAATCTATCCAATCATCCAGATTATTAATGAAGATTTTGAACAAAACCAGCCCCAGGACCAACCTCTGGGACACTCCACTAGTTACTGGTTGCCAAATAGACATTTAGCCATTGATCCCTACCTGCTGAGTCCAATGATCTAACCAGCTGTCTATTCGCATTATGGTCCTTTCACCCAACCCATATTTCTTTAACTTGCTGACAAGAATGCTGTGGGAAACCATAACAAAAGCTTTGCTAAAGTCAAAGTATATCACATCGATGGCCATTCCTGTATCCACAGAGCCAGTCATCTCTTCAGAGAAGGCAATCAAGCTGGTCGGCCATGATTTGAGCTTGGTGAATCCATAGTGGTTGTTCCTGATCACTCTGTTTTCTTCCCAGTGATTCAGAATATTTCAGGAGACGATGACTCCTAAGGAACAGACTCTTCTCTCTTATGTGTGTCTCTAAGAACAAGGGAAGGGAAACCCAGAAAACATTTAAAATACTGAATGGGCAGAACTGTTTCCACTTAGGAAACATTTTCCATGCGGGATTAGGAATCATCTTTAAAAGCCATCAGCTAAACAGAGCCACCAGAAACATGCCCCTTGTTAGACTGGGTTTGATCGATTTTAACAGGAGTTAAGAAAGTCATAGGATTTAGCTACCAAATTAATTTAGAGCCCTTTGAAAAGTCCAATCCCAAGCTCCTCTTATGGCTTGTGTCACAGCTATGGGTGGCACCTCTTAGCCTCAGTCAGAGGAAGGTACGATCTCTGGATATGGATCAACAATGATGCTGCATAGAAATCCCATCGCTGGCCAAAGTGATAGAGTTGGCAGGGTGGTGTATTATGCTCATGTTTCTGTTTTCACTGGAAGGAGGATGGAGGGTTGCAAGATAAGGGAAGGAGAAAGGTAATTTGCCTTTGATTCACGGGTGCTATAGCCCCTCTGCCCAAGAGATTGTGTTTCTTTTAATAAGGAGCATTAATGACTGGCTGATCAACAAACATCATCGCACAGAAAGATGTTATCAGATTTCTGTGTGACCTCACCATTTGATTGCAAACTGTGTCATCGTAGACCTGGCTTCATGCCAGCTCCTTTGACAAAAGGTGACTCCTGTCTGTAGGAGAATGGCTGAAGTGCTGATCTTGAGGGCAAAATAATGAATTGGTCAATTTTTTTGTGAAGTGTCTAGCCTGAAAAATCAATGCAAGCGCTTAGTTTAAATGCCACAAACTTTCTCAGGACTCTTGCTGGTATTTAATAAACAATAAAGTTCTCGTGTTTGCATGTCTAATATATTAGGGTGGCAAAGGGAATCAAATGGAAATTTATCACTAAAAATGGAAAAAAATCACGTTTACTGATCACTGAAGCCAGAAAATGTATTTCAATACCCTCTGCTGATGAGTCATATACTGAAGTCAATAGAACTGTGCTGATAAACAGTAGCCAAGGATCTAGACTTGATTCTACAGCTTTGTAACTGAATCACTATGTTTAAAAAGTAGGGAGATCTTTACTTGGGTTTTACTCCATTCTTACTCCAGCATACTCCTTGATGTCAGTGGGAATTTGCCTTGAACATATAGTGTTCATATAGTTATCATGCTTTGCAGCTGGGGTTTAAAATATAAACCAAGCCCTTTAACTTGGAGGCAGTAACAGTGTCCTTTGCCATTTCTTCACCGAAAGCAAACAAGTTCCTAATTCCGGTTAGCTAGCTCTGGTTAAAATAGGAGAAAGGACACAGCAAACCAGTCTTTTGCTGAGATGGGCACCTTAAATTTAACCCTAGGTTCCCATATACGCTTTATCTCAATCTGCTCATGTATCTCAAGCTGCTCAGTCAAGTGAAGAGCTATGTCACTGTGTCTTCACTGCTGTTTTAACCTGATTTAGCTAATTTGGGTTAGCACACTTTTTTTGCAGCAAAGACATACCCTACTCATCTTTACCCTCTCTAGGGATCATGTAACTCAGGGGGTCTCAAACATGTGGCCCACAGGCTGCATGTGGCCCCTAAAGTTATTTCTTGCAGCCTGCAATGATTCTTTCATTACTGATATTTGCAATTTCCGTGTATGAAAAGGTTTCAGTGGTGTTAATCTCAGACTAATGTGCTAGTCCTCATGTGGCCTTCGTGGTGATTTACGTTTGAGACCCCTGACCCCTAGAAGAGTTAAAGATCAACACCATGTTATCAGATATTAAACATTTATGTAAAATATAAAGTCTGTTAATAAGTATCATTATGCATGAGCATATGAGGTAGCCAACAACTTCATCAGCCCTCATTTGGAGATCATACACTGTTACACATAGTTTACATGATGAATTTCTCTATTTGTGTCTGTGAACTTTCCACAGTTTTCTCAGTTTCATCATACTAACACTTTTCTCCAAATGATTTCCTGGCTCTTGATTGTTTGCGAACCTTGATCATAGTGAGTATCCAACCACCAATTAAAACCAGTTTGAACTGAAGATATATTCTTAGATGGTGTGGTTTCTGGTCTCAACATAGATGAGTTTCAGTGTGAAATTAAAATGACAAGTTTGTTTACTGTGGATTGGCTCCATGGATATTCTACTCCCGGTAAATGCAAAGTGATTTGAAAAACCAGCCCTTAGTCTAGAACTATCTTCATATTCCAGGAGATCCTTCCGAAAAAGTAATTGCATCTCTTACGTCCGCTTGAGCAATAAACAGCATGTGAACATCACTATTACAGAAAGCCAGGAATTGAACACAGGGATGTTAGCATGCTAGAATGTTGAGTGTTTTGCTTGAGGGAGAGATCCTACCATGCATAATGGAAGTAACACCCAGGGGATTTCTTAGTGAAGAGAATGGGGACTGTTCATGGGTAAAGACTGAGTAAACAACGAGTAAGGGCTTTGAGATTTGCCTTGGGGGTAGCTAAAATGCTGGAATGAATAGTAAGTGGGAAAACTACTATTATTAAATAAGCAAGTGATTATCTTCCCTAGAAAGTCTCTATTTAATGTTGCCTCTAATCTGTTTCTTCTCATCAATAATTATCCCCTACGCTGAGGCAAACTTGCAGAAACCTATTATCCTGCTGTGCAGTGGCTCTGATTTCCAAATCAACACAAGGGAGATAAAAGCTGTCTTCACTTTATGCTGCCTTTAGTTTTCATTTCTGGAGATTTCTGAAGATGGTGCAGAGCCGTCAGAGGCCAGAGGTGGGATTTAGCTGCCATCTCTCAGCATAAGAGCCATCTTTAAAACATTTGATTTCTACCAACACTTAATGAGTGTACTTGCTGGGCATTTCGCTGAGTAAAACTACAGGCATCTGGCTGCTTAAAGAGCAGGTCACATGTCAGAGTTGAGCAAAGGAGCTGTTCTGCTTACTGAGTTTATATTTTCTGTATCTTTCTGTGCTTGTTTTGTCTAAGGCCAGTTCCTGATTCCAGAAATGTAGGCTCCAGTCCTGTCTTCTGCATCGTGCCACAGGCAGCCAGAGAGAGGAGAAGGGGATTACTGTATAATGTGATTATTCTTCAGGGGAGAGGAACAGATAGGGGTGCTGCTCTATTAAATGTCCAGAGGGGTAGCCGTGTTAGTCTGTGTACAGCAAAAATAACGAAAGTCCTGTGGCACCTTATAGACTAACAGATTTTTTGGGCATAAGCTTTTGTGGGCTCCGACCCACCTCATCAGGTGCAACTGGTCTCTCATTATTTTTACTCTATTAAATAGAGAATTGGTGCAACAGTTTCCAATCTCTCTCCCCCACACCCGGCACTGGTGCTCTTCCCCTTGCCCCCTCCATCCACTCATATTCTTGCCCTGGCACTGTATGCTATCTTCTTTTCCCCTAGTCCCTGCCTCTCCCAAGGCCTCTCATACCCTCCCCTGCTCCCCCAGGCCCTGTGCACTAAGCCCCTGTCCCCATGCACCAAGTCCCTGGCCATGTGCACTGTCTTCTGCCATCCCAGACCCCATGCACTGAGCCTCCTGCCCCAAGCCCCTTCCCTTTGCCCCCAGCCCTGAGCCCCGAGCCCCATCTCCCGTTCCCTCTGGCCAGCAGGCCCGGTGCCCTCCATGGCTCCCTAGACCCTCCTGGCCCCTTGCTGGAGCTCAAAGGGAGCCATGAGACTGAACCTACTTCTCCTTCCCTCCACAGGAAGGGTTTAGATTATTTCCTGCCCTGCTCCACCCGGGCTACGTGTCTGGAAATGCAGCAGGGCAGGAGACTTAAAAAAGTACCACTGGCCTCAACTCTCAGGTCTGACTTGGGGAGCTCCCCAAACCATTCGGGGCCTGCACGCTGTGTTTCTGTGCCCAGTGACACCACTGAGAATGTGAAGATTAGTGCAGAAGCAGATCCTCTGCCCTCCCATCTATGTCTTGCCCCAGCCCACACCCTGTGGTTTGTTTCTTTTTTAAAGGTTTCAGTCCTTTGGGCTGAACTTTTTTTGACTTCGTTGTGAATATAACCTACTCAACCACCCATTATGCCACAGGCTGTAATCACATCCTTTCTTAGCCTCAAACATGCAGTGAACTGATTTGCAAATGTGACACACTCAGATTGGGTCTGAATAGGGACTTGGAATGGTTATCACATTGCAAAAAGTAATTGTCCCTGTACACACCTTCTCACCTTCTAATCAACTGTTCATCAATGGGCCTGACCTACTCTAATCAAATTAACTTTGCTAACATTGCCCTACTTCATCCTGGCAAGTGTATATATGCACCTCTCAACTGTAGTTTTCACTTCATGCATCTGATTAAGTGGGTTGGAGACCACAAAAGATTATGCCTGACTAATTTTTTAGTCTTTAAGGTGCCACAGGACTCTCATTGGTTTTGCTGTATATAGACTAACATAGCTATCTCTCTGGAAATTTTCAAACATGAAGCGCTAATGTTAATAAATAAATAAATAAATAAAAATCCTGTAACAAAACAGGATTGTATTTAGAGCCAAGCCAGTGCAACAAACATGAGCACATTTTCCTGATTTAGGGACAGATTTATTTTATTTCAAATCTGGGTCAAAGAAACCATCTTGGCCTAGGTTATGCCCAGTCAGTAACTTCTGTTCACCCATTTGACCTTCTGAGGTGAACCATTTTGTGTTTATCTCTTGCTGTTTAGCAGACTTGCTTATGATTTCATTGTCCCTTGAGACTAGATGCAGACCCGTACCACGGCATTTTGCCACCCACAGCACATTCTGATAGGAACGTGCTCCTTCCCATTAGCAGCTCTCAGAGTCGGTGCCGCAAAACTGCCCCTTTAATAGCACGACTCCATTGAGCCCCTTCGGGCCTCCCGGGGCTGAGCCCAGTTGGTCTCACCATAGTTACAGCCCTGACTAGATGATCATATTGGTCCCATCTGACTTTAGAGTTTATGAATGCATGAGAAGCAAGTATTCCTGTGACACTTAAAGACTAACAGATTTATTTATCGCATGAGCTTTCGTGGGAGAAAATCCCACTTCAAACCCAAGACATCCTCCTTGCACTCGATACCCTCACATTACAAGAGCCTTGAGCACTGGCAGGAATTCATTCAATTCTGTTCTCTGCCTGTGGCAGTTAACAAGTTACTCTCTAGATTATGATACTTTAGTTTAACCCACTTTATAGGACTCAACACAGGAGAAAGTGGCTGAAGTTTAACACAGACTGCTCTAATGTCTTTTCTGGCATTAAACTTTATGAAGTAGATGAAAGAACAGTTCACAACCCATGCTCATGCAACCATGTTCAACAAACATAAAGATTAGTGACAGTTATGGTGGTCATTTTTTCGAGTTGGACTCCTGTTAAGACCCAGCATGCATGTTTAATATAGGGGCCATTGAACTGGGAAGACAGAACAAAGAACCATTGGATTGTAATGGGTGCCATTGGGAAATCTGCATGGAAAAATTCACTTTTTCAATGAAAATTGGTATCTGACAAATTTTAACCAAAGTTTTTCTGCAGGAAATCAAAACATTGCCTTTGGACGTGACACTGTGGTGTCTTTTGGGAGATGTAATTCAGTTGCATCGTGTCCCTCAATCTTCTTTATGAGTTGGCTGCTTGATCAGACTGCAGCTCCCCAGACTGACCATAGTTTTCCTTCCTGCTGGGCCACTTTGCTGCATCACAGGGGTTGCTGGCCAAAATGCAGCATGGCAGAGGTAGTTCACCTGGCAAACCCTGCCCACTGATGAGAATGAGCACAAGTCACCTGACTACAACACATTGAGGTACTACATTCGTTTCTACTTTGGAAGTCAAAATATAGAAAATATTACATATAAGACAGACTTTTTCCAAAAACATTCATTTAATCAAACCAGTTTCTATGTAAATGTTTCAATCAGCTCTACATATAAATTAGTGCAAGGAAGTGACTTCTTCTTATAATTCTCAAAGCTGAACTTTTCCTTTTTAGGTCCAGTTTCTGAGCTCCTTGAAGTCAAGTTAAGTTTTTCTATTGATTGACTCATACACTTTATTAACCCAATTTGATAGGTTCAGTTTTGCACTCTCATTTCAGATGTCTTCTTTAACATTTCTGGGTAGCTCATTTACAACTGTTCCTTGCACAAAATGCCTATTGTCTTCCACTGTCATTCTAACCAATTTCTATTTTTCTTCCCAATAAACATAAAATGGACCTGAGCAGTGATTTGTTAATTTTAAACCCTACAACGATGTCCTAGAAACATCATTGTCTGCCCAGTGTTTTTCATCATCATGCTCAGATGCTAGTGGCAGAGCTGTATATCCTTGAGAACCTGTACAAAAAGTGGTTTATCAAATACGAACAGGCTACATTTTTTTTTTAACTAGCCTAGCTCCAATAAATCAATAGAGTTGCACTAATTTATACTAGCAGAGAATATGCTGTATTAACTTTGGAAGCTAGCAGACTCTTACAACCTTCCAGACTGACATTGTTCCCATTAAAGTCAATGAAAATTTTGACCTTTGATTGGATTTAGTACATGCATGCAAGACATATGAAGGAACTTAAACTTTTGGAGAATTAGGTGTAAGGAGCTGGTTAATGAACCTCTTCTTTTCCGCAGATCGCTGGGGAATGATGCTGGATCATCACATACAATCAAGTTTTCAGTTTCTTTTCCTATTAGAGAAATAACTAATGAGTTCCAGCTAGCAGAAGGAAGAAGTGATACTTCAAATCTATGTATTAAGGCTTTCTAGTCAAGGTAGTATCAAATGTACATTTCTCTCTTGCACTGAACCCCTGAGAGATTCTGCCACTGAACAAACTTTTGCAAATCTAGTCTCCAGGTGCTGCTTAACATTCAGATCAAAGAGAATGCATTCCAAAAAAGGAAAAGGATATAATCAGTGTGGGAAGGCATTAAAAATGTCAGGCAAGGAAAAAAATGGGAAGTGGGGGGGGGAAAAAGATCATGGAAATAGGTCACAACATGGAGCACGCAGTGGTGTGTAGACTGGTTTAATTCCACCCTCCTGGTTCATGACACTCTCTACACTGGCTGTAGTGTGCCAGGACATTCCCCTGGCATATGGAAATCTGCAGCCAGATTATGGGTCTTTTAAGGACATTGGATGATGTAAAGGAATCATAATGTGCAAGAGAATCTGACCCATGACATATAGAACTGCAATAAAAAGAAATCTATATTTTCTTAAGCACTGAAAAGAAATCTAATCTATTCCCTTGTCACATGACACAAGGTTTGGGTGAAACACTGCAGAAAAATCACTACCTCACATCAACCTTGACTTTTTCTGGAATTGAAACAGACAATAAAATTCTCTGTGGCATACAACTACTGGCTTCTTCTTACAGTCTTTCTTCTTCATATGTCTAATTTAGTCTCAGACTATATTTACTGAAAGAAGGAGAGAAAGGCCATTCTTGTGATGTACCTGTCTCCAATAATATTCAAAAGTATATAAAAAATATTGGTCCAAAGCAGCTTCTTTTGATGACTTGTGGAGACAGGGTCAGGAGTTTCCAATAAGCTTCCAAAGATTTGGAGATTGTAGGAGAATGTAAAAGGTTAAAATAAAAAAGACAAATAGAAATGGTCAGGAATGAGGCATAAGCTCTAGCAAAATAAGTCAAAACAGTAGGCCTGAGTTGAATAAATGGCCAAGTTGACAGGATTCAAGCTAAAGCAGCTTGACCTCACAGAAATTCACAAGAGGTAAGTTGCAGCTGGAGTACGAGTGGAAAAGTACTTGAAAAGGATCTTGACAGTGTCCAGTTGGCCTAGCGCCAAGGAGATTGGAAGAAATGCTGTGAACTATCTTTGAATTCTCCAGTGTGAGGGTATATACAATCACAGAATGACAGCTTGATGGATGGAGATGTTCAGTGATGCTTGGACCTCCCAACTTCATGAGTGGCATCAAAAAAGGGTGCAGGGACCAATCAAGGTTCATTTGGACACCATAGGTCTGAACAGGGCATAAAAGCAGGAACCTGAGAGCCTACATTTCGTGTAGCTGAAGGGGTTGATGGAGAGCTCTGCCATCAGTTGAGCTGTTCTGTTGCATGCAGAGAACAAATGCCGTCTGAAGATCTGTTGACACATGTTGCTTGCCATTGTGCTCCATTGCAATAAACCTAGCTTGGCACCTTTGTTTTTACAAAGATCCGTGGTTGTGTTGGTTTCTTCAATCATAAGTGTTGCTTCAGTTTCTTGCCTGCACACAGGGTAAACCTTGGCTCCAAATCACTGAGCTATCTAAGTCCTTACTAGAGATTTGAGCCAAAGATAACCCAAAGTGTTCGAAGGAACACCTTAGCTTAGGAGCATGAGGCTAATCAGTTCTTGCTTAGAGATCCAAGCCAGGATCTAGATCACTGAGGTAACAGAGTCCCCAGTAGAGATCTGAGCCAAAAGTGATCCTGAAGGAACACAAATACAATGGCTTGCACACACAGCCAAACAGACATCTATGCTGGACATAGAACAACAAATAAGAACACCTCTTGCCTAGAATACCACAGAAAGCATAACTGAACAGTACCTGAGGTGCAAAATATTTTTGGTTCACCCATCACTGCAGGCCATAGTCTGTCACCTAATATGCACCTGCCAATCCCATTGCTGCAAACAGGAGTTTTCTGAAATGTTAATAAGGACAGAAATGGTTATAATTATGAGAGTCATGCCATCTTGCAAAGCTGATCATTACTAACTGATGCAAATCAGTGTCATCACTCTTCGTCTTCAAAGTGTTTTACAAACATTAATTCATTTATGGCTAGGGAAGCACTGGTAGAGTCTGAATGACTTGTTCCAGCTTACAAAGGGAAACAGTATCAGAGATTGTATTAAAATCTTGGCGTTTCTTGCTTCCATTCATATGCTCAGACAACTAGATCATACACTGGTGATGGCTGTGTTAAAATATCTAGGAGAGACAAAAGATGAAAAGTTATCCAGACAGAAACAAACCAAGTCATGAAAGTATGGCCTGCTTTTAAAAATGACTTTCAGAGTTAGCAGATTGACCACCTGGAACATCTCCATTACACGGAGGGTCAACATCCCAATTTCATCTTGGCATTTATGTAGCAGAGGACCATGCTTCTCTGACAAATTCCAATTCCAATTGATGTTACTTTGTAAATGATCAGACTTTACTGGGGCTCCAAATTTCTGGTAAGCCTCCATTGCAAAAAACAATTTTTTCTAACAGATAAAGTGCATATTATGTGTCTTCCCTTATTTCTAACTAAGGCAATACTCCCTGTTCTGAATGAAAACAAGAGGAAAGATTTCTGACTGATTAACTTCTATTGAATGTGAATAAGTTATCAAAATTCTTACTCTTTTGTTGATCTGCATTCAGAGATAACAGCTTTTTAATTTCTCTCTCTATTCAGCTCTTTGCTGCTGTAAATGCATCAGGAAAGCATAGGAGTTAAAAAATGCAGTTACACAAAACTGTGTGCAATATATTTATGGCGTCTCTTTCCAAATACTCCTGTTTAGTCATAAATGAGTATAAATGAAGCATGACAAGCAATTTGCTGCATGGTAGGCGATATTAATGACCTGACAGATTTGTACCTACGTGCATGATCTGATTTTCTCTGTGTGAGAAATTACAGTAGTGAGTGCCTTGTATCAATAATGACTTCTTCTGTACTCTCTATTATGTTGGGTTAGCCATTTTTGCCTCTACAATTATAACTGGTCAATCTACTGACTGAGAACACTTTATTCAATGGATTTGATTCTTATCGATTAATGAACTGCCTGGAAAACTATCATGATTTTCATGCACCTGCTCTTCATTCATAATTTTTCAACAAATAATTCTAACTTATATTATGAGGGCCATTAGGTTCTCTTCACTGTGATTGATCCAAAGCCACTGATGTTAACAGAAGGACTTCAGATGAGTTGAATGGGTTTTGAATCAGGTCATATTCCAGCATTTGGCGGTCTTATTTGGCAGAATAATAGCTTAATCCTGAAAGGTGTTGGATAACTATGTAACTGGTTCAATGTGCTCTTTTCTTGATGGGATGAGGCAAATGGAATATTACTAACAGAAAAGCCAATGACATTTTCATATTATTCAAATATGAGATGGAGTTTTGCAAGGAGTTTAGAGATGGAGCGAACCAACATCCACTCAATGTAGACTGGCAGTTGAAAACCCTAACAGAATGTTGGGAATAATTAGCAAAAGGATCAATAATAAGATAGAAAATAGCATATTGGCTCTTTATAAATTCATGGTATACTCACATCTGGAATATTGCATGCAGATCTGGTCACCCCATTTCAAAAAGAGATATTGGAAGCAGAAAAGGTACATAAATGGACAACAAAAATGATTAGGGGCATAGAACAGCTTTCATATGAAGAGAGTTGAGAGACTAGGATTGTTCATCCTGGAAAGAGATGACCGTGGGACAGGAAGAGATATGGGAGAGGTCTATAAAACCATGAATGGTGTGGACAAAGTGAATAGGGAAATGTTGTTTACCCTTTCACACAAGAACCCAAAGAAATGAATTGGCACAAGATTTTAAACAGACAAAAAGTAGTACTTCAAACAAGGCACAGTCAACTTGTGGAGCTTACTTGCAGGGGATGTTGTAAAAGCCCAGGGTAAAACTGGGATTTGATGATGAGTATGGGACTCTTGATTGCCCTGTTCTGTTCATTCCCTTTGAAGCATCTGACACCGGACATGATTGGAAGACAGGATACTGGGCTAGACGGAGCATTGTTCTTCTCCAGTACAGGCATTCTTATGTTGTAAAACATCCTATCAATACTAAGGGAACTAATTAAGTGCATGAAGGTTTGTGGCATCAAGCCCTGGTTTTTAAACCTGACCATTGGAACAAGATAGCAATTTTGAGTATTAAAGCCTAAATTTTGCTTTCAGTCAAACAAAAATAGGCTCCTCCTTTTCCCTTGCTGAAATTAAGCTGATTGGCTGATGAACTGAAGATGGAATTTGGAGTTTTGGAGACTTAGGCTTTGTTTGGGGATTCCTTATCCTGTGGGATACCACTGATGGGTTGTATGGAAACAGTCTCTCTTCCCATAGCTCTAGCTAGAATTTGAGAGCTCAAGGACTGCATGTGTTCATACTTGTGCCTAAACTACCCAGCCTTGGCAGATTTAGCTTTGGCAAGTGCCTCGATATTGCTGTTATATCACTGATCTGAAAATGTTCAGCACATCATGTGAAATCAGGCTCTTGATTCTTGGAGACTAACTAAGCTCTGCCAGGACGCATGCATACATTCTTTCTATCAGCTGTGGCTCCATTCCTTTCTGGAAGACATATGCACCCCAAAGATACACTGCTTAGTAGATAATTATACTGTGTCTTCAGAGTTCAACTCTGAATTAACAAATGCAGCCAATCTGCTTTTCCCATCATTAGCCCATTTTGGCAACATTACATAGAACTGCACTTAAATGAGCTGGATAAATATGCTGAAATATTTCTCATGAATCTTCTCTTGATTTAAAAAGTGTGAATGTTTTCTAAGCTTCTTTTTTTTTGGGGTATTGAACCTGTGTCATGTAGTACCAGATTTTCAAAGGTTCTAAGCAACAACAGAGCCAGCTGTCTTCTCTCAGAAAACACTCTTGGGAACTGTAAGGGACTTCACGGAGGTCACATATTAGCACAGTCTTACTCCCACAGTAACAGAAGTGGGCAAAGGCCCAGTGAACTAATAGGTGAGTCAGGAATATCACCTGGGAATTCCTATCTCCAAATTCACTAGCTGAAGTGCTCTCTCGTGTCTTGTAAACTAAGATATTCACAGCAACAATTAATTTCCTCATGTAATAAAATGGGCAAATGTCTTTGAATTTAATGTTGTTAGTGTGGAAGATGCATTAATGAAACAAACAGGGACAAATTCACATTCTGTCTATGAATGTTCAGTTCTCCAAAGTCATTGCAATTTCACTGTAATTGTTCCATAATTGTTTAGCTTTAGCTCTGTTTCCCCTTCTCATATTCAAAGGGTGAATTAACTTGAGGCAATCCAAAGAAGGGCTTGTGATGGTAAAAAAGGATCATAATAAATATGACTGGTTATATTTTTAGCCAAGCCAAAACAAAACATGGCTTTTTTGTTGAACAGGTAAACCAAAAGCTTTGCAGAATCTATACTCCAAAGATGACAGAGGGTGCTGTTGACTATCTGTATTGAATTGCTGGAGAATGTTTGAATTGACATGGCCACACTCGGTCAATTTGAATGACTCAGTTTGAATTGACCCTGACTTTGAATTCAAATGAGGTTTGACCAATTCAAACTCAACTTTCATCAGTTTGAACTGAGGAGTTCCTCAGTTCAAATTGAGGACAGCCAGTGTGTCCATGCACTTAATAGAATTTGAATTGATGACAATCAAATCAAATTCAGCTCTAAGTGTAGACATACCACCAGTGATTTATATTGATGTAATGGACACCAGAATCAGGCCCAGAGTATTCATAGAAGGAAAATTCACTACTGATAATGGTACGGTCCCACCTCAGAAGGAAATAAATAAATTGCACTGATGCAAAAGAGAAAAATGAAATCAAACTATTACATCTATTGTGCCAAAATCCGTCATCAATTTTTGTCTTTGGTATCATCCTCATAAGACTATTTCATGTAACCAAGTGCACTCATTCATAATATGGAAAAGGTTTGAGAACCAGTCAAGTGTACTAAAGGGCTCTATATTAGGATTAACATATTTCTCCTTAAAGGCTTTTCACGTGGTCTTTAAAGAAAATATAGATACTGCAGAAGTTGGTTGCACCTGACCTGTTGGGTGGGCACCTCCTGCTGATAGCACAGGGGGAATTAGTCTCAAGACATCCTCCTTCAGGCAGTCAGTACTTCTTCTGCTGCACTCTGCTCTGAGTCCCTCCTTGGAGTTTAGCCTTCCCGCCAAGCCTGCTGGTCCTGCCCTTCCAAGGTATCCTTGTAGAAAGGCGTCCATAGCCCCAGCCTTCGGGTGGGACAAGCATAGGACAGTTTGTAGCTCTCCGGATGGTTGGGAAAAAAAAAATAAGAAGGTGGAGGGGGACACAGGCCAACCCAACTCCACTGCATCCTAGCCTAGTGCCCTACCAGTGGCTGTGGACAGTCACTAGATCAGCAGGGCTCCTGCCGCATGTGCTGACTCCCATGTGAACTGGCCTTCAGCTGAACTGGGCTCAGCTGCCTCTGAGCCACTTTCTCCCACCCTGGGCCTGGGGACCTGTCTCCAAGGGGTTCCTCTGGGTCCGGGGGCTAGATTGCCTGGGGAATTCCCCCAAGTCCCTTGCTGTCCACAGGTGACAGGTTGGGAAAGTCCTCAGGTCTGTCGGCTGAAAGAAGCTCCAGGTCCCTCTGCAGCCAGCAGCTCCTCTGGGGCACAGGGGTCCATAGCAGACGTCAGTTCCTCCAAGTCACATTGCCCCAGCGGTCTCTCAGGGTCATCAGCTCCCTCCAACTCCCTGGGATCCCCAAGAAGGGACAGCCCCTCAGGGTTACAGGGTTTCACCAGCTATTTGCCCCAGTCCACAGTTCCAGGGATTCCCTCCTAGTCCTAAGGGTCAGGCAAGCTGGGGAGGCCTTCAGGTCTCTTAGCTAGTGAAGATGGGGTCAGCCTTGCAGTGGAGTCCTGTTCTCACCTGGCTCATGGCCTCAGAGAGGGAGCATCCTTCTTCCGGGGCAGCTCAGCCCCAACTGATCTGCCCCACTGGTTCTATATACCTCCCTTTCCTGCTTTAGCCCCATCCCTTTGCTTCTCAGGCTTTAGCCCTGCAATGTCTGGGCCTGGCCAGAGGGGCATTCAGGCCCTTCCTCAGACCCAAGCCCCAAGTCAGGCCAGAGTCCCTTGCTACAGATACATGGAAAGAGAACTGAGCGGTATATAGAAATGCAACAAATAAAAATGCATCTTTAATCATTATGAATGAACAAATAGGAGTCAGCCACTACACCAGATTTTTCCAGACATTTTTCAGCTGACTGGTAAGTGTATGCTATGGCACAAAGAAAGCTATATATCTATGAAGTATATTAGGCTAGACTGTTATACATGGGAAGGTCGTGCAGTTCAGCTAATGAACACCTGAGGCTCTTCTGCAATATATGCCAGTATAATTAATGTCAACACCAGATAACCAGCCACTGTAAATATGCTTGGAGGGAGATCTTATATCTTTAAGCAGAAATCCCATTTACGAGGTAAAATTTCCTGATGTATTCCTGACAATCAGGGGACAATCCAATAACCTACATACCACAAGGCATATTTCACATCCAGTTAAAGACAAGTGTTATCTCAGGTGACAACAGCAAGCCAGGGGGAAATAAATAAATTGATGTCTTTTCCCTAGAACAGCCTCTGTTTATATTAGAAAAGTTTATGCTCATAAACTGGGAGTGCAATTCACCAATGCTACACTTCAAACCTGTCTGCAGAGATAGCGCTTCTGTGGCAGCCCAGTCACACTGAGTTAACTGTTGTACATATGCAGAAGAAAACGACAGTCTCTGACCCAAAAGGATTTACAATCCAAGTAATATTGTGACCTTGGACAGGTCACCTCCCTATACCTCTTTTCCCTCTCTGTCACAGCCAGGTTGTCGGATAAGTATAGTAAAGATAAAGAATTGGTAAAGAAAATATATCACTGTTGTAAAGAAAAGCCCTGACTTGCAAGTAGAAAGAAGAGCTTTGAAAGAAGGCTTTGAAAATGATGCCTTAGAAAGCCAAAAGGGATGAAGTCAGGAGGATGTCTGGTTCAAAGGCTTTGATTACAATAGACCACTTACAGGGGCGCAGGTCTGTTTCTGTAGGGTCTCTAGTATAGGCCCTATAAGCTGATGGGAGAGACCTCTCCTTTCACCTCATTAATCCCCCACAATGAATAGTCGACATAGCACTGACCCCGCCAGAGCTTAGGTCTGTGTATGTTGTGTCTCTCGTGGGGTGACTCAGGCCCACCTCAAGTGACATAATTTATACTGATATATGTGGTAATGTAGATGCAGCCAAAGAACAATCGATGAAGTAAGGGCAAGGTTCTCAAAAGAAGGCCTCCGACTAATATGGGTGACTGCAAATCCTTTTCAATGAGCCGAAAAGAATCTCTCTTAAAAGAAGCCAACATGGACACTCCCACCCCTCATACCAGTGGGATCTCTTCGGTGAGCACAAGTACAATGCAATGGAAAAAACTATTTGTCATCAGGAAGCAGGAGAAGAGATAAGGAGGACGCTGCTGTAAATCTTATCAGTAGAAAGACTGAAAATAAGAGTTAACTGTCTCCAACTGCTTTTTAGCTGAAATCAGTACCAGGCGATGGAAATATTTGCTTGCTAAAGTAAACTGTTCAAAGATTCATTGCTCAAAACCTTGGCTCTGACCAATATTGTTCTAAGCACCCCCAGGTTTAGCCTGTTTTTAAGTTATCTTGATCAAATGCTTATAAAGGTTTTGTCATGGTTCGGATGTAGTAAATTGCTTATTATCAAAACAAGCAAGGAGTCCTGTGACACTTAGTCTTCGAGTGCCACAGGACTCCTTGCTTCTTTTACTGAACTAGACTAACATGGCTACCCCTTTGGAACTTGCTTATTTTCAGACATCCTAGTTGTCCATAAGAAAATAAGACCAGAGTTTTCCCGTAAAAACATAAAAGTTTGTGTTCTTCTATGATTAAAATGAAATGCTGGCCTTCAGTGTCCCAAGCCATAAGATATAGAGGTATAAGTTGAATATATTATTTTATTGATATATTTACAATTTTTCAGTGGACTGCCCAAACCCTGCTCATTCTCTCAATTTTGGATTATCTGGTTTGGCCTGAGTCCCAATTAGACTGACTAAACAGGGTTGAACTACTTATGTTTTTTTTCTTTTTTCACAAAATGTAAAAAGTAAAGTTGCTCTGTAGAAATAAAAATTCCACCATTTTCCATGTCAAACAGGTTTCTAAGGTTCTCTGTTTATTATTTAGGCTTTCTTTGGCATGTTTAGTGGAATTTTAAAAGTATCATTTGGCTTTTGGGTTTAATAAAAGAATCTATGTTAAATTAATCTTTAGTAGTTTCCTATGCATATGTTAATATTTTCAAAGACTATTAAAACTCCAACCCAGGTCATGGGCAGCTAGTAAGAGGTAGCATCCACAGTCATGAAACAGCTGCCTCAGGATATTGGGAGGTCAGAAGCAACAGAGAAACTATAGATAAGAACCATGAGTCAGGAACCAGAGTCAAGCCAGGCTAGGACTCCTGGGGCTCAGAGGCAAGAGACAAACTGGGGATCAGAAGTCATGAGTCAAATGCCAGGAGATTAAGGTGGTGGGTGGGATTGAGGGCAAGGTAGTTGGGGGAGAGGCGTGGGCTTAGGAACTGGCTTAAGCAGGTCTAGTGAGACAATCGACCACTTTGGGACTCCATTGACCATCTCTTTGAGGCAGAGCTTCACCCTTGGGCCAGGCTTCCTGGGTCCCAGTTAACCACTGTCAGTAGGTTAGAGGGGTGAAGTGGGGCTGCTTCCATGAATCCTCCTGGTCCTTGCTCAAGAACTCCAAGTCATGACACACCATTCCTTTCCCTTTCTTCTTTATTTAGCATGCTAGCTTCTCAGGGCTGGGACCGTTTCCTACCATGTGTTTGTCTGTGCCTAGCAAAATGTGGCCTGATTTCAGCTAGGAATTCCAGGTGGAACAGTAATTTAAACAATAAAACAGCGCCACTTTTACAGACATATTTATAGCTCTAATCATACTTTACATGCTTTCATTATAAATCCCTGTATGCAAAAATAGGGATATTTTAAAAAATTAAGGGAAGAAGAAACACTATAGTAAAGAACAGAACTATCAAACACTTTGATCAACATGATCTGGTGCAGAAGAGTCAACATGACTTTTTAAAAAGGAAAGCATAATTTATTAATCTAGTGGATTAGAAATCTTTAAGAGCATCATCAGACACATGAACAAGGATGATCCAGTCAACAGAGTATGCTTGAAATTTCAGGAATCATTTGAAAGCGTCCCTCAACAAAAATTCTTAAGGAAATTAAGTAGTCATGGAATAAGAAGGAAGGTCATCTCTTGGAGCAGTAAAGGTTAAAGATAGGAAACATAAGAAACGAATACATGGGCAGTTTTCACAGTGGAGAAAGAGGAAACAGTGGGATCTGTGCAGTTCAACATATTTACTAATGACATGGAAAAGAGAATGAACCATTCGGTGGCAAAGTTTGGAGATAACTCAAAATTATTCAAGCTAGTTAAATCCAAGCTGCTTATAAAAAGTTCCAAGAGAATTACACAAAACTGGGTGAGCAGGCAACAAAATGGAAGATGAAAATGATAATTGATTAGTGCAAAGTAATAAAGGTTGGAAAAAAAATCCCAACTACACATGAATAATGATGAGTTCTAAATCAGCTGTAATCATTCACAAAATAGCTTTTGGACTCATCATGAATCGTTTTCTGAAAACTTCAACTCAATGAACAGCAGCAGTTAGAAAGAAAAAGCTTTCCTAAAATAATGTTAAGAACCATTGTTAAAGGGATAAGTAATAATAAGATGCAATATATCCTAATGCCCACATATGTATCTCAATGGTATTTCTCACACGTTGAATCCTCTGTCTAGTTCTGATTACTTCATCTCAGAAAGTTTATAGTGGAACTGGAAAAGACTCAGAAAACAAAGCTAGTCAAAGGTATAACATGGTTTCTATAGGAGGAAAAAACAAAAAGAGTAGGGTTAGTCACCTAAGAAAAGAGACAGTTAAGATGGAGGTTTATCAAATCATGAATGGTGTGGGGAAAAATGGTGTGGCAAAAAATAAGTAGACAAGTATCCTGCCTCAAAATACAAAAACCAGATGTCACCCAATGAAATTAATAGACAGTAAAAGTTTACTATAAAACAAGAAGAAATATTTTTACACACTACACCAGGGGTCTCAAACTCAAACCACCATGAGGGCCACATGAGGACTAGTATGTTTGCCCAAGGGCCACACCACTGAAACCTTTTCATACAACAATACTGGAAATATAGGTAACAATAGTGTTGTTGCGGGCTGCAGGAAATAGCTTTAGGGGCCGCATGCAGCCTTGTGTTTGAGACCCCAACACTACACGGTCCATGTGTGGCACTCGCTGCCATGAGCTGTAGTGATGGCCAACATTGTAAATGGATTTCAAAGAAAGAACTAGAAAAGTTCCTGAAGGATAGACCCATCAATATGTGATATCCAGCCTGGTCAGTGACATAGTCCCATCCAGTCTCACATTTTCCTCCAAATTAAATTACACAGGCTTTCCTTTTAAGTCAAAGGAGCGGAACAGAAACACTTTATGGTCTCCTAGCGAACCCAGATCCTCTTGTGTTTTTTGGGCTGTGACTACATTACAGAACTAGTGCAAATGCTATAAACAGATGAGAGATATTTCTTTGATTGACTTAATTACTCCAGACCCTGCAAGCAGCAGTAGCTACCCACAGCACTGTCCACACTGGTGCATAGGTAAGTGTAATTTATGTCGCTCAGATCTGCTGCCTTCCAACCACACCTTGCCTCCTCCCATACCCTCCCATAGCTCTCTTCACTCTCACACTCCAGCCTACCCCCTTTCTCTGGAGAGAAGACTTTTTAATAAATTCTGGGCAGGGCCTTAGTTAGCTCCAGGTGTGCTAATTAACCTGGCGTAACCACTGCTCACCTACAAAGGGAAAAGTGATTTGCTGAGGCTGGAGCTGATGTATTGGTCTTCTGCTACTTTCTGGAAACCATCCAGACAATCCTCTCACATAACATAATCTGTAGCATGTGCATAGCCTCAGTCTGAGAGATGGTATCGATTGCAAAATTCACTAGTGTTTCTGTACTGGTATAATTACAGTGGAATAAGCATACTGCTCTGGCTATGCTGGTACATCTCCCCTTTCAGTCTCACTTACCCTAGTCAAACTTGGAGGAGACTGGCTAGGAAAGTGGTACAAGCATTTGGGCTATTCCAGGATTTAGGAACCTTTGCTGGCCCCCAAGCCAGCCCTTCCACCCCAACCCTCAGCAGGGAAAAGAAGCATACCCCCTGCTCGCCCTGCCCACAGTTGGGGGGAGGCACCAACAGAGGACAGGAGTCACCGAGTGTGTGCAGCTGTGTACAGGAGTCACGGCGTGCATGCTGCATGGGAGAGCAGCCATTGCACTGCAGGGCCAGGAGCCCCGTGTGCTGTTGTAAATAGGCATGTGTTCCAGCTTTGGCATGCTTGCCTGGGGTCAGGGCTGTTCCTAGGGTAAGGCAAGTGGGGCGATCATCCAGGGCCCTGCTTTTCTGGGGGCCGTGTGCTGCCCTGCCACCCCCCACAGCTGGCTGTTCCCCATCCGGGCCCCACCCCCCAGTGCTGCCCAGAGAGATCCAGATACTCTATCTATGAAGAGTGCTCCCACATTTGTTATAGTGACTTTTGGACTGACATATTTTTCTCTAAAATTGTCCTACCATTTCTATTTTATTTCTTTCTTCATGTATCTGCAATGCTTATTTATTCAGATACATTTTTTTCAACCACACGTCTAATTTTAAGCTTACGAATAGATCCACTCAAATCAATGGGATTACGCACTGGCATAAAGTTCATGAATTTCAACAGTCACTCACATCTGTAGAGTTAGTCATATATGCAAGTAACAAGAAGCCCGCTGTATTAAGTATTTTAGGAAAAAAGCATCTGAGCAATAAAGCTAGATATTTGACATGTGATATGTTGTAGGGCAGTTTTACAAATGAATTATTGGCAAGTCCTGTATAAAGCCAGAGATACTGGCTTTAAAAAATAGCTTTTAAAAAGTGCACTTATTTCAATCAAAATCTACTGAAGTCATCTCTTGCTTGTTAATGCTTTAGGTACTGAAACAAATGGATATTACAGAAGTCTAACCTATTCATATTTATTCCTACTGTATGACTATTATTATTAATAATAGATCTTGTGGGTCATTAACATTTTAATATTTCTGTATAGGTCTGTTTTGATTCTATTACACTGGCAAATCACTTGTTGTCTATAAAGGACAGACATGTAGGATGATAAATGAAGTTAAACAAATGCACTTTTGAGCCTGGAAGCCACCAGTGACAGAAAAGATGGAAAATTGTACTGCCTCTCCCAAACTTTGAAATATATTTCTGGCACTCACGTGCCTGCTTCTGTAATAGGCTCATTATCAAGTTGGTAAATAAACTACTTTTTCTTCAATTAATCTCACTTACCCAATCTACCATGTTTATTTTATAAACTCCTAGGATGGAGTTGATTAAAAATGGGTTTATGGAGACACGTCTTGATTTCCTTGTAGTTTTATGCAACTGGAATCAATAGCTTGGGTCACATATGGCTTGTATATAACCGTTGTAGATCTTCTGAAATGTCTCATGCAAATCAAGACCCAGGTGACACATGGACTGAAACCCTGACTAGATACATATATGTGTAGGTGAGTTCTTAACAGAATCCACAAGAAAAGCAAAAGGATGTCTTCCAGTACCTGGGGCTTTTAAAACTACTCATACAAAACACTAGAAGCTACCCTATAGAGAACAGTCCCTACTGGTGACTGAATTGCAGGTGGACTTGGTGATCTAATTCTTCTGCTCCACCTCTAGTTCCTCTGATTCTATGGCCTTGAATTTGCTCATATAAAACAGCTTGATTATCATAATTTATTCATTATTTGTATTATAAGAGCATGTAAAGGCCCAGAATGAGGTCACAGCCCTCTATGGTGTCAGGAACTAAATAAACAACTCCAGTTTTTTGTTTTGTCTGCTTCATTTTCTGCTTCTGAAAAGTGGGGAGAAGGGGAGACATGTGAAGGCAGAAGGCTTGAGGTAGAGCCCAACAAGACAGCTGGTGAGTGGTTTACAAAGTCTAACCTCTTCTGATACAGCAGCTATCCTCTGGTGACAGAACCTGAACATTAAGCTCTTACATCAGCATATGAGTGAAGAAAGTCTGCAGACACATATAGCAGGGACTGCTATAAGAAGAATTCACAGTCTAAACAGAGAAAGGACTGGAAAGGATAGTGAGGGAGAAACTTGCCTTAGGTTACGCAATGGATAAAAGGCAGAGCCAAGAATAAAGCCAAGGCCTTTGTCCTCTCTAGTCAATGCCCTATCCATAATACCCTCTGCAGTTCTGTAGCTCCATTGGCTTAAATGCGGTTACTCTTGTACCTGCACAGGAATGATTGCAGAATCACAACTTGTCCTGTAGAACACAGCATGTGATTTTAATTTCCTCGGAATACATTTGAGGGAGATCTTCATTAGGAATTTCATAAAATTTTGTTGCTGGAAGTAACCACCTCAATGGGTAGTCATGGTCTGCTCTCCGCTTTTGCTGTATTTCTTTGAGAGACTTGATTCCCCCCCACCCCCCGCCAGCATCTTCTGAAGGCAAGTGACAGCCTTCCAACCCACAACAGCAGAAGTCACCTGTTTATGCTAGTTTGGTTCTCTCGATGTCCCATGATGAACCACACTCAGTGACAAAAGTTAAGTCTTACATTGCCCTGTTAATTAATGGAGGTGGTCATTAGATATCTCCAATTACTCCACACAATGCTGATGCATAGAGAGAAAGCATTTATCGGGCAGTAAATAAGATCTTGAAGGAAAGACATTCAGAAGTAGCCATTGGCATTACTGGTCTTTAGGCAACTTCCAGATGCAATGGCTGTTCGACACACAAACCTATCCAGTAGCATGATAAGATTGGTTCGGGCAATTGGTTCTAGCCACAAACCAACACCAGATAATTCACTAACAATGCTATTATCTGCTCATGAACAAAATAAGTATAGTCCCTGATCCAAAGAATCTGGGAATTTTTCCCTCTCCGGCTGAGACCTAGCGAAGAATCCTCTGCCAATTAACAACATAAGAAGGTCAGGCACGTCTCAACTCTCTAACATTTGTTCAAGACACCTCTGAGAGTCAGCCTCCAGGCTGAGAACCCAGGAATTAGAAAACTCAATAATATAAATGTTCTCAAGCAGTATATTCTATATGTCTTGCATTTTTTGTTCATATGCCACATTACAATTAATCATGGGGACAATTCCTGTTTCCTCCATAATTTAAGTTTTTCCAAAGACTGGTAGAACCATGTATTCTATATGTTTTGATCCATGTAGTTTTAAAGAGTAATTTGAAGCCTTTTTCTTGTAGCATGGACAACTAGGGGCTTTTTTCATTCTCTTCTCTCCAAAGGAAACTTTATCTCCTACCCAGTAACATGCATTTGAAAGATTTTATCTGTGAAAGAAGAGCTTGGGAGTTGAATTATATAGTTTACAAATGTCACCTTATGCAATAATATTTTTAAAATAGGCTGTTGTTGTACAGCTGCAGGCTGAGTCCGGGAGAATATCCACTGTCAAAATATAAAGAAGAGGTGGAAAACTGAATATGTCACTTGCTTTGTATCTTATCTTGTGAAGTAGCAAGGGTTTTATCTAAATTAGTTTTGACAGAAACAGGAAGATGCCCCTTTTCACTGAGTGACCACTGCAGTTCAGATATACTAGGAGGTTGTCATGAGTAGAGTTGGCTAGAGAACAACAATCTTGTTTGATGACAACTTTCCAGGTTTTGAGATGTGTTTTTGTTCTGCATTGAAACCAAACCAAACCTCAGGATTGTTTTTGTGAAACTGAACTGGGAACAAAAGGCCATTTTTAAATGGGGAAGGTCAGCTTTTCAGTACAGATCTGTCGACCTCTGTCTTGCAAAAAGAAGCCACAAAATCCATAGAATCATAAAATCATAGGGTTGGAAGGGACCCCTCGAGGTCATCTAGTCCAACCCCCTGCCAAAAAAAAGCAGGACCGCTCCCATTAGATCATCCCAGTCAGTGTTTTGTCCAGCTGGGACTTGAACACCTCCAGAGATGGAGATTCCACCACCTCCCTAGGCAGCTTATTCCAATGCTTCACCACTCGCCTAGTAAGGACGTTTCTCCTAATATCCAGCCTGGACCGCCCCAGCTGTAACTTGAAACCATTGCTTCTCATTCTGCCCTCTGTTACTACCGAGAACAGTCGAGCTCCCTCCTCCTTGGAGCAACCCTTCAAGTAGTTGAAGGTTGCTATCAAATCCCCCCTCAGTCTTCTCTTCTGCAGGCTAAATAAGCCTAGTTCCTTCAGGCTTTCTTCATAGGGCTTGTGCTCCAGCCCTTTGATCATTTTGGTTGCCCTCCTCTGGACTCTCTCTAATTTGTCCATGTCCTTTTTGTAGTGGGGAGCCCAAAACTGGACACAGTATTCCAGATGTGGCCTCACTAGTGCAGAATAGAGGGGAATGATCACATCCCTTGATCTGCTGGTAACACTTCTTCCGATGCAGCCCAGTATGCCATTGGCCTTTTTGGCAGCAAGAGCACACTGCTGACTCATATCCAGCTTCCCATCCACCATGACTCCCAGGTCCTTTTCTCCAGTGCTGCTATTTAGCTGATCACTCCCCAGCCTGTAGCAGTACATGGGGTTTTTTCATCCCAAGTGCAGGATTTTACACTTATCCTTGTTGAACCTCATGAGATTCCTCTTGGCCCACTGCTCCAATTTGTCTAGGTCTCCCTGAATCCTGTCCCTGCCCTCTAGGGTGTCTACCATTCCCCCCAGTTTGGTATCATCCGCAAACTCGCTAAGTGTGCAATCTATCCCATCATCCAGATCATTAATGAAAACATTGAACAGAACTGGCCCCAGGACCGACCCCTGGGGCACGCCACTCGTTACTGCCTGCCAACTTGACATGGAGCCATTGATTCCTACACGCTGAAACCGTTGATCTAGCCAGTTTTCTATCCACCTTACAGTCCACACATCTAACCCATACTTCCTTAATTTGCCAATGAGAATGCTGTGGAAAACTGTATCAAAAGCCTTGCTAAAGTCAAAGTATATCACATCAACGGCTCTTCCCGCATCCACAAATCCAGTCATCTCATCATAGAAGGTGATGAGGTTTGTCAGGCATGATTTACCCTTGGTGAATCCATGCTGACTGTTCCTGATTACTTTATTTTCCTCCATGTGTTTCAGGATGGATTCTTTGAGAAGCTGCTCCATGATTTTTCCAGGGATTGAGGTGAGGCTGACAGGTCTGTAATTCCCTGGATCCTCCTTTTTGCCTTTCTTGAAGATAGGTACTATATTTGCTTTTTTCCAGTCCTCTGGCACCTCCCCTGGTCGCCATGAGTTTTCAAAGATAATAGCCAACGGTATTGCTATCTCATCAGCCAGCTCCCTCAGCACCCTCGGATGCAGTTCATCCGGCCCCATGGACTTGTGCACATGTAGTTTCTTTAAGCAGTCCCTAACCTGACCTTCTGTCACCAAGGGCCTCTCTTCTTCTCCCCAGTCTACCATACCTAGTGTAGTGGGCTGGGAGCTGACCCTGCTTGTGAAAACTGAAGTAAAAAAAGCATTGAGCACTTCAGCTTTTTCCTCATCCTCTGTCATGAGGATGCCTGCCCCATTCAGTAAGGGACCTACACCATCCCTGATCCTCTTCTTGTTATTGATATACTTGTAGAACCCCTTCCTGTTATCCTTCACATCCCTTGCTAGTCGCAACTCCATTTGTCCTTTGGCCTTTCTGATTTTATCCCTGCAGTCCCGAGCAATGTCTTTATATGCCTCCTTAGTCATCTGTCCTAGCTTCTACTTCCTGTAAGCGTCCTTTTTATGTTTCAGCTCAGTGCAGAGCTCTTTGTTAAGCCACAGTGGGCGCCTTCCACATTTGCTGTGCTTTCTCCTTATCGGAATTGTATCTTCCTGTGCCCTTAGCAGGGTTTTTTTAAAATGCACCCAACTCTCTTGGACACCTTTCCCCTTCAGATCAGCCTCCCAAGGGATCCTGCCCATCAGTTCCCTGAGGGAGACAAAATCTGCTTTTCTGAAGTCCAGGGTCTGCATTTTGCTTCTTTCCTTCTTTCCTTTAATCATCAACTTGAACTCAATCATTTCATGGTCACTGCTACCCAGGTTGCCATTCAATTCTACTTCCCTGATAAATTCTTCTCTATTTGAGAGCAGCAGATCGAGAGGTGCAAGGCCCCTAGTTGGTTCCTCCAGCATTTGTACCAGGAAGTTGTCCTCAACACTCTCCAGAAACTTCCTGGATTGCCTGTGCACTGCTGTATTGGCCTTCCAGAAGATGTCAGGGTAATTGAAATCCCCCATGAGAACCAGGGCCTGTGCTCTAGAAACTTCTGTCAGTTGTCCACAGAATGCCTCATCCACCTCCTCCTTCTGATCTGGTGGTCTGTAGCAGACACCTACCACAACATCCCCCTTGTTGCTTTCCCCTCTAAACTTAACCCACAGAGTTTCAACTGGCTTGTTTCCACTTTCATAATGAAGCTCTGAGCAGCCATAGAGCTCCTTTACATATAGTGCTACTCCTCCCCCTTTCCTTCCCTGCCTGTCCTTCCTGAACAGTCTATACCCATCTATTGCAGAGCTCCAGTCATGCAAACTATTCCACCACGTCTCTGTTATCCCAATCATGTCATAGTTCTTTGTCTGCGCTAGTGCTACCAATTCCTCCTGCTTGTTTCCCAGGCTCCTTGCATTTGTGTATAGGCACCTAAGATACCCGGCTGATTGCCCTACTTTCCCATTTTGATTTTCAATTCTATTGTATCTAACTCTCTGCAGTTTCTTTTGGTGTTGACCTCCCCCACCTGCCTCAGGCATTAGGGCTTCATTAGAGCATCTAAGAAGGTTATTTGATTCCCCCCGCATGTTCCAACTACCCTCTCTTCTATCCCTGGAGTTACAGTCCCGGCACCCCCCAAGTTCCATCCCATCCCCCTGGTCTCCCATCTTGGACCTCACACATGCTCTTGTTGAAACTTCATTGAAAACGTTGTTGAACTGGGTACATCTTCATAAAACCATTTTACTTTGGACACAACAGCATATTCTGATTAAAATCCACTTATGTTCTGACAAGCTTTAGTCATAAGTATGGCCAAATGCATACTGGCATTAGAATTAATAAATCGTAATAACCAACACATTATTTTTTCTTGATAAATGGTCATATCTAAAGCATCTTGAGCTTCTCAGTGCAAGTGAAACTAACTACATGGGCAAGCATCAATAAAACTGTTCTTCATTCATCATGCCCCCCCCACTTCATACGTATGTCACGCACAATCTTATTATACACAACTAAAAATTAAATATCAACCCAAAGTGCATTTGACTTTGACTTGAAAGATGCCCTGCCTAATCTCCAATTTCTATTAAGGTGAAACATCTTTTCAAGTTGTTTTTCCTCAACAAAGAATGTCCTGCCCTCCTTCTATTTGTTCCTGCTAACCAGACAAACTCCAAGAAATAAACAACAAGCAGTGGTGTGGCACTTTAAGACTAACAGATTTATTTTTTGCATGAGCTTTCATGGGAGAAGATCCCACTTCCTCAGATGCTTCGAAGATGGGTGAACTTACAGAAAGGAATGAAACTAAATGCAAGGGGGTGTAAAACATAGGATCAGGTCATAAAGTAACAGCAAATCAGAGCAGTTTACAGGTTCAAACCATGGGAAGCCTGAAGTCAAATTACCTTTTGTAATGGGAGAAGAACCCATAGTCTTGATTCAGACCAGCCTTCACAGAATTTAACTTGCATATTAATTCGAGTTCAGCTGTCTCTCTTTGAAGTCTTGATGTCCCAGGTACATCTCTAACGACAGTCGTTAACAAATCCATCATCGAGTGATTAGGAAGATGGAAGTGCTCAGCAACTGGTTTCTTTGTTCTTTGATTTCTGATATCAGCTCTGTGCTCATTCAGTCTCTTACGGAGCGATCGTTCTGTTTGTCCAATATATAAGCTGTTGGGGCATTTCTTGCACATGATGGAATAGACCACATTAGTCATGGACCTAATGTTTGAGGCCTTCAAGTTGTTCACTCTGCTTGCATATTAGATGTCTTTCTTGCACCCTATGTCTGTCTTGTCTACTGAGAGTGTAAATTTTGTGTTGGGATTATTTGATAATCTGAGCTTGTTTAGTGCCTATCATAATGGGTCTTCATTCTTGGTTGGTCCATAGGCACTACCATAATTAATAACAGATGTATTTATCGCATGAGCTTTTGTGGGAGAATATCCCACTTCATTAGACACTTTGAAGAGGGAGAACTTACAGAACTGAATGAAAATAAATGCAGGGGAGTGTAAGACATGGGACCAGGTCATTCTGAAACAGCAAATCAGAGCATTTGTAAAGGTTCAAACTCTAGGAAACCCCACACAGAGGGAGGTTGAAGTCAAATTACGTGTTGTAATGTGAAAAGAATCCATAGTCATGATTCAGCCCTGCTTTCACACAATCTAATCTGCATATTAGTTCAATTTTGGCTGTTTCTCTTTGAAGCCTTAATGTCCCATTGATTTTCTTGATGACCATCATTAACAAATCATCAATGGAGTGATTAGGAAGATTGAAGTATTCAGCAACTGTTTTTTTTTGTGTTGTGATTTCTGATGTCAGTTTTGTGTGCATTTCAAAATAGGAGTCTCGTGAATGTTCTCTATTTCAAAATATGTCAGGAGTTTATTTCAAAATTGAGGGTTTTCGCTAGACTCTCTTTTTCAAAATAGGGGAAGGCAGGGAAAAGTATAGGGCCATTACTTCAAAAAAAGCCAATTCTGTGCTTGGAATGGCTTTTTTTGAAATAACTAAACCTGCATTTATTTCAAAAGAGCAATTCTTTTGAAATAGTTATTTAAAAAAAAAAAGCTGAAATTGAACTAATATACAGATTAGATTGTGTGAAAGCAGGGCTGAATCGTGACTATGGATTCTTTTCACATTACAACCTTTTTCCAGCAAGAGAATTACAGTTTCAAGAATGCAGAGGTGTTTGCAAAGAGATTCCATGTAATTATTATTTTGATATTGGTCTAAATGCTTACAATAGCCATCATTTGTTTGGATTTCATGCTGTACATCTCCAATAGTTTACTTAACTATTTTTCATGTTATGACTCACAAAGTTTGTCCTAATGGCTGGTTGTTCTTCGTAGTTGATTCCTTACAGTGTCTGCACCTTTAGTGATCAGTAAAAGATGAAGTGTTTTAGTTCATCCTTAATGCAGTTTTGATAAAATGAGTTTCTGCTTGTAACCAGGCACTGTGGTCTCCCTCAGAGCCTGGGCCAGAGGAAGGGCCCAAATGCACCCCCCCCCCAAGTCAGACTGGGGAACTGCAGGCCCCACGGCCTGGAAGCAGAAGTGTGAGGCCAAGCCAGGAAAAAGTATAAAAAACCCAGCTAGCAGCTCAGTAGTGGCTGAGATGCTAAAGGAGAAGGACATGTCTCAGGGGAGGCAACTGGCAGGAAGAAGCCCCGTCTGGGTCAGGCAGCAAACCTGATCAACCCCGGCTAAACAGCTGTACGGCCCACCTAGTCCCCCGGGGCCTAGTGATTCGAAGGAGAGCCCTGAGGCTGTCAACTGGGGAGGACACCCCAGGACCCAGCAGGGCCCGAACCAGCTGCCATGTGATGAGGCTGATCCACAACTTGGGGAAGAAATGGAGATAGACCCCTACAGCCCTTGTGACTTAAAGGAGCTCCCGTTGGCAGAGGAGGAGCCACCGGTGATGTATGGGCCTTGGAACCTGGCGGAGTTACCCCTTGCCAGTGGCTCAGAGGAGCTCCCAGCACTACTGTCCATGGACACAGAGGGTTTCACTGGGATCCCCCAAGCCATCTATGAAGGAGACCCCCAAGGATGACTACCTTCTGTGGACCTAGGTGCTTGGACTGTGGTGGGAGGAAGGATCCCAGGGAGACCAGAGTGCCAAACACTGGCTGGTGTTATTGCGTTTCAGCTGGAGCCCTGTTGACCCAGTGGTGGACCAGTCTCCCACTGGATAGGGCACTGGGCTGGGATGCAGTGGAACGGGTGGGCCGGTGTCCCTCTCCTCAGCCCACTGGCTTTACCCAACCACCTGAGTGACTGAGCGCCTCGCCTGAACTGCTCTAAGGCATCGGCAGTGTCTTCGCTCTTTTGGAGCCTGCTTCTAAATCCCTTGCAGGGGCTATAGATGTTGGAACTGCCTGCCCCACCTGGGGCCCAAGGCTAATAGTGACACTCCAGGTGCCTGGAGGGGCACCACCCGAGGCTAATTCCCCCTGAATTGCCAGTACCAGGTGCCCCCGTGGCCCGCCGGAGACTCCAGTCGCTTACACCGCTCTACATACTGTTAACAGGAGCAATCTCAGGTTTCCATGCCACGAAGTACGGATGGAAAGTAATTATTCCCTGAATTTTTAAAGATAGGTTTGCATCAGAACACAGAAAAAAGTACTACAGGTTTTAGTTGTCATTTATATTCACTCTCAGTTATCATATTTTCATATTAAAAGTAAATTTTTCTCCCTCTGAGAATAAGAAACTTGTCTCTTTTGTTAATTACATTACTGTAAGTTTGACTGATGGGTCCTGATCCAAAATTGGTGTAAATTAGTGTTGCCCCCTTCACTTCATTAAAGGTAGGGAGATTTATATCTTCTGAGGATGTAATCTAGGACTTATATCTTTTGCTCCTCTTACTTCTTAACAAGGGAGAAGAAGCTTCTATCCAATGCAAAGGGCAACCTTATTCCACTGTTCTAATAGAGATATCTAGGAAGCTTAAGATGAGAGCCCATAGACAGTAAAACTCCTGCTGGTGTTTTTCCTATCTCCTCTATTACTTTAAATTTTAGGAGAATCTGAGTCCATTGTTGCTTGGGTTATTGTATATTTATTTTAACAGACTGGTTTTACCCGAGAAAGGCACCAAAAGACAATAAGCTATTTTGAAGAAAGAAAAAGAATGGGCTTTTTTTGAACAATCAGCAAATGGAAATGTTGAAAATTAAATGCATTTTAAATTAATAAAAGGGGTTTTGTATTAAAAAATGGCATTAGACAAAGAACCAGATTAAGGAGGTGAAAATAAAAAAGCCCATTATTTTATTTTTTTAAAAAGCCATTCTTTTGATTCTGCCTTTTTCTCACTTTCATCTCTGAAGCAGATGAGTGAAGAATAAAGATCTGTTGAAGGAGGGTGCTATTAATCTAGGAGCATGGCATGCATATTTATGTTAAGCATACATCGTTTTCTATTGTCATCTGCTATAAATATCAGCTCAGCTTTTAAAGAAATAGAGCTGGACCAAAAAGAGGAGGAGGTTTTAACATTTAGTTTTAAATTTTCAATGTTTTTCCATTCTGCAAGGTTCCATTTTCTGTCTGTCACAAAGCTTCTGTGATATTTCTTATTGAAATTGTAATGGAGGTTTTTATCACAGTTTCATTAAAATCGTGATTGAAATTTTGTTGTTTTGAAAACCTAGTTTTATAGAAAGCTGGTGAAATCTTCCTGTGTTTCATCACAACCAGATTTTCCAGTGGAAGCATGTTGATTGAGATAAAATTTCATTTTGCAGGGAAAAAAGAAAAAAAAAGCTTTCAATAAGATCCAAACAACCCATGTTGACATTTTTGGAATAGAACGTTTCAGAATTACATTTCAGATTGCCTTTTTGTTTCCATTTTCTTTTAATTTATACTAGAATACATGTAGCCCCCCCACACACTTTTTTTAATGTCAAAATTGAATGCACAGTTCCAAGTTAGGTGCCTAGGCTCCCTGTGCATTGCAAGGAGAGATGGGCACCTAAGAATGGGATTCATAAAAGCCAGTCAACTGAGTGGGATCTGCCTAAGACAGCCAGTTGAAATACTGAGTAGAAGAGCCCAGTCACTATCTCCTCCTCTGGCAGTTTTGTGGGGATTCTGGCTTGCTCTGTGGACATATAGAATCATAGAACTAGAAGAGACCATGAGAGGACATGCCAGGACCAAACACTATTGAGATCACTGGTTCTCAACCACTCTGTCAGGACACATAACTTTATCATGACACAATGATGTGTTGCAGAGAGTGGGGGAGATGGCTTGATTTGGCCTGAGGGGGTGGGCTGGTGTGTCCTTTAGGGTCATAATACACCACCAAGTGGGTCACAACCTGCCAAAGGTTTAGAAACATGGATCCAGACCATCTTTGACACGTGTTACTCTAACCTGCTCTTAAAAATTTTCAGTTATGGAGATTCCACAACCTCCTTGAGCAACTTATTTCAGTGGTTAATCACCCTGACAATTAGAAGTATTTTCCTAATGTCCAACCTAAACCTAACATTTATTTTTCGCATGAGCTTTCATGGGAGAAAATCCCACTTTGTCAGATGCTTCGAAGATGGGTGAACTTACAGAATGGAATGAAAATAAATGCAAAGGGGTGTAAAACATAGGATCAGGTTATACAGTGACATCTGACAAAGTGGGATTTTCTCCCGCGAAAGCTCATGCGAAAAATAAATCTGTTAGTCTTAAAGTGCCACACGACTCCTTGTTTTTGTTTTGTTGGACTAGACTAACATGGCTATCCCTTTGGAAATCAACCTAAACCTCCCTTGCTGTAATTTAAACCCATTGCTTCTTCTCCTACCCTCAACAGTTACAGAGAATACTTTTTCTCCCTCCTTCTTGTAACAACCTTTTAGGTGCTTGAAAACTGCTATCATGTCCCCTCACAGTTTCCTCTTTTGAAAACTAAACAAACTGAGTTCTTTTGTTATTCCCTCATAAATGCAATATTCTAGACCATTAATGATGTTTGTTGATCTTTACTGGATTCCTCTAAATTGTCCACATCTCTCCTAAAAATGAGGTAACTTGGAACTGAACATAATACTCCAGTGGAGGCCTAATCAGTGTGGAGTAGAGCAGAAGAAATTACTTCTCGCATTTTACTTACAATACTAATATTAATACATCCTAGAATGGCTTTTGCTTTTTCTGCAACAGTTTTACATTGTTGACTCATATATAGCTTGTGGTCCACTGTGACACCCAGATACCTTTCCACAGGACTCCTTCCTAGGCAGTCATTGCCTATTTTGTATGAGTGCAAACAATTTTTCTTTCCTAACTGCAGTGCTCTGCATTTGCCCTTATTGAATTTCTTCTTTACCTCAGACCATTTCACCAGTTTGTCCAACCCCCTTTGAACTGTGATCTTATCTGCCAAAGTGCTTGCAACCTCTCCCAGCTTGGTATCACCCACAAACTTTATAAGTGTACTCTCTATGCCATCATCTAAATGATTGAAGAAAATATTGATCAGAACCTAACACAGAACTGATCCCCGTAGTACTTCACTTGTTTTGCCCTTCCAGCATGACTGTGAACCATAGATAACTACTCTCTGGGAGCAGCTATCCAACAAGTTATTCACCCATCTTATAGTAGCCCCATCTAAGTTGTATTTCCCAGTGAGAAGCTGATATGAGACTGTACCAAATGCCTTACTAAAGTCTAGAGATACCACATCTGCCGCATCCCCTCTACCCACAAGACTGGTTACCCTGTCTCAGAAAGCTACCAGGTTGGTTTTTCATGATTTGTTCTTGACAAATCCATGCTGACTATCCCCTTAACACCTTATTCTCTTCTACCATATGGCAGTACTAAGGGTATATGTATGCTGATTCTGCTGTCAGACTCTGCAGACAGATACAACGGGATGAGTTGAGCAGCCAGTGGAGACCCGCTCAATCAATTCTAGAAGTGATTTTAGTTCGATGCAGTAATTCCATTCATCAGAAGAGTAACACTGTGCCAACCAAAGGGCACTTCCCATTAGTACAATACAGTGAAGATGCCATGGCAAGGGAGCATAAATAAGCTGATGGGAGATGTATATTCTATAGCATGTAGCTTGCTTATCTCCTATTGTCCCAGCACAACAGTGTAGACAAAATCGCGGACAGCTGTGCACATAATCCCTGGCAGATGTTTAGGTTCCATGGGGACTTTAATGGTGAAAATTTGGTAGTGTGGGAACTTTGGTTGCTTTGAGCCATAGGTAGCAGCTAAGAAGGTTTAGAGAATTTCAGTGATGCTAAATGTTGGATTTAGGAATCTAACATGTCAGATCAGTACTGAATCCTATTGTGGATCTAGCCCTCTGGAACCAAGGTGATGAGAGTTTTTCGACTAGACTAGCCGAGACTAGATTTGTGGGATGGGGCACGCAAACCCCACAGTGATGAAGACAGAGTTAATAAACAATTGTGCTTTCAGTCAGCCACACCACACACATATCACTTCTATGTACTGTTCTTTTGTGTTAATTTCTTTTGGTGTTTCTTGCCAACACAGAAGAGATGGCCTGTCTGGGACTCAGTCAGATTCTGAGCTTCATATGATTGGACTAACAGGGCTGTGGACACTGTAGAGCAGAAGCTGGGTGAGTGTAAAGGTTGGGTCCAGTTCCAGGGGGTTGGTTCTCCAGTCAGAAAACATAGTGGCAATTCGCAACTGAATCTGACACCTCATAAATTTCACAAGCTTTGATGATTTATTACTAAAGTTGTTCATATTTCTGACACTAATCTGTCTTCAGGGTAAATAGGAGCTGGGCTCTGGTAGCAGTGTAAAGACCTGATATATCGAAGAGAAGTAGGCTAGACCCTCATCCTCTTTGGGGAGTGGTCATTAGTCATACATAGCCCAGAGAGTGATTTTTCCAATCCTCAGCTAGTCTTTTCCATAATCACTAATTAACACCTGTCACAGTAAGTTTTCCCTGGCAGTTGATGAGGATTGAGGTTTTGGCAGAGTGGAACTTTCATTCAAGCCCTGTAAGTTAATAACTGTGATATTCAGAGCAGAACTAATGGCTCACACTTGGAATAGATTCCTTCTTTTATGTGACTTGATTCTCTTAGGACTTGTAGGATTGGATTTCTCTGAGCACCTGCACTTGAACATGCTATTGTTAGCCAGTAATAGCTCCAGAAAGACCCCTGGCCATGGAGTATTGCAATTTATCACAAAGCAATCTAATTGATTTATTTTATTTCTAGAGTTTCCAAAAGGGCCGTTTATTTCCTGTCTTTTAAGCGCCTCCAGTAGTACGTTCTCCCTAGTATTATCACTTCCTGTTGTAGGTTCTAATTCATCCAGCTCTTTAAACACAGCACAAACTTAAAGCATATGAATAACTACATTGAAATGAGTGGGAGTGTTTTCTGATATCTCAGATCTGAATACTGGTGTGGTATGATGATCTGTGTCATCATAGGGTCAATGACTGAGTCAATGATTCATTGTGATGTAGCTGTTTTTAGGAACAACCAGTGCGGCGTTTCTTTGGGGGCATATCAACCACTTACTTATTTGGGGCCAGGTGGGAATGTGGCTACTTCCTGCTAGCTCGAATGTATACGGGGCAACAAGTAGTTTACCTAAAGACACCATTTATCCATTCTGAGCAGACCTGGGCCTTCTTTTCTTCTGACAGTGAGCTGGGTTAATCTTCGGCTATTTAGTCAAATCTTCATTGAGTATCAATTGCCCTAGCTCCTTGGAAGTCAACAGAGCAAAGTTTCAGTGGGTATAAGGCCGGGTAGCCCAATAACACATATGCTGCTATCGTGCTATATACCAGCTGAGAGTCCTGAATTTGTTCCATTATATGTAGCATAAGTTACAAATGCAGAAAGATAGACTGAGAATCACAGCCATCTCTTATAGAGCAGCTCAACAAGTATTTGTGGAGTAATGTATGTAGCATTGTGGGTGGCATAATATAGTGGATGCATAGAATTCAGCCAGTGAAAGACTAGGTAGTATCACAAAATATTATATATAAAGTCAAGTATTTTGATCAGAAACTGGCAAAATTAATCAAATAAAGTATTAACCAAATAGGTTTTGAGTAGCAAAAGTCAGCTGTAAAAATCAGCAATTCTCTCAACATGCTTTAACACGTGGCCCTTCAGGAAGGCAATTGGAACTAGGCCTCAAACTTCTGTAGTGTCCTTGGGAAATCCCATCTATTTCTTTCTATCTTATTGTTATTATTATTGAGGCCAGCCAGTATACAGTCCTTTTATCGTAGGTGCTATACAAACATACAAAAAATGACAACTTCAGCCCCAAAAAGCATGCTCTACTTGCATTGTGCTACAACAGATTAAAAAAGGTACAATTGTAACTGGACAGTGGCTCCAGATTCTTTTTTTTGAAAATGGCTGAAAAGTTGTGTTCAGCCATTATTATTTTGCCTGTAGACTCTCATGGATTGCAGAGGACAGCAGCCTGAGAGCAGAGAATATCTTATGATGGAGTGATTACACAGAAAGGGTGCTGGCTAAAGATGTACAATTATTGTTATTATTTTGGTCTTGCCTGGCTAACCTTCTTGTGACTCAAAGTACAAGTCAGCTGTAATCATTGGGGCACCATTAATGAAAGCAACTCATTATTGACTAGGAGATGCTGTCCTCTAATGATGCCCTTTGGATTGAAATTTATGTAAATGAGGGTATTTAATTTAGAACCTTTACTGCACGGACCTTGTAAATCTGCAAATGTAATTACTAAATGTAATATTTATCACTAGGTGCATCAGTTCCCTCCTCTCTTCCAAAACAAAAGGGAAAATGCAGCCTCGGAGGTGGTTGTTTATTTAAGAGGCACTGATGTCCAGAGCCCAGAGAAACCGGCAGAAATATAGGAGACAAAATAGCCACCACTTTCCCGCTTAAGTTGTTGAGTGTTATATTAACATGCTTCATGCTTTGAAAATGGTCCAGCATTTCACTGCTTTCTCAAACATATTTACTCATTGATCCATAAGAATGTAAATTACTGGCAGTTACAAACCCATCTTTTTGACAGGGAATACAGTGTAGTGTGTTCATAAGTGAATGGTCTATCTCTACATGCAGTCTTAGGGAGGATCATATCAAGTGGATTCATGCACTGAGGACACCTTCCACACATCAACATCGCCTCCCATGAGTTGCATCATTGTCCCCATCATGGTCCCTCATGGTCTTTCCAAATTCTCCATGTACTGAGTGAGAGGGTCTAGAAGGACAAGAAGAGGGTGTAGAGGATGACAAATAAAATTCTCCCTCCCTTTCCAAGGAAAGTTCTCCTGGGTCCACTTTTAGGGAATGATCCCAACTTCATTGAAGGTTGTGGTGAGACCCTGACTTCAGCAGGTTTTAGATCAGGCCTTTTTATCACAAACTCTCTAGCCTCAGCCATTCTACAGCTACTTCATCCTCAGCACAGCCTGTGGTGATGGCAAAAAAACCAAACCAAACCAAACCAAACAGAAAGCAAACTATATCCACTTATCACAACTACAGTTACTCTTTCATGCCAACAGGAGCAGACAAGATAGATCCTTTCTGTGCGGGATCCTGCACAGTGCCAATGTCTTAATAGTCATCAGCATAGACTGTTGTTCCCAGTACTCCTGTCTCACACTAGGGACAGAGTAAAAGAGAGGAACATGTAGCTAAGTGCCACATTTATATGATGAGGATCTTGCATGAGACCGTATCTTCTCTTTGCCCACAAAATGTCCTTTTTTGAGCATTTATTGGGGCAAACAAGGAACTTGGCACTTGCTACCCATTGTTGCAAAGGTCCTTGCCTATTGCTCACCCATACTTATATCGGCACAGAAATCTGGTTCCTCAGCTGGTGTACACTCCTTTATACCAGTTGAGAATTATGGGCACAGCCTAAGTCAACACATGTATTTGTACTCCCTGCTGCTTACCATTCGAGGATTTACAAGATCAAAGCCTTCATGAGTAACAGTGGCCGAACACACTTACTGTATTCAACCTCAACGGCATGCATTACACGTATATGTACTTATGAATTCTCCCATGGGGTGTTAAGACAGCTTTACAGAGTATTTGCATCTGGATTCTTGCTGCTGAGATGGCTCAGGAAGGGAGAAGAAAGGTGAAGACTTTTCTCTGCAGGGCTGAGAGTGCCCTCCCTGTCTCCCCTGGTGAAAAGAGAGTGAAGATTAAGATCTGTAAAGTGAGAAAACTAAAATAACTGTATAATGACGCACACTTATCTAGAGCCTTTAATCCACAAACCCACTTTAAGAAATGTCATAACTTCACATTTCCATGTTCTGGGTTGTCCTTCAGTTCATATTACAAATGTCAGAAATGATCCCAGCCTTAATCAGTCTAATCTATCACAGCACTTAATTATTCTTTCAAACTCAACCTCCTCACTCACTGATGTCTTGAAAATATTAGCCAAAAAGTCAGCTGGTTCTTGCCTTTCTTTTAACCATGTGTAATCTATGCTAGGAGAACGTGAGTACACCTAGAGCAACTAGGACACATAACAGGTTCAAAGCTGATGGTTTAGTCCCCAAGAAATAGAAGTTAATGCTTTTACCACAGCATATTCTGGGTTCAAAATATGATGTGTGCTCAAGTAGAGCCATTGGTGCATGGAAGACAGCTGTTTAACAGGCTAAGAGATATGGGCAGTGGCTCCAAGCCAGTCCTAATCTTACATCTTTCAGAAAAGGTTGTTTCTGGGGACACATATTACGTTGGCTGAGGGCTATGACACCTACATGGGTGTCACATAGTCCTTCATTGTGCATTTTCACACACAGGACTCTTGGTACAGTGCATTCACCTTTCAGTGGCTTTTCTAGATAGCCTCCCATTGTGAACACTCCCTTCTTTAGTATGAGATAATATGGGCTTCTGTTTACACAAGTGTTGGGAAAAATGAGCTAGAAAATGCCACCAAACTGGCCTACAGTGCAACACTGGTGTATATCACATGCACTTTAACTGTTGTAACAGAAGCCATCAGAGGCAAACATTTTTCTTCCCTGTATTCAGAATAACTCTAGTTCCACAGCCCTTTTCAAGATCTGAGGACACTATCCTTTGGTCCAAGGGGACTTGAACAGCACTCACTTCAAGTTGCCTTCCACCATTGCTCCTTACTTTACTGCAGGACTGTTCCCCCTAATTTTTCATAGTCTGTGTGTGCAAAAAATTTCTTTTGTGCAAATTTTCAGAACCAGTATCCAAATTTGTGCGCACTCCAGTGAGTGTATTCACACTTGTGAGTGCAACGAAGCATATCATGCAAATAATATCTAAATTTTATTTTGATACGGTGATGGAAATGATTTTATAAGTTACAAAACCTTATTTGAAACATGCTATTTGAAACTGCCTTCTTAAAGTAGCACAAAAATATTAGCACTGTTGAATTATTTGGGCGTGCTTTATTTTGTTGTGTGCACGGGCTTCACAACCTGTGTGCGTGCACACATGCGCACAGCTTAGAGGGAACATAGCTGCTGGTCAACTGCCAATCTAGTGGTGTCCCTGGGTCTAGTGCAGTACTATCACAGTGGATGTAGCATGTGCTCAAGAATGTCTCATGACAAACTCTCATGGTTTTTGAGAGCAAGAAATCTTGAAACCTTTTGCATCAGTTCTGCACTCTGCTATGAAATGCATGAAGACTTGCAGAATCCAGGCATAAAGGAAACTGTCTACTCTCAGATTTGTCCTGATCCCAATTATATATTCTCTACTACATTGAAAACACCTGTAATGCAAACAAAACAAGTATTTTGTTGCTGCATGCTGAAACAGACTGTGGAATTGAGGTACCAATATGCGAGTTTTGGGCCTAATTTGTGTTCATTTAAGTTTTCTTGCTTGGTCTTTTAAATCTGTGGATCACTTTTTTTTTCCAATGCACATGGGTCTGCTCTCCTGGCCTCTGTGTTTGGAAGCAGTTGTACAAGAACACATACCTCATTGATAAAACAAAGAGTCTGGTAGCACTTTTAAGGACTAATAAATGTATTTATCACATGAGCTTTCATGGGAAATGTTTCAAGCATCTGACAAAGTGGGATTTTCTCCCATGAAAGGTCATGAAATAAATAAATTTGTTAGTCTTTAAAAGTGCCACCAGACTCCTTGTTTGTTTTGCTGGACTAGACTAACACAGCTATCTCTTTGGAACGTATCTCATTGATAAATAGGAATCCTAAAACAGTAATGACACATATCAAGTGAATGTTGAAATTTATTCAGCAGAGCTTGAGTCATCTCCCAAATGTTTCTTTAAAATCAAATTGTATGTGGAAGTGAATAAAAATACTTGATTAATGTTGACCAATGAAATTGAGTAACCAATGGATGGCGACAACCAGGAAAAACAAGACTGAGTTCAAAAGAAGAAAGTAAAGAAGCCAACAAGAGCTGATAAAAGAGTGAGAATTAAATTATCTATTTGCCTGCTTTCCTTTCAATTCCTGTGACACTGTTCCTCATGATACTTTTGTTCTTCCAGGTGATACTTATTAATTGGGCAGAAAACAGCTTGGAAAGATAGTCAGCATTTTCCCGTTACATCATACAGCCTCAGTGCAAAAAGAAATACAATTAAATAGATTTGGGAAAAAAATGGGGCAAAATAAATAAACAAACCTGCTTTTTTGTGTTTACTTCTGCATAACAATTCAGGAGGGGTTCTGGGCCCAGAAGTTGGACTAGGAAAAGGGGTGGTCAGTTCTGGGCCCTATCTCAGCATCCCACAGATAACAGATCTTGAAAAAAATTCAGGAATGGGCCCACTGTCCACTCAAATGAATTCTCAGATGCTTTCCCATCTCGGTAGAGGAGACTAATATAGAGCAAATTTTAAGGATGGGTAGGAAAGCCATTTGTTCATATCATAAACATGCATTTTACAAAGTAATTGATTAGCTAGAGTAGAAGTGCTGTATAAGCAAATGTCACAGTTAAAAGTGGTATTCACACATTATTAGCTCAGCCCCAGCCCTTGATATTAGATCCTGTTATATTGTCGGAATTAATTGTGGGCATTCTGGCCTGCTGTGAATCATAGAGTCGGCTCCTGAGTTTCAGCAGCAACTGCGATATGCTGTGAAAAGGCAATAGCTCTGCAAGCTGTGGCTAAAGGAAGGCGAAACAGGTTAAGAGCTCCACTGTTGTTTTGCTGGTTGCCCCACAGGGGCATTCTGAGATTGATAGGCCGGAGCATGGGGTTACGTCCTATTGCCAACCACAATACACCCACTGATGGGCAGAGCAGAGGACCTGAACTTATCATTATAACATAGACCTTCTAAGAGAGTAGCAGCCTTTAGCACAGCGCTGTAAGAATTGGGGAGAAGCCTGGATCCTGAACACATCAGGTGACTGTAAATGTACCAAGGTTAGGAGAGAGGTTCCTTATGGCCCTCCCGGATACAAGATACTTGAGTCACAGAGTGACTGTGTCCTGCGGCATGTCAAAATTTCCATCACAGAACGTGACTGACTGATTGTGGCTTGTGTGTACATACCCATGCTTGCTTTAGTTTAGCTCGTTCAGGGTTTGGGGCACTGAACTCACCCTTGGCTAGCCCTGTGAGTAATTATTTATGCTTCTGAGTAGGATTGTGCTGCAGCTCACATTACCCCAGTTTACCTCCTCCGGTATCCATGGGAGCTAGATTGAAGCTATTTAGACTATATCTATGCTAGTGGCAATTAGCCTTCATTATGTCCACACTAGCTGCAGCTGAAACTATCCTCTGAAAAGGTAGCATCAAGTCCATAAACTGAAGAAACCAGCACTAACTAATCAAATGCACCCTGCCTAAGAACTGCAAATAGTGTAGTGGCTAGCACCTCTGCTTAACATGCAGAAAGGCCTGGGTTCAATTCCCAGGGGGTTAGATTCAATGATCTTATGAGGTCCCTTCCAGCCCTATGATTTGATTGATTGATATCCTTCTAGTGGTGGCATATAATCTGCCATTGAGGATAATTACTGCTACCATGAATCCTGTTCTGAGTGTGGGGGTGGTTTATTGTAAATAAAGAACAACAGTGGAAAATTTTCTACTGAAATAGTTTTTGATGGATTTTTTTTTGACAAAACACTTTTTCACAAAATGTGTCCAGTTTTCATTAAAAATGGTGGCTTTGGCAGAAAAATTGACACTCACAAACCAAAAAAATTTAAAATTTGCGAATGCCATAGCAGTGCCTTATGGAAGTTGTAGGTCAAGTGACTTATGCTCCCATCCTCTCTATAGACTGAGTTCCCAAGTTGGACTGTTTCTACCACGCTACAGCATGGCTAGGGAGTCTCATAATGCATGTGGTGGATCAGGAAGAAGGGAAACTGTGGGGCATTATGGGAGATGTAAGCTGGTCAGCCTTATATAGAAAAGAAAAGGGGATGTGAAATGTCTTAACTACAACTCCCAGAAAGCACTGATGGGATTTCTGAATAAAAATTCTCTATTTGAAACAAATATATTTAGGCATATTTGTTCAGCTTTCAATGAAAACTGTAAACTTTAAATTATTTGCTGAAGAGTCTAATTTGTTTATAATTTAAAAAAAAAAAAAAGCCCCAAACCCAAACTCAAATAGAAATGTACCTGAAGACCCAAAATTCAGTATTGGCAGCAAGGATTGCCACGGGGTCAACCTCCCCACAATCAAGGTGAAAAGAACAAAATGAATTAACTTAATTCTTAAATACATGTTTTATAAAGTCTTAGGATGAAGAAACATAATAAATAAACATTTCAATTTTGCAACATAACAGAAGTGCTTTATAATCCACATATATTATATTCACATAAATTATCTTTATATATGCTATATATATTCACATGCATCATCTTTCTATTCCACATATATTATCTTCACTGGTATGAATGGGCCTCATATGTCCTAACTGAATTGACATTGTTAACACTTGCCCTCCTTCATCCTGGTATATGTATATACATCTCTTAACTGTAGTTTCCACTTCATGCATCTGATGAGGTGGTTGGAGCCCACAAAAGCTTATGCCTGAAGAAATTTGTTAGCCCTTAAGGTGCCACTGGAGTCTCAACATATTATCTTCACAGCTATACATAAACATAAATTAAAAAAAAAATAAATCAACAGGTCAGTCCCCGCAGAAACACTGTGAGAAGTAACTCAGAAGCTATGTCCACACACAGGCAATTAATATCAATTTAACTTGAAGCAATCTAACTGAATCACTATAAAAATCATTAAGTCAATTACAGTTAAATCAATTTAATAGGTCCACACCAAAAAACCCAGATTGAACTAGCATGCCCAGGGATTGGACTTGCTAGTTCGATTTAGGAGAGGGGCACCCTGTAAGGTGTGACAATATGGCCCCCTGGCAGGGCCATGTTGCTACCCAATCCCCTGCCTGGCTCTCCCCAGGGGAGCCAGTGGCAGGAAAAAATCATCCCCCACCGGCTCTGGGCTCCGGGAGCCTGGGAGCGGAGGCAGACAGAGGAAGACACCCCCCCAGACTGGCTGCACCCTTGGGGTCAGCCAGGCATGGAGGAAAAGGGACCCCCGCATGCCCAGCTTCTCCTGCACTGGCCAGGCTGGGGGGAGAAGGCACCCTGCATGCCCAGCTCCTGGCAAGCAAGACAGGTGGCAGAGAAGGGATCCCGTGCACCCAGCGCTCCCACCACCAGCCAGGCGGTGAGGAGAAAAGCCCCCCGCACCTGGCTTCAGGCATGGTTGCCAGTGCCGGGGCTGGCTAGAGCCACGCTAACTAGTCTGCAGGGAATGCACCCCTGGCTCCCGGAGCGCCCCCCCGGTGGCAGGGGAGACAGGACCTCTGCGCCTAACTTTTGGTACCATGTGCCCTGGGAGCAGGGTCTAACCAGGGTTTAAATAAATATAACTGTTATATCGATATAATAAGTCCATACAGTGTTATATCGATATAACAGTTTCGATTTAACTGCCATATCAATATAAAACTAGGTTTTATTATATCGATATGATTTTCCTTACAGCAAAATGATGGAGCTCGTCATTTCACTGTAAGGAAACGTTATGTGGACCTAACCATTTTTAAGTCAAAATAACCAGCATTATTTTGATTTAAAAGCTGTGTGTGGACATAACCAGAGTTCCCAGAAGCATGGACTGAATTCACCTAAGTCTGAGAGCAGGTCTACACCACATCGGGATTTTGGTGGCAGTCAATGAAACGTAATCAAAGCACTTAAAATACCTTGTGTCTCTCCCTTCGACTGCCTAATGCTTACTCCCTGTGGTGTTTTCAGTATACTGAGTTGAAGGGCCTTTCTTTCAAATTAGCGCTACTCCAGTTACCAGAGTGATCTTCAGCAATCGATTTCCTCATCAGGTGAGCAGGTCTTCACAGACGGGATCAGTTGATTGGAAAGATCTGTCTCACGGTGGTGAATTTCCCACTGTCAGTGAACACTCTTCCTCAGTTAGTTTTTGATCACCAAGTGCATACAGTCCGCTGAGTTGAAAATAATTTCTTCCCTTCACTTGTAGAAATTTTCAGCTGGAATCCATAAGGACTCTTTGTCACTCTCCGCGGAGCTCACTCAGCCAGGTGGTCAGTGAACCAAATGGCTGACCCCTCCCTGGAGATTATAAAAACAAGCAAACAAACCCAAACCCTTGCAGAGTTAGGGAAAAGACTCTGCTTTCAGCTCTGGGCTTGGCTTCTCTAAACTCATTCATTGCACATGGTCTTTTGCAAAACAGTTGCACTGAGTCCTGGGCATTGTTGGCGGCATGATTATGGGGTCTCAAGCCCTGAGTTATAGTGCCTGTGCCCCACGTCCAGCTGGGGATCTGGGGCAGGATCATGGCCAGGGAGTAGGGCCTGAGTCCAGGTCCTGAGCCTGGGGCCAGGTCCAGGCCATGATTGTTTTTCGGGGCAGCAACACCCCTGCTATCTAAATGCCCTTATGGCGTCTGAATCCAGAAACACAGGGAACTAACTGAGCATATTGACAGCTACCACACCTGATTCCAGACGCTGCTGTATGTGGAAAACTGATCATGCATCTTCCACACCACAATTCTACAGGTCACACAGACGGTGCTACGATTATCACATCATGTCTGTGGACTTTCTGCAGGCAGCAGTTCTGTACCCGAGAAACAATGTGGGCTGGCAGATTCCATGAACCTATCTGCAAAAACACTCATTACCAGGAGAGGCTTCTTTCCTTCATGTAATAACAATAATATACATGTGTATTTTGCTTAGCACAATACGACTCAGATTCAGCTTGGGGCTTCTGGATGCTGCTGCAATGTGAATGTTTAATAAGAAGAATCATGTTGCTATCTAGCACCTGTGATGTGCTTTACATCTTAATAGCTCTGTACAAATCTCAGCGAATTAATTTCCTTTCCATTCTTCCCCCTTTGATTAAAACTGAGATAAATGCAGGAGGCTATGCAAGCTCCTATACAAAGAATGCACTAGTTCCTACTTTTGTAGAACGGTGTGGTTTTCAGAGGCTAATAAGGCTGAACTCTTCCCTTTCTATCATTAATGTGTATCTTCACACTTGGCTTTACTCTTGGGCTCTGCCACATATAATTTACTCCAATGTTGCTTCAGATGCCACTGATCATGCTGAAAGTCAGGCGGATGTTCCTAATAAATGTGACTCTAGGAGCTTGGTGTTGAGGTGGATTGACATAGATAATCTGTGTAAGACCAGCCCAGTCAATAGATCTAGATAGAGGACGATGTTCCTGGGCCTGTGAAATGAGGGAAGAAGATTCTAAGGTGAGTGAAATTTGACAGGATCGCCTTGCTGAAAATAGTCTTTCCTGCGATTTGTCTATGAAGACTCGTTGATATGATGGCACACACCACACCACACCACAAACGTGCATGTGTGATTAACTAGTCTAGTAGGTTAGTTGGAGACTAACCTCAGCTCAGTGCCTATGGCTTTAGCCAATGTATTAGTGGGAGCTGCATGGCACAAAGGACTGTAAAATGTACATACACCTTCTTTCTTTCTTTCTTTCTTTCTTTCTTTTTGACAAAGCTGAGACAACATTCAGTATTGGACTGAATATAAAGCTGATTCTTTTGTGAGGCTGAAGGGCTCAGGAAGACCTTTACTTCTCTGTAACTTTCTAATTCCCTGGCTAAGGCCCTGAATCTGCTTCACTGGCAATAGTAAAACTCCCTATTGGCTTCAATTTGTGACAGATCAGACCCTAACAAAGCTCCTACTGCCTGAGGTCACAAAGAGCATCTCCTTGAGTAACATCTTGTGTGAAACAGGCATGGAAAGGAGTGCTGATTTCCATACTATGGCTAACCGACTAAAGCTAGGGTTATAAACGCCAATGCACTTAATGTTAAGTACTTTCCTGAAGCCATTAACTCATTTCCCACAGGCCACTAAACAGTTATGAACAACTTGTAGTCACAACTGACTTAGTATGGACTTGAATCAGTGACCTAGAGGTGCATGTGATGGGTACTCTCCACACGGCCCCTGCAAGAGCTGAATAAGGCCGGGTGGGCCCAATCAGCTAATAGGCTGCAAATAAGGAAGCTTTAGGCTCCAGACAGCTATTTAGAGCAAAGCTCACCTGGGAGGGATGGGAGGCATCTACCAGACAGGAAATTGGAAATAGAAGGTGCTTCAGAGAAGAGTAGCCAGAGCATACCCCGGGGGACCAAGATGGGCCAACACCCTGGGCCCCATGGCTCTGTGGCCCCGTGCTGCCATGCTTGTGATCAGGTCAGCACAGGGTCTATGCTGCTGCCCCATCTCACTGCTGCACCACCTCCACCCCTGCCCCACTACCTTCGGTGGGAATCCAAAGGCAGTGGGGTCAGGCAGGAGTGAGGAACCCGGCCATTGGGCAGGTCCTCCTTGCACCCAGAGTGGAAGAGCTGGACCAGCGGTGGGGTGGGCTGGCACAGAGGCCAGGCACCGCTTTCCTGCTGTGCCCATGACTGGCTGTTCTGCCCTGTTGGCAGGGAGGGCCGGCCAGGAGGTGGGGCAGAAAACGGAGCCCGGCTTCTGGGCTGGCCCACCCTGCCCTGCCCTAGGCCCTGCACCATCCTAGGTATGGCCCCTAGATGATCATATTGGTCCCTTCTGACCTTAGAGTCTATGAGAGTAGCCTCAAGACATTGTGTGAGGACAGGGCCAGATTAATGCAGGCTTTTTTGGAGATGCAGCCCAGGGCCCTGTAAAAATTGAACCCCCAGAGGCTAGCTCTTGGTCTCAGTGGGGCACTGCTTGAAGGGAATGTAGGAGAAACCTTCCCAGCCCCCTGCTCAAGGTAGCCTTGCCTCCCAGTCATGCTCCCCAGCTACAGGAGGAGAGTTTGGCTCCAGGCTGCTCCCAGCTGAGCTGGCTGAGATTCCTTCCCCAGCCACGGAAGCTGCCACCATCTGCCTTTGTTCTCATGGGAGGCAACCTGTACGGGGCCAGAGACCCCACTGTCCTGCCCTCAGACTGGCTAGTGGCCCCACAAAAATTTATAGGCCTGGGGCCACAGGGTCATTAATCTGGCCCTGTGAGAGGAAGGCCAGGAGGTATGGAAGCAGTTTGGGAAAGAGATCTTACTGGATTTAGTTTGAGGTCCACTGTACTAAGTGCAAAGTTTCTGTATTACTGTGGGCTGGAATAGCATGTACTCTCTCTAGGTGAGAGCTGTGATGGGGTGTGAGGCCTTGGAGTTCAAAGGACTGTACTAAAAACATGCCTGAGACTTTTAGGACAATAAGTGTGCAGTGGATAATGTAGAACTGTGGGCAATACACTAGGGATGGTAACACTGGCCCGTCTGTGCAGTCTGGCTTGTTGAACATATTGCAGTGTAATCCAGGAAGCTATGCAGCCTTAAAGTCCTCCAGGAGGAGGGAGCCAGCAGATCTTCACCCAAGAGATGATGCCTAGGAGCCTAAAATGGATGCCCTTGGTGGGCCACAGAAGGGAAATACAGGTGCGGTTACCCTAAAACTCTCATGTCCATATTATCAATTGACATGGAAGCCCTGTTGGTGACATACTTAAGGCACATCCTTAATATTTCCATTGTCATCTTACTATGATCGACGCAGTTGGCTTGGTCAAGTTAAAATTTCTTATGAAAGAAGCTCTTGCTAATGGATTCTGAGGATTTTATATGGGCATCTACTTTGGAACGAGCTGATCTTCTCAAGTTCTCTTGTAAATTTCCATGACTCTTCTCCGTAAGGGAGGACAGACATGATGCTGGTCTTAAAAATTAGCATTTTTGAATCAGGGTCAATCATGCTACTTGTCCAAATGCTTTCAAGTTTATGAAAGCTGGTTGCTACTTTTAGCTGTGAAGCGGTGTTAATTTGATGTTCATTGCTTGACAGCTGGTAAGAAGGATAGGGGTCTGTGATAAATCCCTTTAGGTGTGTGCACAGGAGGGGCATGCGGGCACTTCCAGAAGGAATCTTCCAGCTTCTACTACACTCTCCTTTGGAAATCTCTTCTTCAGTGCTGTGCTTTTGTAACATTTACAATTCCTAACAGCAAAATAACTGATAAAAATGTCAATACTTAGTGCTTTATACAGCTGTTTTGCCACTAGACCCCAAAGCATTCCACATACTCAGTGACTACAATTACATGTACATTTCATAGGTGGTAAACTGAGGCAGATAAGTATGATCTACTTATGGTCTCACAGAGATTCAGTGGAATCAAGAAGAGAACTCTCAACTCCCAAATACCATTCTCTATTTGAGGACAAAAATCTATGCCTGTGTAGAGAGCCAGGGTAAAGTCAATGCACCATTTTAATTCCACTAGGATATATATGAGATTTAAGTGGTCTATAAGCCTGTAACTGGACTATCTACTCCTTTAAGGTTCAGGAGGCCCACAGCTGATTAGTCTTGTTCAGTAAACCCACCCTGGTACACCTGAGCAGGATGCGGGATTTAAACGGTGAGTCTACACTGGAGGCTCTGCTAAGTCCACTTAATAAGGTTGACTTTAAGTCAACTTAAAGTTGACCTTGTTAAGTGAACTTAGAGAGTCCAAATTGAAAACTCCTGTTGACTGCCTGCAGCCACACTGGCAGGTGCTAGGTCGACCCTTCATGGTGGCCAGGGACTCTGGGACGGAGGCCAATTAGGTCAACTTAAGGGCTTCTCCCCATCTACACTGGCCAAAGGTGACTTAATAAGGTCGACTTAAGCGTTAAGTTGACCTTAAGAGGTGGTGTTATTACGTTAACTTAAGGAAGCACTTAAGTCGACTTAATAAAAACACAGTGTGGCTGCGGGGGTTTGTAGGTCGACTGTTCTTAAGTCAACCTAAGGCTCAAATGTAGACATACCCAAAACAAGGAAAGCCCAGGCTGTCCACCATCCTCCCCGGACTGCTGCAATGTAGGACAAGAAGCTCAGCTCATACTACTTTAAGGAGCCGGAAGTCCTGAAAGGCTGGGAAGCCTGAAGAACCAGGAAGTTTGAGAGTCCAGGAAGCCAAATAGTGAAGCTGGGATGCCTGGGTGAGGACAAAGATGATGAAGCCAAGTTTGGGGAAGCGTGTCAAAAGTCAGCCCAAGAGAAGTCACAGGATAGTGAGTTGAATTAAATCTTAGAGACTAATTCAGAAAGTGCAGCCTTTAAAGACTGACGGAAGAGGAGAATGGACAGACTGCTCTTGTCTGGGGGCAAGAAGTCTGGTTGAGAGCCAGGAGTTATTTTAGGACTGTGGCTGGGATTTGTAGGAGGGTGGGCCTGGGCTGCATTGTTGTGTTGGCCAGATGTCAAGTACCTGTTGATGAGTGGTGAGACACACATTGCAGCTGGGGCTCGTCTATAAGGAAGGCAGCTGAAGGCTGAGTGCTGCAGGGCCAACACCCCATTTGTTCTCGTGATAGTTTTGCACTTGGACTAGTGGATTATATTACACTGGAAGGGGCTGAGGTCTCTAAAGTGCCTGGATTAAAAATCCAAGTCATCACTGTCTGAAGGAGGCTGAAGAATGTGGTGGGGAAATTGAGGCAGCACAGCTTCAGTGCCCCACTGTGCCAAAAAGGTTACTCTTGGATGGTGAATCTTGTAACTAAACCTTAAACTGATCCTTTGTGCAGTGTTAAATTGCACCCCAAATGTCCTTATGGATATTGATAGATATATACAACATTCTAACAATGATTTAGTTTTATAGCTAACAGTCCAACAAACATAAAAAAGGGATGGGAAAAAACACCTCGCTTGGCTACAAATTGATTGAGTATCCAATTCCTGGCTTCCTCTCATCCTACCTTTTGTATCACTTTCACTTGTGCATAATTCGGCTTCCATTCAGGCAGGAATTACAATTTTTTAAGGTCACCAGCAGACTTTCTATTTGAAACATCCTTGTGTTTATAGAACCAGCCCCATTCATCTTGTCATACTAGTTCCCTTTATATGCTCTCGGCATTCTTCAACACAGATGAACAAGTTAAGTGGAAAGACACGGGCTTGCAGTAATTGTGGTTTGGAAAGTGAATGGGAAGGTATTATTTACCCCTTCATGTAATACAAGAAGCAGAGGGGAGAGGGGAAAATCCCTAAAGAAATCAGTAGGCAGCAGGTTTGAAACTAAAAAATAAGTATTGCTCCACACAGTGCAAAGTCAACTTGTGGAACTCCTTGCCATGGGATGTTGTGAAGGCCAGAAACATAACTAGATTAAAAAAAATGATAAGTTTATGAAGAGTCCCTCAATGGCTGTTCTCTGAGTGTCCCTAAACCTCTGACTGCCAGAAGCTGTGACTGGATGACAAGGGATGAATCACTCAATAATTTCACCCAAGATGAAACATTGGTCTGAGCCAGTGTGACTGTTCTTATATTCTTATTAATCTTTTTCTCTTTTCTTTCATTAACAAACTGATTCTGCCAGAAGTCTTCAGCTGAAAAGGAGCGAACAAAATTGAAGACAATTAGTTTTCATTGTGCTAGGTTAAACAAGAGCAACTGAAAGCTTGGAAATGCTGAAATGTGTAAACACACAGTATTATCCCCATGAGATTAACCAATAAAACATGCCTTCCTTTAGTTGGATAGTAGGAAAATGGCAAGTTAGCAATGTTGATCACTGCGGTACTGTATCTCTGGATATAAAAATACTTCAGTGAAATTTTTTTTGGAGGAATAATTACAGTGCCAACTAATAAGAGTTGTCAGCAAAAACAATAAAAGACAATTACAAGGAAATATCTTTTAAAGACAGCAGGAAAAAATGTGATTTTTTATTTGAATGCATTGAAATTATATAAACAAGCAGTTTTTCAATTCCAGCCATGTTATAAATTTTATCTGCTTAAATTCATCCAGACTATTGCACGCTGCCACTAGAATGAAATATTAGCAATAGAATCGTCATTCTACTTAGTCTCCATTCAACCCCAAACTTTAATAGAAATAACCTGTCAGATTTGATTGAGTGTGATATCACTATAGGAGCCTTGAATTTAAACTTGGGGGATAAGGAAAATTGCATGGTTTGTAAAGACAGCTTTGACTAAAATGGAAATTTCACTCCAATCCCTTCTTGCTGTCAAAAGGCCACTTCCAACACTTTCATAAAGCAATTTGCTTTCAAAGGAAACATAAAAACCTGAAAGTAAAATAAACACACCCAACCTTTCTAATCTCTTTGAGTTTAATTTTCTGTTTTACATTGGTTAGTAAGCTGCTGCTGAGTTATTAAACACATTCTTCTGAGATATCATTTTAATACTTGAAGGGGCAAGACAACTCAAAACCAGATGAAGTTCCAAATTAATGATAGGAATGTCAAATTAAAAACCCACTTTTGAAGTCATAAGGAAACTTACTTCAATACTGGATCATTTTTACAATCACATACTCTGAGCCAAATCTGAAATGGGACTTGAAAAAAAAGCTATAATGTTTCAAGAAACAATGCTACTTAAACCAATGCTTGCAGAATAAAGTGCTGATACATACAACTTAGTTCTACATTGCTTGTGGAAGCACCACACTGAGATTGCTCAGGCTACAGTTGGTGAGCCTGAAGGGAAATGCAATTTTAGCAACAGAGATGGGAGACTGATCAATTGCAGCAAGAGCGTGGAAGGATTTTGTATGACAGACATGGTATGCCACATAAGGAGATGATGGCCTGGTGACTAAAGGAAATGGACAATTGCGTTCCTTTCTATAACTGCCCCACAAGATCCCACCAGCCAACCTCTTGCCCCTTCAATTCATCATAAAACAGTTTAAAGCAGTGAAAGTTGAGATCTCATACATTTTAAATCTAGAATAAACGCTTATCCTCACTTTGTCTAAGACCCTGCATAACACAGCTTATAGAAGGTCATCTCTTCAGGACAGGTTCTATAATGCCTTTTCCTGTGTTTTCTGTTGGGGTGAAATTCTTGGGAAGGACTGACTCCACAGGGTACTGCTGGTCTAGACCGACTTCATGCAACACAGCAAAGTGTGAAAATGATCAGCTACCTAAAAGACAAATGCACCAATGCAATGTATTTCTTTCTCAAGCTACTCAAGTAGAACTTGGATAAGTGACAGCTAAATGAGGGAGGCATGATGAGTGTCCCCAAGTGAAGACAGGCATGCCTATGAAGCGTGTGACTCTGTGAGTATTGGGGACTATATTTCTAAACCTTTGGGCTTAGTCAATGAGGCTGAGTTTTGTGAAAGCCAAAATATAAAAAGTGTGGGAACAGAAAGGGCTAGGATCTTCCCGACATGGAGAGTGAGACCAGATTAGGACTGGGAACAGAATGAAATCTCTCTGTGAACTTGTTGCCAAGAACATTGTGAGCATAGCATTTGGGAGAAGAAAGGCATCTCCAAATGCAGACTGTTCAATTCCTCCAGATTATGGGTTTGCAGTCCCTAATATGAGTGTGTACAGGAATATCCTAGTCCAGTGGTCCCAGCTGGTTGATCATGACCAACTCCTGAATGGCAGTTGCCATTAAAACCTATGAGCAGTGCACCATCTGCTGGTGAAAGGTTGGAGACAGCTGCCCTAATCTGTGTGACATCCTTTCTGTTTGGTGTCTTTCCTCATTCCCCTGGCTGGTGGATAACGGCAGCCAGTAAAAGCTGTTCAATATCCTGCTGGACAGTTTGTTCCAAGATCTAAGATGAATTGTCAGGATTTGCCTGCTCAGATTTCACCTATTGTCCCAGCTCTGATTCCTTGTCAACACCTTGGTCTCAGCTGGAAGAGCTGTACTGGAACAATACGCCTGGCCTTGGTGGTGTTTGTTCTGATATTCTGATCCCTGTGCATTCTTTTGTCCTTGAACATTGTGTTGTGTGGAGCAGTAGGTTCCCTCTTCATAAATAAATTGTTTAGCCTTCTTCTTCCAGTAAGATAATACTTTATGTGGTGAGAAAAATAGAATGCTTTTCCTGAAGTTCACATGCAGATTTTATATTCTACCATCCAGACCACTGCAGTATGGGTATGGAGGACAGACACAGTGTGAACAAACAAAACGGTATCTACTCCTGCAGAAAATGGGACCTGGCTAACTTCGGTTGAGATTCACTGATTCACACCAGGCATCCCTTTGGCCCTAAATGTCCCTACGAATAGAGGAATGCACAAATTTTACTTCATTGACATCAGCTGTAGGTTACAAGTGGAGTAATTCTAAATTTTATAGTGATGGGCTACAGGGGCCACTATCTGTGCTTTAAAAAAAAAAATCCCCAACAACCGTACAATGTCAATGCCAGTACTAGAAAGGCTCTCTACTAAGATCTAATAGGTGTAAGGCTAGATCCAGGAAAACATTTAAACATGTGGATATCCCCATTGACACTGGTGGGGTTACTGATTTGCACATGGTTATGTATCTATTTAAGTGCTTTGGTGGAGTGGAGGTTAGATGAATAGGGGCATCACAGCAGGTCATGAGGTCCAGTGTGTTGGACAGCAGACACTGATTGAATGGTAAAATTGGTTCTAAAATTGATGGCAATTAGTGTCAACAATGGTTTTGCATTTCATAGTAAACCAAGTTGTTAATACAAGAAATAATACCATTCTTTTGTCGTCACCCTATTAGTGGGTCCTTTCCTTGTGGCTGATGACTGCGAATAACCTTCTGAGGCAGAGTTTTTGATCTTTTATAGTAAACTTTGACAAGTACAATTCATGATAGGCAGGTGAATTTAAAGCCACTCTGCTTCTCTCACCTGCTTCCAAATACGACTATTTCCATTTTCTTAAAGAGACATTAGTTAAAATTTGCAAGATAAAAGTTTGGCTTAAACCCCCTCTACCTCCCCCAACACTATGAAGGATGAAAAACCATCCAGAACAGCAAGAGAAAAAAACAAACAAACCATGGACAGCTATCCCTGGAAAGCATCAGAAGGGGAAAAAAGGAAGCAGCAGCAGCAGATCATCAAGGGGGAAGGGTTTGCTTGCTGAATTATTCCAGTCTCCAAGGAGTTCTCAAAGTCCCAATTAAATTGCAGACAGCTGGTCACTTCCTTTGATAAGTAGGGAGGCAGTTGCTTTGAGGAAGGTGGAGAAGTAGAACTTGAAACTTGAAAGAGACAATATCACATACTGCTGCTGACTCAGGTCATCTTTCTGATGGGCAGCAGGCACTAGAAAATCTCCACTTGTGATTCATTTTCTTTTTGCAATGGCTTCAAGTGCTAGAGTTAAGGTATCTTAGTGACTATGGGAAAAAGTATCATGGCTACCAATTGAATTGTATTTGCATGGGCATGAATTGCATTTGAAGTTATGCAGACCAAAGGTCCACACTCATGTTGCTGGGTTCAGAGAGATTTCCCTGCCCTCCCATACCTGACAATGTGTACCATCACTCATTGAAATTAGTAGGGCTACGGATGTGCTTAAAGTTAAGTGCTAGGTTAGGTTGGGACCAGAATGCTCAGCCACAGGCAGGATTAAGCTCTTGGCTTGGTTTGTTATTGGGGAATTGCTGGCTTCAAAATTCTGATTTAGATGAACTCACCCAAGTCTCCTGTGTATTGTTGTTTTGCCCATTACAGAGTTAGTGGCCATGGATCTCTTCCTTTTTGCAGAAGAGCATATGTGCAATGCCTTGACGTATTGCTCATGTGGTTAGATTCATTCCAGTGCCTGGTCCCAATGATTCTATTAGTTTTGCTTTCTCCTTTATGTCACGTGGCAGAGATGAGTGTTTGGAGGCCTAGTACTTCTAAATTCAGTCCCTGCCAATGGCTGCCGTTTGGATGCAGATAATCATAATCCATTATATTGAGAGTATGGCTTTTGGTACCAGCCCTTCTCCATTACCTTAACTGGTCGTTGCTGGAGGCAGAACAGCAGGCTTCATGAACCCATAGTATGGAGAATCTTATATCACTCTGGGAGGTGGAAATTGGTAAACCTGGGATTTTTCATAGAAGTCAAAGAATTAGTTCTCTAAATATATAGTTTCAAGATCTGAAACCAACACACAAATTAATCATAGCAGGCTAAAGTCTGGCACACACATTCCAGTTGGGGAAGACAATGGGAGCAATGAATGAAAATAATCTTTGGAAAACACATTGGGATCTTCACTGATGTGAGGTGGCTTCCATTTATTTCAAAATCTTTTGAGAACATATTTTCATTTTAACAGCATTTTCAATACTTGTAAGGGTCCTTCCACAAAATGATCTCCAAATAGCACTACTGACGTGTTCAGATTTTTCAAGAGCTTTGGACACTGATGCATGCAGTGCTGAAATTCCTAACTGATTAAGGAGCTTAGGTCCCATTTTTGGAAAAGGATTTAGGCATTTAGAAGCCTGTTGATGGGATTTTGACTCTTAAGTGCCTAAATCTCTTTTGAAAACAAGAACTGATTTCCTAAATCAGCTGGGCATTGCAGCATTGAGCAGAGCTATAGATTAATACCTTTACAAATCTGGGCCATGGATGTCTAAATCCCACATTCAAAAGTGAAGAATGAAATTTACACACTTAAGTGTCTGAAATTCACGTTTGAAACAGGGATTTAGGCTGCTAGGTAAGTTAAGCGCATTTGAAAGTCATACACCTAGGCCTCCCTACAACTGTTATATGCAAATGAAAGCAATTAAGTTATACATTTGTAAAATAAGACAAGAGTCTAATGGGAATGAAACTGGAACAAATCAGCAGCTTGACACTCCAACTGCAAATTTGTAAATCACATTGAAATGCATCACAGTGATTGTTTAGTATGTGTTAATAAAATGCCCTGAGAAGACAATATAGGAGAGAGTGGATGAAGATTCTATGAGGGGGGAAGAAAAGGACATCCAGTTGTTCTTTATAGCACATAATACTATTTTCTTTATGGATTTAAAACTACCTAATGGCTTTTTCCTCCAAGGAATTCATCACCTGTTCAATCATTTACACTCTGGTTAACAGTGCTGCAGTATCATCTAAATGCTATAAAAATTGCTCTAGTTTAGCAGAGTCTCTTGCACTTTGATTTATCCTTGCAAGTCTCTTCTTGCAGATATTTTTTTTTTTCAACTCACCAAGAGACTGAGCTGAGGGACCCTTGGAGTTGTTTCCAAGCACTAAATCACCAACACTGGACATTCTGGGAAATAGGCAAAAAGTCTGTCACATTTAAATTGTGGGATTTCTGCATTCATGAAAGTGAGTGACTGGCAGAAATGACAAATGAAGTTCTCCAGTGATACAGGATAAGGCATAGGCTATCAGAGGAAATAAGACTCAAGTTACTGGAGGGAGAAGGAAACTAGTCTGTATTTCACCAAATGAAAGAGACAAAGTAGTTCAGGGAAAGCAGGTGACTCAGTGCTCTGGAAAAGTGCTGGATTCGCATTCACCAGAACATTATATTCCTTTATCAATCACCAATTTTATTATGAGACATTTTCCAAGCACCCCCATCTTAAGTATATATTGGACTCCTGAGGATGCTGGAAATTACATGACCAAAGTGATGAGTGAATAAATCAAAGAAATAGAACTAGACGGCCCAGAAGATCAGCAAAGGGTTTGAGACCCTTCTAGATCATCAATTCGTATCCTTCGCATTACACAAGTGACTGCAAGTTGCAATCACCTGTTCAGTAGTTTTTCATAAGATGGCTTATGCAGTGCTGCAGGATATTAGAAACCAAAGTGGGTGAGGTAATATCTCTCATTGGACTTCTGTTGATAAAAGAGACAAATTTGCCAGATGCACAGAGCTCTTCTTCAGGTTCTGGGAAAGATACTTCCTGCATCACAGCTAAATACAATCAAACAGATAGTTTGCAAATTAGTGAGCAAATTTGTTAAGGGATCCTTCAAGGTGAAGAGGCTCTCTAACAACTCTTTAGTCACAGGACAAAAACAGGGATTAGTGGGTTATGGATTGGATTTATGGTTTGCTACAGCAATGTCTTTATTAAGATCATGGTTTCTAGTGTCAAGCAAAATTATGAGCTTCCAGGCTTGTCTCCTGAAGGAGTTGGACTTTGAGGATGAGGACTGATAGAAGAGGGCTAGAGTGATCTCCTTCTGAAAAGAGTTCACCCACAGGTGGTTTATTTTATTTTATTTTTATTTCTTATTTTTTTTGTCTATTTATAATTTTCCTGTGTAAGTTAATTCATGAGCATTGTGATTGTCTGGTTTCACCCACATAGTTGGGGTCATTTTTTTAGTGCATGGGATGGGGCACTCCATGTGTTGTGATAGGCACCTGTATGGTCCTGGGATCTTCAGAAGTGTTTAGACGGCTTGGGCCTTTTCTATCCATTTCCCAAAGACACTGGGGGTATGTTCACACACACTTCTTATTTCAAAACAACAGAGGTTGTTTCGAAATAAGAACTGCCATGGCCACAAGACGCACGGCCATTTCGAAACAAGCAAACTGCTTGTTTCAAAATGACCGCCGTTCTTTCAGAATGGCTTAAACCACTTTTTTTTTTTGAAACAGGGTTGTTTTGAAACCAGTGGTTTCGAAACAGCCCTGTGTGGACATGTTGTTTTGGAACAAAGTGTTCCAAAACAACATTTGACCTTCCTCCCAGGGTGCTAAGCACCCTGGGAGGAAGGGATGCCCCCTCAGCACCCTGGCCAGGGTGCTGAGGGGTGTCCGCTGGCCGGAGGAGGGGACTGCAGGCACCCACGGAGTGAGGCACGGGGCTGTGCCTCACCTGCGGGTGCCTGCAGCCTTCTGCACGCACCCGTGGGGTGCAGTGCCCCTCTGCGCTGAACCCTGCGGGTGCCTGCAATCCCCTCCCCAAGCAAAATAGCATGTCCACACTGTGGACATGCTGTTTCGCTCCCTTATTTCGAGGACACTGTTTTTGTCCTTCAAAATAAGGTGTTTTGAAATAAAGAGTTATTTCGAAACAGCTTGTTTCGAAACGTCTTGTTTCGAAACAAGCCCTTCCTGTGTGAACATAGCCTGGGGTCCTTGGTGGAGTGGCAAAGTTGCCTGAATTCCCTTCTTAGGTTAAGGGCTTTTCCTTCCCAAAGTGGGTCAAGAAGATGGGAGAGGGAACAGGCAGAATATTCAGAAGGTTGCATCTGTGACACCTATATTGCAATTGGTCTATTCTAATATTCTGCATGAAGCTGAATGTAACTGCCCCATCATGAGTTAAAATATAGGAAAATATGCTGTATCTTTGAAAATTCTCTGGAACCATGAAATCAAATGCACTAATTGTCACTGTTCAGCGTCACTACCAGCCTGAGCTAAGGTGCTTGGGTGCCTTTCCTGTGCATTTCTGTACCTTCATGTACTTGGGTTTCTTCTGAGTTTCCCTTTACCTCAGAATCACCTGGATTTACCATGTTAATTTGAGGGAGAATGTTTTCATTACCAACATCATATGGGAGGGGGAAAAAAACCAGTCTGACTTGGGTGATGAATTTCTTAAAGGACCTGATTTTTCATTAATTTTAATTCACAAACAAACTGAAAGATTGGCTTGTAAATTCACAGAAATTTAATTCAGTGCTCAGATTATAAATCCTGACCATTCAGGGGGAGAAAATGTTGCATTCTTCACACATAACACAGAGGACAATTTTTGGCTGCAAGGGCAAAACTCAATTTGGCCTGAAGAATGGGGCCAGAGCTTGTGCCTCTATAGAATATGTATGTAAACCTATTTGCATGCCTGTATTTATAGCCAATAAGACTAATGTTGTATAAATCTGACCACTAGCACAAAAAATCTGAACCTATTGGGCGCTCCTGTTTGATAGCAGGAAAATGTGTCATCCACCCTCTAGTGAGCCTAGCTGCTCTTCTCTAGCTGGCAGCTGTGCTGTGCAGATGTTCTGTGCTGTTGTTGGGAAGCCAGCAGAGATAGTGACGTATTAAATAAACTAAGGTAATTTAAGCCAAGGCCAAGCTCTAAGCAGCAGTATAAAGAATATTTCTACTTGACTTGTCAAGTTTCCATAAATGGGGTAGACAAAGAATCTTGAACACCATAAACACATTGGCACTCATGAAGTACGGTAGTAGGTCACTGGATCATCTCACGCCTTTTACTGCTTCACCTCCCTCTCCCCCTTCTTATTCATCCAGGGCTCTCTGTCTTAAAAATTCATCTGTTTTTTTTAAATTCATTGCTCCACTGTACTTGAATGTTCATCTGTATGGCTTATCTTTTATGTTTACTACCCTTTGTCAAATGCTCTAGTTTCTCTGTAACTTTTATTCCCCCCTCCCCTTGCTCAGATTAGAGTCTATATTTTGTTCTCTGCATTTTGATTTTTTATTTTTTTGTTTTGTTTTGTTTGTGTTAGTTGGCTGGTTGGCATTGCTCCATCCTAGTATATGTCCAGAATGTGGCTCATTATTTTCTATCCATTTCATTTTTATTTTTAAAAATATCTTAATCCTGTCTTTTTAATATTTTGATACACCAGGCAGGAGTTCTTTAGGCTTTCTTTTTTTAGTAAGACAAGCTTCCCAGAGTTCAAATTTTTGTGAACTCTTTTTTAGCCTTGCAAATTTACAGGAGTTCACAAACCCTTTGTTCATCCTGTAATTTAAACCTCCTGTTCAATGCACTGTTTATACCCTTCTCCGACTCAACCACTGATGAATTGCTCTCATTTTCACCCAGCACATAGATTTAATGTCAGATTTTTAAATGTAGCTGGGTGCTTAGTGCCCATTTATTTCAGTGGGAGATAGGTGTCTATGTGGTTTTGAAACCCATTTAGGGCTCTTGTCTGCATTTTTAGGCTCCTAAATTTCATTAAAAACCTGGTCCCTTGCCTTTTAGATCAGCTGCTAGTGATTCATGTTGCAAGGGTGAATATTTGATTTAACTTCAAATCTGTTTGCTAGACTATCATGCAAGGTGGGTTTTATTCTTAATGTTTAGGATCTTTGTTTGATCAACATTTTTGGATCTAATTAATTTATCTACTCTTCTGTTTACCTGATATGAAGACAGGTGATTGGATAAGCAGGTGGTTGACTTTTCCCAAATGAACTTTATAAAGGAACAACGGAGAGACGGGGAGCAGTGGAAAGGCGGTTAAAGAAAGAGGCACAACAATTAGACTGTTTCACTGACAACTGGGAGTCAGTTCCAGCCTTTCACTTTAGGATAGAGGACAAAAAATGAGCTGTCAGTGATAGGACTAAGCGGTTGTGGTGGGTGTAAAGACTTTTTGGTTGCAAAGAGCGGATGTTGCCAAATGTGATTATGGGAAAAGAAATCTGGAAAAAAAAACAAAGGGAAACACTTCTTATTGAAGGGTGTTGTGTCTCCAGAGATCTGACAGTGGATACAGAAAAAGAAGAGTAGCAAAAAGCTGGGAATGATGAGGGAAGGCTCTGTAAGGAATTATGTCCCATCACTTCTGAAAGGGGGTAAAAGCCTTACTCTTGATGCGGTAATGGGATTTATACTGGTTTTATGACAGTTTTCTGTCAGGCTGTGGGTAAAATGATCTGCCTGCTGAGCAGCAGTGGGGAAGAAACGTGGTGTCTTCACCTACTTTAAAATCCCCCTGTGAACTGTGTCTGAAATAATGAAATAATTACAAGTAGCCTTGAGTCTGTTAGTGAGTGGCACTTTATTAGTACACTTTTTCCAGTCATGAGAAGCGAAGGGAACTATATATTGCAGAAACCTGAAAGAGTTGTGGGAAAGACAGGTCAGCTGGAGATAGGAGTCAAGGTAAAGGCAAAACAAACAAGGAATCCTGAGGCACTTTGAAGACTAACAAAATTATTTATCACATGAGGGAAAGGCAATTTCTCACACACAGGCTATGTCTATAATTTTAAAAGGGATAGCCGTGTTAGTCTAGTCCAGTGAAAAAACAACAAGGAGTTGTGTGCACTTTAAGACTAACAGATGTGAAATAGTTATTTTGAAATAACTATTTCAAATTTATTTCAAAATAATAATTTCAAAATAGCATTATTTTGAATTTATTATTTCAAAATAAAGAGTCTAGAAAAGACTCTCTGTTTTGAAATAAGGTAGGAATTATTGTTTCAAAATACAGAGTCTTCACTAGACTCTCTATTTCAAATAGGGGAAGACCGGGAAAAGTATAGAGATGTTATTTAAAAAAAAAAAGCCAATTCCAGGGCTTGTAATGGCATTTTTTGAAGAAAGAAAAAACAAAACAAAACAAAACAAAACAAAAAACCCCCAAAAAAAACTATTTCAAAAGAATTGCTCTTGCAAAATAAAAGCAGGTTTAGTTATCTTGAAATAGCGCTTTGTATTTTCAAAATAACAAAGTGCTTATTTTGAAATACCAAAATGCCTGCATGGACAGGTAAAAAGCTTTTTTCCAAATAAGCCTCCTTATTTTGAACAAACTTTTCAGTGTAGACATACCTAGAGAGTGGGGATATCAAGGAACTAAGTCTTCGGATTACTTTTTTTAATCAGTATTGTGAATCGTTTCAAAAGGCCATAAACTGAGGGAAGAAGACCCAGAAGCTCTTAGAAAGCTCCTGAAAATCTTTTTTTTTTTTTCTTAATACAACATCCTATCCTGAAAGATGAAAGTATGCAAAAGTGCACCACAAATTTAAAATCCTCAAAAACCAAGGAGTCTTGCTTTTTTTTTTTTTTTTTTTTTCTTTACTAGACTAAAGCAGCTGCCCCTTTGGAATTTAAAATTTTCAGCCAAGGGTTAAAAAATCAGAGCAGCTTTTTTTTCTTTAGGCTTAAGGTGGATGGTTCTTCTGATTCTTAACACTTTGTTGCTGATCATTTTTAACTTGGGATGCACTTTTTTAAAATATCCAACTATATCCCAAACAGTCAGAAAGGGGCACAGCCACAACTAACTCCTATTGCACCGTCTTCAGCTCTCCTTACCTTTTGTGTGTTAATTAATTTAATGTGTTTTAATGCACGTGGTTGTGCAGCACATTGAAGTGAAGTGGACATGAGCAGCTGCCTTAGGTTTAGGGCGGTGGGGGTCACAGGTCAGATCTTAATTATGTTTCTGAGTAAAAGAACTAACTGCCTACAAGGCTACTCTTCATTCATTTTCATTATTTAACAAAAACAAAACCAAAAGTTCCCTATCTGAAAAACACATGTTTCTTAGTAGAATCTGGTGCAGTGTTGGTGAGTCTGATGATTTTTTTACCAGTCTGGTAATAATCAGTGTTTTTCTTAAAGCTCCAGCTCCTGGAGTCATATGACGATATGAGAACTTCAGCTTTCAGTTTAAAACTAACTGGAAGTTTCTAGGTCTCAATAGGGTGAAGGAAAAAAATAGTGATGTGACCCCTAGTGGCTCAAGACCCTGCAGGAAATAAAAACCTCCAGTGTTGTTTTAGTCTCATGATTTTTAATTGCTCCTCTTTGTGTTGTGTGGCAGCATAAAAACAATTTAATTTTTTTAAAAAATTTCAACAAGTGTACAGACTACTGATACATGGTAGATGCAGCAGGCAGCATTGAAGGAACAACTCTCAAGCAGATGAGGGAGCAATGACATAAGTGCATTTAGAAATAGGCTCTAGCCAGTGGTCCAATAACATACCAGCAAGCAGAGCTGTGATAAATTCCACATCTGAGCTTCACCAGAGAGTCTGCCTTCACTGGGTAGTAGGGGTATTTAACATGCAGCCTGGGAAATAACCCACTTAATTGATGGGTTTCCCTCCATATTTTGCATTTCTCTTTGGGCCAGATCCTCAGCTTCTCTCCTGAAGTCAGAGGGATGTCTGTTTCTGGACCTGTCCTTGTTTCTCAAAGTGAAAGGTATCACTGAAGTCGGCTCTCTCTTATGCAGTGTCATATACTGGTATTTAAAATAGCAGATTTTGAGTTGTGTTACAATTTAGCCTCCTGTTCTGCAAATAAGGGGACTGATTTACACTTATATACAACTTAAGAGCATGCTCAAGGCCAGTGTATCTCTGAGCATGAATTACCAGTGGAACAGTAGATGGCTTGATTCCCTTTGCGTTTCCTCCAATCGGCTGTTGATGCTGATACTGTGTTGGCATAAAAGGAAGAAGCTCTCTCACAATTAAATAATAAGGAATGCCAAACAGGGCATTGTCACCTAACATCCTGTATCCCTACTTGCTCATTTGGCACAAAAACATACATTGTGGCTGAACATCTCTTCTAAGATGTCCATGTTGCGCAGGCTGATCCATGTAGCAGTACTAGTGCAACAAGACAATGAGCTAAGCTGAGTGCCTGTACAAATATAGTTAATAGATTTTTTCAGACATTGTGATTACCTAGTTTAATAAGGACAGGTCGTAGAATTTCATCCCACCCATTCAAATACCTAACTCAACAACTCATGGATGCACTAGATCATAGCTTTTGAAAAAGCATCCAGTCTTGATTTAAAGATGTGAATGGATAACTGATTTACAACATGTTCTGGTGATTGGCTCCAACGGTCAGTTGGTCTCACACACACACATTTAAAACTGTGTCTCTTATTTCCAGCTGGAAGATTTCTAAATCCAAATTCCAGACACTGGAATTCATTTTGTCCTTTGTCTGCTAGATTAAAGAGTCCTTTCATATCAGAAACCTCCCTTTGTAGATGGTAGAACTAGAAGGGCATGATCAAGTCATCTCTGAACCTTCTCTTCAATATGTATGCCTCCATCCTGTAACCGGATCCAATGGATCCCTCACCTCTCAGCAGAGTAACACCAATGTCAGGATCTTTGTACTTATGCATTGGTCCATGGATGGTGACTGGATTGTAGGATCAAGGCCATATTTTGAAAGCAGGCAGTGGGCAGTGCTGCCAGTCCTATGTCAAAATATTGGTTCGTGGAACACAGAACTTTTGACTTATTAGAAACCAGGGTGAAGCAGGATTTTTTTTAAGGCAACAGACAATCAGTATTGCACTTTTTAGAGTAAGGACCATATCAGTTAAATTTAATGCAATAGCACCAATCCAGAGGAACTTGACTGAAAGCAATGGAATTATTCTGGATTTATACCAATGTAAATCATATCAGACTTTGACTTTTTATGACTTTATTTGGCTGCAAAGTATCATGAGCAATTATAAAGCTTTATAAATATTTAATAGTGAAGAGATCATGGATTAGATGCTGCAGCTACAGCACTACAGAGGTGAAGTAACTTGGGATTCACCCTAGTTTAATGAAATAATGACTTTTTCATTTACATCAGTTGAGGAAAATCCCATTTGTTTAACTATGAATCTAATTTCTTCTGTGCAGTGTCATTTAAATCTATAGTGCTTTTATCAGTAATAATAATATACTTTCTAGCTCCTTAGAGCTTATTATATACATTGAGGAAAAACTCTTTAATAATTATGAAACAACTCTTGACCTATTAACCCACATTATTGAACTTCTACTTTTATTCAACTGTCTCAGCAAAATTTCATTGTTTGTCATTGGCTACTTTGTACCTAACCACAAGACTGGTGGACTCAACCAGTAGATCATGACCTACTTATGAAGGACATTTGCAATTGAAACCTATGAGTGTTACTCCATCTGCTGGCAAAAGGTTGGAGACCGCTGCACTAGACCTTCCTTCCTTAATGAGACTGCCCTCTGCAGGAGTAGTAGGGAATTGCGCTGCATTGTCCTAAAGGAGTGCTGGGCCCATTCTGCCTCAGACGGTATTTGCTCCTGGGGGATGCATCTTGTGCAATTAGCTCTGTGCACCAGGTTAGCCATCAAGTCCAGCTCAGCTACCCAGCACTTCAGAGCAACTTAGGTTCCTCACTCCCATTGATTGAAGATATGGGCCTACATGGCTAAAGTAGAGCTCTTACTATTCCACCACAAACCTTTCCCCTGCCTTCTCTCTTTATCAAAATGGATAGCACCTTCCTCATGATGCATGTCACTCCAGCCCATCCTTTTTTACTCAGAACTCTCTCTGCATCCTCACATCCCTGCTATGGCTACCTCTTGCTAATTTTTTTCTGCATAACATCTCTAGGATACATTTTTTCTAGCCATCCATACACCTAAAACTCTCTCCTGTGTTGTCAACATCTTGTGTCTCCAGGACTGGAGCAGCCTTTTCTCTGGCTTTGCGAAATGCAATCTTGCCCCACCTGCATCCATTCAGAATGCCGGCTATACAATCCTGTTCCAAGCTCATCACATGGACCACACCAACTCTGTCACATTAATTTCAATGGTATAAATGGATCTGTGACTGACCAGAGTCACTGGCAGCATCATCTAGTGGTTAGGCCATTGAGTTTCCACTTGCCCCTCCTCTGATGTTTCTCCAGGGCAATTACCGTTCCCACAGTGGCCCCCATTTTGGTAGCTGTTGCTCCTTTGACTGGGTCAGAGATTTAGTCCTGCCCCCTCTGAGGTAACAGAGTCATAATAAATATATAAGGTCCTACATCCTTACAAGGGAAATTCAGCCTTTACTGACTTCAGTGGGTGGCCTGTCCCATCTGGGTAGCCTTCAGAGTCCCTACTACTCCTTACGCTGGGAGTGTGGAAGTGAGGGCTCTCTCCTTTCCTGTACGAAGGGGCCCAGTAAGAGATAACAATGATGAGCACCCAGGATGCCATGAGACTGTGCCGCTTGGCTGCTTCTTACCCTCCACTTCCTCCACAAACTCTTAAAGTCTAACAGACAGCAACAAAGGTGTGGGAGGAGGGGAAAAACTAAACCTTCAGCCCTGCCAGAGTCAGCAGACAGTCTCTTCTTCACAGCAAAAATGCCCTTGTTCAGGAGCTTGTGGAGACGTCTTTTTCCGTCCCTGTCTGCCCCCTCTTCTGAATTGGCCGACTCCCTTTTAACTTCCAACTCCAGCTCTAAATGAGTGGAGTAACTTTGGCCCAGAGCTTCTACTTAACTCTTTCATGAGTTGAAGGACCTCCCCTTCCAATATTAAATAGTTTTACACAGTTTAGGGCATGGTGTAGAAAGATTTCAGCTTGCTTAGATTCCTAAAACTAATGGGTTAGAAGGGTCGGCACTAATGTAACTCCCTGCCAAGATGCAAGATCGGTTGTCTAAGATCATGGTGCCATAGCAAACCCAGCATAAAGAATTATTTTAACCTTTAACTAAAGATACGGAATAAGAAGGGAAAACCAGGAAAACATTTGCAATGTAAAATTCTCAGTAAGGCTTTTAATTTCACATTGGTTGTTCCTGCTTTCTCTTCAGCTAGTATGGTGCTAGAAAGATCCCTCCGCCAGTTTGACAGCCTTTTTAGATGGTGTCAAGGACTGCAAGGAGTCCTGCAGCAGGAGGGAGAATAAAATTAACAGAGATCACCTGGAGTGGTCTTAATTAAACTGTTCTTGTGAAAGTTCAGGTTCATGAAGAGAAGCATCTCTGGGAACCATAAAGGGAATAAATGGAAAAACTGGGTGCTCTTGAGGCATCTAAGCCAGCTGACATTGAAATATTTGTTTCTCATTCTTCCACATGATTACGTACCAGTAAAGGTCCTGAAATACAAAAATATTCAGACAGAAGTGTGATAGCTACCTCATTATCTTCCTTCAAATCCCTCTTTAAAACTCCTTTGCTCTGATGTCTACAGAGAAACCTGACAAAGCATAGGCTGCTACTGTGCTGAGACTATGAACTGACCAACACAGACTCCTTGTTTCTTTGTAATTCCCCATTTATCCCTGTCTATTGTCATGTAAGAACAATCATACTGGGTTAAAGCAAAGAGCTACCTAACCCAGTATTCTGTCTTCCAGCAGTGGTCAATGCCAGGGAATTTGGGGGGTGGGGAGAGGTCAACAGAAGAGATAATTGTCAAGTGATCCATCCCATTATTCATTTCCGGCCTCTGGCATCTCTTGTCTTATACTTGGATTATCAGCTCTTTGGAGAAGGGAAACATCATTTTGTTCTGTCTGTACAGTGTCTAGCACATTCTGCTTCTGACCCATAGTGAAGGCTTCAAGTCTAGCCACTACTATGCTAAAATAATAAATCATAAAGACAATTTCTTTTCCTTAGAAAAGCCATGAGATTGGACTGCACTCTCAGTTAACAGGAAAAAAAAAAGTCTGATTGAAAGGTAATTACTATGCAAACACCATCTCACTTTTTGGAGCCTTAAACTGGAAATCTGAGCTCAACACAATACCCAACAGAGTTGTCGGTGAGTGATTACTAACAATATCAGGTTGCATATCGACCCTAATACTGATGGGTTAGTGATAGCACTGGTTTGGCTCTGGTAGTCACCCATTCCTAGACTGAATCTTGTTCTTATATTGGGCTTCAGTGAAAAGGGAGATCAAGAAAGGGCAGCACAAGAACAAATATAAAACCACTCATTAATCATAACACAACTTGCTGGTATGTGAGGTTTCATCTTTAACAATCTGACATTTTGCTCTTCCTACATTAGTATATAAAGGTCTTCAGTATATATACTCTGTCATTCAATTCTTTGTGTGGGCCATTTTATCTGATGTAACTCCAGGATATTGTAGACTTGGCTCACATATCAGTCTCTTTGAAATGGGCAAACATGAAGAATAATTCATTGTTAACTATGGGAAATGTCAGATTTTCATGCTTGATATAATGTTGCATGCTATTTCCATCTTTTTATGCATTCATTCTGAACCTGTTGCAAGAAATAAAAAAGGAATGTTCTTATGTCTCATTATATATAGATATGATATTTTTACTGTAACGACTCAAAACTACAGCATATAACAGTGTTATGACTATGTTTGTGACTGCTACTACAGATTTCTCTAACATAGCTCATTTTAATAGTAACAAGAGGATGGTTGAATAGTAAAAAAATAAAGTTCACAGATATTTTTGGGAAGGAAAGTGTTGCATTTATTGTTATTCATAGAGTCATATTATTTGTGTTTGGAATTTGGACAATGGCTGGTTTACTAGTGAAAACATTCACCAGTTCCAAAAACTGAATGAATCATCCCGGAAAGTGCATTATTTCATAGTCATCATGAACAATCATCTATTTTCTTGTTTTTAAACATTGTGGCCATCCAACTAGGAACAATACCATTTGACTTGGGTGAAGAGGTACACTTTGCAGACAATGAACCACAAAGCTGAAACAAATAGTTAGCAAACAATCCATCAGCTTATAATTGTTTCTCCAGTTGATTTGGCCAATATTTCAAGGTCATTTCAACAAGAGAGCTGGATAAATATTTTCAAACGAATAGTTTCTTTGATGAACATTGCAGTTTCAGTTAATCCAAAACTATTTGTGAATTTGACATGAATAATTTTGGACATGCACAAAATGGCTGGATGAGGTGGGGGTCAGCAGTGCAACCTCCTTCCCCATCCCTGTCCTGTACTTAAGGCACTCACCAGTGATGTGAGAGCTAGGTTCAAAGCCCAACTCTGAAATTAACCAAGACAACAGATTCAGTTGGATCCAAATCAACTTTTTAATAAACATCACAGAACCAAAAAATCAATTATTTCTCCAGGTCTATATACAAGTTGATAACAACAGTTGCAAGCCTATCTTTGGAGCCCTGACTTCAGACTCATGTGACCATGTGGAGCAGTGATGAGGTCCAGTTCCCCACTGGATCCCTGATTCACCGAGCCTGGTGGAAGAGGATGAGGCTGAAATCCAGAACCAATATTATTTGAAAGGACTATTTCAAACAGCTCTCCTTTTTTTCTTGGAGCAGGAAGGAGGTGTAGTCAGGATAGATGTGGGTACAATCTGATCAGACATCACCTGATGATAGTGTTTTTGTACCCAGCCTTGAGAGTTAATGATGTTTTCACAGACTCCCCATTATCACTTAAATTTTATATTGTAAAAGTGCCTAACATCTCCAAACAAGATAAGCCCTGTATAGTCCCAGAGCAAGAAACAGGCTCTACCCCAAGAAGCCTACAATACAAATGGATATACCTAACAGTTACAGTGTAAAAGCAGATGATTGGGACTTGAAACATGGATATTACATAATTTGTGCAAGCTCACAGACAGAGTATATGGTAGTTAGCACTGGACATAGATGTCCTGAATTCCCTCCAGGTCTTTAACAATAACATCACCTTCTTTCATGCAGCACGCATGCATCCTGGATTTTCTGTATTTCTTGCAAACATTCCTCTTACTGTAGAGAGTTGTGGAGCTAAATTATCTGAATTCAATGCTTGCTTGCATCAGGAAGTCCTGAGCAACCATGGTGTGCAGTTTTAATGACAGCCAGAGAGTCTCAAAATTACAGAACCAGAATTAGAAGGCACTGTAATGGCCATCTTGCCTAATGCCCTGCCAAGAGACAGGATTTGTTGTGCCTAAACCATCCAACACAGATGGCTAGGCAGCTTCTTTTTGAAGATCTTCCATGACATCCCTAGGCAGTTTGTTCCATTGTTCTACTGTTCTTACAATTAGCCAGTCTCATTAAAAAGTTTCCTTTTTTCAGAGGCTTAAGATTTTTACTGCATTATTAGCACCTAGAAGAAAAAGTTCATTCATTATCTTTCTAAGTGACACATCATTGTCAGTCTGGGAGGGCAACATTTGAGGTGCTACATTATAAATGGTCATCTGTAAGATAAAGAGACTGGGAGGGAAGTGCTATAACTGAAGCCACAATTTCAGTCCAGCATCCCACTGGGGGAGACCAGGTTGATCACAGAGGCATATTCAAAGTATAGTCTCTCGTATCTCTTGTTCTCCTCTCATATATGTATTTTCTCCCTGCCTCTCCAAATAACCAACTTGATACTCTCCCTTAACCTTTAGTATAAACATAGTTGGGTTTGAACCAAAAAATTTACAGTCCATGGTAGCATGACATTTGGCAAGTACCAGAGTGCCTCCCATTCAACTCTGCAGCCCCATCATAAATGAACAAGAAGCCTGGACAGCTTTTACATTGAGATCTGTTTGTAGCAGGCATCTCCTTCTTCCAAATGGCAAGGTGGTTTTAAAACTGCTTCTGTCACAAACCAATGCTCTACAGACTGGGAGTGAGGGGAGAGAGAACCATTTAGATGTTCATGAGAATTGATTTGATAGCATGGATCAAGGGAAGGGGAAGGAGAATCTATGGAGGGGTTTAAGGATCAAATTGTTAGCTCTATAAACATAGGATGCTGGTATTTGTGCTAAAGATCTTCCTAAGCAATGAGGAGTAAGTAGACCCTTTATCCTTGATGTGAGCCTTCTGCTAGGCAATGACCAAATCCCACCACCCAAAGCTGGGGCAGGATATGAAGATGGAACCCTGCTCGGATGGGAAAATTAGATATTCAGCTCTTATGGAATAAAAAGCATCAAACAAAATTGTCTTCTCTGAATTTCATTTAAATTCTTGTCAATTTCCAAAGGGACAGCCGTGTTAGTCTAGTCCAGTAAAAAAACAACAAGGAGTTGTGTGTAAGACTAACAGATTTATTTTTTGCATTAAAATAAATCTGTTAGTCTTAAAGTGCCACACAACTCCTTGTTATTTAAATTCTTATCATATTTCTATGAATATTAGGATATAACTGAATAGAGATGGTTGGAATATCTTGTCCAAAGTTTTCTGTTGAAAAGTGCTGTTTTCCAAAAGTTGCTTTTCTTCTCAAAAAAGTATACAGCTTTTGATTAAAGTCCCAGGAAAATATGCAGTTTCAAAATGGATTTTTTTTAATTTCAGAAACTTTCCCAAATTTGTTGAAACTAAACTTCTGTTTTGAATGTCTCCCTCCCAATATCTTTCATTATGTTTATATTAATTCATGATATGTCAGTAGCAGCAGCGCCTAATATAACAAGAAAAAAATTATACTAAGTGCTCAAACCAACATTTTATTTCAAAACTAAGGTTGACATTTTTTCCGAAATAAAATTTGCCCAAATGGAAAAAAAACTTTTAGAACGTCACGGGTAATTTATGAAGTAATTTGTTCTGAATTTGACTGAAAACAAGATGTGACATATTGAAATTTTCCATAAAATGGAAAATCTGAGTTTCAACCACCTGTACTGATTAGAGTGAGTGAATGATAGAGACACACTGGCCAGATACTGGGCATAAAGGGGTGGTGTAGAATTTTTCTTTCTCTCTTCTCCAAGATCTCTGTCCAAGAGGAGTCAGAATGGCATAGGAGCTCAAACTAACATACAAGTGGTGCTATCACATGCTCCAGCTTGTAGTAATTTCCCTGATATACAGGGTTTAGTTTGGTTCAGTGGGTCTCAGCACCCCCTATGAAAATTGTTTCAATATCCCTGCTATACAATACTTAAAAGTCTTTTGCAATAAACCAACGGGACTTTTAGGAGGAAGCACTGTTCAATGGCTCTAGTTTTAGAAAAGCAGTAGTTATATCCATTTTGCCTGAATGCCAGTAATGTGATGAGATTGCCTCTTTATAGATTGACTAATTCATAAGATTGTGATCTTGCATGTCTTGCTTGTTTTCCCTGGCATGGCTCCCACATCAGTGAGATCTGACTCCTTTAAAGTCAATCTGACATTGAGACAGCACTCAGTGACTGCTATGGAAAAATCAACCCATTCCCTTGAGACTGAGAGAACACACTTACAAATATGTTGGGTAGCCATTAAGGTATGAAGAACAGGTTAGGTTAGGGACTACTTAAAGAAGATGGATGTGCACAAGTCCATGGGGCCGGACAAACTGCATCCGAGGGTGCTGAGGGGGTTGGCTGATGAGATAGCAGCACCGCTGGCCATTATCTTTGAAAACTTGCGGAAAACCAGGGAGGTGCCGGAGGACTGGAAAAAAGCAAATATAATGCCTATCTTCAAGAAAGGGAAAAAAGAGGATCCAGGGAATTACAGACCTGTCATACTCAACTCAGTCCCTGGAAAAATCATGGAGCAGGTTCTCAAAGAACCCATCCTGAAGCACTTGGAGGAACATAGAGTGATCAGGAACTGTCAGCATGGATTCACCAAGGATAAATCGTGCCTGACCAACCTCATCACCTTCTATGATGAGATGACTGGATTTGTGGATGTGGGAAGAGCCATTGATGTGATATACCCCAGTTTTAGCAAGACTTTTGATATGGTTTCCCACAGCATTTTCAATAGCAAGTTACAGAAGTATGAGTTGGATGTGTGAACTGTAAGGTAGATAGAGAACTGGCTAGATCAACGTTTTCAGCGAGTAGGAATCAATGGCTCCATGTCTAGTTGGCAATCAGTAATGAGTGGTGTGCCCCACGGCTCGGTCTTGGGGCCAGTTCTGTTCAGCATTTTCATTAATGATCTGGATGATGGGATAGATTGCACACTTAGTAACTTTTGCAAATGACGTCAAGCTGGGGGCAACGGTAGACACACTGGAGGGCAGGGACAGGATTCAGGGAGATCTAGAGAAATTGGAGCAGTGGGCCAATTGAAATCTCATGACGTTCAACAAGGACAAGTGCAAAGTCTTGCACTTGGAATGGAAAAACCCAATGCACTGCTACAGGCTGGGGAGTGATCAGCTAACTAGCAGTACTGTAGAAAAGGAACCAGGGGACATGGTGGATGGGAAGCTGGATATGAGTCAACAGTGTGCTATTGCTGCCAAAAAGCCCAGTGTCATACTGGGTTTCATCAGTAGAAGTGTTACCAGCAGGTCAAGGGATGTGATTGTTCCCCTCTTTTTGGCACCGGTGAGGCTGCATCTGGAATACTGTGTCCAGTTTTGTGCTCCCCACTACAAAAAGGATGTGGACAAATTAGAAAGAGGGCAACACAAATGATCAAGGCGCTGGAGCACAAGCCCTATGAAGAAAGACTGAAGGAACTAGGCTTATTTAGCCTGCAGAAGAGAAGACTGAGGGGGGATTTGATATCAACCTTCAACTACTGGAAGGGATGCTCCAAGGAGGACAGGGCTCAGCTGTTCTCAGTGATAACAGAGGACAGAACAAGGAGCAATGGTTTCAGGCTGCAGCTGGGGAGGTGGAGATTGGATATTAGGAAAAACTTTCTTACTAGGAGAGTGGTGAAGCATTGCAATGGGCTACCTAGGGAAGCGGTGGAATCTCCATCTTTGGAGATATTTAGGGCTCGGTTAGACAAAACCCTGGCTGGGATAATTTAGTGAGAGTGGTCCTGCTTTTTTGGCAGGGGGTCGGACTCACTGACCTCATGAGGTCCCTTCCAACCCTATGATTCTATGATTCCCACTGTCAGCTTAGCAGATAACTTGTGAGCTAGCCATTATTGCAAGGTTAATATCCTCAGGGCCTGAAACCGCATGGGAATATTTTTTCCAGTTATACTCAGCCCAGTTCACTCTCAAACTCAGATGGCAATCCTTAACCCTAAGGATTTTACCATGTAATTCAGGGGGTGCTTTGTTTGCCTCCCTATCCAAGCACTGAGACCCAGGCCCATACTCATTGAGAACATAGTAACATTAAAATACACCTTTGCAGGCAAGCTCCATGCATTCTCTCTGATGGGTTCACTTTGCTGATGAGAAAGAAGTATGTGATTTCTATCTCTTATCAGTAGTTTGCAGAGATTTCCTTTCATCTTCTTACAGCTGAAAGATTGTGCTGCAACCTTGGATGAGGGATGTCTGGAGAATATTTAAATACAATGAAGTTCCTTCGTTTTCTGAATTGCTGTGTTCTTGTCTTCCCATATTTGTGGCACTTGTTCTAGCAGTGGCACCGGTACACATATTTAGAGGGTGGAGGGGGAGTGCTGGTCTCTTCCCTCCTCATGACAGATGCTGTTCCAGTCCCTGCTTGTTCCCTCCTTTTTCTTGCAAGGACCCCAAGTCTTCTCAGCAAGGGCATCTTTCCTACCTCTTCCCCACACTGCATATGAGCTGGTGCTGCCAGGAGTCGAATTCTCTGCTCCTTTCCCAGCATGCCGCTGTATCAGAACAGCCTCATCATGATCCAGATTGTAGAAGCATGCACCAGGTCTAGACCAGTGTTTCCCAACCAGTGTGCCATGGCATGCACGTGTGCTGTCAGGTCTGAGCAAGTGTGCTGTAAAATATTTTGAAAAACTACTCCAAGAGCTCTGGAATGACTCATTGCCTCATGAATATTCATGAGTTCATTTGGAAACTATATGGCGGTGAGTCTCAAATTAATTAAAGGTTGCAAGGTGTGCCACAGCAGAGAAAATTTTGGGAACCACTGGTATAGACACCACCTTGAACATCACAGAACACATGTCGAAATAGGAATGAGAAGTAAATATTAAAGAAGGCAGGAGCCAGTACTCATCCCTCCTTCACTCCACTGTTGAGAAATGAATCAGACTCTTGCTGTTTATACCTTACAGTTGCTTTCATGCCATCATCAAATGCTTACAAGAGGTTTAGCAATACAGGCAGACAATCAAGCCTTCCAGAATCATGTAAATCCCTGACCAACTAACAATGCTGAAGGCTTTTGTTCAATCTATAAAACCCATGTAAAATGGAATGTGCTTTCCTCTGCCCTTTTTCTGCAGTTCTCTTGCAGAAAAGACCAACTCTATGGTGGACCTTTCTGAGCTGAAGCCACACGGCTCTGTTCAGATTGCCTCTGCTAATATTTGGTGTCTAGGTAAAAAAAAATGAGGCTTAAATTTTTTTCCTGTGACCTTAAGAGATGTAACTGCATGGCTATTACAGTCACTTCTGTCTCCTTTGTTTTATAGAGGTGGATAAAATGAATCAACTTAAAATCTAAAAGTTTTTTCCTTCCATCAGAGTAATAATAATACCACATGCACTCTTCACAGCAAGTCTTTTTCTTTTGCACATTTGTAGACTTCAAGTAGCCAGTCAGATCCTTGAAGATGTGTTGTTGGGAATCTTTTCAATGCTTTATTCAAGTTCCTCAAGTGTAGGTTTGGCATCCAACAAAGTCATAACTTCAAACCTGGGTAGTCTGTTGCAGGCACTGCATACTTGAGCAGCCTTTGAGTTTAATTTGGAGGCTAACATTTAAGGAGATCCTGTGTGCTGCCAGTTCTGCTTCTGAGAGACTAAAACTCTCATGATCTCTTGGGAAAAGGCAGAGACACCCTTCCTGCCCCTCTAGGGGGCACAGGGCGATGGGGTGGTCTCTGTTTGGGGAGTGAGCACATGGCCCTTTCTGGAAGCTGCTGGTGGCTGCTCCTGGGGGGTCCCAAGACTTCTGGAGGTTTACCCCAGCAGGGAGTTTCAGAGGTTGGTGGCCATCCTGTACCAAAGCAGGGTCTGAGCCTAGAGCTGGCTGAGGTGGACCTGCAGTGAGTGGTGTGAATGTCTGTCCCTCCACCCATCTTGGCGCAGGGCTGGTAAAGGATGGGGGTCTGCTGAGAGACTGACTGGGCCTGAGAAAAGGGAGCGTGGCACTCCCTTTGAACCAGGGCCAGGACTATGGACATTTGCTTGGGTCCATTCCAGATCTTCAGCATGATACTGAGCGGCTACACTGAACCAGCCAAGTGCTGCCTTGTCTCCTTCATCGAACTTTCAAGTGCTCCCATGCAAGCAAGGGGTCAGGGTTCCGGACTCTGGAGGTGTGTGGACTCTGGACCTGGGGTAATAGTGGCAATGCAAATGCCAGTTAGATAGTTTCATTATTTACTGTATTCTGTGTCTGTTCATTGATTTATTTAGCTGCCCATGTGATATTTAATTTCAGCCTGTAATGCCCAGTTTCCTTAATTTGAGTATAGGTTTGTTAACAGTAATTTACGTAATTGGGTGTATCGTATGCATAATTGATATTTGTGAATTAGACTTATGCCACAGATTATTCTTATTAGCGTGTGTTTAGTCCTGGCTGCTCCCGAGGCATGCCATTCAGCGTGTACTGGATCTAGCCAGGTGGATGCACTGGAAATTGTAAAGTTCTGTGAGAACAAAGGGACTGCAGCAGAGGGGTCGGTGAGGATTCATACTATTCCAACATCACCAATGGATCTCCTTCTCATCAAACTTAGGCACCTGTGCACATGTGAATATTGCCTGCTCCCAAGTAACCCAGGGAGAAAACGAAGGGGGTTACACTGTCTAGTGCACTTTCATCTACTATGGGCTCCTTCGAGTACATCATTCCACATTGCTCAATCCACATCCCAGTGATCAGTCCTTCTCAATCAGCCACCAACTGTTGAAAAGAACCTGGGAGTTCATGTTCAGACTGAAAATGAGTCAGTGATGTGGGGTACTTGTAACATAAGCTAAGAAAGACAGACGATGTTCCTGATAACAGCCATAAAAATGGTAGGGGCTGCTATAAAGAGAATAGTGATCAAATGTTTCTCATATCCACTGAAGGTAGAAAGTAATGGACTTAATCTGGGTTTATGTTAGTTGTTAGGGAAAAAAAATGTCTAACTCAAAGGAGTAGTTAAGCTCTGGAATAGACTTTGAGGGAAGTTTGTGAGATCCCCATCATAGGAATATTTTAAGGACAAGTTGGACAAAGACCTGCTATGGATCAGATTTAGTTGGGCATTTCTCAGCACAGGGAATTGGACTTGATGGTCCCTTCCAGCCTGAATTTCTCTTTTTTTATTGTATCAATACAACAGGACTGCTACTAAGGGTGTGAAACGGGTGTTAGATGGCAACAGAAAATTTCTCACTTGATCCTTCAAATGTGTGGAAGGGAATTTCTTGTTAGGAACTCCATCAGCTTTTCTGGGTATTGGCTGTGGTAGTTCAGTAGGCATTACCCTGAATGGAAAACCTTGTAGTGAGTAGTATAAATCCCACAGCACAGGATGAAGGGTAGAGATTGATATTAATTGACAATTTTACAATACAATACCGATGTTAACCACGCAAAATTAACACCAAAAAATAATTCTGAGTGTAATTTGGAAAATACCAGGATATATGAGTGAGTGACCTACATACGATTTCTACAGATCTAACACAGGGCATAACTACACAGGACTGCAAAACTGGGTCTGCAGGACCTGGGATTTTGGACTCCATAGTCCTATGCCTTAGCATGAGTGTCCACGGTCCATTGTAAACTTGTATTTAGCATTACAGAGCCTCAGTGTCTCAGCCATATCAAGAAGTCCATCCTACAGCTTGAGATGTGATCACATTGCTAAATGAGAGAGCTGGATTTGAAACGCAGTGGGACTCAGGCTCTAACCCACACCACTAGCAGGTCCCAGGACCTAGATTCTGAGTGCTTACTGAACTAAGTCTGATCAATTTGTGTGTTGATGGAAGAAGGTTGGTTGGGCTCAAATCTGAGTCAGATCCTGAGCTTAGTGTACAGTGTAAATCAAAACAAACAAGGAGTCTGGTGGCACTTTTAAAGACTAACAACTTCCTTTACATAAACCAAAAAATAGAAAAGTAGGTTTTGGAGTAGAAATACACATAAATATAGACTGCAGATCCTGAACTGGATTGCTGAAAGCTCAAAGGCACCATACATAGTAGAAAACCTGTGTGTCTTCTGTGTGTGAGGATTGTGAAGCAGAAAGGAGGTGAAGCATCCTAAGTGCATGGTGTCATCATCTTGATCCCTACTAGGAAGAAGGCAAAAGAAACTTGGAGACCAGTGGAGCACAGGGGTTTTCTGGTTCTGTTAGGTTTCTTCCAACCACTATTAAATAAAAGTGTCCACTGACTGGCTCCCTCTTCCCCTACACATGCTACTCTTTATACCTGTCCTGCTGCTCCAATGGCCACAGGGGATGTGCAAGGGGTTGTGCTTGGACCATTGCATGAAGTGGTGAGGCCAGGGTCCCCACCTTCCTCCTGCCTCCATGAGAGTGCTCAGAGACAGTCCTCCCATTATTTATCCGTGCTTAAGCACTGTAATTGAGACCAAGTTTTGCATGGGCAGTAAGATGTCTGGGAAGCTGCCTATGCGTAAAAGCACACAAAAGTGGCCTGTGTGAGCCAGTCATTTGATCTTAGCCATGGGAATCTAGGAACTATTGGTAGATAAATTCAAGTGCTAAATACTCTACTGCAGGGGTCTCAAACAAGCGGCTGCCGGGCCACATGCGGCCCCTAAATTTATTTCCTGTGGCCCGTAACAACACTATTGTTACTGATATTTGCAATATCATTGTATGAAAAGGTTTCAGTGGTGTGGCCCTTGGGCTAATGTACTAGTCCTCATGCAGCCCTGTACTAGTGCTCATGTGGCCCTCATGGTGATTTGAGTTTGAGACTTCTGCTCTACTGTAAATGTCCAATGGACCCTTAAAGTCACAGATCAGGTTATTCCAGCCTGATTTTTTGGCCTGTGTTCTGTAAAACACTGTTCTTGCAGTCACAAAACCTGCTATTTGTAATCAGATGCAACGGATTATAAAACGCCTGGCTCCCTTTCCCATCCTTTCCCCAACTCCTGCCCTTGTTGGCTGTATATTTTCCACCTGCTGGGTAGCTGCCGAGGCTGGAGCTGCTAGCCATGAAGATCAATAAGACTTCCCCTGTTGCAGCAAGACATCACTCTCTTGAGTCATTAGTCTACTCATCAAATTTGTCACTGAAGTTTTTCATAACAGAGAGGTAACAAAAGTCTTTTGGAAAGCTTAATCCTCCCCCCATGTCATTCCCAATATGGAGGTTCAAAGGGCCTTTTCCAGCATCACAATTTACAGCACATGGACATCTTTCCTCTTGCATAGCATTTAGCCTGACAGGCCAGATCCCCTGCCAGTGTATATCAACAAAGCTTCATGGCTTGCAAACATTATTTCTTTCAAAGAACTGACTGTTAATAAATTTCCTAGACTTTTGAAGGCACTTGGAATCTAAGTCCAGATTTAAATCTACATTTTGCCACTTATCCCTATTGAAAGTTGACCATAATCCTAGAGCATATCTACAGAAGTCTGCAGCGGTGTAGACCATCTATGCTGACAGGAGAGTTCTCCCGTCAGCATAAAAATACCCACTTCTGCGAGTGGCAGAAGTTATGTTGCCTGAGAAGCTCTCCAACTAACACAGCACTGTCCATACAGTGCTTATGTTGAAGTAACTAAGGTTGCTCTGTGGGTGGAATATTCACACCTCTGAGTGACATAAGTTACACCCCACACAGAAGTAGTGTAGACACAGTCCTAGATGCAACTGCTCTCTTATCTTTTGGTGGCTGAAGTTTACAGAGGAGTCCAGCTCCCTTGCATCCTGACTGTTCTGCTGTCATATAATAGTGAAGTTTTTACAAAGATTTTCTGTAAAGCACTGTATTTTCTTGAGAGTCAAGGAAAGCAAGGGAGCAAAGGAAAAATCTACCACTATGCAAAAAGGCCACTTGCTAAAGGAAGCAATCCATGTTTGGCTTTTGGTATTATCTGCAGTCATTGCATCCTGTTGAACTATATTCCCTCTGCAGCAAACCTGCTCACAATGGTACCGATTTGCCATAATTTTTTGAAAATGTCAAGGTCATTCATGTTGCACAGTTTTAAAAAGACACCTTCCATTTATGACATTTTCCGAGAAAAATATCAATTTTTCTTTGCTTTGCTTTCGCTTCCTTCTGTATCTACACCCCTATTTTTTTTTCCATTTTGCCACTGAAGGTGAGAGACAGAAGAAAAGTAATGGAGAAAAGAAAAGATGAAAGCCAAAAACCTGAACCAGTTTTTGGTTCTGGTTTTGTTGTCGAAAAATTGAAAAATTCAGAATTTTTCTTTTTGAAGAATCATACAAATGTTCATATTTGGGGAAAATAAACCCACTTTTGTTTAAAAACAAATTGTCAGCTCTAGTCTCCCATTTCAAGTGGATACAAATTTGCTCTTTTCCTATCATGAGATGTTGTGTAGCCTATTCGTCGTATTTTTAATGGTGATTTTTGAAGACAGTAACGATAGCCCTAGATCATGTGAGGGAGGTTTAGGTTGGATGTTAGGAAAAATTTCCTAACTGTCAGGGTGATTAAACACTGGAATAAGTTGCCTAGGCAGGTTGTGGAATCTCCATCACCGGACATTTTTAAGAGCAGGTTAGACAAACACCTGTCAGAGATGGTTTAAGAGGGTACTTGATCCTCCCATGAGTGCAGGGGACTGGACTCGATGACCTCTCGTGGTCCCTTCCACTTTCTATGACTCTATAATTCTATGCTGCATTGCCTGCAAGGAAAGCATGTATTTTGGGAAACAGTATTTTGAGGCAGACATTGTTCTTTTTTCTCTCTGTTTGAACAGCACCTAACACAATGGCCTCTTAGTTCATGATTGAGACTGCTGAATGCTACAGTAACACTAACTATAAGAAGGGAGCATCTCCAGTCATTCGCTTGGATGGGCTATTGGTTTACTTAAGAGGGAAATGCTATGGTTAATAGACATTCACCAATTGTCTGCGACAAATGTTTCAGCTTCAAGGACACGAGGGTTCATCCTTGGCAAAGACAAAGGCTGTGGATGAAGATGGCCCGGTGGCACACTGGTTGCTTGTTGCTTCCATCTGTGGCCATCCTACCTCCATTTGTTCTTCACCCGTATCCCACTACAAGCTCACTGAGTATCCATTGAAGGTGACCTTCTGAACTCAACCTTTTCACTTGAGCTTCACCTGTTTGGAGAAATGTCAAGAAACAGAAGTCAAAAAGCCAAAACAAACACACAGTTCCTCAGCTCATCTTTCCTTCTTTAACTCCCTCCATTTCAGATTGTGCCTAGACAAACTGTGGAGGAGCCAGACGTGCTCGTGATCGCTGCTGCTTCACCTTCCTCAGAGCCACACACAGTCTCCTGTTTCTTCAGATTCCCTAGCATTGTCAGGCTTCCCAGCTCGAGCCTCCTTAGCTATACCGTCCTGCTGCTGTTTGCTGCCATTTTGCTGGCACCTGATTGCTGTCAGGTCAACCTCATTCTGTACACAGGGCTGGTGGACCCTTGCTGCACCAGGCAAGGTATGCTGTCACAGCTTGTTCCTTCACATGTCTTGTGCTGGATGCTTAATCAGGATGAATATAGATGTGGTTAAGCACACCAAGGCTTGGGGCTCTGTTCTTTCTGTTTCTCGCTCATTACTCAGTCATTCCACCTAGACAGTACAATAAACTAAATACCTCTTACATTACCATACCAGGAACTGGTCATCAAATAACCCTGGCACCTCGTTGCTGAGTTGTAGTGTTCCTGGCCATGCAGGTCAGCTTTCTGTTATAGAAGGAACCAATGGTGTGGGATCCAGGTAATTTCTTAATGCAGCTTATTTAATCACATTAAATGTACCCAGGGCTGGATCAGTATAGGGACTTTAGGGGCTGTAGCCAGTGCATCCGCCTCCAGGATGAGGTGCAACATTGCTGTGGGACTTGGAGAGACTCCATCTGAGGCCATCCTGTGTGCTGGCCATCCCCACACACCAGAAGCAGACTAGACGGTCTGTGGGCAGGAATGCCATGGTCTCTGGCTCCAGGACCATGACCCACCCTTGCCCCAGGACACCATGGTGGGGGACCATGGCCCCAGGTGGGAGACCCATGATGGGAGGGATCCCACAGAAGCATGCAGCCCATGGCCCTGGGCCCCTTAATCCAGCTCTGTATGCACCAAGTCCTAAAGAGAAGCAACCAAAACAGCAAGTAACCAATCCTCTTTCCCAGAAATCTCAGACAGAAAGCAATGTGTGGATCTCAGAACTCAGAAAGCTACACTGTATCCAGAACTGAGCCTAAGTAGCATTTCTTCGTTAGCTTGGCATGCTAAGGAAAAGAACTTGTATGAGCATGAGTGACAGCAGCATCTAGTGTCTCCCCTCATAGGAGGAATTCATATTTTCATAACACTTGTCATTTTCAAGACTCTTCAGTGATTAGATCTATGGATCATCTAAGCCTCAGTCCAGCACAATAACATGGTGGGATGCCTTGAAATAACTGCATCAGGTAGTACCTCTTCTTTGACAGGCTGTAATTAAGAAAAAGATGAATAAAGAATGGATACCTGGCAATGGGCAACAAAATGATCTCTGAATCATTATTTGCTGCAGGTCTCCTGACTGGTTAAGCAGCAGCTCTGCAGAAAAGGACCTGGGGGTTACAGAGCCGAGGAGATGGATGTAAGTCAACAGTGTGTCCTTATTGCCAAGAAGGCTAACGATATATTGGGCTGTATTAGTAGGAGCATGACCAGCAGATGGAGGAAAGTGATTATTCCCCTCTATCTGGCTCTGGTGAATTCAGATTTGGAGTACTGTGTCCAGTTTTGGGGCCTCCAGTACAGGAAGGGTGTGGACAAATTGGAGAGAGCACAGTAGAGGACAATGAAGATGATGAGGGGACTGGAAACACATGACTTATGAGGAGAAGCTGACAGAACTGGGCTTATTTAGTCTGCAAAAGGGAAGAATGAAGGGAGATTTGATAGCAACCTTCAACTACCTGAGGGAGGGGTCCAAAAAGGATGGATCTAGGATGTTCTTGGTGCTGGCAGATGACAGAACAAGGAGCAATGGTCTCAAGTTGCAGTGGGGGGAGGTCTATGCTGGATATTAGGAAAACCCTTTTCACTAGGAAGCTGGTGAAGCATTGGAATGGGTACCTAGGGAGTTGGTGGAATCTCTGTCCTTAGAGGTTTTAAGGCTCAGCTTGATAAAATCCACCTGGGATGATTTAGTTGTGATTGGTCCTGCTTTAAGCAGAGAGTTGACTAGATGACCTCCTGAGGTCACCTCCAGCCCTAATTTTCTTGATTCTATGGTTCTTCTATGGTTCCCAAATCCAGTAAATATTAAGGAGTTGTGCTTTTTTATTATTGTTCAGTCTCCAAGTGATATCAAAATCAGACCCACCCTCTATGCATTCTAATAACACACATAGCAACTAGGCTAACAGATTTATTTATCTCGTGAGCTTTCGTGGGAGAAAATCATCTTAATGGCCAATTTACATCAGACTCTACTGTTTCCTTTATTTTATTTACAAGGGGGACTGAACAGCTAACTGCTCCTTGCAGATTTATACCATTATTTACTAAGTAAAGACAGGATGTCAGCATTAATCCCTCCTTCCTAGTTGGGGTTCTGTTACAATCCACTAATCAGAGCGTGGGGAAAAGACCATCAAAGTTCTGGAAATATGGACAATGTTTTCATCAAGCCCATTCGACCGTATTTCTTCCTAGAAAGCACCCTATCCCCAAGATATTGAATAGTGCTATTGAAGCCATCAAGCACAAGTGTTACTATTTTCATGCGAGTTGATGACACATTAGACTTCTCATCAATCTGCCATTCTGACCAATGCTGCCTAATTGTTTCCTAGCATTCCCCTGTCCATGTATCTTCCTCTTGACTCTTGTTTTATTCCTAGATTGTAAGCTCTTTGGAGTATCTCTTTTTTGCCACTCAGAAATAAGGTTAAATCTAGGGCTGGTCAAAAATTATCCTTGAAAATATTTTGATGGGAAACTTGATTTTTTTTTCAATTAAATAAAATTTTCGTTCTGGGAAAAAAAAAAAACCCTGAAACATTATCTGACCAAGTCAAGCTTATTAATGTAGTGTTTTAGGCTTAGGCTATAGTGCACAATAAAATAAATATATGTGAGAAACACCAATTTTACAATCAAGGCAGTTTGGTAAAATAAAGATGCATTCCTGAAATACTTCAAATAAGAGCATGAGGTCATCCCTTTTTTGGTGTGAGTTACCTTTTAAAGCCACAAACTCTCAAGCAATAGACAAAAATAAAATAATAAGATGAGTAGTTCATGATTTCATTTGAAATTTCCAAGAGCTCTAGTTGAACCCAGTAGCGAGAGAGCATGTGTGTATTTATTCACAGATCTATGGCCGTAAGTTAGCCACAGAGAGCAGGAATCTGAACCTGCCAGGTCTGCTTTCCTTGACAGAAAGTGACTGTCTTTATCCAGGGGTTGCTGAGAGTGAAATTGCAGCATGCTCCTCAAGGCCCTGTGACATATTTGGCTTCAGCTTATCTGCTGACCCCACCTGTCCCAGCTGCTTCCATCATCCTACATGTTGCTGCTCTTAATAATAATAAAACTTGACACTTACATAGCACTTTACGTTGCAAAGTGCTCTGCAGAGCAATCACACAGTGCTTTCTTGGAAGCGGTTTCCATAGAGAGATAATGGGGCATGGAAGAAGAAACCCAGACAAGGTAGGCCTACGTGGAGGAATATTGACAGACACCTCAAGTGCTGTAGGAGGCTCCTGACTCTAAAGGACCAAGTGAGAGTCCCCAGTTCTAATTCCTGATGTCCTCAGGGTACCTGTCCTGGGAGACTTCTAGCTTATAGGGAACTAGGACAAAAATGAGAATATATATATCAGGTCTGGCCAAATTGTGGCTTGGGAGCCGCATGTGGCTCTTGAATGAAAAAGCGTGGCTCGTGGAAGAACATCAGCAAATCAATTTAGTAGGTAAAAGTATATGGCTATATGCCTCAGTGCGGCTCTTGAAGGTTTATTAATCAACTTGTGTGGCTTTTGAGTTCCATAATCCTTAGGAGAAAATCACATCCCATTTGCCAAACCTAAGCAGGTTTGGCTCAGAAGAGCACATCGGACAAAAACAGAGCATAGGCCTTCCCTCAAACCACAGGGCAGTGCTGGAATTGCTCTATTGTTTCTAAGTTTGCAAATCCTTCTGTTGCGTTTATATTCTGCCCCAGCATGAGAAATGGCCTGCAGACTTGTGTGCCTCGTGAGTTTTTTTCCACTGTTGTGATCTTGACCCTCAATCCACAGCATCAGCACAACAGGTGGCTTTACACAGTGGGGATTGACTTTTTCTTCTGTTTTTGTACAGGACCTAGCCCAACATGCAGTTTGCTTTCTCAGCATGGGAGCTAACATGAGTTCTGTCATGGCTGGGGAGCTCTGCACCCATGCAGAGGATTGTAAAAGATTTTCCCCAACAGTTATAATAGAAAGCATTTTAAAAGGAGGCTAAGGGGCATAAGGATGGGGTGAGGAGATACAAGTAGTTAAAAATCTGGGGAAAAAAAGTAAATTAAATTAAATTAATATGAAGGCAGGTCTATGAAAATGTCACTTTAGTATGGCAACAAATTCCAGAGAAGTAGTCATGTTAACATAGTTCACAAAACAAACAAGGAATCCTCTGGCACTTTTAAACACTAACAAATTTAATTAAGCTCACTTTAAGTGTGGTCTTCCAAAGTTGCTGCTTCTATATTATGAAAGGTACATTCTGCTTGGATGGTTTCAGACTTAATAAGAGGATTTGGATAAAATTCTTTTGCCCAACATGCTGTTTAAGTGAAAAATGCAGCTTCAGTGACACTGAGCTGCTTCATGAATAGTTCATTAAAACCAAAATAAAATACATGGCACAAAATTAAATGTTTCATTTTAACCCTTTCTGAAAGAAAAGTTTTCTTTTTTTTTTTCAGTTAAAATTGACACTTCCCATAGAAATTTCCTTTATATTGTTTATAAAAAAAATAAAAGCATGAAAATGCTTGAAATCTAAATAATATGGTTTTGATCTTTTGATTCATTGAAAAAATTGAAAAAAATGTTTTTGGTCTAAACAAAAGCTTTTGAATGCTTTTTGAAATTGCCAACAAATAAAAAAAGCCACAATTATTCACAGCTATTATATCAGGCTAACTGCAAATTCAAGCAGACATCAATAGATCAGTGATGCTCAGATCGTGTTTTTAAGATTTTCTGCCAAACTATGAAAGCTAGAAACAATTCATTGGGGGAGTGGAGGAGGAGAAAACAAAACCAAAAAAAAAAGTGAAAAAAAAATCCCAAACAAAAAGAATTTGAATCTGATGTCACATGCTCCCATACTTACACACTGAGGGTTTAATTGATTGCCATAATGGGTTTGGGAAGGAATTTTCTCTCAGGACTGATTAGAATAGGCCTTGGGGGTTTTCACCTTCCTCTGTAGGTTGGGGTGTGACTGAAGTTAAGTCTATACTGACAGTGCTTTAGCATGGTGTATAGGGAGGACTTAGTAAGTTGTTGGGAAATATGCAAGGTATTTTATGTACCTTGAATATGTACTGTCAACTGCTGCCAAAAAGTGATGTAAGCATAGACTAGGGCTCTCTTGCTGGTGGATTGTCTGTATCTGAAAGCCTTTAACTCACGATTTGAGCACTTTAATAACTTAGTCATAGATTAGCAGTTTATTGCAGGAGGATGTGGACGAAGTTCTGTGGCCTGCACTGGGTAGGAAGTCAGACTAGATGATCATATCGGTCCCTTCTGACTGTCCAGTCTATGAGCCATCATGTGCCTGCAGGACATCAGACCATAGGCAGAGGCTGACAGTATCTGTGGTTTAATCCTGTTATGGAGGAAGGTAAAAATGGCAGGCTGTACCTCACTGAGAGAAATGATTAAAGAATTCATGACAATGATCAAAAGAATAGCAAATGTACCTTATAAGGATGGACTCAAAAGCCTCGATCTATTTAAACTTTGAAAAGGTTAAGGGGTGACTTGATTATACTCTGTCCATATCTACACAGAGAACAGATATTTAATAAAAGGCACTTCAGTCTAACAGAAAAAGCTGAAACATGATCCAAAGTCTAAAAGTTGCAGCTAGACAAATCAAGACAAGAAATAATAGATTTTTAACAGTAAGAAACTGATCATTGGAACAATTCACCGAGGGTTTTGGTGGATTCTCAATTGCTGACCATTTTTAAATCAAGGTCCGGACGTTCTTCTAAAAAGTATGCTCTGGGAACTATTTCACAGACGTTCTATAGCCTGTGTTATATGGGAGCTCAGACTATGACCACAGTGGCTTCTTCTGGCCTGGGAATCTGTAAATCTATTTAATGGAAAGATAATAAGAGGCAGAAGCATTCCTAAATTCTCTTTCTCGCTTCGGACTTAAAATGTTGATAAATTCAGAACATTTACAAGCCAACTAAGCAAACACAAAAACTTTGAGAGATATAAGATATCCATAAATTAGGAAAATGGCTCAGCATACCCACAGAGTGCTCTCATCAGTTTCAAAATGATTTGAACTGGGATGTTTTTCCTTTCCTGTAGCATTTTGACTCTTATGAACATCACAGTAACTCAGGCCTTTCCCAACTGCTCACAAAGAGTCAGGCTTAGGTTCACTTAAGCAACTCCAGGCTCACATTTGGAGTTCATTAAGTTGACTTAAGCAGTTTGCTTAAGTTGACTTAATAAATCTTACCCTTAATGTCGACCTTAAGGGGCAAGTCGACTTAACAAAATGTGGCCATTAAAGTCGACTTAATAAAGTTAACCTAAGGTAGGAGAGCTATTCCAGTCAACTTGAGTTTTCTATCTATCTATCTATCTATCTATCTATCTATCTATCTATCTATCTATCTATCTATCTATCTATCTATCTATAGATTTTTTTTTCTGTTTGGCTCTGTAGACCTGAAGCATCTAAATAGCTTACATAGATTATGGTAATATAAATCATAATGAGAGGGTTACCAAATGATATTGAGCATTATCATACTCATTCAAGCTGCTTTCAGCATTTCCATTCCAAATACAATAACTGGTTTGGTGACTGAGACACCTTGGCATTTACCACTTCATCAACTTATAATGCATATTTCACTATTTCTATGGCAGATCCACTTCACACTTTCAGGATATAAACTACAAACCAAATAGAGGGGATTCTTAAAAGAAGAAAGCCAAAATCTCTAGGACATTTTTGTTATTTAAAAGTGAATGAAAATAACCCATTATGGCTTTTGCGATATCATAGCAGCAACAGAAGTGGTATCAACAGGACTAACACGCTGCATTAATGAGATTGCAAAGCACACAGATTGCACATGAGCCAAAAAGTTATCCTTTATCAGAAGAACCCATTGTTTTTAATATTAATTATTTATAAGTCAAGAGCATGTAGAGGCCCCAACCAAATGCAAAGTTTAATTGTGTTAGCTGCGGTGCAAATATACACTTCCATTTATTCTGTATAAACTGTAGCATTACTAGTGCCCACTTTAAAAAAAATACAGAATAATCCTATAGTTGCAAAACCACCATAGAAATGTAAATACTTCTTGTTACTCCAAGCTATTATTTCATATTATTTAATGAAAATTATCCAATCAGCTATAAGCAATATATCAAATAGACTCTAGAAGGCCTCACCCAATGTCTACTGAATTCCATGCAGGTCCTAAAATTAAGGGACAGTTTGAAAACCAATTGTGGAAAGACAATAGGTCTCTATGCAAATGTGAGTACAGCAGATGTGCACATCCACAACCTCTCTTGAAAAGCAAGATTGTCACTTGCTTTACACTCTTACACAAAACACTTTTACTTCCACTAATCTAAAGTTCAAAGAGCCATGGGACATCTTTATCTAATAGGTCAGCAGACTTCAATTGAGCTAAACTCCCTTAAACCAAGTCTGATCATCAGTTTTGAAAACCCTTTAAAACACAATAATGACAAGACTATGTCAGACCAATGATCCCTCAAGCCCAATACCCTGTCTTCTGACAGTAGCCAGTGCCAGATGCTTTAGAGGGAATGAACAGAGCAGGGGAATTATCCATCCCTTGTCATCCAGAACCCAGCTTCTGACAGTTAGGACTTTACAGACACCCAAAACCTGGGTTTATGTCCTTAACTTCTTGGCTAATAACCATTGATGGATCTATTCTCCATGAACTTAGCTAATTCTTTTTTGAAACCATGTATACTTTTGGCCTTCACAACATCCCTTGGCAAGTAGTTCCTTTGGTTGACCATATATTGTATGAAGAAGTACTTCCTTTTGCTTGTTTTAAACTTTCTACCTCTTAATTTTATTGGGTGACCCCCCAGTTCTTGTGTTATGAGAAGGGATAAATTTACTCTTCCATGTTCACTTTCTCCATGGTGTGTTGTCCTGGAATATTGAGAAGAGTTACGTTAAGTTCTTCCTGTTCCAAGATAGATAGAAGCCATTGGAAGCAAAGAAATACTGGGGGTGGACTTTAAGCATTTCTTGAAAGGGACTGCTGCAAAGATCAGCTTGCTCTAATTCTAACTCTGGAATCTGATCTTAGATTGCTACAAATGCAGATGGGGAAAAACTGATAGGATGATGTAGGTTGAAAGGCACTTTCCTGGTGTGAGAATCCTCCCCCAAGACCTCCAGCCCCACAAGTTTGCAGAGAAGGATTGGTCTAGGACTTTACAATGTCTCTGGTACTTAAAAACATACTGTAATGTGATCAGTAATGCAAACACTTATGCATTTGAGAAGCTGTTTACATAAACAACTCAAAAAATAAACACCCTTTGCTATAGGCATGGTAAAGTCTATTGGAGACATTCATTTGACACGCTCAACATTCAGACTGAAATATGAAATGGAAATGATTAAAATGTCTGACCTTCCGTAATGGAGAAAAGCTGCAGCTATCTGAAGGATAAGAGAATTGGGTGCCTTTGTTTGTCTGCAAATAGACTTCAGTCTGCTGACAATCAGCAGTGAATGGGAAATAAAAGAGATGAGTCTCTTTGCTTTTTCTAGAATTGACTGAGAAAAATTAATAAAAATGCTGCTGAAAGATGATCACTAGAGTGGCCTTGAACATAATGTTTGAAGAGAATCACGTTATTTGTGCAGCTCTCTCGTTGCTGTTGAAAGGGCACAAATGGGAAATATGCGAAATTAACACATGCTCAGTAACCCCTAGTGTTCATGGGGTCTATATAATAATAATAATAATAATAATAATAATAATAATAATAATAATAAATAAAATCATTTCCTCTGCACAACAACATTTTCCCTGAGGGGCTGCAAAGCATTTTACCAATGTCAGACATACAAAGACCCAGAAATGCAGGTGCCTTTTGGAAATAGATAATGATCCACAGACTTTGGGATAAAGGAATATTGACCAAGGGTGATGGGTCAGGCCCCTACACTTGTGAAATTTCTTAGAAAACTTAAATTCTATTGTAGGAATGACAAGACACGTGGGGCCATCTTTTTTTCTGAGTTTGTACAGCAACTAGCAAAATGAAGCTTTCTTCCCTAACTGGAGAGCCTAAGTGCTACTGACAGATAAATAACATCAATCAGTCAATCAATCAATCAATTAAGCACCTTCATGCACCCATTCCAGGGGTGGAGGGCTGCAGTCACACTTGCTTCTGATCTGCTTAGAAACAAAACAAGGGCACACAAAACAAGTCCTTAGTTAGAAAGTGGAAGATTACACCACGTACCTGGTATATCTAGCACCTGACTTGAATGCACCAGGCCTCAAAGGGAGGCAATTTTTTTTACAAAAACTTTGAAGCAAACAAATTGCAACTAACAGATACATTTTTAAAAATCAGGATCCAAATGGCAAAGGAGTTACATTCTCAGTAAATATACACAGCAATTGATTGGATCAGCCTTGTTAGTAGCTAAAAAAAGAAAAGAAAAAAAGAAAAAGCCAGATACCACAGAAGTGCTTTATTAGCATTAGAAGGTGATAGTGTATCTTAGCAAAAACACGATTTTCCCTAGATTTGCTACACAGGTCTCTCATTTGATTGGTAGACAATCTTCATATGCATCTTCCTCAGTTACCTGTCATAATGTCATCCTTTTCATACAGTACTTGTATACTTAAGACCATGGCCCATCTGACTGATACATTATCATTGATGCTACAATCGCAATGACACCTAAGAAAGGCTGAACTAGCAACTGTGAGCTCTGTCAGCCCCACATTTCTCCACATGCAGGATACGCCAAGAATTACAGGGGGAATTAAAACGGGAAGACCCCAGGTCATTTGTTGGCTGACTGAGAAGATCAGAGCTGCAGCTCCTGAGAGAGACACAGAAACTGCTTGTTAGATTATCATGGGTCTCAACCTGTCTGAGAGATGGTGGGCCTGATGCAAGACTATTCTTCTATAGACTACTGAGGACAAGTGGCTGACGCTGGTGCTTGCTGAAGAGGGTGACAGCTGAGTAAGAATCCTTGTATTTATATCTGATTGTTGACCTGGTAGTGGTTTCTCTGGGGCTTAACAATGACTTGGGTACCAAAGCCTGATGGCCATGTGTTATGTTAGATATAAAATACATATTGGGACTGAAGCTCAATTGCTTAGCTTAGTGGTCTCCAACAATGTTCCCTCTAATTTTTTGTAGGCTGTGTGTGCAAAAAAATTCTTTCTGTGCACTATTCTTAGCACTGTTGAATTTTGGGGGGGGGGGGAGATTTATTTTGGTGTGTGCATGGGTTTCATGATGTTTGTGCACACGCACACCTGCACAGCTTAGCGGCAACAGTGGTCTCCAACCTTTCACCAGTAGATGGCACAAAAGTTATAAGTTTCAATGGCAAGTGCCCTTCAGAAGTAGCCTGTGAACTACTGGTTTGGGACCACTGTCTTAGTGTCTTCTGTAGTTGCTTACTCCAATGGAAAATTTGAGTAAAATGTAGCCCATCTGGTTCAGTGATGGTTTAGTCCCACTCTGCACTGGTAAAAATGGAGCCCCACAGGGTACAGAGAAATTTTAAGATAGTCTGGCCAATTAACTTAGAGCACCAAAAAATAAGATAAAATAAAATAAAATTCCAGCCTCAGTGAACCAGTGGAAATTTTGCCATTCACTTTAATAAGCCAAGATTTCATCCAGACCAGGGGAGTTTGGTGAACAGACCATGGAAGACACCAGATCAGAACATCTTCTGAATAATGGATAAAATATCCTGGGGCCAGTTCCTTCCATTACCATAGCTCCCTTGACTTCAGGGAAGCTGTACAATTTACACCAGCAAAAGATTTGGCTCTCTCTTTTTCAACACACTTAAATGAAATAGCTCCTTCTATAATTGCTTCTTTGTTATTTTACTAAAATAATCTGTATTGAATTAGCCCAGTCAAGGTATTTGAACATTGGCAACACGTGAGCCCACTGCTGTTATTAACCCAGCATGACCCTGCTAACTAAACTGCACTAATTCACTCCAGCGTGGGAAGAGGAGTGTGAAATCAGCTGCAGATATGGATCTTTAGCACACCTGATGCTGAAGGCTTCATCTATCATCATTATGTTTTCTTAAACTGACTGTGGCAGGAGGCAGTGCTTTGCAACATGGTGTTTGTGTTATGGAGTAAGGGAGTGAGGGGAAATCTCGAGTGAAATCAATTTTGCAAATGATTTACATTTTTAAAACTACAGGGGCACTTACTTCACAGAAACGAAACAACAACAAAAATTCAAAGCAAAGAACAGAATACTAGAGGCTAGGAAGTGGTGTTGATGCAAATTACTAGACTATCTGAGGTGCAGAGAAATTAAAATGTCACGCCTCAGTTCAGCTGTAGGGCTTTAAGTTATGTTTATTTCCTTTGTTTATTCATGCAATCTCTAATCGACTCAAGAATTTCAAGGTAAGTGTTATTTTTGTTCATTAAAACTTTGTATGGATCAATGCTTTCATGATATGCATGGAGAAAACAAGCTTCTCCATTATTTTCTATTTCTGACTGACATATTTACTTGAGTGTATCTTCCAAGAGGCCGGAAGGTAACAGAGAATGACTTTTTTGCCCAGACACAGCACAATGTTAATTAGAACACCTGGGCCCCAGGATATTGTGCTTGAGATGTAAGTGCCCTACAGAGCAATATGGAAATTGGAATGAGAAACTCAAATCCTTCCCCCTCTTGTCAATCAATTTGTCGACCTTTTCCGCTTGCTGAAGTCTGTCTAATGTCTGGAATGGAAGGTCTCAGGAGCAGGGTCTGTTTTCTTTTTTACCATACTTCCCTATATGGTGTCTACTCCTTGTGGTTAGGTGATGTGATGCTGTTTAGCGTTAGGTTTTCTCTAAGTTACAACCTCTTTCTTTGGTTCAGTTTGGCACCCATCAAGAAAATCACAGATTGGGGAAGGGGGAAAACCTGATGCATTGCTTTGTTTGACTAAAAGTCTCCAAAACCCAAAAGTCAAATGTCTTTGTGTCAGGCCCATAATTTAGTTGCAGTGTAGTTTTTATGAAATGCTTCTGATAATTGCCTTCTTAAACACTCATTGACCAAAAGCCTCATAATCCAGAGCTCCTTATCAAGCCTGAATCTTAATGAAAAAATTGCTACTTAATAAAAGGAGGTCATGTAAGTCCATAAATTCATTATTGTGCATGATAAGGGGAAGTGCATGATAAGGTGATAAAGTGAAGGAAGCTGAAAGGAAAGTTACAACACAAGATGTTGTATTGATTTAGATGGGAAACAAAGCCCTGCAAGAACGACATTATTACATCCAAATAACACTGAGTCACTATTTTTGTGCAAAAGAACACAAGGCAAAATCAAAATGATTACTATTTTACCCCTTGTTGTGCCACATTACAGCAGTGTAATACATGCCCCAGAACTTTGCAATGAAAAAAGATGGAAAGGATCATGTTAAATTACCTAAGTTTCCCAGAAGGAATATCGCTTTAAAAAGCACCTAAAGGACAATAATTTTAATTCAGTTTATTAGTGATGACTGAAATTGAAAAGGCTCAAAGGTTTGGTTTAATTAGGCCTCCAAAATCTAAGATGGGAAGATGATCCATTTTTGGTCTTCTGTTTCAAACTCTCTTCCTTGCATACCTGTCCTTCTCTTTCTTTTTTTCTCATCTCTCAAACCAAATGAAACTTTTCACTTCAAATCAGCTGAGTATCCCAGCACCCCCCACCTACCACTTGGAAAAAATCAAAGCTGATACTTTTGCAGTCTTCTCCTCAACCCACCAGTCACAGGATTCGCTCATCACTAAGATGTCCTCCTGTGGCTTTGGCGGGTGATTGGCTCTGACAGATTTATGTTCCTTCTTGCAGGTGCTCATTCCATTTCAGGACTGAACTTTCTCTTTGTGGCTCGGCATCCTGGTCAAGTCACTGTAGTGTTCCCTTTCTAGGATGTTTGTGGACCAAGGTTTATCTGAATCAGCCATCCCAGGCAGTCTTCATATTCAGTGCCCTCTCTAAATGGCATGAAAAGGAACTCAGGACCTCCTTATTCTTTGGGTTCCAGCCCAGAGACCCTGCAACCAGGGGCTAAGTTCTACATTGTCCCATGCTTTGTGACTGTTCCCCTGGACTTTTTCTGACATGACCTAGATCAGGCTCCTTCTGCACCCTTGTCCAGCTATGCTCTTCCCACTGGGCACAGCTCCCTGCTCTCCCTAGTTTCAGAGTGATTATGGCCCTCCTCCCTGCAGCACATCTCTCTTGCCAGCTACTTGGCTTTATATAAGCTCCACTTGTTCCTGTCCAGGGGAGCATCATCTTTTAATTACTCCTCGTTTTTCCATGGATTCTCCTCCTGGGGCAGCCTAGGTGATCAATTGGCTCATCTAGGCACCTTAATGCTTTCAGGAGTGGAATGAGGTGACCACACATCATGCTTTCTTATTTCCCCTCTCTTCTAACCCAAGCCCATTTTCTCCTTTCTTATTCAACACTGATGCCCCAACCTCTCCTTCACCACAATGCACATAGCCTCCCTTGGCAACAATCTCTCTACTGTCTCTCTCCACTGTTAATGCAGTAACAAATTATGTTCTTTCCCTTGTTTCTAAGGTGGGATTTTTCAAAGATGCCTCATGGACCTGGGTACAGAATTCCCAAAAATTTATTACAGAAATCACATATGTAAATAATTTAGGTAGCTCAAATCTACACTAATCCCACACTCTCCATATAGCAATAAGATTCATTTTATGAGGGCTTCGGTTTTGGAGTGTTCAGCATCAGACATGTGGGGCGTAATTTTTTTTCAGAGACTCTCAGCATTTTCAGCTTCCTTTGTTTTAACTGGTGAAACAGTGACATGGTAGTGACACCATACATTATACCGAAACACCAGCAGCACTTCCTGCAGCACCTTGAGTCATCTTTCAGATACCCCATCCAGGGGAACAGTCAAGGCTGGGCTTGTGGTCTCTGAGCTTGAGGTAACTGGGCCACAGGGAAAACAAGGAGAAAAAATCAAAATAATCCTTGCCAAAGTCTCTTACTGAACTTTTTCAAACAAATCAACAGTTGTTGAAGAGCCAAGTTTCTGTAGCTTGAGCTCACTTAATCTTCAAAATCAGATCTGACGCTGAGGTCTTATTAAAGTGACTTTGGCTTCCTCCTCAGATCACTGAACTGTCCAGTGCTTTTTTCAGTACTACAGCTCATATTGATTTCTCTCAATTTTTTAAAAAGAAAATTACTAAAAGTGAACAACACAGTATCATTACCTCCAGGCATAATCCAGCCTTTGTTGACCCTGAAGGCAGCTAGATAAAGGAAATTTTATTGCACCATTAAAATGTCTAAGGAGCTCAGTTATAGTGAAGGGGAATAAAGTGCACTTGTGTTTGCTTTGGAAAAACAAGGAAGATTCCAACTTCCAAGCTGCCTTATTTGCTTGATTGTTGAATTAAACCACACAGACCCTCTCTCTTTCACCCTTTGCCAAAGACCTGGCTGTTGCTAGTGCCTGCAAACTATGCAGTCAAACTATTATACAGGTAGGAAAGAAATTCTTTCTATTCACAAATTTTGAACATTTATTAAAGCTAGGCTTTTCCTTTCTATAAGTAGTCATAGTTTTGTCTCCATTAATGTGTGGGAGTATGGTGGGGGGAATGTTGCCTCTAAAATCTGGATGGAGTTCAAAAGACCCAGTTAGACATTGTGGGACAGATCCTTAACTCATCCATTGATGGAGCCTCACTGGGTATGTCTACACGGCACTTTTCTTTCGAAATAACACTCGTTATTTTGAAATAAAAGAAATTTAGTCTACACAGTGTTTTCTTATTTCGAAAGGACGGATCCCATCCTTTCAAAATAAGAATCGTTGTTTCGAAAAAGTTAAACCCCGATGTTTTCGAAATGGCCATTATTTCAAAATGGATATTTCGAAATAATGCCAATTAGACCTGTTGTTTTGAAACAACACCGTTGTTTCAAAACAACTGTTTCAAAATAACAGGTCCAAACGGCTTTATTTCAAAATAACCATTTCGAAATAACAGCCGTTTGAATTGCAGGCTTTCCCTTAATTCGAATTAACATTTTGTTCATTCGAATTAACTTATTTTGAAATAAGGACTTTATTTCGAAATAACTTATTTTGAAATCCTTATTTCGAATAATGACGCATGTGTAGACATAGCCACTGATTTTCACCCTTGGTAGCCCTGATTCTTTGGGTGTCCACAGAGTGAGGCATGGAAAAAAAAAAGGCCGTTAATATAGCTTCATTAAGCTTGTTAGATAAGAAACAGGGACTTTGAAGAAGGCCCCATTCAGACAATGACCCAATTTGTGCCAGAGGACCTAGCCACAATTTTGTTGTTGGCTGATCAGATTGCACGCCATGGTTTCATTTTGTAGCATAGATCAAACCTTGACTAGGCTCCTCAACCAAGCCTTGATCAGTGAAGAGTTTAAGAACAGATCTGATAATTAAGGGTCTGTGTAAACTGTAAACTGGCACTGGATTGTGTACATGATATTGCAGACAACCACCTTGAGACAGGTTGCTGGTGCTGTGGTAGGTGTAATGTATGAGGCTCAGCACAGATCATGCCAAGAGCAGACAGGATTACCATATAATGTTTTAGGATTAAATATTCCCTTCCCACAGAACCTCCCACTCCCACTTAAGGGGAAGAAGTATTTGGAAATTCTGTACAGAAGACTTTTGACAAGCTTCTTAAAAATCCTACTGCATGGAGAGAGACCATGTTAAAATATAACAAACCAACACATACTCATACACTTGTTAACAAGGTCATGCTAATTAAGCTGTATGGTATTTTGGGGTAATATTAAACTGAGACCTACTTAAGCTGCTTGGAGCCCCCGGTAGTTGCTTAATAGGCTTGAGGCTAGTGCCATCACTGCATGTGAAAGACACATATGATTCAGCTTTCAACATCTGCCAAGCAAAAAGAGCTGTTGGAAAATTGGGCTCTTACTGCCAATATTTGCTACCACAGACAGCCTTTCCCTCTGAGCCCTCCCTGCTCTCCAGTAATAAGGCTCAATCAGGAGTGAATTGTATTCTTGCCAAGCGTATGTCCCCGCTTGCCCTTTCTACTGGAGCAGAAGAGACAGGATGCAGCCAAAGGGGCCTCTCATTTGTCTGAGATCCGTGAGGTTTAGGGAAAGACTTACTGCCCAATGAAAACAAATCAGAGCATGCCCCTCCCCACCTCAATAACATGGACTAGTATTTATCTATCTTCTTAATTGTTCTTTATAATTCATTCTGCTAATTAGCAATTGCATTGGCCCCTCAGGTCTTTCTATTAAGCCAAACACTTATTTGAGAACCTCTCAACAGCAAAATTTTATTAATCTTCCAAATCCAGTTTCCGTTCCTTGCATTTCAGGTTTATTGATTGCGCGTCAAGATTCTCAGAGTGTCTGTTGGGTTTCTGTTATTAGATACAAATTAATTGAATAATTGTCTTGAAGAAACTGATGCACTACTTCTACTGAACGCTTACACTTACTACAGACAACTAAAGAAAGGACAGCCATTAAAAAAGAACATGATTATTTGTAATAATGGGTTACTTAACCATCCAAGCCAAAGTATAGTACAACTAGCAACATTATGGGGCAAAATGGTGAAGGAAAATATGTTGGGCAAATGACATGAGTAAAGGCTTCATCCTGTATCGCTTGTTCACCTGAAACTTCCAGTTTCAATGGGAGATTTGAATGTACAAATTATTATTTTTCTTAGAACAGTTTCTTGAGGCCCCATTTGATATCAGGGCCTCACTGTGTTGGACCCGGTACAAACACATAGACGAGTTACAATCTAGTACACAATACAAGAAGGGTGGTGTGTGAGTCCAGAGCACGTAAACACATCCGCTCAAAATAGCAGTGTAACTGAGAAGGCTCAGATGTCGGTTTGGGCTATCTGCCCCAAGTATTCACTTGCCTGGATCCACAGGCTTGCGTGGTGCTTATGCTACTCTGTTATTTTTAGCGTGCTTGCTTATGCAGAGCAAGCTCAGTCATGTCTCTGTGAGCTGGGTTTTTACAGGTTAAAGAAGGCAACATATGTCCACTGATGCGTTAAAATCTATGGTTCCAAAAGCCAACTAAGATGTAATAATCGGTCAGCACTGAATGTCTTTTGGAACTAACCCACATGGACTTTAGGGATCTCTGCTTTCGTTTCTTAGCTCCAGCCCCTGTGTGAGTTCAAACAGAGAAGATATAACCCTTTCTTTTTCTGAGCATCTCTAAGGCTATGTCCATACATACATCATTATTTCAAAATAACCCATTTCAAAATGAGTTATTTCAAAATAATGTCCTTATTTTGAAATAAATTAATTCGAATTAACAGTTTGTTAATTCAAATTAAGGGAAAGCCTGCTTTCAAAATAGCCCTTGTTTCAAAATGGTTATTTCGAAACAAGGCCGTTTGGACATGTTTCGAAACAATTGTTTCGAAACAATGGTGTTGTTTCAAAACAACGTGTCCGAATGCTGTTGTTTCAAAACAACTGTTTCAAAACAATGGCTATTTCGATTAGATGCGAGGTTTAGCGGTTTTGAAATAACGGCCATTATTTCGAAACAATGGATCCCATTGTTTTGAAATAATGGTGCGTCGTGTGGACATGCCACTTCTTATTTTGAAACAACCTCTCTTGTTTCGAAATAAAAAGCCTGTGTGGACATACTTGTATGTCCTTTCACCTGATTGAAAACTAATCAATGACCACTTCTGAATGCAATTTCTTCATGGGTGCCTGGGGCAATCAAAAACATTTAGTTCTACAGTGGTCTATTTTGTCTTGCAACTTCTTCTTGATGGTGGGAGAACCACTCTTCGCACCTAAGTTTACAAATTCAGAGCAGGCATTTTTCTGTTATAAGGCAAGATTTTTATAATACCTTATAGCATGAGGCTTTACAAGTAAAAATAATGTATGCAGCAACTTGCAAGCATTTTATAAAGTTTAAACAAATTCTTCCAAGCCTGGCACTTACTCTGCATGATACTAATGTGCAGTTGAGTTAGTCTGCTTTCTAGCTATGAATTTGTCAGTTCTCAGCTGACACCTATAGACTTGGCAAGAGCTGGCAACTTGTCTGTCAGTGTCACATAATGAAATGTGTGTGACTTCTTAGATGAACATATCAATAACAATAGGACAGATGTTTAAAGGTGCATTTATGTTTGGAGAAATCAAGGAAGGAGATTTGAGGAAGCTGGTCTGATATGAGATCTTATGCACTTTGAGATATAAAAAGAAATGAGTTACTGTGCAGTATGAGCAGATAACAGTTCCTTCTGGACTCACCCCAAAGGACGCAGTATCAACCTGACTCTGTTCCCATTGAGGTCAACAGCAGCTTTATGACTGACTTAAGGCAGGAACTGAATTAGGCCAATGCTGAGTGCTTTTAACAGTTGCAGCCTGTATCTATCCTAGTCTACACTCAGCTGGGTTTTCAGCAGCAGTTGACTGGCATTTATGCAAGACACGTAAAATGCCTTGCCTAAATGCCGGTGACTTCCTAAGCCACCAGGACACACTTGGGAAAGCCGACCGCAAATGCCTTGTGGTCAGCTTTCCCCTACATCTCCTGGGGGCCAGGACTTCTGGTGCCAACTTCTGGGAGAAAAGCCACGAGTTCGTACTTGCTGCTAAGTGCTCCCAGAACACCAGGCTGATGGCAGCAATTTTGCCGCTGTCAGAATAGACATAAAGATGAAAATCACCATTCAAACTTCTTCACACATTGTCAGAATAATTAGCCTTAATGCAGGCATCTGATAGCCTTTAGCCAGAAGCAGTTTCCAAAATGTGATACATAGAGCTAGCTGGTCATATGGTGCATACTGGCTCTCCTCATTTCCGTCTGCTACACAGCTTTAAAAGAAGAATAGCGTTCTCTAGTGAAATGTGGCCTATAACTTGGAAATGTTTGAGAGGCCTTGATTTATGTGCTAACAGGATCCTGATACATAGCTGTGATGAACCACTGTAGCTCTATTGACGTCCACAATAATCTGGAGCTTCTATTCTCTCTCACAGAAACAGAAACAGAAAGGTGGAAAATTCAAAGCCCCTACGAGGAAATACTTTTCTCTACCAGGCACAATTTGACTGTGGAACTCACTGTCACAAGATGTCAGGAAGGCCAGAAGTCTAGTAAGATTCAGATAGAGGCAGCTGATATTTATAGGGATACCAAGGGTATCCAGAGCTATAGTACGTTATTTGGAGTAAAGAGCTATGGAAAGACGATAAACCTTTTTCATGTTTGAGGGTTTAAGCCAATCTCTATTAGGGGTTACGATGAACCCTTCATGTGCGGCAGATTATCCTATTTCAGCCTGCACCTGGTTTTCTTGCATTGTCTATGACCCAACCATGAGTGCCAACAGTGGCATGTGAGCCCATTCAGAGCTGCACTTGGCACCCTCTGTGGCGCCACAGAAATTGCCGCATCTGCCACCAAAAGCCATTCAGGGTTTCTTCTTTCAGGTGCAGCTGGGGCACTGGGGGTCCCCACCTTGCCCATGCCCTTACATGCCTGGAGTGGCTCCTTGCTGCAGCATGCCCTCACCAAAAGGAGCCACTCTCGGCAGCTTCTTTCTGTGGTGTGCCAGGGACCCCCCTGAGAAGAACTGCTTCTTTTCATGGCATGTCTGGGAAGCACGCCTTGCTCCCACTCCAGCTGTGGCTGTCACCAAATTTTCAGGTGGCCACCACATTTTTTCAGCAGCCCCTGCTGGCACCAGCTGAGAGTCAGTGGGGAAGGGCCAGCACAGTGGTCAGCAAAGGTTGCCAACCTCTCTACTATACTATACTATACCATATTATATAACTCACCAGGCAAAATTGTTTTTTTTTCCAATGAGTGTAGCTGAAAGCCTCTGAGACCCAACTCCTAAAATCATCACCAAGCCAGAAACAGCTCAAATGGTATCAATGTAAGCTTCCCCACACCCTCCTGTCTGCCCTCTACCACCAAGCTGGGGGCACCACTGCGAAGGTGAAGTGTGAGACTGTTTGTGTGGGTGGGATGGGTAGGTGAGGGCGTTCATTTGGAGCTATGTCATTTCCATGATCACCCATTAAACAGTGGCTGTGAGCTGTCATTTTGATTTGTTTTTAATTATGACAAAGTATGCACACACCATCCAGTTTTCCAGACTGTTCTGCTACCAATTTGATGTCTCAATAAAGTGGCATATAATTTCCTTAAGTGGTCAGCACCCAGCAGCTGTTACAGACATCAAAAGAATCGTGAGCACTGGCTGCTCCCTGTAAACACCTAGCTAAGGGCCCTTGGGGAGTAAGTTCTGAAAATAGGGTCCCCTTTTCTTTGGTGGTGGTGGTTTTTTTACACTGACAGATTTAACAAATGTTAGGCATTTCTGTCATTCTCTTCTGAGTATATGAAGTGCGAAAATTAATTTTACTTGCTAATTGAATGACAATTGGTTTGAGGGTAGGAATTGTCACTCAGGAAAAGAACATGGAAAAAAATGGGGTGGTTTAGACTGCAGAAGAGGCAATATTAAGCTTTCTGCAGGAAGTGGGAATCCATAAATTAAGGGGAAGGGAATTTTGACAGGAATCTGATCAACTTAGTTCTGGAGTTCTGAAAAAAAAAACCAGCTACTTGTACAGATAGCTATGGGCTTGTCTACATTTGAACTATGACAATGGGGCAGCTTCAGGTATACTTCAGTAACATGTCAGCGTAAACACCAGTGGGAGTGTTTCCCGCATCGACATCGATGATCCGCTTCCCCGAGAGGCAATGGCTAGGTTGACAGATGAATTCTTCCATCTGGTTAGAACTGTCTACACTGGAGGTGAGATTGGCTTTTAACTATGTTGGGCATGGATGCATGTTTTTCACAGCCCTGAGTGACCAGCCCTAAACGAGGCATGCATACACACTGCTAAGGAAGGAAATTGCCTCCATGGAAATCAAGAACTCAGTAATGTAAAAAGTGTTCTGAAGCCATCATAACTCAATGGGCAACATGGTGGTGAAGCTACAATCTGTCCATACCTATCTAAGCCCTGCAGCCTGGGGGAGAAAACAAATCATTGCTGTAACCTGTTGACGAATTAAGACAAGGGCAATCCACTGCTGCTCAAGAACTGCTGATAGGCAGAGGTAAGCAAACAAATTCCTCCAATCTGTGGGCAATTGCTTGTATTTCAGGCTGTGTTCCACTGAAAAACACTGAGTTCCTGTAAAAGACGCACTCCCTTCCTGCAGCACCGATAGAATTATAGGGCTCCGGTACTTGATCTTGGTTCTGTCTTGCTGTGTTTTTTACACTTGCCTGATTTTCAATAAAGCTGCAGTGCCTGTTGACTTTCATGGTAATTCTAGACGCTGAACTGCTCTAAAAATCAGGCCAATGGCTTTTCCTCCTCTTTTTATATCTGCACTACTAAAAGTTAAGTATATTGTTATGAATAACATTCTAGTGGTAGTAAAAGGGCACTGTAGTAACATAAGATTTGGAGATCTGCTGAGTTCAGTTATACAGCTGAAAGGTAAACAAAAAAGGCATTTGAATTAAATGTTAAATGCATTAATGAAAATGCAGAGCTATTTGGACCATTAGATACATCCACTCATTAAAAACAAGTGAGGATGTCAGCATTTAAATGCAAAACGGTTGCAGCAAGCAGACAAAAAATAATTATTTTAGATGAAAGCTACTGGAGCTAGTAGAAAACTGCTGAAAATCAATTTGTTTAGAGAGGAAACGGATTATGCATCCTTTGGTCCCATTGACAATGTTTTGGATGCAGTATTGATTCAGATGCATATGAACTGTCTGTTCCAGGGGAAAATGTATGGTTGGGAAAAAAAATAGGAACCTATGATTTAAACCGTAAATTCTGTTTATGTATTTCTCTTCCCATAGAAAACTCGCTTCCTCCATGATGTTCACAATAGGGGAGTCAATATTTACCATCTTCATCTTCATTACTGTGATGTAGATCTCAGCCTGTACATTGGTTCTCCTCTAAAGAGCTGACAATCTGTCTTTTTATATCTGTGCACAACATCTAGTGCAATTGGGTCCCAGTCCCTCATCAGGGACCTTAGGACAACCATGGGGCCAATAAAAAATAATGGTCACATTCCAAACCTCAGCAGTCATGGGGTTTGTTTTATTACTACATATTGTACGTAGCACCGTAACACATCCATATAAGGTGTTTCTACTCTGTAGAGCTTACATTCCAAATAGAAAAGAAAGGTGAAATATGGGAGAAAAAAACAGGCATAGGACAGTAAACTGAGAGCAAGGGACAGAACCCAGATTTTCTAACTTCTAGTCCGGTGTCTCCTCTGTTAGATTATAACACCCAAAACCTGAAGCAGGCTAGGAGCAATCCTGAGCAGTGGTCAGAGATCTTGTAGAGGGCAGCAGATCCAGTCCAATGGGCTTGACTGGCAGGATTGGTAGGCAAGGTTGTTAGTCAGAGGTGCTGGTTCACTGAAGTGCTATGGTATGGAAGCAAAGGATGTCACTGAGGGAGCTGGCAAACCTTTCTGGAAGGATAGGCAGGGGAGAAAAGTGGAGGAGTTGCACTGTGTGTAAGAGAGCTGTGTGATTGCTCATAGCTCCTGTATGAAACTGGAGAAAAGCCAGTTGAGAGTCTCTGGGTTAAGTTTAGAGGCGAGAGCAACAAGTGTGATGCCATGGTTGGTGAGCATCTGTTAAAGATCACCAGACCTGCAGTAAGAGTAGATGAAGCTTTCTTCAGACAACTAGTGAAAGTTTCCAGATAACAGGACTTGAATCTCATGCAGGACTTTAATCATCCTAACATGTGCCGTGAGAGCAATACAGCTGAGCACAGACAAGCCGGTGAGTTTTTGGAGTGTTGCAGACAACTTCCAGGTTCAAATGCTGGAGAAACCTCCTCCAGGTCATGCTCCTCTTGACCTGATGCTCACAAATAGGGAAGAATTAGTAGGGGAGGTAGAGGTGGGTAGTCGTGTGGGGAACAGTCACCATGAGATGGTTGAGTTACAATCCCGTCAAAAGGAAGAAAAGAGAACAACAGGATACGGACTCTGGAGTTCAGAAAAAAAGACTTTGACTCCCTTAGGGATCTGAAGGGCAGGATTCCACCCCGGGAGGTTAATATGAGGGTAAAAGGAGTCCAAGGCAGCTGGCTGTATTTTAAAGAAACCTTACTGAGGGTGTAGGATGAGCAGGCTGAAAGGCAAATATAGCACACAACCAAACTGGCTTAATGAAGAAGTCTTCCTTAAACACTAAAAGGAAGCTAATCTGAAGAGGAAGCTTTGTCAGATGACTAGGGAGAAATATAAAAATGCTGCTCAAACATGCAAGAGTGAAATCTTGGAGGTGAAATCACAATTGCAGTTGCAGCTAGCAGGGGACAGGGAGGATAACAAGGGTGGAAAAAGCTGAAATACTCAATGATTTTTTTGCCTCTATCTTCACAGACAAAGTCAGCTCCCAGAGTACTGCACTGGGTGGTGCAGAATGGGGAGGTGGTGAACCTCCCTCGGTACTGAAGGAATAGGTTCAGGACTATTTAGAAAGATTGGACATGCACAAGTCCTGGGGCCAGATGCAATGCAGAGTGGCTGAGGGAATTGTCTGGTGTGGTTGCAGAGTCATTAGCCATTATGTCTGGAAACTCCAGGTGATTGAGCCTGAATCATTTGGAAAAGGCAAACAGCGCCCGTCTTCAAAAAGTGAAGGAGGAGGATCTGGGAATGATAGACCAATCAGACTCACCTCCGTCCTGTCCCTCCACTACGGGACCTCTGAGCTCTTAGGTCAGTCGGTCCAGGTTCAATTGGATTCATGGAGGGGGGGACGGGGTGATCCACCCAGCCCAGATCCAAGAAAGAGAACCAGGTTTAATACAATTCAATTTTATTAGCACCACTCAGAGTCCTTTAGTCTTTTAAGGAGTCTCCAAGTACAGATAAGAACACACACAACCAGTACGTACAGCAACACAACAATAAGTCCTACCCCAACTCCTACTTCTACTCCTGCTGCAAGCCCTTCGTCCCAGCTTGTGTGAGTACAATTAATCATACTTACAACATGTACAAATACATGATTAGCTCAGAGTCGCTGAACCTGAGGTCACTTTTGTTTTTGATTCATTCGGAGATGCTGTGCTCAAAGTTACTTTAAATTTTGATTTTATGCAGTGCTTTTCTCTTTCTTCCCTTGGTTGGCCCACCTGAGGTGCTTCTGCCCTTGTTTGGTTGACCGGTGTGGCAGGGGAGTCTTTGGGGTCATCAGTCCCTCGGCCAGGCAGATGCTGTGCTGTCATCTCTGATTTGCTATACCCCAGCCCACAGCTTTTATTAGCCCTGTGATTTTGCTAGCTTTGCTGACATTTTATCTTATCGGGTCTTGTTCCCCTTGTTTCAGCTCTGAACTGGTTAGAGCTAGCCAGCTGTTGGCTGCCTGAGGATCGAATCACAACGGCCTGGCCTATCTGTGCCCAATTAGAACATGATTTTTACCTCGTGCACGGCATCTTTGAGCCAGTCCCTGGCCTTCCTTTGCCTCGTACCTAGTATGGTGCATTCCTGACTCAGTGGGGTGACTCAGGCTTTGACCTGTGTTAACCCTGGGAGGCCTTAGCCTTCCAACAAGTCGCTGGAAAGATCATGGAGTAGGAGCTCAGAGAATCTGTTTGGAGGCACTTGGAAGAGAGGAATGGTCAGCATGAACTAAGTGCAAGTCATGTCTTGTCAATTTGATTGCTTTCTATGATGATGTGAATTGTTCTGTGGATCTGCTATAGCTTGACTTTAGCAAAGCTTTTGATATGGTCTCACACAGTATTTTTATCAGCAAGATAAAGAACTACAGGTTGCATGAATGGACTATAGGATGGATAGAGAACTGGCTAGATCACTGAGTTCAATGGGTAGTGATCAACAACATGATATCTAGTTGACAGCTGAGAAAAGCAAAAGTGCCTCAGTGGCCAGTGCTGGGGCTAGTTTTCTTCAACATCTTCATTAATAATCTGGAGGAAGGGATGGATGCACCCTCAGCAAGTTTCCAGATGACGCTAAGCTGGGTAGAGTGGTAGAGACACTGGAGGCCAGGGATAGGATATAGAGCGATCTCGGCAAATAAGAGGATTGGACCAAAAGGCACTTGATGAGGTTCAACAAGAACAAGTGTGGACTCCTACACTTAGGATGGAAAAATCCCATGAACTGCTGCAGAGTGGGAAGCCAAGGCCTAGGTGTTAGTTCGGCAGAAAAGGACTCAGGGGTTATAGTGGACAGAAATTGTTTTATTGCCAAGACAGCTAACAGCATATCAGGCTGTATTTATAGGAGCATTGCCAGCAGATTGAGGGAAGTAATTATTCCTCTTTATTCAGCACTGGTGAGGCCTCCTTTGAAATACTGTGTCCAGTTTTGGGCTCTTCACTATAGAAAGGATGTAGACAGCATAAATTGGAAAGCATAAAGAAGAGAGCAATGAAAATGATTAGGGGGTTGGAGGACATGATTTATAAGGAGATGGTGACAGCACTAAGCTTGTTTACTTTGCAGAAGAGAAGAATGAGATGGGTATTTCATAGCACCCTTTAACTACCTGAAAGAGAGTATGGAACAAGTCTGTTCTCAGTGGTAACAGATGACAGACCTAAAAGCCATGATCTCAAGTGGCTGTGTGGGAGGTCAAGACTGGATATTTAGAAAAACTTTTTCCCTACTAGAAGCACTGGAACGGGTTACCTGGGGGCAGTGGTGGCATCTCCATCATTACATTTTTTAAGGCCTGGCTTGACAAAGCCTTGGCTAGCTTGATCTATTTGGGGTTGGTCCTGTTTGAACAGGGTGTTGGACTAGATGATCTTCTGAAGTCCGCTTCAACTCTAATCTTCTAGAGTTCTATGAATTCTATACCACGATCCTGATGTAGGTCTCATCAGGCACATCACACAGAAGAATCACATCGGCGATGTCGACATGCGGGAGGTAAATTGATTTAGCTTGAATTGATTCAAGCTAAATCGATATAACAGCCATTAAATTGATTTAAATTTAATAGATTTAACAGGTCCCCACAAATCGAACTAGCATGTCTGGGGGGAAGCGGTGGGGAAGAGGGGAACCCCCAATGCCTGCCCAGCCACCTGGCCAGCAGTGGGGATGCAGGGCACCTCCGATCTCTGCCCCGCTGCCCAGAAAGCAGAGGTGAAGAGAGGCGCCCTGGTCCCTGCCCCACTGCCCGGGAAGTGGCGGGGATGCAGGACACCCTCAATCCCCTCCCCCACTGCCCAGCCAGCGGCAGGGTTGCAGGGCGCCCTGGTCCCTTCCCCAGTGCCTGGGAAGCGGGGGGGAAGAAGGACTCCCTGAGCTCCTTTCCCCGCCACCCAGCCAGTGGCAGAGGAAGCCGGGCACCGGATCCCTCCACTGGCCCCCCTGCACCCTCCGGCCCTGGCCATGGTGCTGAGGGGGCAGGCCTTCCTTCCAGGGTGCCATGCACCCTGGGAGGAAGGTCAAAGCCTTATAATCAAAACAAAGTTGTTTTGAAACAACCTGTCCTAACGGCGTTGTATCAAAACAACCATTTCAATAGGACGGATGTTTCATTTTTGGAAGAGGTTTTAAGGTATCGCTTTAAGTTTCATTGATTCAATATGAGGGAGCTTCTCATTTCGAATCAATGAAACGTCATCTGGACATAACTTTTTCTAAAGTGAAACAACAGTCATTGTTTCACTTTAAAAACAACGTGTGGCCATAGCATCTAGAACACAGTACTTCTTGCTTTTATACTCTCCTGCCTTATACATCAGAGAAATCATTCTTCTTTGGCATGACAAATCAAAATAAATCATTTGGGAAGGGATAGAATCCAGAAGAGCCATTTAAACTTGTTAGTTTACAAAGATGATATGATACATTCCAGGAAGCAGATTGGTTCTGAACCCAAAAGGGCCTCTTAGCAAACTGGTGAAAACCCAAAAGGGCATATTTTCCAGTATGCCGCAACATATCTGAAGGAAAAGGAATGCAGTACATCACTAATGAAAACGTGAGCATGACTTCAGTCTCTGAATACCTCTTCTGAGGAGCATTCACAGTACATTATTTTGCAAAATGTTATGTTGTCATGCCATAAGCCCCTAATGCATTTGTAAACCTCAAGATAAATTTCAGCATACACAAGTTTGTTTGAGGAGATTGGAAATAATTTAATTGGCTATTTCAAAATATAATTTACATGTACGAGTTGTTTTTACTCTTCCATTACTACCTTCCTGCAGTTACAGTCTGAGTGTACTACATATCACATTAGATTAAGGTCAATTGATGATGTTAGATGGGGTTTTTTTCCCCCCAAGTAAGACAGCACTGCGGTTCTGTGATTAAAACCTTGTATCTTGAACCAGGTCTGATGATGGAAGCTGGATGGATTCTAGCAATGATTGTGGACTAAATGGTTATGGGGGAAAAAAAGTTCGCTGACTCTTTAATCAGAGTCTGGGTAGGAACAGTGGTACACTCTGTGTATGGTAAGAGCCTGAATGTTGTGTGGAGTTTATAATAACCTTATCAAGTCAGCAGCCATGGAAGATCCTAACCTGAGAATACAATTGTAGCCAACTTATAAATAACTGATTAGTGATTCTGAGCTCTTCATGTTTCAGGTTTGTGATCTGAGGAGTCTTCCCGCACTCTGACTTTTAGGAAGTTGTGAACATCCACATCATGAAAAGTCAGATTTGTTTAAGGTGCCACTAAAATAACTTGGTACTTCTGAAAATGTCAGCCTATATTTCCTACATGTCATCATACCTCTCTGATAAATTCTCTCACAATGCACTGAATGAGCTAGGTAGCAGAAAACAAAGAGAAAAAGAGAAACAGAAGGTGACAAAAAAGTATGTATTGTAATATACCATCAGGGATTTGGGTGGAGGAACTAAGCTGACCAAGAAACCCACTGGCCACTGTGTATTACATGTCATGCTCTGTGCCTGATTCGGAGAAGATATATATGCATCTTCTGAACTCTCATTCAGTGCCTTCAGCACAAGACTATCCTTCCTTTCTTGGTCTCAATAAGAATATTAATACTTCCTTTGTGGGACTCTGACAGTTCAATAGATGTCTCCAACAAGACCTTTCTACTCACAACCACCTTATTTTCCTTTACTGAATGCAACCCAAGTCCTCTTGCTTACAGCCACTTGGACCAGTCTAAAGAGTTACAATGATTTGAGATCACTCATGGGGTTAACGTAAGGATCAGATGATGTCTTGGTAGCAATACCATGCTATGCGAGGAGATGTTGGTCTCTGTCACCCTTATTAGGTGGGGTGAAGTCCAGTGCAGTCCAGCATGACTGACTACCAGTTGTTCAACTGGGCTTAAAGGAAGGCACTTGGGGCTTACAAAAAGGAAGCTAGAGTAGAGATAGGAGAAGAACTGTAGTGAACAGGCAGCTGTGGCAGGAGACCTCCAACTGGGAGAGTTGAATCTCAGAGTAAGAGCCAGGTGACTAAACTCAGGGTAGGAAGGGATGGGAGTGAACAGAGTCAGACCGAAGAGCTTTAAACTAGAAGATACCAAAGCTGAGTCGGATCATTTGTGTTGTGGTGGCGGACTTTATTTTGGGAGCTTGAGGATCCTTCTGAACTGCTTCTCTTAAATAAGTCCCAGGCTAGAGTGGTGTTAGGCATGAATAAAATTATGAGGAATTTTTAAGGGACTCTGCATGCAGGAGAGACACACAAATGGCTGCAGCCAACACTTCCCATGAGGCAGTGTTCAAGTGGCAGCTGCCCTGTTACAACCTCCTACATGCACTGTTTTCAAAATCTCTCCTCTAGCTAATGCCAAAAGAAATGTCGGTGCAATTTAGAACTGTTGGCAGAAAGCTGTGGACAGATTCAGCCTTTTTCCAACATTACTTACAATGTTTTCATTGTACAACAATAACGCAAATTACACTGTCGGGGATAGAAACCTTCTGATCTATTTACTACAAAAATAAAGCTTACCTAAGAAGAAACCAAATAAGAGAAAAGTCTTTGTGCTTAAAAGCAGCAAATTAGCTCCATGGAGTTATTCCCACTGATGAGGGATAAGTGTCTCATTCTAATTATATTCATTTCAAAATTCTTTTCATAAAGACAAGTTTGTTGGGCCATACAAAATTCTCTGACCTTAATGCAGGATAATGGGTTTGATTCTTTTCTTGCGCACATCTCACTTCAGTGTAACTCCATTGATTTCAGTGGAATTACTCCAGCTTCTCACCATCATGAAGAAAGAAGGCTAATCTGGTGCAATATATTGAACGCTTATTACGCTAGATCTCAAGTGTGATATGCTCTTTGCTCTATAGGCTAAACTTCATTTGGAGTTGTCCCATCCCAGGGGAGTAATGACATACAATCTAAATTGACACACTTGAGTTATTTGGTTCAGTGTAGGATTGTTCACTGGTTTCTACTGGATATGCAGTGGCAGATGTTTACATGAACTAGCTCCATGGAATAATAATTTGTAATCTGTGAAATTGTCCCCTCTAATCTCTGTGCTCTGTTTTTATTATCTGAGGCTACAGATATAATCTCAGAAAGAGTTTGCTGATTTATGAACATTTTGCTTCCAATACCTTGATGTATTATGAAGTGTTTGCAGCTACTTGAAGAGGAGTAATTTTCTATTTTATTGTATTACCTTGACTGCATTTCAAATCAGTTTCAAACTGTCAGGATGGGGCATTCAGTTGACAATCAGGTATTCATCTCCAGTGTTTTTTTCATATATGACACCGCAGGACAAAAAAAAAAAAAAGTTAAACCAACTTTATATCACTGTTAAAAGTAAGGAACATTTTGAATTGATAACGTCAATTCATTTTGGCAGGATCAAGAGGGCTCACTGTATTCGCAGAAAATGTCAACAGTGTAGCTAATCCAAAGTTGAAATCTCAGTGCAGCAGTCACAATTTTATAGACATAATAAAACTATGTACATTATGGCTGTAATATAAAAGTGCAATTAGTATGTAGTAGAGATTTTAATAACTTTTACATTCTGCCTGGCCTCCAACAGATATACAATGCTTCATGTTATTTATGAATTTCTAGATTGCTGAACTGTGGATGTGGGGGAAGAGGACATTTCAATCTGAGCCCAGATAGCCAAGGTTTGCAGTTAGCCCTTCTCTTGACACAGGATCAAACCTTTGGATCTGAAAGCCCCTAGATCTTGGACAATTGGAAATCTGAGCCTGGATGTGAATTTTGTCACTTCTCCTTTTTTAGTGTTTGTATAGTTACTGTACCCTGCAAAGCTGCTTTGATTTTTTTTTAATTGTATTTCTTACATACAAAATTAGAACTCCAGTTCTCCCATACATTAAATTTGCTTTGTGAATTTTTTCCTTTGGTGCAAGACAAACAAACCAAGTAGATTCATTGATTTGAAAATGTTTGTCTAACATGATCCTTGGATATAACTTGGCCAAGATGCATGTCAGTGGACATTTGCTTAGTCTCCAGTACTCATCTTTTTCACAATAGCACATTCCTAAAACTACCAAATGAGCAATGTGAGAATGGCATCCACCCATATCTCAGTCTTATTCCAAAGGCTTAGAGAAAAAGATAGACTCTGTCATCTTCCATGGGACCAGGATTCAAGTCTTTGAGTCTATGTATTCACAGTTATTGTTACTTGGTAGCTCTGTGTTATTGGAGAATCAGGGGCTACCATCCAGCCACTGAGACTCACCCTCCAAATTACCTTCAGCCTCTGCTTGAACCAGAAACCAGAAACAATGAAAGGCCGTGGGAAACACACGTAAAACCCCTTTGAACAAGGGTGCTGGAATTAGGGCAACTCCTCTAGCCTCATCCAGAGGGAAGATGTGAGCCATTAGCACATTGAATGGACAGCACAAACTTTATTTGCATCAAGGATGGAACCAGAATTAGCATACTGAATGGCGAACCAAGTTCCAAGGCAGGAGTCGCACTGAACTCTGGGACTGGCAAAGCAGAGAAGCACTGCATGATGGGGGATCTCTGCGCCTGAGACAAATGAATTCATGCCTGCACACACCCAGCCCAGCAGTTATCAGACCAATTCTAGTCAACAGATCTTCAACTGATATCCAACATACCGAATCTGCCTGATTGCATTGTAAGCTCCCTCAAGGAATGCCACCCATCACCAGGGATGATCAGCTCCTATTGTCCACCTAAACAAACACCTCTGGTATACTTCCTTAAGTCATTATTTACCCCAAAACAACATAGTGTTCCACCTTAAACCATTGTTTCTTCCCTACAAAAATCCCTACCCAGGTTAGTTAGTTAGGAATCAGTTCTGAATCTGTTCTGATGCCTGATCTGTTGCATGGACCTACAAGCTGCATCAGGTCCACTGGGACTTCACCTTCTCCTTGCTGATCTTGGTGGAAGCTCTGCCCGTCTCCAGCACTCCAGACCCTAAGCTGAAAAGCCTGATTCCCGGGTACCTTTGAGCTGCACTGAGTGGTGAGATAACTCCTCCCCCCCCGCCTTGTTTCTCTTTTCTTTATTTTTTCCTCTTAGTCCAACTATAACTGTCTAAACCTGATCTTTTGAAATCCACTTGGGCAAGCTTTCCCCCAATACAATAATTGAAACTGGGTAATGTAACTGTTTGATCATTTTCCTCTTTTGTATGGTTATCAACATTGTAACTGTTTGGGCATTCTTCTTCCCTTTTATAATTATTCATAAGCTTTATGTACCTGGCAATAAAGTAACTTTCCTAATCAAGCTGATTGCCATACTTCCTCTGTGTTCTTGGCTTCCCTACATTGCTCTGCAGCAACACTCCTTTTACGTAGCTAAAGATCCCTCTGATGCCCAATTCCTTCTAAGGTTTGCTCATTAAGGGGTTACCAGCGTGCTGAACCTGTGGCATGCAAGGGTGACAGCTGAAAGTGCTGCTTTGACCCAGCCTGATTGAGTCCAGGGGTGTATAAGGGTGGCAGCTGAAAGTGCTGTTTTAACCCAGCCTGCTCAGATGCATACTCCAGTCTAGTCCGGTGCGGTACAGGGGTATATAAGGGTACCAGTGGACAAGTGCTGAGTAACCCAGCCTGCTGAGTTCAGGACACATAAGGGATCAGCTGACAGTCCTGATAGACCCGGTCCGCTCAGTTGCACTTAGAAAGCCAGTCTTGGGAAATTTAGGTCCTGCAAGGGTGGCTCCATTGGGAGGGATTTGCAGAAGGGAGAAGTAAGCTCCACACAGACACAAGTGACACAAGCAGTACACTAATAGAATTGCAACCTCCCCCCTCCAGAGGCAGTGACCCTAATAAATGAGCAGACCCCGAGTTAATGGGCACCATTGGTAACAATCAGTTTCAGCAATAAAATATTTGAGCTGATGAACCTTTAACCTATAGTACAATTTTTTGAACCATGGAATCACCAACTTTACTTTGATGGCTACTATTTACTACAGCTGATGAACAATGAATAATTATATTTAAAAAAATAAATTTCAAAGTGTTTTTTTTTGAAGGGATAAAAAGTAGAGAGGAGAGTCAAATTTTTGTGCTTTTTTTTACATTTCAGTTTTTTTCTCAGCAAAACCAAAATGAAACCATTTTTTGTAAAGAAAAAATTACAGCAAATAAGGGAGTGCTATTGGGAGTACATGCAGTAAAGAAAGGAAAATATACAAAAAGCCTGGCTTTCTTTGAAAAATGAACCATTGCAATGTTGTGAAAAATGTCAAACAATAGTTTTTATTTTATTTTATTTTTTTTAACAAGCTTTCTGCTTGAAAACCTTTGAACAATGGAGTGGATCCAGTATGTTGCTGACTTGGATGTGGTTATTTGCTCATAAGAAAACAAGAACAGCTATAGAGGGTCAGATCAATGGTCCATCTAGCCCAAAGTCCTATATTGCAACAGCGGCCAATATCAGGTGTTTCAAGGGGTATGAATGGAACAGGTAATGACCAAGTGATCCATCCTGTTGTCCATTCCCTGTCTCTGGCAAACAGCAATCCTTGCCTCTCCTGGGTCATAGACACAATTGACCTATCTTCCATGAACTTATCCAGTTCTCTTTCAAACCCCATTATAGTTTTGGCCTTCATATCATCCTCTGGCAAGGAGTTCTGCAGGCTGACTGTTTATTGCATGAAGAAATACTCTCTTTTGCTTGTTTTCAACCTGCTGCCTATTAATTTCATTGGGTGACCCCTAGTTTTTGTGTTATGCGCAACAACACTTCAGCTGAGTGTGTGCTGAATTTCTTAGGGCTCCTCTACATTTACAGTGCTGCAGTGGCACTTAGTGAAGATGTTACCTGTGCCAAAAGTAGCTTCACACATCAGTGTAGGTAACACAGTTCACTGAGAGTTGGTAGCTATATTGATGGGAGAAGCCCTTTTCATACCCATGAGCGATGTAGTTGTACTAACATAAGTCTAGTATAGACCAGGACTTAGACTTTCAGCATAGCATTTAACACCCAAGGGCAAGGGTAAGTAAGGTGACATTAAACATCTTTGCACTTTCCCAATCCTGGGCTGTTTTAGGCTGCAGAGGTCCCTGACATAATAGCATAGAAGACGTGGGTTGGAAGGGACCTCAGTAGGTCACTTAGTCTGACCCCCTGCTCAAAACAGAACCAACTCCAACTAAATCATCTCAGCCAGGGCTGTGTCGAAGCAGACCTAAAAGCCCACTAAGGATGGTGATTCCACCACCTTCCTACGTAATTACACAGGCCTCCAGGGCTCTCCATTAGTTATGGAGGCCTCCCTTTGTCTGCCCTATGGACTTCCATACTTCCGGGAATCTGTACAGAGCTCTATGCTTTTGCATTACTCCTGGCTTGCCAGTCCTTCGGTCAGGCTCACCTGTGGTTCAGTCCTTAGAAAAAGTGCTCAAGGGCTTCCTAGTGCTTTTGCCAGGGTAATTGTCCTTCAGTCAGACATGGGGTTTTCAGACCATCTTTAAATCACCGCAGCCTTTTTACAGAGATTAAAAGGGCTTGAGTGGGAGTGAGACTCACCCTCAAGCATTCACACAGCGGAATAATGCAGACTAACAGCCAGGCAAGTTAACGGATTGACAATGACATACCTCAGAGTAGGATATGTTACTAAATTACATGTAGTCATGGGCTGGGAAAGAGACCTAAGAAAGGACTCAGATATCCACATTAACATTGCCTGCCTTTCTGAATTCTGACTGGAGAGTCTTTATTCCTGGATAAGAGATCAGCTCCAAGAAGACACAGCTTGATTTCCAGATCCCACCATTGACTTTGTGGCAAGCAGAGAAATCATCTCTTGACTCAGAACTTGAGCACAGTAGATCTGCTGGTCATTAGGAGAGAACAAACATGGACCCTCTCAACTGGTATTTGAATCATTTATCAGAACATAAATGAACTTGAACTTTTTTTTTTTTTGAAACTTATGAGTTAAACACACACACAGACACACCAGTCCATAATCAACAGTTACAGTAAATACTTGGGTTTATTCCAAAATAAATATGAATATCTGTCCCTGCACAGAGCTCCATAGCAACTTTTTCTGGCTCATCAGTTCACTGCACAAAATCTATATGTGTGGTGGCAGATGGAAATAAGGTGAGGACCTTGGCTGTTTATCAGACAGTACATTCTGTCAACTACTGAAGGTGTTTCATTTGGAATCTCTCAGCTGAAGTATAACATTAGAAGAACAGGCTTATTAGTGAATCAGTTTACAGTGTGGCAAAAATGCTTTTCTGCATTGCTTCTCACTTCTTTATTACTAGCCGTAGGGGTTGTCTACACAAGGATGCTCTTGGAAATCACACCAATTAACGAAAGGTGTAAATTTACAGTAGATTAGTCAAACCACTGTGTGAACATTCTTTCGGCATTTGTTACTTTAGTTTAGTTGTGCTTAACTCACTTTGAAAGTGAATTAAACTCAGTTGAAGCACTATATTTCTGAAAGAGCATGCACACAGCAGTTTAGGCCAGTTTAATTAATCAGTTTTAAAAACTAATTCAGATTTGTCGACACACGGGCAAGCCCTCAGTAAACTGATGGTACAATACTGAAACAATGGTGACCTGTCTATTGATTAAAAATTTTAAACTCATTAGCAGAATTGAATTTGTTATGAACTTTCATTCAGGCATCAGAAGTTCACTGGGGTATTCTGTACACTTGGGGAATCGATGCAGCATCCCTTTGAACAATGCATTGACTGAGAGCCGTCATTCTTCTGAACTGCTGTGAAATTGATAAGAAAGTCCTCCCTGTTGGGCAGCTGCCCACTGCCTAGGCTCGTGTTTGGAGACGAGGGGCTCCAAGGCTGTGTTCACACACAGGGGGTTATTTTGATACAGTTGTTTCAAAACAACTTGTATCAAAATAACACCTTATTTTGAAATAACTTAATTCGAATTAACAGTTTGTTAATTCGAATTAAGGAAAAAAGCTCAAAGCGAAATAGCAGGTTCAGGCAACAGTTATTTCGAAACAAGTCACCATTGTTTCGAAACAACATGTTTGCATGGCATTGTTTCGAAACAATCGTTTCAAAACAATGTTGTTTCGTCCCTGCATGGGGTTTAACTTGTTTTGAAACAACTGTGCGTCGTGTGAACAGGGTATTTCTTATTTCAAAACAACATCTGTTGTTTCAAAATAAGAGTGCTGTGTGAACACAGCCCAAGGGTCCTGGCTTCAGGCCCCACTGAGAGCCTGGGTATCTGTCCCACTCCAGGTGAGGAGCAAGGATACGAAAGCCCAGATCTCTGCTCCAGTCCCAGCATGGGATAAGGAGGTGAAATTCTGGGTGGTTGCCCCCTTTTTTCAGGAATCAAGGAACTGAGAGTGGCGGAAAGGGGTGCTGGGTCCCCAGTGAGAAAGAAGGGGAAGGTGGGTGCAATGGCGCATGGCGCCTGTGGGACAGTCCGACTCCTGGCAGGAAGATGCAAGAACTGAGAGTCCGCCCTTTTGGCTCCACACACTACCACTCTGAGGTCATGGAAGCGTGCCTGGTGAGGGTGTGCACTGCTACCCGAATGAGGTGCATGGATATGAACCACTCCAGTCATTACTACTGTGGCAGTAAATCAACAGTCAAGTGACATTAAATTCAGTTAGAGAATTCAGTTAAATACAGTTAGCGTGTGTGTTTATTAAGTAAACAGTTTTAAAATCTATTCTGGTAGGACACTCATGAATTCACACTGGTAGCCTGGAAGATGCTATCCAATCTGCCTCAACCTGGATCTAGATGGACTAATTCTGGATGGTGGGAGTTTGATTCCACCTCCTTGATCTATTCAATCTTTGATCTCTTTTGGCCAGCCATGGTGGTAATTGTGGCACCAGTGGTTTTGACATGGGAGTGAGAATGGATGCATATTTCACAAAGGCCACCAAACAGCCATCTGATAGTTATGAGTTTCAGTCATTGCTAAAGCAAGGCCAGTTTTCAAGCAATGCCTTAGAAGCAAAAAAGAGTCTTCAGTCAATTACCACTCTTTGAAGACTAACAAATTTATTTATCACATGAGCTTTTGTGGGAGAAAATCTTCAAAGCGTCTGATGAAGTGGGATTTTCTCCCACAAAAGCTCATATGATAAATAAATCTGTTAGTCTTTAAGGCTTTGTCCACACCTAGAACCTTAGCTCAGACTTGCTTAGTCCAAACTAAGTAGTTTGAAGTTAGTTAGAACTAACTTCTTAGTTCAAACTAGCTGCACTTCTTTTAGTTTGAACTAACTTTTTAGTTCAAACTAAAAAAAATATAGCTAATTCGAACTAAAAGTTACTTTGAACTAAAAAACAAATGGTTAGTTTGAACTAACTGCTAGTTCAAACTTATTTAGTTGGATCTAGCATGTCTACATTGAGGTAGTTCAAACCAAATATGCAAATAAGTTGGAACTAGGCAGTTAGTTCGAACTAACCAGTTGAACTAACTAGTTAGAACTAAGCTTTGCTAAATTCAAACAATTTTTTTTTTAGTTTGAATTAGGCAAAGCCTCATGTAGACAGGCTTCAAATTAGTTTGAATTAAGGCTTCTTAACTTGAACTAATTTGCTAGTGTAGACATAGTCTTTAAAAGTGCCACAGGACTCCTTGTTTGTTTTGTTGAACTAGACTAACAGAGCTACTGCTTTGGGTTTACTCTTCGAAGGCAGTCACACGTAATTGAAATAGACCCATCCTGCAATGGTGTTTTATTACCTATGCTGCCCTGCAATGGCTTTATCCAGCACTACTACATGTCAGAGAGAATTTTTCCCTTGGGTTCAGTGGGCACTGGATCAGACCCCATACAGCTTCCTTTGAAAAGGGATAGCCATAGGTGAGTGCAATTTGGAGGCATGGCCACTGAATGGTTAATAACTAAAGTAGATTTTAGTCAAAGAAGAACAAAGGAAAAACTTTCATTATTTCAGTCAGAACAGTAGGTCATCGCTAATGAATTCAGGCAGGGAAACTGTTCTAGTCAGAGTCAGTTTAGGTTCAGAGAAGGTTCAGCTGGAACTGTGTCTGAGAGTTATTCCTGAGAGGAGAGGAAATAAATAACCGGCATAAGTAAGAGATCTGAACAGATGGTGAGGGACTATAATTTTATTAGCTATTTAGATTGGAGCTTGGCAAGAAGCTAAGACAGTCTGTAAGGGTGAGTTAGGGATTCTTTAGAGGGCTGGGGAAGGCAACTGTGTGACGTTTAAACAAGTATCCAGAGAACATACAACCATGGAGAAGTGGAGCCAATGGCCAAAAGGAAAAACAACCATGACCCTCTTTGTATCTGTTTTGTCCATTTAGTTTGTCACTGAGAAGCCCAAGGAGCACATATCTGACACTAAAATTGCAGTGACTGAAAGATGAGTTAGAGAAAATTCAAATAAGTTTCAGCTTTCTAACAGTAGCTGGGGAAGTAGCAATTGGAGATCTCTGCAAGATGAGAACTAGGTCAGGAAATAGGGCTTCATAGATTTCATGGACACAGGAGAGAAGAATAAGGCTCTCCATTGGTGGAACTATTTGACCTGTTATGCAGGAGGTCAGACTCTCTGTCTCTAGATCTGTGTGAAGTTTTAAACAAGTCTTGGTGTTAGGCAGCATTATCTTTAGTCTAGCGCATAATACACTACATTGAAATTCATGAGAGTTTGCTTCCTTCCTTTCTCTACCGCTGGCCTGCTAGATGGTCTGAGTCTTTGTTTGCCCTTCCTCTTTTGTCTATCTCATGTCTTCAGCCTAAGAGGTCTTTGGGACAAGGAGTATCTGTGTGTACGATGCCTAGCCCAATAGAGGTATTGAGGCCTATCACAGAGGCAATAGCTTTGTAGCTCTTCAGCATCTTAGTTCCTCATTAAAAAGAGCCAGAAGCACAAGCACAGGTCCCAGAGAACTATTTTGGTGTGTTTAAAGATATTTTTTAAAATTTTAATTCAGGTCAATGTGAATTTTTACCTAACATTCTGTTATCTACAAAATTAACATGCTGACCTACACTAATCCACTATCACTATCCTCTCCCCTCTACAGCAGACCAACCTCTTCCCCCAACTCTTCCAGTGGCTGTTTCCTTGCATGTCTCAGTGTGTATTTTCTCTCTTTCACTTTTTCCTTCCATTTAGGGCCTCATCCAGGCAGGGCTGTCTCTAAGGGTGGGTGGGGCCCAGGGTCAAATGGCCTGTGGGGGCCCTCGCCCTCCCTCTCCCCAGTGCTGGGGAGGCAAAGCATCCCCCACTAAGAGGTGGGGCTCCATGCTCCTGCCCTGCCCCTGGGCCTCCTGGTCCATCTGCAGGGCAGGCCTGTGCTTCATTGCTCTGCTCGGGGGCCAGGGAGGTGAGCATGCTGTATGGCCTCTGGCCAGGCTTGGCCCTGGAGGTCTGCACTAGAAGTTGCACAGCGCAGCATAAGACTCTCCAGGGCCCACCAAACCATGTGATTCTGGGCTGTCACCCGAGCTGGCCCCTGCAAGGATAGCTTTGCTTCCTGATCCTATTAAACCCAAAGGCAAAATTCTCATTGGGTGAAGAACTGGAAGTCAATGGGGGACTTTTCTTGTCTCCATCCATAGCCCTTGGATCCAACCCTTAAACTGTAAGGTTCAGCTCCCTGAAACAGATTTATGCATCTATTTCCATTCAAATAAATGGGTGTTAGGCGACATTGAGCACTCTGGTACTGCTAAACAAATAATTTAGATTAAATTAAAAGGATACCCTACATTATGATTAATAATCAGCCATTGACAACTCATTTGGAGGCATTTCTCCATAATTTAGGTCATTGTACTTTGTGGTTAGCCAAATTAAATTATATGGGAATAGGGGAGTAATAAGGCCCTACTCTGTGTGTATAACTCTCTCATAACAATCCTACTGGAAACTAATTTTTCTTGTTGTGGATTTTTTTTTAGTCACATACAGGCATGCAGAAAACAGTTGTTCTGGAAGGGTTCAGTTCCACTTTGAGCCAGCGTGTTGTGGTCTGTGGACTGTTTGCTTCTGATGATGAGCCTGTTTGAAAGCCAGAAGAGGAGCTTCAGAAATCGTTTCTTTTCAGGCCGGGGTCCCCACTGAGTATGGGTTGTAGTGGTTTGATGATATTCTGTCTGGGTTTCAATGTGGAGTAGTAGGTGATAACTAGGGGTATGTGTTTCGACTAGGTTTTATTTCTGTTTTGAAGCAAGTTTTCTTGGGGTATTTGGAGGATCTGCTCCATTATGTGATCTACTTCTTGTTGTTGTGTGATTATTTGTTGAAGGTGGTTTTGAATGTGCTCACGAAAATATCCCAGACTGTCTCCTTGGAGCATAGTCTTTGGTATCCAGGTACCAGTCTGTCTATAACATTCTTTACATGCTCGGGTTGGTAACTGTATCTGTGAGGGTAGATATTTCTCGTATATGCTTGTCTGCAGGGTTCATTTCTCAGAGCTGATCATGATATCCAGAAAGTTAATTCCTGTGTGAGAATGTTCCTGATAGAGATTGATGGATGGGCAGTGTTCATTGAAGTTGTGGTGGAAATCTATGAAGGAATTTAAGCTGTCTTTCCAGAGCAGGAAAAGATCATCAATGTTTCTCAGATCCATCAGTGGTTTTGTGGCACATTTCTCCAGAACTTCTTTTTCAAGTTGACCTATGAAGCGGTTGGCAGAATAACAGACCCAAAACATACAAACGTATCTCAGCTACTACAATGATCAACATTTCCACAACACACTTTTCAAGATCCATGGATACTACACATTGGGTGGCTAGACTGCCAGCGTGAAAAACTGCCATGGGGTGGAAGGTAATAGGTGTCTAAATAAGGCAAAGCCCCAAGTATTGGAGCTGTTTCTATAAAAGCAGAAAATCTATTCACCCTAAATACATATCTATCACAACATGCGGTATATCTCATCTTGTGCAGTAATGCAGTAATGGCCACTAAGAGGGTGAAAACAATCATTAGATTCTTGAACAAACTCTTACAAGAAAATGTTAAAGACAAAAACTCCATCTCAGTTGTGGGTGAACACTTTTCTCAAAGCGATTACCATATGTCAGACCTCTCTGTCTTCATCCTTAAAAGAAACCTACAGAACACATTCAAAAGATGAATCTGGGTACTTAAATTCATAACTTTGTTAGACACTAAAATCATGCTGGGAGTCCCTTTCTGAGGCTTAAAGAAGAGCTCCCTGTGGCTCTCTCACAAGCAGAAGTTGGGCCTATTTAAGCTATTACCTCACCTGTCTTGTCTCTCAAATGTTGTGGGACTGACACAGCTATAACTATGCCTCATGCTACAGCTTTGTAGAGCTCTTTCTCCTCTCACATATGACTTCCTCTGGACTGAGACATCTAATTATGTCTTTATCTATCGTTAAAATTCAGGGACTCTTTTCCCCATGCAAAATCAATTGCAAACAAAGTCTTAACGTCTCTACACAGCACATAAAAATACCTACCTCTGTTTTTCTTGGTAGATCTCAAATCATTCCATAAAGAAAATCAGCATGATTATCCCCATTTTAAAGACGGGGGAAAATGCAATACAGGAAAGTGAAGGGATTTGCCCAACGTCATATAGTAGGTAAGTGGTGGAGCCAAGAGTCAAACACAGATTTCCTCAGTCTAGGGCATGCTCTTTCCAGTAGGCCACACTGCCTCCCCCATCCTTGCCAAGGGCAGCATCCAGCCCCCACACTCTGATATCTGGAGTTAAGGTCTAGGATACTGTAACACAGCCAGGGGAATCTTTATTTTCACCAATTCTGCTGCACAGCAAAATTAGATCTAGTCAGACTCTAGCCCATAGTTAGTAAATAGCTCTTTAACTACCAGAGGTCTTATCACTAATCACTGCCATTGTCCTTTAAAGCGTCCCATAACATTGTTGCAGAATGTCAGTGTTCAGCTGATTACACATTAAAGACATCTGGCTGGAAATCAATCTTGGCCCTTTATAGGCTGCAGTGTGATGTGGCTGAGCTAAACTGATCTGCTCTCCTACCTGAAAAACAACTTGACAGCTGAAAAAGTGGCAGGTATTGTCATTTTGTAACCCCCTCATTTATTTTAGAGCCATAGTCACAGTCCCATCTAAACCTGGCCTAATTTCACTTTTATTTAGCCATGGCAGGTAAATCAGGAATGCTGAATTATGAAACTCAGTATATGAAAATTGCCATTTATTTTATTTTATTTTATTTTATTTTATTTTATTGTTTGTTGCCTTCATTTCCTACCTTGTCTTTGTTTCCTGCTTTGCCAGACTGGAAGCTGACAGACAAAGGAATTGCTACAATAGGTGGGGAGTGATCAGAAGCCAAAGTAGTGATTTGACGTATGCAAGTTCAAGTCTCTGTTCTACTGCAGACTCCCTCTGTGAGCTAGTGTGTCAAGTCACTGTCATGTTCCTCAGTTTTCCATTCTATAAAATGGGAATCGTGTTGCTGGCAGCCCCAAGCCTCCAAGCCCAGCGTCACAGACTGAGGCTTGGGCTACCACGGGAAAAAAGAAACAAGGAGGATAAGTGTCAGCTTAAGTTGCAGCTTCACAGCGTCACATACACTGCTGTTTTTACAATGCTAGTGTGAGTGTCCACAAGCCTAAGTCTGCAAACTTGGGTCGGAGGTCAGTGCCCAAGACAGGGTAAATATAGCTTGGGACACAAATCCTGAACGCTATTAAAGTACCTAACTCTCCACAGGCGCTGTGCACTTAAACATTTTTTAAGGATCTGGACTTCTGTGCTTCTGTTCCCCATCTGCAAATAGGCCATAATATAACTTCCCTACCTCACAGGCATAAGGTGAAGAGAAGCCCATTACAAATGGTGAGGTGTTCAGACGTTACAATAATGGACAAGTGATTGTCTGAGATGGTGGGACAATGCGTCTTTTTCTTCCCTACACCAGTGTTTCCCAATCAGTATGCCATGGCACACAGGCGTGCTCTCAGGCCTGAGCATGTGTGCCTTGGAATTTTTGGAAAACCTACTTGAGAGTTCTGACTGGGTCATGAATATTCATGAGTTCATTTGGAGGCTACCTGGTGATGTGCCTCAAAATAATTAAAGGTATCAAGGTGTGCCATGGCAGAGAAAAGGCTGGGAACTGCTGCTCTGCACCAATGTGAGTTAATCTAACCTCAGCTTTGTAATATGCATGTTGCAACAGTGCGTTTACTTACAATATGTTATGTAGTCACTGCGTGCTGCATGCAATTTCAAATGTAATGTGGTCCCTAGTAAATAGGGACACAAAGCTGGAGCTCGAACTGAGAGGAAGTGTATTAGCACTCTAGTTATAATTGTTTTCTTCCATAGCCGCTTCCTGATTAAGAAAGACTGTGATTACATAGGCAGTGACAGATATGAATTGAAAACTTCAATCAGCTGCAGACAGAAGTAATTCAATTCACTAGGCTTTGAATCAGGCCCTTGTAAACCTCAGTTTTTAAAGATCTTTCTCTCTTTAGATGTTCAATCTCCATCCATTAATCCATTTATGCTCATAAATTTAACCACCCAAATGTGCAGTCACAGACATTTAGAAAAATAATATGATTTCTGTGATAGCTTTGACAAATGTTCACCCATAGCTCTATGCATAATTAAATATATTTCTAAAACATTGCCTATAATATAACCCCCCTCATCTTTTACAGTCCAAATCCAGACACTTAATTTGCCACAAGAGAAGCTCATTGCAGTTATAAAAGAACAAAGTTACATTGCCTAAGTCAAATGAAAAGGAGACTTTAGGGATACATTTTGCTAAATAAAATAAATTAACATAATAGAAAAGCAAATAAAAATGAGAGGGAAAATATGTCTGTTTGCAAACCAATTTATGCCCAATTATTTGTTTAGAAAAAATAATATAAACATCTACAGATATGTAATAGTGATATGATGATAAATCATATTTAAAACCTAGCTCAACCTTCCATTCATTTTGAATTTGGGATTGCATGTGTATGATTCACCCCACCTGCCAGATTTTAGAACAAGTTAAGTTTTCTCTAAAGGAAGAGTCATGAAAAATGTGCTGCTGCAGAGATTCTCCATGTCATAGGAACATTCTGGCTCCTGATGTTAGCCGGGGTAATTCAGTACAGCTCCGCTGAAGTCAGCTGAGATATGGTGACTCATACCTTCTCAGGGGCTGAAGTCATTGCTTGCCAGGCACGTGTTGAGTTGAGAGAAGCCTTTTGGTCTAGGATCCTCTCCATCAATTTGCACACACAACCATTTGGATGGAAGCAGAAGCAGCTTAGGACATGGAGCCAGTCCTGGGACAGAGGGAAGCTGCTGCTTCGATCCAAGCAAAGAACTGAAGATTAATCAGATTGGTTTTGGACAAGATTAGCTAAAAACATTCATTGTCCTTGAGACAAATTGACAGGGCAAAAGAGCCAGCTGTTTGGTGCTGGAAGCTTTCTCATGAGAGAAGAGCAAACTGGCGGGGGGGGGGCAGTAGAGAACTGTATGGAATAAGGCATGCTACTGTTGACGTGTTTCAAAGCTGAATAAGTGAATATTTTGCTTTTCTCTGGTTGCTTTCTGAAAGGGTTTCGGAGCCAGCAATACAGGGATACACACATCTATCTGAGAAACGAACCAAGTGGTAAGCTTTTCCTTCTTTCAGAAACCACAGGAGCCAGGGTCTGTCTTTCTTTTGAAAAAAATTTCCCAGCATCTGGGGCTTGGCACTCTTTAATATGGTCCTGCACTTGTCTGAAGAGTTCTTTGCTGTTGATCTTGGGTATGTCTATATTTAGAGCTGAATTTGAATTGATTGTCATCAATTCCAATTCTATTAAGTGCATGGACACACTGACTTTCCTCCATTTGAACTGAGGAACTCCTCAGTTTGAATTGATGAAAACGGACTTCAAATTGGTCAAACCTCATTTGACTTCGAAGTCAGGGACAATTCGAACTAAGTAATTCAAATTGACCCAGTGTGGCCATGTCAATTCGAACTCACTATTACTTCAACTTAGCCACAGCTTGATCTTCCCTATACAATAGTACCCTCTACCTAATTTGAACTAGCAAGTCCTGTTCATGGACATGCTCATTCGAATTGGATTTTCCAGTGTGGCCATGTCAATTTGAGTTGACTGAATTTGAATGAATAATTATTAATTCAAATTGACTAATTTGAATTCAGTAATTTGAATTGAAACTCTAAGTTTAGACATAGGCTATGTCCACACATACATCATTATTTCAGAATAAGTTATTTTGAAATAAAGTCCTTATTTCAGTATAAGTTAATTCAAATTAAGAAAATGTTAATTCAAATTAAGGGAAAGCCTGCTTTCAAAACGGCTGTTATTTTGAAATGGTTATTTCAAAATAAGGCCGTTTGAACATGTTGTTTTGAAACAGTTGTTTTGAAACAATGGTGTCGTTTCAAAACAGCATGTCCAAATGGCGTTATTTTGAAATAACCATTTTGAAATAACAGCCGTTTCAAAATGAATGGGGTTTAAGCTGTTTCAAAATGACGGTTCTTTTGAAAAGAGCCTGTCATTTCGAAATAAGAAAACGTTGTGTGGACATTCAGTTTTTTATCTCGAAACAACCAGTGTTGTTTCGAAATAAAAGACTCGTGTGGACATACCCATAGCCTTTCAGCTTAATTTGCAGGAAAAATAGGCCTCCCATGAACTCAGTGAGAAAGCACTAAAGTGCAGGCACAAAGAGAGAGGTCAGCCATAGGAAGCTGATTGTGTGGCATTCAAACCAGGTCCTACAACCCAGCACATCCAGCAGGACAAGAGAAATATGGGCTACCACTACTGATTGTGTGGGAGAAATGAGTGCTATCACATTGGTAGCCTTGAGTTGTGTGTCTCACCGTTTCTGATCACCTACCAGTTTCAAGGTCACCACTGAGAAATTGTGGTGGGAAATCCAGCTGGGAGCAGACTAGGACAGAATGATGAGACTGGTGGGTGAGGGACAGATTTAACCCCAGGAAAGCAGAAAATCTGTCTGAAACTGTTTGCAAAAACCTAGAGAAGCATGAGTGGGTTTCATTAGTGTTAGAAAAGAATCAGATAGTGGGAGAGGCCAAACGTGAGTATTAAAAAATTGCCTTTCTTCATTTCCTCAGGCGGTTCACGAAGGACAAGGCAGAATAGGGTGACAGAAGTGGCTGAAAGGGCTAATGTGCACAAACCAAATGGAGTTTTTTCAACACAGAGTGGGAAGCAAAGAAATGGAGCTTTTTCTGGATTTAAATACATAGCTCCTCACACTGAAACTTTGCAACATCTTCAGCCCTTGAACTTGTCTATACCTTTGCCCATTGAATTGACATAAGTCTGATATCTGAAAGTGCATGTATGAATTGACTGGAGGAAATGAGGTGCCAGTGGAATTAGTCTTGATTCTGCATTACACCAACTGTTGCAGCTTCACCATATTGTTCCTGGCTTTTTTTTCCCCCTTGTCCTTCCGCCAACTTCCATTAGCTTTCCACAGTTAACTCAGAGATTTTTAAACTTCTCAGGCCAAGGTTTTCTAAACTGAGGCTGAAATTTTTGGGAGCCCAAGTTGAGACACTTTAAAGAGGCCTGATTCCCAGAAAGCACAGAGCACTCATTTTCAAAATACAAGGCTCCTTTAGCGTCTCTCAATTTGGACAGCCAAAACTTCAGGATTCTAGAAGATCTTGGCTTCGAGCTTTTGATTTTCCTGCCACTAACCCAGTGGGAATGTTTGCGTTTCCACTACTGGAAAAAAATGTTCAAATTTCCTATTTCCCAGTGTCAAGCACCATCAAAAACATACAAAACAAACAAAACCCCAAGATTTTTCAACCCTGTTCAAACAGTCAAAATGCCAATTGAAATCACAGAATTTTGCTTGTCTAATCACTACAAACCTAGTATTAAATCTTGGCCCTAAATTATTTCAGTTTCCCTTTTAATTAAAAGTCCCTGTGATTCATCCCTGCAGTATTTTCTACACGTGTTTAATTTAGAATCATTGAGACAGGTATTTTATGATAATGAAATATCAGTTGAACAGTAAAACTTTTTTTTCCCAGGTTTTACGATAATGTAGGAATCACTTTGTAGTAGTTGTGGTGTAATTAGTTTAAAATTATGTAAGCAATACATGTGTAATGAGGTTTCTCTTTTTAATAGATTAATTTTGTATGGAATATTAAAACATTTAACTAGTACAATTTGGGGGAAAAATAGCATGGCAAGCTAGTCAGATATCAAAACACAACCCTTAATAAGCATCAGTTAGCCTATTTTAAAATTATTTCCTATTTAGGTAGCCTGGTTGCAGAAACTCGAGTCTGATCTTGCAGTCCAACTCATTTAAGTTGTTGACACCTTAAATACCACAAAATCCCATTGATTGCTAGGTGCAGCATCAAACCTCAGAACAGTAATCACTGTAGTAGCTAAATAGAATTTCGTAATTTAGAAAGTTGAAATATTACAGAAATACCCCAATGTAACAGAAAGAAAATTCAGCAGAGATTTACATATTGTAGACAAATATCTGCAAGCATGTACTTTGTGACCAAATGTGTCAATATGCCAGATGGCTCTGAGATAAAAGGAAAAAATGGATCCCTACTTCTAAATACTCTTATTTCCTAAAAATAGCAAAGGAAAGAATGGATTCAATTTGGGGTGAGGGGAGAAAGGTGGCAACCAAAATTTTACACATAAAGCTTAGTTAAAGAAAGTAACTCTTGGGAACTGCAAATAAATGAAAGATGTTGAAACGTCTTATCTCTAATTAATCATGTAACTCTAAGAACAAAGACCAGATTTCTTCAAAGATCTCAGCTTTCCCTTTCATGCAGAACACAATCTTTTCTCAGTTAGCTGGTCCAAATACCATTCAACTTATAATTGGATTTTCAATTTTTCCAAATAATTCTTTTAGCAACTCTGGCCTATCTTTGTGGAAGTATCTTTGGAACCTTTAACTTCTTGACGTTTCATTGATCTTGTAGTATAAAATATAGTGCATTGATCAGGAAAGTATTTTGAAGAATCATTCTCAGTTGAGCCCAATCCACTCTTATGGTTTAGATGGGACACCGTAGCTACTAAGTGGGCGTGCACTGTGAAAGATATATCTTCCATACATATCTATAGACGGCTAGTTAATAAAAAGAGCATCATTTAGAGGACACATTAGGATGTGTTCATTAGTTCAGTTCCATACAATTGTTGTAGTGAACTGCAAATAAGCTCCCGCCACTGCCTCTAACAGTAATTTTCCAAGCGCCATTAGGGGGAGTCACTGAAATTCCTCCTAGTCCTCTGCTGTTCATAGACTGCTATATCCTGAATTACCAGTCCCTGTTAGTAATGAGATTATTATTTTTGCTTGTTTGTTTGTTTGTTTTTGATAGCTTTACTGATGTGTAACCCATGAATACATATGATGTAATGAAACATTGTAATCATCAGTGGGGACAAAACTCAGGCCTCCCAAGTACATCTACACTGTAGACTAAATCTGGTCTCTGTTCAGATTTGAGCCCAACCTCTCATTCTGTGCACACATAAATGAAGCCAATTATTTCATTTAATAGGAAATCTGTGATTGTGGTTAAGTGTAGTTAATTAATGCTGGATGGATAGGTTAAGTAACAAGGGATCATTGGAGTAGAAGTAGGGCAAGTATTTATGAGCTATGTATATTAGGAATATAAGCAAAGTAAGACTGTAATGCAAGGCCTGCAGGCAGATGTCTCTAGGATTTTAGCTTATCCATCTAGCCTTTAGGTCTGAGGAGGGCTGACATAAGTGAGTGACCCATTAATAACATTTTACCCTTGTAACGTTAGAAGAATGTGCCAGTGTATGATGTTCAGATAAATATGTCAAAATGATACATGTCTAGAGCCCAAGACACCCGATCCGTAAAATCATGGGAAATTCTTCAGTCATTGAACATCTCCATGGGAATGTTTACACAGATGCTAATGAGAATATTAATAAGAATAAGGGGAGCTAAAAGGCCAACTTGTGAAAAGTAGGGAACCCAGAAATTTATGGGTTATGGAAGTACAGATGAGGATATACATGCACAAGGATGTAGTCAAGGTGATAAAAATAGTTCCCTGGTACAGACAGGGAGGGGATAATCCATCTGGAGACCCTTCCTCTCTACTGATGACCAGTAGTTGAGAGATTCACCTGTTTCCATGATGTCTTTGGGAATGTGTGTATGAATACAGTGGTAGGTATTGCACAGCTCCCTTGGGTTTTGTGTGTGTGCCGTTGATTGTGACATTGGTTATCCGCTTAGTGAAACTTATAATGAAGACAAAATTACTTACTTGCAGCTGTATTTGTGGCCATGATAGTCATAATTTGCATACTCCTAGATGCCCCAGATCTAAGGAAATCCCTCCAGGAACCCTCACTTTGCTGAATCTAAAAGTGGAGCAGCTTGAGACGTGGACTGATTTAGTAGGGACACTGTGGTTGAACCCAGTGATTACCAGAAAAAAGCTACACAAATCAATTTAGTTTGGGTCAGTGAGTCTTCAGAACTGTTACTACAAAACCTGCTACCTGAGAAGAAGGAGAAATTGTGCAGCCAAGTTATCTGTCTCCCCTGGCTTCTGGTGCCAACCACTAGAGGGAGACAAGCTCAGGTACATTATGTGGCCATAAGATGATGGAGTTGATTCTTTATCTTGGCGTAGGAACTATCATAACTCATGCTGCTGCTGTAATAAATAGCTGCTATAAATAATATACTTTGCATTGCTGCTGTTAAGGTAAATATTGTTTGTTATTTGCACGGTGCTTCTGAGAACAGTTAAACAGAAAAGGTTTGTTGCCTAATCCAAGACATAACACAGTAGGAGACTACCAGAAACCAAGGATGGGAGGAATGGGATTTTCAGGTGATAACATGAAAGATATACTGCTCACAAAAGGATCTGGAATGTAAAAGGGATATAATTTATGGTCAGTGAGAGGATTCTAGGTGTAGGGGAATAGGTTGGAAAAAGGTTGTGAGACATGGGAAAAGGAGATTGAAATGTCTAGAGGAAGGGCTAAGATGTCAACATGTCATGCATGAGTAAAGCAGTGATAGTATCTGATGAGAGATGAGCTGCAGGATGAAGAACCACAGAACTCTACAGGACTTCTTAGCTTGTTACCCCTTCTACAACAAGTAGTATCAGGATTCCATCACATTTGGATGAAAGAACTTCAGAAATGACCTAGATATTGGAAGAAGGTGGCAGTGCAGCTGGTTGTAATATTTTTCTCTTTCTGCCCTCAAATATTGTGTCCTTCTGTTCAGCCGTGGCTTTTGTTTACAGCACACAGTCTGGATTCCAAGTAAGAATTCAAATGATCGCTGTATCTATTGAAATTTAAGGACATAGACTCATAGGCTATTTCTGCATATACAATTTTCGTTCAGACTTGTCAGTCTGAACTAAAATAGTCCAAGGCTAATCCAAACTAACCTTGGGCTAGTTCAAACTAACCATGGCTTTTTAGTTCAAACTAGCTGCAGATTCTAGTTTGAACTAAAGTTTTAATTAGAATTAGAATGAATGGCTAATTCAAAGTGATGACTTAGTTCAAATTTTTTAAGTTCGAACTAGCCATTACTTCAAGTCTTGCCCATGCTTAGTTTGAACTAAAGTTTGAACTAAGCATGAAAGACCAAACTAACCACCTGTTTTACTAGTTTGGACAAAGTTTTGCCTAAGAAATTTCTCATGTTGGACTAGGCAAAGCCTAGTGCGACCATGGGATAAATTAGTCCAGACTAAGCATCTTTAGTCTGGACTAATTTGGCAGTGCAGAAATAGCCATAGACTCTAAGGTCAGAAGGGACCAGTATGAGCACCTAGTCTGACCTCCTGCACAATGCAGGCCACAGAACCTCATCCACTCACTCCTATAATAAACCTCTAACCTATAACTGAGTTATTGAAGTCTTCAAATCATGATTTAAAGACTTTAAAGTACAAGAATCCACTAGCAATTGAGCCATGCCACGTGTTACAGAGGAAAGCAAGAAGACCCCAGAACTCTTCCCAATCTCCCTTGTGGGAAAATTCCTTCCCAACTCCAAATATGTTGATCAGTTAAACCCTGAGCACATGGGCAAGACTCACCGGTCAGCCACCAAAGAAAGAATATATTTCTATAGTTCTTTGAAGTCCTCGTCTTCATAAGCAAGAGATCTTTAATCTGCAAGAATAACTGTTTGATGAATTATTTCACCATTATGTAAAGTTTGACTATTACATAAGAAGAGTGAAGACTAGATTTCTGCCTGGCTAGCACTGCTGAACAGGGAATTCCTGGACCTTGTTCAATCTGCTACTTAAAAAAAATACTTCTCATGCTTTCTGAACTGATTTGGATGGCTCCTGACCTCTCCTAATTCAAATCTCTCCTCTGTTGTGGCATATGCAAGAAATCAGCCCATTAGTGGCGGCTTGAAGGGCAGATTGGGGTTGCTGGCTTTATTTTATGTCTTGATATGAATATGACAGAAAAGCGTCTCTCCACCCAATTATTTTAACCACATGATTACATCCATGTTCTTCCATCCCCTCCCTATATCACTTACCATCTCACTTAGAAAGCTGTTTGGGAAAAGGACTTTTGAATATGTTTGTGCAGCACCTAGTGCAATAAAAGCTAAAAGACTGGGGCCTCTGGGCAGGACTGCATTATAATTTATACAGTGCCCTTGGGCACTACAGCAGTCTAAATAAAAACCCTCTGGGGCTGGTCTCTGGAAAATTAGAGAAAATAAGTAATATAGAGGATAAACTGTTGAATGTGTTATGATTAGTCTGATAAATGTGATCAATACTAATGTGACTTGTCATTTCATTAAGCAACTGGACATTATGAAGCTTTAAACGAAGCTCATAACTTAGTTCTTTCCCTGCTGGTACCCTGCAGGCATTTGGCTTCAACTAAATGTTATATAAGCGGTTCTATGTTAGAATTTTAATCTCGAGATGACAAGCTCAAATACCCCCAAGCTGGGCACAGCATGATCCGATGAATGGATGAAAAGATAGATAGACCTCTGGCCGCACTGCTCTTCCATTCTTAATCCAAGCACAATGGGCTAGACACTCAGCTGACATAAACTGGCCCATCTCCACTGAAGTTAATGGAGCCCTGATGATTTTTGCCATCTGAGGGTCTGGACATAGGCTTTCACAGCATAAATTATCCAAGATGTGAGGCCCAGACCTGACTTGTGGTATAAGATGGAATTGTGTGACTAGCCTAATGCTGAAATCTGATATACAGTGGGGAAAGCAAAGTGATGCTTTTAAAACTCATCTCCTCTTTAGGCTGGAGAAATGATGAAAGAGTGACTCCTTCCCAAATTCATAGATTCCCAAGCCAGGAAATGACTTCATCACATGATTAGGTTGGTTGATGTAATGTAACATAGACTGAGCATACCAATGAATTTGGCCTGGGGACCACAGATTGGATGCAAACGAGAAACAAACAGCTCTTAATGTAGAGATTTCTTTCTTCCCTAACATGCCCAGTGTCACACCAGCATGTTAGACAAGACAACTAAGTGATTTGATTAAGGATAGGTGTGTGTGTGTGTGTGTGTGTGTGTGTGTGTGTGTGTCTGAGTAAGCATATCATTTAGTTGGAGGACCTCCTTCTTTTAGCTATCCTTAGAAATTTAAATAAGTCCTGGTCATATTGTAAATAACTATTGATACCTCATGTAAGATACACTGAACCTACTTCAGGATATAGGTGGTATTGATTTAGTCATTACTTTTGGCACTTCTTATTTATTGCTTGAAGATTTGCTACACACTGCATTTTGTGATAATTGTGCTGTTGAATTTTAAATAGTGCCCATAACAACCCTGCCTCCCATCCAATAAAATAAGCATGGATAGCACATTAGTGTTTTTATCTCAGGTTTATGTTTTCTATGATCACCTATGGATCTGCAGCTAAGCAGATAATGGAACAAAATTACTGGTTTATTCATCACGTTGCCTTCTTGCTGCAGAGCAAGGGAAATGAAAAGGATAGCTGATGTTTTATTCAGTGGTGGATTATTTCATACCAGTACCTTAAAACAAGGGCATCGCTGGCACCTGGCACAGGGGGCAAGTGCCCTGAGTCCCAGCACCAGTGCCCCGAACATCTGGCATGCCCCCTGCCTCTCCCAGCCCCAGCCCCGGCCCTGGCTGGGTATCTGGGGCCTGGCCACCCGCAACAGCCACTGTCTCGCCTGGCCCCAGCCCTGGCTGGGGATCAAGGGCTGGACTTGCAGCAGCAGGAGCTCAGGGTGCAGCTGAGCCGCTCCTGTGTTAGAAGTTAGGCTACAAGCAGGCTAGCATCAGCCATGTCTTATCCACACAGGAGGTACTTATCAATGAAAACAGCTACAAGTCTAAACAAAAACAGGTTTCCACCCAGTCGGAGTTTTGGATTTGTCTTTTTTGTTTCTCAGGGACCACATCCTGCCTGGAATGATATACCCCAGGGGTTTTGAACCTGGGGTTCCCTGGGGGTCCACAGACTATGGTAGACTGGACCTTCTAGTAGCTAGCTCCTAGTCCTCCTGTTGACGCTATAATTTTCTTAAAGCAGCTTCAGCTTTCTGTGTCACAGGACTTTCATTGTTTTTGCTTGAATTGTCTCAGGTGTATTGAAATCCGTGTTGAAATTACAAGCTGTCACTTCAGATTGGCAAGAGGTTTTCCTGGTCTGCTTGACGGCCTTTTCTGAAGGGAAGAAAACAATCTGGGCCTTGAGCAGTCAGTCTGCAAAGCTCCACCTTAGAATAAATTAGGTGTAATGTGCCTCTCTGCCTTATGAAGCAGCCTGCTTTGTCTCTCTCCCTGTCTTTGGTTCCTGAATTTTACAGTTCTGGAGTCTAAGAAATACAAGTGTTTCACTGCAACCATCTAGAAAAACATTAACACTATCATTTCTTTGTGTGTATGCTATGAAGGTAACATTTTCCTGTCCATAAAATGGTTGTAATTCAACTGAGTTACATCACAAGGTTCTTTGGGAACATGATTATTCTGTGGTGAGCTGCACTGTAGTCCACAGTATTATGTCATTTACACCAGCTGAGAATCCGGATCTTTGCTTCTTGACTGGTTATTTACATAGCTATATGCAGTCAGTGCTTCACTGTGAGGCAGGAGTGTGAAATAATAAAGCAGGTGATGGAGTGAGTCCAGGGACCTGTCATTTTCTTGCTCTTTGATCTTAGGTGCTGCACTTTCCTCTCTCGCATTTCTCATCTTTAAAATGGGGATAACAATGCCTACCCATTTTTTGGAACGAACTCTTCAGATCCTTGGATGAAATCTGTGACTTGTGTTAAGAATCAATATGATTAAGAATAAGAAATTGCTTAGACTCCAAGAAACTATTTTACTCACAAGAGGAAAACAAAATGCATATTCTTTTCTGAAGGTGAGGATGGACAATTTCTCATGGACAAATTTGACCCTTAAGAACATCATCTCCATTCTACAGCCAAGTGTCATCAGATACTACTGCCATTTTCCTTTCATCATTCCACACTTCTAACACTGATTAATTACAGAAAGTTGGAGTAAGAGAATACAACACTAACCCCATGTGCACTGGAGTATCCTGAGGTACAGTCAAGAGGCAGATGAAGAATTCGTCTCTGTGTTTTATCTCCCTTAAGTTCACTGTGTTGTTTTCCACTGCATGGTCTGTTTTAAACAATTTTTGGAAGCTCCTGTTTTAATACAGGCAGCTAATCACTGAGCCAAAGGGCTGAATGCCAGGCGAGACATTCAAACATTTATCTCATTTCAAAACTGGCATTGTGTTTCTGCTGTCAGTAACCCAGAAGAGATTGTATACTGGAAGGTGCCATGTACTGATCGAACATAAGGAAATTATAAGGCTCAGGGAGTATGGTATTTATTTTAGTAGGTACTTGCTGCTGTTGGGGCCTTGTCACCATGGTATTAGAGTGTGTCCCAAACATTAATAATCTGGGAAAAGAAAAATTAATATGAGAGCAATTTGGGTGGCAGGAAGTCAACCTCTTCAATTAGAAAAAAAAAAGACCTTTTAATAAAATGGGAAATTTTGTGCTATTTTGGTGGAAGGATGGCTGGAAACCAAAAACGAATATTTCCATTTTCAATAATTGTAAACTCAGTCATGATTTCAGTGTGCAATTTCTCAATAAAAATCCAAAAAAAAATTTCTTTGAGGAATTTTGACCCAGATGGAAATACTTCAGGATTATTTTTACATTTCTGCAGCAAATACATATATTTGACCTGTCCTAACCAATAGCCACAGACAGATCTCCAGCTGGTGAACCTTTCCATAAGTCTATTGAAGTCAAAGGAGCTATGATACATGAGATTGGCAGGGGGATTGGACCTGGGAAACGTGAGCCCAAGGAGATCAAGAAGCTTATTAATAAACTTTGATCTTACCAGGGCCAAAGGGAAGCTCCACAATCCATTTGCTCTGCTGTGGAGAAACAACCTGCTAGTGCACTTGACCAGCAGCAAACTACTTCCTTTCCTGCATTGGCTGGCACATGGAAGATGGTCTCAGAGCACCAGTCATTCCAAAACTCATTTCTACAGCTTAAACTGGAAGGCAGGTATTGGTTTTATACAGTGAAACCATCCCACGCAAAGGAGTTAAGGGGAAGACACCTGACAATCCATCAAAGACAAGTATTTGTTTTGCCCTTGGTGACATGTTTGTTACAACATTGTGAGTCTGGGGTAGAGTTGAAATCTGTATCTAACTCTTACGAGGCACAGTTTAGTTCCTTTGCAAAACCATCCTTCCTCGGAGATAGCTACTACAAAGATTGACTTGTAAATCTAAACTGTTCTCCATAAAGCTGGGTAAGGACCATGTGAGCAGCATGCTTTTCACCTCCTGATGGACAGGTCATAAAAGCTTTCCCAGTGTCCCCTAACCAGCACTGATGCATTTTGCTATTTTGAGTGCAAGAGGCATGAGATAAGACAAATGTGTAATTACTTCTTGACCTGCTCTTCTGGGTTATACATTTTCATGAGATGCCACGATTCATTATTTGCATTGATATGTACAGAAGGATGGGGATGCTTAGTTGATATTCATTTATTCAACAGTCTGTAATCTATATTTAATGGAGTACCAGACTGTGGCATAATAAACCGTTTAAAAAGATAGCTGTTGCTTACATAGGGGTTATTGCTTGCATAACCTGTACTTATTTTTCATTACAAAACTAAAAGAGCAAAGCATAATTCATATCAGAAAATGAAGTTAACATTTAATGGTTTGAAAAATGATAGTGTACTGTAAAGCTGTGCAGTGCTGAGAGTGCTTATGAAACAAAGTGGGAGAGCAAAAAATAAATACAAATAAAAAGGCATTAGCAGTATATTGTGAAATAAGGATACCAGCACAAAACCATGTATACCCGTTTTGCCTCTTGTTTAGTGGCAAGAGCAAGAGTTGCTAATTAGTCTGCAATGAGTAGTTCTGGGAGCTGCTGGGCCTATGCATGCCATTGTCCTAAGCAGCACAAATCCTGAAACTCACATTTTTTGTCCCGTCAGGTTTCTCCACCGCAAACAGCAGGTTCCACCTTATGTATATCAATGATTGAAGACTTGGAATTGTGAAGATGACACAAAAAGAAGAATCACAGTAGCTACTCCTGAAAACTCAGACAGCTCTGCAAATCTGGAAGCCTACAGACATTTCGATTAAAACCCCAAATCAACATAAATGACACAGTTGTTATGCTGATACTGTGGTATGGTCAGGATGCTAAAGAATGAGGGAAGATGGTGAATGTAATATATTAATTGCAGAAATAAACTGATAGAGGGGGATGCTGAGAATTTCAAGCTGGCAGAAAATAAATAATGATGTGATAAGATAATAGATAGGACAAGAAATAATGCTGTTATTCAAGGAAGATGACTGTGCTAATTTGATCATATGTCAAAAATGGACCTGGAAAGGCTACCATACATGATGATACTTACCAAAGTGCAAGGAACAAGAAATAGAGGTAGACCAAGAATATGTTGGGTAGATATGGTGAGCAATAACATAGAACACAAAAGATTTCGAGCCTTGAAGCTGGTTCAAGACAGAAGTGGTGGAAAGACATCATTCAGCCCCATTGTTGCTGTTGAGCTGGGGGATGGAAATCAGTGAAAAAGAACATAAAGTATCTGATGAAGTGGGATTTTCTCCCACAAAAACTCATCTGATAAATAAATTTGTTAGTCTTTAAGTGCCTTTTTATATAGATAGAATGTTTGGCCAATCTGTTAACCTCCCTAGTGACCCATTTAACTACTGTATGTACCCATCCAACTATGGGTCACATTTTATCTGCTGATCTTAGGGTTTTATACTGCTCCTCATCACCAAAATTTCCAAGGGCCAGATCCTCAAAAGTATTTAAATGTCCAAATCCCATTGGTTTCAATGGAAAGTAGGTTCCTAAATACCTTTGGGGATCTGGCCCTAAGTGTGCAAAATCAATAATAAGAGCAAAGTCCCTATGGGATTTTGTGGAATGCCTGGTGCTAATCCTTGTTTGGAGATTAAAATATCTGCTTGGGATGTGCTGGTTTTTGTCATTTGATTTTTAGATTTTATTTCCTTTTCTAACTGGAAGGATTAGTTGGTTGGGGTAGAAAAAGACGTCAGCGTTCTATCATTATTACAGTGGAAACAGTCAATGACAAAGGTTTTGCAATGTTTCCTAAAGATAATCAAACTCTGAGTTTGCCTGATGTGCTCTTTGAAGTTGTTTCATAACAAAGTCCTATCTAACAGGAATGTTTTACCCAACTCTCATGAGACTTGTGCAGGGGCGAGAAGTGTAGAATGCCAGAGGAATGCAATTGGCATAGCACTTCACTGTAGCTGGGACATGATCCATTAAACCTGATGCAGTATTTTAAACTAAGCAATGTAAGACCTCAGTGGGACAACATGTGAAGTAAGGAACCATGTAACATGAGCAAAATGGGTTATTAAGGCATCTCTATTGATGGTTTAAACTTCTTTTGGCCATTTCTTTCAGTAGAGTATTAGGAATGGTGTGCTCAGTCTGTAAGTCAACACTGTAGCCTAAATATAGGATGGCCTCCAGGTCAAATAAAACAAACAAGGAGTCCAGTGGCACTTTTAAAGACTAAGAAATTTATTTATCTCATGAGCTTTCATGGGAGAAAATATCACTTTGTCAGATGCTTTGAAGATGGGGGGACTTACAGAATGGGAGGAAACAAATGCAAGGCAGTGTAAGTCATGGGAACAGGCCACATTGTAACAGCAAATCAAAGCAATTGTTAAGATTCAAACACCTTGATTCTATGACTTACACTTCCCTGCATTTATTTTCTTCTCATTCTGTAAGATCCCCCATCTTCAAAGCATCTGGTGAAGTGGGATTTACACTCATAAAAATCATGAGATATATAAATTTGTTAGTCTTTATAAGTGCCACCAGACTCTTGGCTTGTTTTACGGGACTAGACTAACACGGCTACCCCTTGGAACTCAGTTACAAACAGTTCAGGTTAAAGATAAGCCTAGAGAACACACCAGATCTGAATAACTCCTTTACTTGGGAGATGTTTGAAATCTAAATCAAGAACCAGATCTGGACCCAAATCTTAGCTGAAGTACATGGGTTCAGCTCGCCTGACTTCAGTGGAATTTTCCTAATTCACACCAGCAGGGAGCTGGTCGCTGAAGTTTTGTAACCTGAGCCTACCTCTAGTTTAGACAAAAAGCAGCAAGGAGACTTAGGTGATGGTCTAGACTAGGCATAGCCAAACTGCAGCTTGGGAGCCACATGTGGCTCTTGAATGAAAAATTGTGGCTCACAGAAGAACATCAGCAAATCAATTTAGGAAAGCAGCCCCAGCCTAGCAGTTCAGGAGGGGGTCAGGATGGTGGGGAGAAGTGCAGCATGGTCAGGGATGGTGGGGACAAGTGTGGCATGGTCAGGATTTAAAAAGAAAACCTCACCACTAGCCTGCAAGTCTTCTACATCAAGCAGCGGCTAAGTTTTTACTGTAGAGGCCTAATTTCCATGGTAACCTTTAGTAATTATTAGAATCTGACATTAGCAAGATCAATATTTGTCCTCTTTTTATGATAAAATTAAAGTGTCCAATGAATTTTAAACCTAGGTAAAAGTATATGGCTATATGCCTCAGTGTGGCTCTCAAAGGTTTAATAATCATCTTGCGTGGCTCTTGAGTTCCATAAGTTTGGCCACCCCTGATCTAGATCAACATTTTCAAATGTACCTAGGAGTTTCAGAGATTAAATCTCTTTGAAGGGCCAATGGGAGTTAAGCTTCTAAGGGCCAGGTTTTTTTAACAGTATGTAGATACTTAACTCCCATAGGTAATTGAATGCCTTTAAAAGTGTGGCCCTGAATGTCTACATCACTTCTGAACACAGAACTTAGGCTCCTAAACTTGCACAGTAGTTTATGTGATCTTTAACTCAAAAAGCTGGCAGATCCATTTTCACCTGGGGCTCTCAAACAAGCCATGTAATTACAAGAGCACAAGTAAACTGCAAAGATTCAGATTCTCGTAAACTGCAAAGATTCAGATTCTCAAGTGGTTTAAATCATGTTGGCATATTGAATTCATTTGGAGCTATTTGCAGATTCTGAGGTCTCCTCTGGTGCAGCATATGAGGTGGTTAGCACTTGATGGAGAACAGGTGACTATAACAAACAGCCAGGGGGTACTGAATTGACCTAATAAGCAGCGATCAAGGCATATCAGCTTCCCATGTACTGTTCAGTGGTTTGTAAGCAAGGTAACAGAGGAGTTTTAAGGAGGTTTTTCATCTTTATTTGGGTTGCTGTGGAAATCAATGTATTAAAGGAGTGACTTTCTGAACTTCTGAGACTTGCATTCATGAAAAATGAGGTATTTGGATGTGGAACTTATGCTATGTCAGAAAGCTAACTAAGGTGTCTACAACATACAGCTGTTTGCCTGTAACATTTTGTTTAGCTTCATGCAGAGAGAGACAAGTGGATTTCTTCCAGGGCTGAACTGACTTAACTGATCTTGCTGCTACATCTTGTGTGACTGGGGCAAAAGTGTCATTTTCATGTAGTGGCTGTTAAGAAGGGTATGGAAGATTAGCAGTGAGGGAGCAAAAAGGGATGAAAGAACAGTGGTGGAGTTATAGTGTAGCATGACTTAGCTAGTCCTTATCAGGTGGGCTTCTCTAATTGAGTGACAAAGTCTGAATGTTGAGATGAGGCCAGGCCCCCAGCAACCTTTCTGCCAACACAAGACTGAGCAATGTGAAATTAGTTAGGTTTTCTTAGTGAGTATCTTCCAAAAGGGCAGAAGGATGTGGGTGTTTGGATTTGGTTTGTTACAGACATGGGCTTCTATGGTACCCCTTGTGTGACAGAAGAAATGTTCGTGTTGTACTGAACCAGGAATTTTTTTTTGAGTTGTATTATAAGTGCTGATTTGTCAGAACTAAAACTTTTCATAGGAAACTTTCTCTAGCTCAGGGAGGAATTTCTGGATGAATCCAGGCCACACAGGCCAGTCTACTGCAGAATAGCCACTGACTGACTGGTTCAAATCCCAGCTCTGAATCAGAGATCTGAACTTGTTAGTTGTTTGAGTGCATTTGGATATGGCTTTCAAAACTTTGAGAAGCCTTGACTTTTTTCTCCCAGTTCAGTCCAGGAATATTATTTAAATATCAGCTTTCATGAGACAGGAAAAATACTTCCAGCTTTATTCTTGATGTGTATAATTGAGGTTCCTGGACACAAGTCCAACTTTGTGATTCTCTCTGCTTCCCAGCCTGATTTGTGCAAGCTATTTTGCCTTGTGCCACCCAACAGGTGCTGCCTGAAATAGAGATTTGAGTCATAGCATTTGGATGATCAGGCTGGAGTTTGAACTACCAGCCCCATGTCTGTGTTGGGGGACTTGGCTTTGTGTTCAGGCAAGTCTTGAATCAGGATCTTTGCTGGGGGCCTCTGAAGGAAATGGGAAGGATGTGGCAGGAGACTTAACAGCTCTTATGGACCTCAGATATTCTTCAGCAGCAATCCATATATCAGCCTTCTCCTAGCTATTCAGTTGTGAGGTCATGATAGCCATGAAGTCTTTCCACTGTTGACTGCTGACAGGGACTGCTATGGCAGCATGGCACAGTGTGATGGGATTATGCACAATATTTGTGTGTGGCTGTGTAAGGAGGCAAGCAGATGACTGTCCTGCAGAATATGTAGAGAGAAGAATGTTCTAGCCCAGATGAGAGCCTGACTGAGGCTAGTATCTCTAATTCTAGCCATGACCACCTGAATTACAACAGAATTGGAGCATGAATGAGATTTTCACATTTCCTCTAGCACCTAATATCCAGATACCCCTAGATGTGTCTCAGATATCAACATGCTGCCTAGCCTTCCAATATCTCATTAGTTCTATACTGGGTTTGGGGGAAAATTACATGCAAAAGCTGATTGCAACAGCCACAGCCCCAACAGTGAAGCTGTGACAAAGCAGGCACTAGCATTTGTCTCCCCTAACTTGCACTGTTCTTTAAGCACAAGACCATGTTCCCATCCCTCACAGCTACTCTGGTGTCAGAAAGGGAACAGGAGAAACAAGGGGGGGTAGAGTAGGAATGTGTTACTTTTATTTCCTGCTGCTACTTTTTTGAAAAAGACTTTAGTCTAAATTCACATTCCTTTTTTCCACTGTTACCAGAATACATGGGTAAACTTGAGCTTATTGCTAAACTTGTATCCTTTAACATTTTATGTGCTGCAGTTTCCAGAGGAATCCATGCTAGCTATACTATCTTGCAAATCTATTCTCTCACAGAAGGCTAGAAGTTTTAAAAAAAAAAAAAAATAGACCTGATCCTCTGCTCAGTTATGCTGGTGGAAATCATGAGCAATTCTAGTGAAGTCAGTATTGTTACATGGGAATAAACACCATGTAAATAAAAGGAGAATGGGGGTCTCTATCTCCTACTCTTTTAAGGGGAAAGTATAACTGACTTATATCCAGGTGAGATGTTGTTAATTAGAATCTGGATATTGGAATGAGTGCTCACTGCTCAATCCAGTTCATGCCATGGGGGGGGGGGGGGAATTTCTAGTCAGCTATTATTACTTGTCAAGCAGAACCAAAAACCTACTAAAATACTTGCATTAAAAGAGTGTTGTGTGTATTTTGGACCCTGAAGATTGATGTCAGTCAATTAATTTATTTGTATCATGAAAGTCATGCTGTAAGGGGTAATGTGTGATTAGAATAGAGCATTTTATGCAACAGGCTTGCATTGTCCCCTCACTCTATGACGGGTACTCACAGCTCCAACCACATTCAGTGGTAGGTGCTCAGCAATTCGAGGAGCAGATCTCTCAATAGAAATGGCTTGAAAAACTTGAGTTATAGAAGATATCTAGCTCTGGCTTCAGTGCAGTCTGTTCTTGTGTTGCCCAAATGATGTATCTTGGCTCAGGAGCACAACAACCTTGGAGGAGAAGTGGGAGGGGGTGAGGATCATGAGGCTCTGCCCTGTGAGTCCCTGCTCCTCCTCCTTCCCCTGAGGCTATGCCCCCTAATAAAGAGCCATTTAGGTGCTAGGGGGAGCCCTGGACCCTCCTTCTGTCCTGAGCAGAGGGCTGGGGTTCCCAAAAGTAGGCCCTGGCCTATTTTTTTTTTCCAACCCCTGGAACACCCCATGCAGAGGAAAGTGGAGAGTTCTGGCACCCCTGTCTCAGCTCTTACCTGCTGGGACTTTTTTTGAGAGAGCTGATGAAAAAAAAAATGCAATTTCTGTCCCATTAGAGAGTCTGGTATTTCAAGACATCTTCTCTCCCATAGGAAGAGACAAAGGTTTCTCATAGGGATATTGTCTGTCCTTAGAGTCCTTAAGAAACCCTGAAATACACCTCCCATGCAGTGCCAAGGCAGGACAACAGGGCATAGAGATTACTATTGACTTGAAAAGGAATGTTTTGCTTCAATATTTCCCAACACAAAACTCTGCTAAAATTGATCTTTCCTCAGGGAATATTTCTTTAAAAAAAAAAAAAAATCTTCATTTTTCAATTACTGTGTCCATGGTGAGAGGTATTGGTCTGTGTATCTAGGCTAATAGAGGTTTCTCCCACCATCAAACCTCCATGTTGCCTGTCTCTTGTATATTGTTTTCCACCATTAAGTTCTGGCCATATTTGCAGAGACTTCCAATGAAGGGGTCACTAGGTCATTTGTGTGAAGTGGTCATTTATTCATTAAAAACTGAATGGACACCTGCCTTCTCTTTTCACATAATAGCCGTGTGATAACTACTGCCATTTTCTAGATTAACCCTTCAGTCAGTGGCCTTCAACATCACTCCTCAGAGTTCTCTAGTTTCCCGACTTTGCCATTTATCATACACAAGATGGAAACTTCACAACTGTATCTAAATGCAGTTACAGAGCACGTTAGACTGCTAGGGGGAAAAATGTAACATTATTTAATTTGATAGCACTGTGCTTTATGCCAAGGTAAGGCATGTGTTTGCTGTTAGCAGTCAAAGTGCCTTAGCGAATGAAAACTGACATTTTACTTATGAAATTTTACTTGCCAAGAATCTCTAGGGAAATTAATTGGGCCCTTTGGAACATGGCCCCTTCTCTGAGCCGCATCACAAGCTGACCCACTGTTACTTAGCATGGAGCAGAATATTAGCTTTTGGGTAGCTGTCGTCCAGTGAGGGAGGGTAGCTTACTCTGAGCTGTGTTGGTTGCTCGGCATTTCCATATAGTTCTGTCATGAATCAAACTTTCCTCAGTGGACCAGAACTAGGGCTGCAACTGAGAAACAACAGAGCAGAGAATCAGGCCAGAGACTGCCCAAAGCACAAAACTAACCCTTGTCATAGACCATTCCACATAAATAGGCCTGAAGGCAGCACCTAAATAATTATTTTTTTTTTTCCCTTCAACTTTGTTCTGTGTAAATAGGAAACATGATAAAACTGCTTGTTTCTTAATAGCAAAGCACTCCAGTTTGTGTCTCCAGTCTCTCTAGGTTCATTCCTCCTTATAGCTTCAGTTGGATGGGGACAGTTGTCCCCATTCTCTTGATTATGGTTCTATACTGTACACTCTTAAACAAATGTGGCTTTCCACCACAGAAGTGGTGGTATCTTGATGGACTGAGGAAAATATTCTTCTGGGTAGATACATATATTTTTTGACTCAAGAGTTTGTCAATTGACCTCTGCTTCCAATTTAATTAAAGGTATTTTTTGTGTACAGTCTCAACATACACACCAAATTCTCTGGGATCTATCAGCATGAAATGACTTTCTAGTAAAGTAAGATATATATATATATATATATATATATATATATATATATCTCATAAATTGCTTGTTACTTAAAAAAACCTGGCTCCTAATCCCTCAGAACCTACTATGGTGCCTCATGATGGTTGTGGTTGGCTGCCCCATGTCCCCATTATTGTCGATGATCAAGGCTCCCCAACCCAACTACCTCTCCTGTGGTGCATTGCAGCCGGGAACTTGTCACGCTTTAACATAGGAGATATAGTCTGACCCCATAAAGTAGAATGAACATACCAGCATCCACAGGATCATAAAGATTGTATTTGGAAAGGGTCAGTAGGTCATCTAGTTCACCCACTGCTCAAAGCAGGACCATCATAGCTAGGGCTTTGTCAAGCCAGGTGTTAAAAACTTCTAAGGAAGAAAATTCCACCACCTCCCTAGGTAACCCATTCCAACGTGTCACCATCCTCCTAGTGAAAAAAGCCGTTCCAAATATCCTACCTAGATTTCTCCCACAGCGACTTGAGACTGCTGCTCCTTATTCTATCATGTACTACCACTGAAAATAGACTAGCTCCATTATCCCTAGAACCCTCTTTCAGATAGTTAAAGGGTGCTATCAAATCCATCCCTCTCACTCTTCTCTTCTGCAAACTATATCCAAGCTCCAGTAAAGCCATAGGGCAGGACATTTGCATGGAAGCATATGTTTTCAATTTTTGTGGAGAAAGTCCAGCTTTTGTGTTTTAATAATAAATCTTTCATGAAAAATCCTCCCCCCTCCCATTTTAGTTGAAATTTTCTATAGGGATGGTGAGGAGGAAAGTGTTTCCAGGCCAGCTGACTTATAGCAATTGTACTTTATGAATGCAAATGTAGGGTTGGCAAAGTACATACCTCAGGAGCCCTGATCATATCTTCTTTTGGTTGGTTTTTATTCTCAGCCAGTATTGGGTATAATATTCCAGATTCAAACGGGACTTATTGATGATGTGATTCTTTAATGGACAAGTTCTAGTTAAAGAATCTCTTTTGGATCGACTGGTGAAAAATGAACACACAACTTGCTATCCATCTGGGATATTAATGATTTACTGAGATCTACACAAACCTGTAGCAACATATATAATGCGCTTTTTTTAATGATCAAGTCTTGGTGATACATAAAAGGCAGGAAGAGGTCAGTGATCACAGGGAAATTTTAGTGAACAGTATGAAATCCACATAGCCTGTTCGTGCACAGCAGACTAGTATGTTGTACCTTTACAACTGAGCTCAACACCTACAAGGGTATGTCTGCACTGCAATGTAAGTTCTGCATAAGTAAGTCTCGATAGCCGACCCAGGTTTGTTCATGTGGGGCTCAAGCATCTACACTCATTTGTGACCCAGGTTAGAAATTGTAGAGCCCTCTGTCCCAAACTGAAACTCTAACATCTGCATTGTTATGTAGACTTGAGTTCAGTCACCCCTAGCTCAGACTTCTTTGCACCTGCTCAAAGTGTGGCCGCTCTAGTCCTTGAGTGCAGTATGGGAAAATTTGGCTGTTCACCAAATTTGGCTGCTTGATCAATGGAATAGTGAGATATTTTTGGCAGATGCCCAGTGGGGTTCTGACCTCACTCAAATCCTCCAACCTCATGAGGTCCTGGGATCCTGGTTCCAAGCCCTGGCTTAATACAATTTGTGTAGATGGAAGGCTAATTAGACTCAAGCCTGAATTCAAACCCTGGACTTGCATTGCAATTTAGACATTCTCTGTTGAGACAAATCCCCTTATTTTTCTTTCGCTCCCACTTCAAAAAGTCATCTTACTTATTTGATTTAGCAGTCTTCTCACTTCCAGCATCTATATATTATGCATGCACATTTCAGTAAACCTAACAAACCTTTTGTAGCATATGAGGATTGTGCATAAATATTCATCTTGAAAACCCAAATCGGATCACAATTGTTTAATAGCAATTGCTTTTGTCTTACCCAGATAAATTAGATTGTATGTAACTTGCTTTTTATGGTTAATGGGGATGGTAGCTCTCAGCTGTTGTTTTATTAATCTGACAGCCTCAGATATACAGAGAGGAAAAAATGTTTAAGGGAATTCTGTCTTGTGCAGATATGGTCCCTTATGTTCTTGTCTGTTCAGTGTTGAACGGAAGGTACCAGTTTTTTCCTGATTGCATGAGCTGAGAAATTGTAACCAGGTGCTGCCTATCACATTCTCCCATGATTTTGGCATGTCTTCCTCTTTGTGTATACCTGGGTATAGTTCTAGGAATCATGAATGTCATCAAAAAAAGCTCTAGAACATGATTACCTGGGCATATATAATATGCCCTGCAGCCATGATTATCTTTGGTACTTTCAGCAGACCTGAGGTTTCAAAAAAGTCATGATGTCTGTGACCTTATAATTACAGACATGAGAGATGCACTAAGTGTCCTCAAATGCAGAGACTCTTGGGCATTATCATTACCAAATAGAATGTGTATTTAAAAAAAAATATTCCTGAGAACAGATGTCTTTTTGGAGGATTTGCTGGCCATCAGTGCCAAGATATCACAGTGATCAGTGGCTTGGAGTTGGATAACTGGGACTTGACCCGACCATTCTACCTGTTTTCCAAGGGGCTTTTCTGACTTTCAGGGCTTTCTGTTGGGCTCCAGCAAGCTCCTGTTTTCAAAAGTCCATCACCTCCCTGTTAGCAATCTAGAACTATAGGTAGGGAAGGAAATAGACAATACTGACAGCCAGGCAGAAAACTGGTGGTGGTATCCACAATGCTTTGTCTTCTATTCTTTCCTTTCAGAGAGATTTCCCCCATTTTGTCCATCAGGGCCAAAAAAAAAACAAAACAAACAACCTATCTAAACTCTATGCCTGGTAGTAATCTGTGGCTGTTGAGTGGAGACCCAGATCATAAACCCTTTCCCTTCTGCACCTTGTGCTCGCTGAAACAGTGGGGGAGATGGGACTAGATCCATCTGTTCCAAAATCATGTGTCTGCCACTTGAACAGAGAGAGTTTTATTAGCCTCCAACAGGTTCCTTGTCCTTCCCATGGTTCAGCCATTCAGGGGCAGCATCACTGAATCAGAAAGACATGGGCTGATCTTGCTATGTAAGCTTGTTGCTTACCCACCTGCCTGGTTGCAATAAGTAGGTCAAAATTTGTTCCCTCCCCCTTTTTTTCTTTTGTTTTTGTTTTGCTGACTTCTGCTGTGCTGCCCAACAAGACCCAATCTCACTATGGCTCTAGAGTTATCTCATGCGAAGGAGCAAGTGAAATGGCATGTTAAACAGTAACATTTGGCATCAATCAGCATACAGGTACAGTTAGCCCAGATGCTGATATGAAGCTCATTAAAACTAATAGGACTCTTTTGATCAACCATACAAAGGCTGATTCAAAGTCCACTGAATGTGCCAAAATAATAGGAGATGGAAGGGGTAGGTTTTAAACTTATTTTCCACCGGAGAGCAACTCTTATTAGAATAAATAGCCTACTAGTGTGTGTGTGTGGGGGGGGTAGGGTGTCTATGGTATGACTCTCTAACTAGCGTGGTTTTAAAAACAGGGGCTCTCACTTTAAACTTCAGCATTTTTCCCAGTCCTGTCTGCTGGAAGGGGGCTCTATAGGGAAGTCTGTGATCTGGGCCTCACGTGGTTTGTAAATAGCCAGCCTAGAGTTGGGGGCATGGGATGTGCTTCTCTCTTTCAAGGAGCAACATGCTTTGTCTCTCCCTGTTATGGTTTTCTGGTGTGTTTAAGGTTCTCAACTCCAGGAAATAAAGGAATGTTACCTTGCAACCTTCCAGCTGGAGTATTCTGCTTTTTAATCTAAATCTTTCATTTGCTCTGAAATAGAATATTTAGTGCCTTAGGGAGCTCAAATATCCAGAAGTTCTTCAGGAAAGAAGACTGTGTCCTTTGTAGAGGAAGAAATAAAGCCTGAATGTTGTTCTGCCTTGGATCAGTCTCTTTGAACTTGTACACAAAACAGCTCTCATCCGTGATTCTACTTTAACTTTAAGAGGAGTGAAGGATTGGAGCCAGGCTAATTCACACACTATTTCTGTAGTGGCTGATGACAGGATCACTTGGTGAATGACAGGACTGGAGCTGGGAGAGTATCAAACGCATGGCAGCATCTGTTGCAGGCTCCTTGCTGTGTGTATTTGCCAGGGTCTTCAAAGGCTTCAGTTCTCCAGGGATTCCTCGTGTTCTCTGTTTTTTGTTTTTCCCAATCATGGCTCTTTGCCTAGATTTGCTGCATCATTTATATTTTTATTTTTCTTCCTTCCAGCACAAACTGGGAAGTCACAAACATCTCCTGATCTACTGTACCATTGGGGGAGATTAATTATTGATCATTACTACTATCATCATTTTATTGTATTTGTGTATTGCAATCAGTCTGCATGGTGTCTTGTAAATAAAATGTGACAAGGCTGTAAGCTAAGTATCTTGCAGTCTTTGATCTTGGATACACCTCCACTTTATGCTAAGCCTGGGTCTATGGACTTGCTGCCTGTACTTTAGCATCAATACTGCATTACAAACCTTGCTGGGCCCGGTTTCACAGACCATTCTAAACGTGCTTGAGCATCCATGCTGTACCATACAGACATTCTGGCTTGCATCTGCTGCTTGATCTGTGTTCACACTGCTAAATGCCAGGGCTTGGACCTGAATCACAGCAGAACTCAGGCTCTGACTATTGTGGGGCTAGGACTGGGGTCCTGAGTTCTTGCTGACCTGACTTAGGATGGCTTGTATGAGCGAAAGAAGGGAGGGTTGGGCTCACCAGAATCAGAGCCCAGGCTTGGTGTTTGGTGGAGACATACACGCTGGAACTGCATATTACTTTGGGAATGGATGGGAAGAACTGGCCAAACAGAGCTAAGGACCACAGAACACTTCTCCTTTTTAAGCGTTGTGTTGATGATGATGTTCCATTACCGTGTGTTCTAACACATGTCTGTTGGCCAGACCTGAGCTGGATAATAAGAGAGTTAAAGCTTCAGTGAAGCCATCAGAGCTGCCATTGTTCACTAGAGCTGTATCAGCAGAACACTTGGCACTCAAATACGACAGTGATCAGTGCTACATTAGAAGCTTTATAGAATGGCCATGCTCTGTTAACTTACATACCTAAGACCTGCCAGACTCGATAAGAGCTATATCCTAGTTAATGCAGTACCATCTCTTCAACATAAGATGCTTCAGAGAAAGGTACAAGAGCCCGATACAGAAAGTCACCAGTGTGGGATAATCTGCCCCACACAGGTATCAGGAAGAGACATAATACAAAATTGGGCTCAGCCCTGAAGCATGAGGTTTAATATTCCTCCCTCAATGGTCATAACTAATTTGTTTTTCTTCATAGCCTTATAAATATCCACTCCATCTCTGGATAACATGAAGGCAAAAATCAGATCCCACATTGTACCAGGGCTGGGAATATAGCAACGCTGAACTAGGAAGGCCCCTACCCCAAAGGATGCAAGGCATGTCCCCAGTGGAGGTATGGCTTACGAGGACACTTGTGGCAGAAGGAGTGCCATGTGGCTCCAGGAAGCAAAGCTGATGTGGAGGGCAACAACTTTGAGGGTTGCTCAAGTATTTAAGGTTTGGATTATGCATTTGCTCTTGCTCCACAGGAGTTGAAAGCTCCAAGAGAGAATGACTGCACAGGACACTAAGGATATGTCTACACTAGCAAATCAGTTTGAATTAAGGAGCCTTCATTCAAACCCATTTGAGCCTTGACTATACTAGGCTTTGCCTAGTTCAAACTAAAAATAAAAAAAAAACACCTTAGCTTTGAATTAAATTTCAAAATAAATTCAAACTATGTGGTTAGTTCCGACTAACCAGCTGAACTAACTAGTTCAAACTAACCTTTGCTTAGTTCAAACTAGCATGTAGTTCAATCTGGCATGATGACATCATAAGTTTGAACTAGTGGTTAGTTTGAACTAAGCACATTTTTTAGTTTGAATTTAAAAGTTACTTTGAACTAAAAAAACAAGCTTGGTTAGTTTGAACTAACTTTCAACTACTGATTTGGACTAACTAAGTCCAAATTAAGCTTTTAGGTATAGACATAGCCTAAGAGACCATGGAGAGTGCCACAGCTATGACCACACCCCAAACTAAGGCATTATTATTATAATAATAATGTGGGGCAATTCAATAACTGGGCCAGGGACTTTGGTAAAACCCTAAAGCCATGGATTAGGACCTGGTGAAGTGGGTGGGCCTTAGTCACCTTGTCTTTTTCCTGCCCCTCAATGGAACAGAGTTGTATGTGGGCAGGAAGAAGACAAGGTGACCAAGGCCCACCTATTGTACTGTGTCAACGGGGGGCAAATGGAGCTTCTGGTGGTGATTGAAGGCTGCAGCCAGGGCCCCTCTCTAAGATAACTATGTTAACAGAAGCCATAATCTGACCACTAGAACAACTGACTTCAGACCTTCCTGCATAACTAGATCTTGAACAGCACCACAGACCTGAATGCCCTGTACACGTTGCATCAGGACTTGGTGGCTCAGGCTCACTTCTGTGTCTGATGGCACTGAAGCTGAGCAAAACTCAAATTATGAGGCAATCTGTTTTAATACATTTTTTTTTATTTTAAATTTCAGTTCGTCCCATGAACTATGGAAAGAAAGAACTGGGCAGAAGAGGGAGTATGACCTCTTTTTGTTCTGTTTTCATATAGTGCTCAGTGGGATCATAGGTGGTAACACAACATAAAGAATAAATAGCAATAAAAAAAATGCAAAGACCAGCTTAAAGTAGCTCCTTCCCCATGCTACTACCCTGCCTACAACTGGTGGAGACAACAATAGCTTGTTTGCTTAACAGAGCAGAGTACTGTGAACAGAGTAGCTCAACTAGACTTTAATGTAAAAAGGAACCATCATGATCATCCAGTCTGAGCTCCACAGAAACTCATCCACCCACTTCTGTAGATCCACTCCTTCTGGCTGATGTCCTCAAATCATGATGTAAAGACTTTAAATGGCAGAGATTCCTCCCTTTACACTAGTTCAAACCCTCCAGTCATGCATTTAATTGACTTCCCATTTGCCTTTTGCTATAATTCAAGTTAGTTGAGGTTTATATCATCAGCCACTTCTCTCCCTATGCATCACAGGACAAGCCCAACCAGGAAAACAAAAGAACACCAATGGTCATCACCAACAGCCCACACGTCCTCTGCAGTACATCATTGAAGCTCTACAGTCTGTCCTGCAAGATGATCCTCACTCTTTCAATCCTTAAGAGGTAGTCCTCTCCTCACTTACAGACAGTCCCCCCAACCTTAAGCAGAAACTCACTAGCAACTACAGACCAAACATCAGAAACACTAAGTCAGGAACCTGTCCCTGCAGCAAACCCCATTGCCAACTTTGCTCACATATCTACTCTGACACCATCATAGGACCTAATCAAATGAGCTAATCAGTTGTGGATTATTCACCTGCTTATCCACCAGAGTGATATGTATCAACCATGCCTCTCCACCTTATACATTGACCAAACTGAATTGTGCCTGTACAAAAGAATATCTGGACACAAATCAAATATCAAGAATGGTAACATTCAAAAACCCACAAGGAACACTTCAACTTCTTTGCATATTCTGTAAAATACATGAGTTACAAAAAGGTGATTTCCCCCTCTCCTTAACCATCCCACCTTCATCTCTGCTATTCCACGTAGTTTGAAACAAACCAACTTGATTGGTGTGCTGAAAAAATAAAATCTAAACTGACCTGGTGACATACATGACTCTGCATTCACATATTCCCTTTCGTATTGCAGTTTCCATTTCATGTGTCTGACGAAGTGAGATTTTACCCACAAATGCTCGTGTGGTAAATACATTTCCTAGTCTTTAAAAGTGCCAGAGGCTTCCTTGTTTGTTCTCTCTCTGCATTGTTTCAGGAGTTGCTCCTGCTAATGGTCCTTAAATTTGCACTGCTGAAGGTAGGAAATCAAATTCTCTCTTGGCATAAAACTCGATAGAAATTCATGGGGGAACACCTCCCCCCCCCCATGGACATCATATTCTAATTCCAGGACTTCTGTGTTTTTTAGCTGGGAATGAGCAATCCTTCAGTGTTAAACCTCTCACCACAAACTGAGGAAGTAATCTTCTAGCCAGCCCTCTCTCCCCAGTCATTGAGCCATTATCTTTTTCAGTAGATACACTCCATTTCCTGGCTGTGCAAAACTGGCATTTGGTTAGGATGACCATTCTCCCAGGGCATAATTAATAGTGTGTTTTTTCCTGTTTTGTTACACACTAAAGATAATTACATTTCATTCTTCCCTACAGTCAAATCAAATGAATTTTAGCCGGAAATGTGTAAAATGTTCACAGGGGAATAGTGGGTTTGAAAAAATGCAAATAAAACATAACCCACTCTCTCTTTTTCCCTCTGATGCCAACAGAGGGAGGCAGAGAGCTTTTTTCCTAAAAGCTCCATCCATGGGGTTTACACACCCATAGTCCTTGCTACAAATAGTTTAAAATGTAAAGCGCTGAACCTCTTCAGAGTGGCGTGTGTGTGTGAGAGAGAGAGAGTGAGAGAGGTTTTTCTCTTTGGGGTATTGATATTTGCTGATTTATCAAGATGCCCTCTGCTTGAGTTTCTATTTCTTAAGTTTTATATATTTTTTTCCCTCTCAAACCCATTTTTGGTCACAGTAATGAGCAGATAAACAAGGAACAGCAGTATATAGCTGTAGAGTGAATGGAATATTTCAGAGAGGAACTGTTCATTACCCCCCCCCCCTTCCCATTGAAAAGCATGTCAGAGCCTAAAAAATTATGCATTCAGCCTTGAGATATGCAAGCCACATGCATAAATAAATAAGCCTCTGAATGCATGCCATCGGCTTTGGCAGGGCTGGAGATATTAAAAAATATTCAATTGTCCCTGACTACTGAAGATATACAATTATTGGGTGTTGTAATTAGATAATGAAAGAGCTGTCCCTAATAAATCTACCTTATAGCTCTCAGGGCTTCGTGTAGCCAAAAGCAAGTTTTACTGAATGCAAAGCTGGGTATGGAAATTTTTATTAAGCAAACTCTCCCCATTACCACAATTTGGGAAGGTCATCTTTCTCCTTTTGTTATTTGGAACTCTCATAATTATAGAACAGAGATTTTAAAGTTTTTATGATGATTTTATATTTATATAACTCCTAATGGATTAGAAACCAAAGCTTTGTGTAGTAACACATTTCAGTAAAAAAATATAAAATGACAGCGGTTAATTGTATAGACACACGATCTTCCTAACAAGCCAAACATTAAAATGCATTAATAACCTGAGTGATTTCAGTAACTCTACTCAGGTGTTCAAAGTTAACCAGATCCTTAAAGATATCCATGTGCTTACATGCTTTGCTGAACAGTATTATAGCAGTCTAACATAAGACGTGCAAGAGGCCATACTCCTTGAGTTATGTGAGTTTCCCATTTTCGAGAGTCTGACAAAGTGGGATTTTTCTCCCACAAAAGCTCGTGATAAATTTGGTAGTCTTTAAAAGTGCCACCACAGTCTCTTTGTTCTACGTGAAGTAGTTACCTAACCAAACTCTGCTTAGCTTTTGAGATCTGATGAGATCGCAGATTGTGGACATCCAGAATTTCCCTGTAAACAAACAAAAGCTACTGTAGAGTAGAATGATGAACAAAAATTACAAAAAATGCAAACTGAAATGCTTTGTAAAAGTACAGGCTAGTGGTTCATGCATCCAATGAGGAACCATGAGTTCTGTTATATTACATGCACAACCATTGTCATGCTGTGTGATCTTGAATCAATCTCTCTGGTCCAAATACTCAAAGAAAAGCAGGCTCCTAACTTCCACTGATTTCAGTGGAGGTTAAGAACTTTTAAACACCTCTGAGGATCTGGATCTGTGTACTTTAGATGCCCATCTTCAATCTGGAGAAATGATGACACTAATCTACCTCTCAGAGAGGTTGCAATCATCATTGGATCCATGTCATAATAAGCTTTGAGACGCTTAGAGAAGAGTCATCAGAAGAGGGTTGCGTAACATTTTGATTATTAAATAATCAGGTAGTTGTGAGTCTCCACAACTTCATTCAAATTATTCTGGATCCATCTCAGTGATGTGTGGTAGACAAGAGCCTCCTTGAGGCTATGAGTTCAGTTACATTCAGATAAATCAAAGTCTGATTCCTGATGACTCTATGAATGTCATGAAGCTGGAAACTAGAAAAAACGGTCTGGTGAGAAGCATTTGACATGGGCTAGTGTCTTGTTTCTGCCATCATATTTTGTTGCTTCCTAATGGCATCGGGCAGTGCAAAAACATGAAAGTGAATGGAACCCTTTTGAAACCCTAAATCCTTCTTCTATAGAGCTAAAGAGTTAATAGTTGTTTGGTACTTTTTAAATTTCAATTGGTTCTTCAGAAGAAGGTAATCAATCACTTGTGAGGTCAAAGACTAGCACATTTTTGCACCCAGTTTGGTATAAACTATAGAAGTTGTAAAGGTACCAAGATTCAATTATCACCAAGGTCATGTTCAGCTCTAGGATTTTGCTTTAGCTGTCCATAGGCTATGTCTACACATGCATTGTTATTTTGAAATAAGGATTTCGAAATGAGTTATTTCAAAACAAAATCCTTATTTTGAAATAAGTTAATTTGAATTAACAAAATGTTAATTTGAATTAAGGGAAAGCCTGCAATCCAAATGGCTGTTATTTCGGAAGGGATATTTCGAAATAAAGCCGTTTGGACCTGTTCTTTCGAAACAGCTCTTTCGAAACAACAGGTCTACACAGTGTTGTTTCGAAAGAACAGCTTTATTTTGAAATATCCCTTCCAAAATAACAGCCATTTCGAGGGGGGGGCAGGTTTTACTTTTTTGAAATGACGATTCTTATTTCGAAAGGACGAAGTCCGTCCTTTCGAAATAAGAAAACGTCATGTAGACCTAATTTCTCTTATTTCGAAATAACAAGTGTTGTTTCAAAATAAAAGTGCTGTGTAGACGTGCCCTATGAGTCACAGAATTCAGATCTCAAGGTTAGTGGATGAGATCCATTATTTGGTTTTGCCTATTGTAGTGGTCCAATACAGTGGCCACAGGAAAAAATCCTCCAGGTTTGGTCATTTCCAGGTCCAGGTTTTGTGGGGAGGTCTATCTGTAGTTAAATGTTACTCTTGGTCGTCTTTGGTTCTATGTTTTGGAGCTTGCTCAGATGGTAGCAGCAGTCCCTTGTACAGCACACTATGCAGTGCTTGCTGATAACAGGTTGAGAGAGAGAGATTGTGAAGGAGAATAGCATTATCATTTTAGCTTTGGTTCTCGAGAACCTCTCCTTAGCTCTAAACCTTATGAAAGAATATGCTTATAATTGTTTTTTGAATTAAGCTGTCGGTTCTGAGACACATCCAACAGAAACGTGGGGCTGGACACCAAAACCAGGTGGCCTCAAAGTCTGGGAAATTGCATCTCATAATCCAAGCCTCAGTGAATCTGTCTAGGATTCTGAAATGTCAAGCACTCTTCCTTTTCAAAATAAGGATAGTATATCCTACTAAAAAAGATGGGGGGGGGATGCCTCTTCAGATCAAGGACAGTTTTTATCGGGGTTTTATTGTCCAGTTCCAGTCACATCATCAAATCTTAAAGAAAAGAAGATAGTCATAATACATCTTTTATTTTCTCTTGAAAGAGAGAGGTTTGTGAGAATATTTCACTTAATAGATTTTTCAAGGTCTTCTGTCTGACAAAACTATAATAATTCAATTGACTTCTTTTTTTTTAATACTGATAAAATTTAGAAGGTCTAATGGCACTGAATGGGAAATGATTATTCTTTCCCAACAAAAATAATCCAAAACCACTTTTTTCTCCTTTTTTTGGGGCAAGGGGTGAAATTCATAGAGAAAATCAGAGAACAGAAATGTGCTTTCTGGCAACTGAAAGACAATGTTTTGGGGGATTTTGCTCTTTCAGTCAATCTGTATTTAAATGAAAAACCATCTCTCATGTATTAAAGATTTTAACAAAATGATTTTCTTCCAGCCCTAATGAATAGCTCTTATGCAACATGTTGAGCACAGAGGGCTTTGAATAACAGCCTGGATCTTGAAAGACCAGATTTCTGTTTCGGCTGCTATCATCTTGCTGCTTGACATCGGTGTCTACCAAGGTCTGAACAGAAAACCAGCTTTGATAATGTAATTGTCAGCATGAACATGCATGCACTTTACCCCATACCGCTAGGGTCGGCAACCTTTGCTGATCCCTGCACTATGACTTCATGACCTTCAACAATGCTGTTGGCCCACTCCGCTGAATAAAAGTGGTCACCACCTGAAAACTGGCCACAGCTGGAATGGGGGGGTTCCCTCAGGCACACAATAGAGAGCACCCACCCAGAGCAGCTTTAGGTGTCTTTTTTCTGCACATATCTGGGGACACCCTCCCTAGACATACTACCGAAAGCAGCAGTCCAGAGTGACTTTTGGTGACAGGAGTGGTGATTTCAGCAGTGCCGCAGAAAGCCCTGTCTGCTGCTCCAAATGGGCACCACTCTTGTCACGTGTCTTGGGGTTGTATTGCCTCTTCCATGAATGAAACTGCTGTCCAAAATCAGAAAGCACCCAGCCTCCAAACTTTAATACTCACCTCTGTTGTGGTGTATGAATTAATCCATCCTCGGATAATGGCTAGAGATGTGGAAAGTTGTGATTGGCTATTAATTGTATATGAGGCTTGGCTTGGTTACTATGCTGACTTGTTTTGGTTTTCAGATGGTAAGGTGCTTGTGGTTGGATTGCTACTACCATTTGTCTGCTTCCTGTTGTGACTCAGATCTGACTGAGGCCTCTAGTGTACTGGGAGATGATGGCAGACCAGTAAAATGCCTGGACCACTATCAACAATTGGAATATTGATTTATCCTACTTGTCAAAAGCAGCTAAACTAGTTGGTCTTAGCAGGCCTCTGCAAGAACCTTAAAATACCTAAGAAAAAGCTGGGAGGGGAGGGGACTGATGGCAGACCTGACCCTCTGCTATTCCTGATAAGATTTCTGTTAATTGTTTAAGTAGGTTTTGGAAGAACAAGAATCTCATCTATATTTACACTTTTTATGAGGTGTTTTGTCAGGGTCCTCTATATATGGACTTTGCAAAAACACATCTGTCTAATTAATGGTTTGGAGAAACCTTCTTGCTTAAACTTTGAAGTTATTTGCTTAACATGTGATTTTTGTTTTTTTTTTTTTAATTGGCAAGTTAGTCTTACAGTAACCCAACAAATAAGAACAGAAAATATGGGGTGGGCAGATGCTTTAGGGATATGAATTAGGTTTCCCAACAGCAGCTGGAAGACAGGCCAATTGGAGAGTTGCCACTGTACCACTCAAGAGCTACACCAAACTTTGTTAATCATTGATGTTTGGGGTGTTTTACAAATCTATTGTGGATGTCTGTAAGAGCTTAAGAATAGAATAAAGTGCAGCTTTAGAGTTTGTGCCAGCCTCCTATCAGGCAGGTGCCATGTCTCCATTCACTTATTTCGTGCAACCACATTGGCAAGACAGAAACTCGGGTATCAATAGATACAACTGAAAGACTAATGACAACTTAAGTTTTCAAATCAACAATCCCCACCAATGATCACAGCAGTTGTATTAGAGAGTTGCCCAACACACCACAGCTGAAAAGCTGCATTCTTTTTGGGTTATTTCCAAAGTCATAACATCATAATTCTAGACAACTTCCATTCCTCCAGGAACCTTGGTGACTTTGAGCAGAGTGCTTATAAGAATTTCTCCCCTGAATGCTCCAGTCAATGTCTTATCCACTTTAGAATACCCATTCTCCCTCATTATTTTTTCTCTTCTGAATTCTTTGTCTCCTATCCGTGCAAATCTGATATTCACTTTAAGCAAATGTACATATTCTTTATTTATAAGAGAATGGAGACTGACTCCTTAATACTTTTGCTATTATTTCTTTATCCGATCTCTAGTTCCTCAGTCTGGGTATGTCTACACTATTAGCTTAAGTCAACTTAAGGAGGCTTAAGTCAACTTTAGCAAAGCCTTGGCCGCATTTGAATTTCCTTAAGTCGACTTTTTTTAACTCCTGCCCTTCAAGTCAACTTGAAGGGTTAAGTCAAATTTAACACAATGCAGCCATTAAACTCAACTTAATAAAGTCACGTTAGTGAAGTGGGTCCATTTAAGTCAACTTTATAAAGTCGACTTTAGATGGATCCCCTGGCTAATGCAATGTGGCCTCACTAAGTCAACTTAATAAGGCCTACTTAAAATTGACTTTAACTAGACTTTATTAAGTCAACTTAATAAAGTGGACAGAGCTTTTGTAATAAAGACATAACCTCTAAGTTTTAAGACAGCCAATATTTCCTAAGTGGTGGTGGTTCTTCACCTTCATATGTTTAAAAACTTTTTTTTCTGCTTGATTAGTTATTCCCATGATATTCATTTCCAATTCTATGTTCATCTTAGAATACATTGATTTTACCTTTTACATTTTGCCAATAACTTCAACATACCAAAGGTCAAAGGGAACAACAAAATATATAAATATAACAAGCCACAAATGATGTGTTCTCCTATTCACTGTGCCAGGGTAAAGCTTCCTTGGATGTATGTGTGGTTAATTCATGCCTATGGTCTCAAATTCATGAAAACACATTGACTTATTTTGGATAGGCCATATAGTCTTGTAAACAGAGGAGGTGGCAACACAGACATCAGAACATTGAGTTAGAAAATCTAGGATCCAGTGAAGACTTTCACTGAGGTCCTTTGGGCAAATCACTTCAGATCTGTTTCTGTTTCCCACCTCAACATTTGTGTGTCTTTCTGCTTACAACATAAGATCTCTGGGCAGTGATGGTCTTTAGCTGTGTGTGAATAACATGAGCATGGATGAAAATTTTCAAACCCACCTAAGAAAATTAGGAATCTAAGTCCCACTCAGTTTGGATTTCTAAAGAACTTGTGTATCTCTTAAAATTGTGCCTCTATTCTAAAGAGGCACCCAAAACATTATAATATAAACACATCTTACACTTATATTCACAGCATCTCTTTTTTGTAAAGAAGTGCTACTATCCCCACTCTACAAGTCCAAAATGGTGGCGTACCTGACTTTTCTGGGATCGTCCAACAGGAAAGAACAGCAAGGACTCAGTTTCTTGAATTCATTGATATCATCTAGGCAGACCTGCTATATACCATTGGTCATGGAACTTCTCAAGAAATTACCTTGGAGCATATCCTATACGAAAAATATCCATTTTTTTTTATTTAAAAATTGCCAGGGATGGAGAAATCTCCTTGATACTTAGTAAATTTTCCCAATAGTTGTCATAAATTATTGTCACATTGTTAAAAATGTATTTTGAGTCTGAGTTTGTCTAGCTTCAACTTCCAGCTATTGGATGGTGGTGTTCCATTCTCTGCTAGACTGAAGAATACTAAATATTTTTTACCCAGGTAACTTCTTACAGAGACTAATCAAGTCATCCTTTAATCTTCTTTTGATAAACTCAAGGAACTCAGTCTATTTTGTGATCACTATAAAGTCTGTTTTCTAATGCTGTAATCATTCACATGACTTCTCTTCAAACCCTCTTGAATTTATCAACATCCTCCTTGAATTGTAGACAAAAGAATCAGATACAGTATTCCAGCAGTGGTCACTCTTGTGTCAAATACAGAGGTAAAATAACCTATCTACTCTTCCTCAAGATTCCCTTATCTATCCCAAGATTACATTAGATCCTTTTGGCCACACTGGGAATTTATTTTCAGCTGCTTATCCACAACCATTCCAAAATCTTTCGAAGAGTCATTACAGGTGGGGGACTTAATCCCCCATCTGTAAACTTCCCATGGTAAAGTGCCCCACCTATAAACTGTCAGGATTCCCTCCAAGATCTTTTCCACTCAGCTTATCCAGAACACCTAGTCCAATTCTGAGAGAATAGTTCATCCAAAAACCTTAGTTCAACTCCAGATTTTGTCATTCAGGTTTCTTTATTTGGCAGACAACAACACTACACTGATTTGATCAGACTCAAAACCACTGGGTGAATGCAAGATCTATCACCATTCTGAAGTTAGACACAAACCCTCTCCCTTTACATACATTTACACGTCTAATTGTATTTACTATCCAGCACATCACATATTTTTGAACTGGCTTGGTTACTGTATAGTAGGGGTCTCAAACTTGCAGGGGGCATGCGGCCCCTAAACCTATTTCCAGTGGCCTGCAACAATGCTATCACTATCAATATTTGCAATATTGTTGTATGAAAAGGGTTCAGTGGTGCAGCCTTCAGGCTAATGTACTAGTCCTCATATGGCCCTCATGGTGACTTGAGTTTGAGACCCCTGCTTTATAGGAACCAATCCTGGTGCAGCATGCTCAACCTATTCCTTACTTCATTTCCACCTGGCTGCTCTCTGTGGGATCCCATTAGAAACACACCCACTCTGTGATGACTCTCGTTTACACTTAGATTGTGAAACCTACCACTTGGTCAGTTTAACGTGTATGAGGAATGCCCGTGAACAAAAGGGAGCAAATGCCTGGAGGGATGAGGATAGCAGGAGTGTAACAGGCTGTGAAGAAATGCTTATTTTGGGAAGAATAGAGTGGTTGAAATACGAGTTTACCTATGCCTTGTTGAGCTTCTGTCCACTAAATAATGCATGCGTGCACGTGTGTGTCTCCACCTTAGGGTCCAGTTCAACAGCAGTAGAAATGAGTCTGAGTATTTTATGGTCTTCAAAGGATTCAGGGCTCTAGTGATTTGTATGAACTGGAACCTTAAAAAGTGTCATATGCTTTTTGTCCATCTCTGCATTTAACTTAGAGATCCTGATGTAAAAAACAACCAGAACTCCATTTTTCTAATGGTCTATAGAAGAAAATGCCAAAAGTTAAGTATATGGCTTTAACACAAGGGAATTAGACTTCAGAAAGGGAGTCTCGGGCTCGAAAAGAAGAAAACAAAGAAAAGAAAGGGGAGGAACCTACTCTCTTATTATTCTGCTAAACAGCAGGGAACTAGAATGTATAAAACTTTAAATGCCAGTGTAAGGATTTTAAAATCAATGGGGTGTTTAATAGAATCAGGTAGAATACATCTAAAAAGGGTGGAAATGTGATCATTGGATTGAGACTGAGCATAAAACCCTAGGTACAGCTTGGTTACATAATTAAAGTAAGATGCACAGAAAGAATTTCAATAATCCAACTGAGAAGTCACTGAAATATAGATTGGTATCTCAGTATCAGGAACAAACTTAAATAAGCAGAAGGCCAGTGAGTTTACTATTTTATTTATTTTTTTAAAAAAGGGGTATGTTTTTTAACACCAATGATGTATAAAACTCTAAAAGAAAAGCCAAGAAGAAAATTTAAACACATCTAAACATTGGAAATCACAGGCCAAAAAATTTACAACTTTATGGATACCAAAGGTTATTGGGCCAGAGCCTCAGTTAGTAGAAGTCAATGGAGTATCATTAACTTTGGTGGTGCAATGTTACAGTACATTAGCTGAGGTTCTGGCCTTGTATCTGACTGGTATTTCCACATTAAAATAGGTGCAAAAGCAAGTTCCAAATGGAAATAGACATGCACCACTTTGTGATGTTCCCCTCTGCAGTCTGGGCTGGTATATCGCTGCATCATCTTACTCTTCTTTCACTTGACTTGCTGTGTAAACCACCCACTTCTGGGTCAGCTCACTCCCACTCTATTGCAAGCAAGCAGCTCCTACTTTAATGAGCTTCAGGCTAGCCACTCATAGGATTCAGCAAGAGAATGATCCCTTGTATGGACTCTGGAAGCTCGTTGATTTAGTCAATTTATCAAAGAAATTGATATGCATGAGCTGTCACTCCAAAAGAGGTCTCTAGACATATCCAAAAAACATGTACTGATTTAGGTATTTTAAAAAGGTTTATCGAGTACAGAAAGATTGAGTTTAGAAACCAGAAAAATATTAGTCAGATTTGATCAGGAAGAAATAAAAGCAAGTCATATTCTCAATTAATCTTAACCCCCCAGTAGACTTACAGTCTTACACGATTCTTACCGCAGGCTGGTTAGTAGACCCCTAACCAAGTTCCCCTGCTGTGGCCAGTCTTTCAGGCGCTTGATGTTGCTTCATAGCTGGATTGTACCAGAGAGCTCCAGAGACTAAAATGCTTCTCGTCTGAGCAGATTTCCCTGCCACCCCTTGAATCAGGTGATTGATGATATCCAGCATGGATTTTTTTCCACTTGAATCAAATGAGTCTCACCTGATCAGATGCTCAGGCCAATGCATTGTTCCTGTAGGGATTCCTTAGTGAGGTGTGCATGCTCACTCAGCTTTTTGTTTGCATAAATCTAGTCAAGCCATGGGAGTGACCTATATGGGAATGAGACACAGCAGAGCCTTAACTATGAATGTGACCATTACAAGGATATTCAGTATGACGTGATCCTTCCAAACCCACTGAACATGACACACTTTGCATTAAATAATACAGTCGTGGTAAAACGGTGAATATGAATGATACACAAACCATACTCCTTAACAACGAGAGGAAAAGGGATGAAAGGTGATAAGCAACATTCCCATCCGAGTTCCAAAGGGGCAGCCATGTTTAGTCTAGCTCAGCAAAAATGAACAAGGAATTCTGTGGTACTTCTAAAGACAAACACGTTTACTTATTTCATGAACTTTCATGGGAGAAAAATCCCACTTCATCGGGCACTTTGAAGATTGGGGAACTTACAGTAAGTGAGGAAAATAAATGCAGGGACATGTAAATCATGGGATCAGGGCACACTGTATAGTGCCACAGGCCTCCTTGCTTGTTTTGCTAAACTAGACTAACATGGCTGTCCCTTTGGAAGTCTTTATCTTTTAATTAGAATCTGATTTACAGGACAGCAAGACTTGTCTACTAACCCCATCACCACAGTAACCTGTGGCTCAGGCTGGGCTTACTGTCCAGTTTTTTAATTGTTGTTCTCCTACAGAAGCTATCCCTTCTGGCTTCCCACTCGTTCCTCTCTGCTTGCTTTCTGATTCTTTGTGCATCTCACACATGGCCCCATCCTAGCATTTTCCATTAGTCCTAGGGAAATATCTTGGGCCATGTGGCTTAGTTTCTGATCAGGCCTTGCCAATCTGGTTCATGCCTCAGGCAGTGGCTTCTGTTGTCTACCAATAACTGAAACAAAGTAGTATTTAGCTGCTTGTCTTTTTGGCCTCAATGGAAGTGGCAAAGCCCACCCACCAGATATGTGATTGTCCAAGGATCAAAGGCCGGCTTGCAGGCAGCCTTAATACATCTGTCTAATCTAACTATACTCTTCAACTCCCTCGTGGTCACCAAGGTACCTAGTACCTAGGTGCTGCTGAGGTCAGTCAGTTGTACTGGAGGAAGTAGCTTCAGATACAAAAAGTGATTGATGTGAAGACACCTGAGAATAAAGGAACAAGTCTTTGGTATCTTCTCTTCTTAGGGGCGGCAGCAGCAGCAGCAGCAAGAGTGGATTTACTGCCCTAATTCCTCCCAAAGGAAAGTTTGCTGGTCCTGCTCCATGCACGTGCAGAAAACTGCACATCCGAGTGCAAACAAAAAGCAGGACGGAGCACAAAGGAACCCCATCTCCTAGTAATGGGAGTGCAATAGCGTGGGCACCACCTTACTCCTGTCTAGCGAGAAGTGAGCACAAGAAAGTAAGGTTTATCTTTTAATTATTCATTACTGTGCTGAGGAAAGCACTTCATAGCCTGATACCTGGACACAACAGTTATCTGGCCACATCCCACACCTGACTCTGTAAAGTAGTCAATAAGCAAGTGTGGGAGGAGGGGGCGTAGCTGTGAGGCACTGCCTTTCATTACCAAGGGCTGTCCCACTTACCTGTACTTAGGCCTGCTTTAATCTTTGCTTATACTCACAGTGCAGCAGAACACAACCTTGCAGGGTCACGAAGCATGATTTTATTTTTTAAGTGCCACAGGACTTCTTGTTTGACTTTGTAGGGTATAAATTCCCACTGCTGAAATAATTACAATTACCATGCTACTAAATTCTCTTGCTTGATTATATTTTCATATTACAACTCCTCATCAATGGAGTAGATAACAAGCAACTGATATTTTTCTGATACCTAGCCCTATTGTCTGATCGTATGTGCTGTAGTAGGAATAAAGAGTTTGGAGCTTGAACCAAAGTTAACAAGTTTTGCTATGAACAAAAGTCAGGTCCTTTCAGAAGCTTGCCTGCAAGCCAGTGTCCTGCAAATGAACTTGGCATTAGATCAGCTAAGATTTTTAAAACTTATGGAATATGTAAGCACATTCCAGCAGGGCGGTACAAGGACACCCCAACCTAGCACTAAGTGGTTTGACAGAAGTGATGAATGGGGCCACCTTTTTTTGAAACATAAGCAGAAAGGTATAAAGGAGGTAACAAACATGTCATGAAAGGCATGAGGTGGTGTGCAACTTGTTTATCTCAGATTGTTTGTTTGTCTATAAACATTGTGATACTTCACCTTAACCCTTTGCCCAGCCTAGGGGGAAGTGGAAAGTCTGCTCACTGAGCAAGTCTATTCTGCAGGTATATATGTCTTAGTGTACCTATAAGCATTGAGCTGGGATGCTAGTATTATGCATGATCAACAATAAACTTGGCCAAGTGTCTTTGCCATCAAACTGAGTGGTCTGTTGAGATCTTTGAACCAGCTACCTGTGTAGAGCTGGTGCAGTGTATGGAAAGAGCACAGACTTGGCCAACAACTGACATCTTCCTCCAGTGTCTTGTTCCTCTCTAACAACTCGCCCTAGAACACGCAAAGAAGCTGGCAAGAAGGCAGGGCACCAGGTGGATGATAGCACCATATGCAACTTTGTATAAGCTGTACCCATATGTTGGCTGGCCAACATGCTGTTGTGTTTTTTAAAGCTTGTTCCCATCTATTTTCCCCTTTACCTGATACATGCATTACACAAATTTGATCAGCTACCTAATTTATGGCAACCAACTAGGAGCATTGACAGACAGATATCTATTCTACATTGTTAGTTTTGTACCTAATCCCCTCTCAATTTAAAGAATTGCAGACAGGCTGAGGTCAAAACATTTTCCAAGCAATGCCCACCCTGTCTTGTGAAAACCCATGAGAAGAATTTGGGTCGCTGTTCTCTTAACATGAAGTTTTCACAGTAGTCCCTCATCTACCATGTACCAATCAACAGTAAATGGAGGCAGTCCAATCTTTATTCTGGGTGGTGCCTGGGATTTATATGCTCTTACCATTCCTTCCATGACAGTTTGCACTGGCCTACCAGAGTGATGGCCATGTTGTAAAGGTTGTCATTAACAGACTGAGGCTACTGGCATGGAAACTGGAAGGAGGTGCTCTGTCCATCCAGGTGTACTGGCACCTTCTTTCCCCACAGTGATGCGCTGCTCCTATCCTTTGGCACCTCTGCTGCCCAGCTCAGGGGGAGGAAGCAGGGTCAGCGGGGGAAAGGAGTACACCACTCCTGTCCACTGCTGGCCTCTCTGACAAGCTGGGGAAATGAGGGGCCTGGGGTTGGTAAGAGAAAGGAGTGGACCACTGCTGGCCCCTCTGCCCAGTTGGGGGAAGGAGGATGGGGAAAGCAGGGAAAAGGAAAGCTCAATAGAGGAGGAATAAGGGGCATAGGGATAAGGAGATATGAGAGGCATTTTTCAAATTTGCTATCTAGATACAAGTATGGCACTTTACTTTTTTTTTAAAAAGCCACTGTACCCAGGAGGTCCTCCGTCTCTTTATTGGTCACTGGAGACGATTGGAGCATGGTGTGCCTTGCCTACATCCTTAACATACCCAATGATTTATCCCTTCCTGAGTCTTGAGTTTAGAGACGGTGTTGTCTAGTTAATAACAGGTATACTGAGACTTGAGATTTTTCTTCTGCTCCTGCCTCCATGGCAGATCTGTTGAATTCATTTCACCTCTGTGTTCCTCTGTTTAACTTCCTATCCTTTATCTCTCTCTTGTTTACTTGCACTGCAAGCTCTTCTGGGCAGGTGCAGTCGGTCATATGACCACATTCGATGCCTATCACTGTGGGTCACTGATATGAGTTAGGGCCCCCCGTCTCTATTGTGAACATTGGTGGTGATGTCTAGATCCTAATTCTGCTGTATCCTCAGACTGAAAAAATGACCGTTAATGGTCCTAAAACTTTTGTCAACTTAAATATCCTCGGTAAACAAGAGATTTTAAGGCTTAATTATTGTTCTAGATAATACAGAACTAGAAAATGTACACTTGTTTTAAGCAAGTCATAGTTTTCTTGTACAGCAAAACAAAGAGAATGCAATCCTTTCTTTACCACATATAACAAGTTCAGAACATCTGAATTATTTGCTAACAACACTGATTTAACACCATGGGAAAACCTAACTGGAAGCCAGCCTTCTTTAGGCTCCCCTACATGCCCTCCATTTCTCTCAATATTTCTGGGGACCCTAGAATCCTTCTATTAACCTACCTTGGACTGGCTGATTGGCCAATAACTCAAGGATGGAAATTCCCAGAAGTGAGGTAAAAACGAACAAGGAGTCCTGTGGCACTTAGTCTAACAAATTTATTTATCAAATGAGTTTTTGTGGGAGAAAATCCCACTTTGTCAGATGCTTCATCTGACAAAGTGGGATTTTCTCCCACAAAAGATCACGTAATTAAAAAAAAAATTGTTAACCTTTAAGTGCCACAGGGCTCCTTGTTTTGTTTTACTGAACTAGACTAACACAGCTGCCCCTTTGGAACTTGCCCAGATGTGAAGGTCAGTCATTTATGGGCTAGTCTACATCGTAAATGCTTTGTTGTCTTAACTAGATCAATGTCACTCTACTAGCAGAATGCTTTTCAGCTGGCACAGCTCCACCATGTACCCTATGATCTAAGCTAAGGAGGAAGAAACTGTCTTCTCCTGGTATAGTCATTTTTACACGGGAAGTGGGGATGGTTGCTATGAGAGGTGATGCAATATTTCCCCCCACCCCCATACACCTAGCTGATTTCTGGTTTAGCTAAATCACTTTGTGTAAGTTTATTTTCTTACCTGATCCTCTGGCAACAAGAAAAATACACATAACTGACAAACAAACAAGCACTATTCAGAGAGAGAGAGCACATTAGTATAAATAGTTTCTTAAATCCTTTATCTGACCCATTGTCTCCTTTCTAAAAATGATATTGCTAAATGACAAGACCAAGGTTTCTCTTTGAACTATGAAAGATAATTAAGCGCTACTCTTTTTCCTTTCATCTAGTACTATAACCTATTTTATTCAGTACTATAACCCATTTTAATTCATTCATATTAATCCTGTCATGACCTTCATGAGTTTTTGTACAGACAGACCAAAAGGTGCCAGGAACTCTGCTCTGATTTGAAAGATTGAAGGCTTTATTCATTTCAGATGTTCTTAGAGTGAAATAATCATCTGCCCAAAGTGGGATGAAAATGCATTTCCCTGACAAGCAGAAAGAAAACACTTCTGTTATGACTGGAAAAAAAAAAAAAGTCAGGGTTAGAAGTGATGGAATTAGGTTGAAAACCTTGGAAAGGGAACATGTCATTTCATCACTCAGGCAATAGCAGGTACATGCTGGGCCTAACCCAGACAGCAATGGAAGCTTATCTCATGCTCATCATAGAAGATGGCAGTTCAGCTGATTTATGGACTGTGGCCCGGCAGCACAGGGGCAGTGAAACCCCTTGAGAATCACCTTCTATGATGAGACGACTGACCCTGTGGATGTGAGGGAAAGTGGTGAATGCAATCTATATTAATTTTTAGAAAAGCTTTTGTTACTAACCCTCATGATGTTCTTGCCAGCAACTTTAAGCAGCATGGATTGGATGAATGGAGCATAAGTGGAATGGCTTGATCATTGGGCTCAATGGTTTGTGATCAACAGCTTGATGTCTGGCTGTCAGCCAGACCAAGCGAAGGGCCATTGGGGGCAGTTTTGTTGAAAATCTTCATTGATGATCTGCAGGATGGGCTGGTTTGCACCCTCAGCGAGTCTGCAGATGATATTAAGCTGGGTAGAGTGGTGGATACGCTGGAGAGATGTCATAGGTAAATTGGAGGATTGGTCCAAAAAGAATCTGATGAGGTTCACCGAGGACAAGTGCAGAGTCCTACACTTATGATGGAAGAATCTCGTGCATTGCTATGGACAGGGGATGGACTGGCTCAGCAGTTCTGCAAGGAAGGAGATGAGCATTTCTGTGGAGAAGAAGCTGGATATGAATCTCCAATGTGCCCTTATTGCCGAGAATGCTAACAGCATATTGGGCTGCATTACTAGGAACATGGCCAACTGATTGAGGGAAGTGATTCTTTCACTCTGTTGAGCTCTAGGGAGGCCAAATTTGGAGCACTGTGTCCAGTTTTCAGGCCCCCCATTACAGGAGGGGTGTGAACAAATTTCAAGGGAGTCCAGAGGAGGGCAATGAAAATGATTAGTTGGCTGGAGCCTGTGACTTCTGAGTAGAGGCTGGGGGAAGTGGGATCACTTAGTCTGCAGAAGAGAAGGATGATGGTGGATTTGATAACTACTTGCAGGAGCGCTCCAAGGAGTGTGGAGCTAGGCTGTTCTCAGTGGCGGCAGACGGCAGAACAAGGAGCAGTGGTTGCAGGCTGCGGTGTGAAAGGTCTAGTTTGGATACTAGAAAAATCTTTTTCACTAGCAGGGTAGAGAAGCACTGAAATGGATTACCTAGGGAGGTGATGGAGTCTCCATTGGTAGAGATTTTGAAGGGCCAGACCTTGACAACCAGGTGGGTTTATTTACTCGAGCTTGGTTCTGTTTTGAGCAGGGAGTTAGAGTAGATGACCTCCTGAGGCCTCTTTTAATCTGTGACTATGAATTCGTTTTTAGCTGCTCCATCAGAGAACCTTCTGAAAGGAAAGCCTGAATACTACTGCTTGAATGGAAAAGTCAAATGTTGCACCCTTTGTGACTGATTTGTGTTACACTAGTTCCAGTTGCTTTAGGGCTGGTGCTGTTTTTACAGAGTTACCATTGGTTTTCCTTAATTAGTAGCATCTTTGGTAGAGGGGAATGAATGAGATAATGAAAGACAAAGGCTGCACTTAAAAAAAGTATTAATTTGCTTTTCATTTTCCAATTGTAGTTCTTCTGCTTGTGATTGCTGCTTAGGAGATTGGCACCTACTAGAATTAGCCAAAAAGTGGAAAGCATTTCCAAAGCTATTTTCATTCTACGGGTTTCCAGGTGGAAACTTTTTGCTAAAGATTTTCATAAAAAATGTTCAATTTATTTCTCTCTTTTTCCTGTTTCTTTGTTTGTTTTTGTTTTTGTTTTTTCCAGTCCATTTTGGATATCCCCCTTACCCTCTCCTCCTTCTTTCCCTTCCCGCCATGCTTATCTGTATGCTCCATTTTGCTGCTGAAATATTAGGGGGAGAGGGAAGGGAGTTAAAAAATGAAGGGCGAGAGCAAAGAGAACAATAAACCAAAATCAAACACATTTTTTTTAAAAAAAATTCACTATGTTAAAAGGGGTGGGGTGATTTAAATTTGTTTGTTTGGCAAAATTTGGATTTAAAAAAATTTTGAGCAAAAGCATGCCCCCCCCCCCCGTTCACTTTAGTGGTGGAATAACAATATAAGCAGATAGAAAGGACAGTATTGCATTGTTAGTTTTCTGATAAGCTCTGAGGTTGCCCGGCTCTAGAAAAGTGAGCTGTGTAATGGGTTGTGTGTAGTTCAGGCAACCCCTCCTCTCATAACAACGGTACTAAAACTGAGATGGAAGAAGGAACCAGTGTAAAGGCATCCTCCTTTGAAATAGATTCTGCCATCTTCACTTAGGTACATAGCGCCTTCCTATCTATTTCAAGAACATTACTCCTGGAACTCTAAGTTTAGCTAAGGCTGATTATGAGAAGCCGGATCTGACTCTAATTTAGTAACTCCTTTTCCAACAAAGCCACATGTAACCAACTACCCAGTTAAAAAATCCACTGCTCTCATTTTAAGTGGACTGATTTTTTTCCCCTATTATTTCTTTGCAGCTGACATCTGAAAAGTCCTTTTCACTGATAACTGCTGTGTTCCGCATGAGATTCCATTCAGATTTTTTTAAAATACTTCTGATCAACTCCTTTTAATTTTGCTTCTTCATATTTAGTAAACTTCCCAGTCCCTTTCTAAACAATATTTTTTCTTTCTTTAGAGCCTTCTCCTTGTTTTTTGTCAGATCAGCCCTCCTACCAGCATTGACCTTTTATCACTCTTTTATTTAGCCTGCACAAGAGTCAGCTTCACAGATGTGATTGAATCATTTTCATACCAATTATCACACTTGTTACTGGTAGGTTTCCCATACTCTGTAAGGAGTGATTATTGGCAAACTTATTTGGTTAAGGAACCAATCCACAATTCTGTAATTTTTTCATTATTCATAAATTTTCATCATACAATTTGGCTGAATATCTTTTTACCTGTGTCACTGAGAATCCGTTGTTTGATCGGGTAGTTTATTACTCATTACTCAGTGCTGTATGACTGGCTGTTTAAATTAAAGGGCGTTCTTTCTACTTCCTGATTAGACAACCAAAAACTTGTCAAAAAAAAAAAAATTCTAGAGGGTTGGAGGATATGCTGATTTAATTTCCACTCACCCCTAATGGTGCAATAAAGAACTGGGATGTTAAGAGGGATTGAACATGGCTACAGTGTTGAATAAAGCTGATTTTACTACCTGCGGTTTGAATATATTGCACAGGGATGAAATTGTCAGGAAGTTTGCAAAAGAACTGGTTGCAATAAAGAACAAAGTGATCAGGACTTCACTCATGGATTTGTGGTAAGAAAGATACAAGGTCAAAGTTTGAAATGTCCAATGATGTTTCACAGGGGAAATTCTTGTTGTTGACTGAAGTGTAAGTAAATTAAATTTAAACCAGCCCTGAGTGCTTTCCACACCCCATCTAGAGCTGTTCAGTGCACTTTGGAGATGACACCTGTCTGCTTACTGATTTTTCAAATGCTTGTGCCTTTTGGTAAAAAGAAAGTGTAACTCTTGAATTTCCAATCTCTCTAAAACTAGGAATGTTTGTTTTGTAATAAGAAAATGGCGATATGAATATATTCCCTTAAGGTGGCTTTGCTGATGCAAGAGTTAAGTTAGTTTTATTTTTTAAAATTTTGAGTATATTACATCTCTATAAATAATGTTTAGATGAGAAAACAATTAAAAAGACAGCGAACAAAGTAAAGGGACTTGGAATTATAGCCCTGTTTTTGTTTTAATATAGACATTAGCTCTCACTAATATAAGCATCAGCCTTGAATTCGATGGCTTGTGACAGATGGTGTCACAACATTATGACTAACATGAGGACATACTTTTTGGTTCACTTACTGTGACAATGCTATTTAAAGCCAGAATGATAAGATACCATCACATGCAAGTAAAATGTACTTATTTCTGTAATGTTTCTCATCTTGACAGTGTGACAACAGAACCAGAGGAAATGCAAAGGGCATGTTGATGATTTGAATGTACTTAGTGTCTTGGCTCAAGATCTTAAAGCACTTTGCAAACATAGTAAAATGCTACCACACAACATTCTTGTGATGGAGCACACCATCATCCCAATCAGGAGGAAGCTAACAAAATGTCCTGGAAATAAATGTGCACACCTGCAGAACCTGTGCCAATGAAGGAAGCAGGAAGGGGAGGTAATTGCTTTACAGCAGAGTGTAGCCCTTGATGTAACCTATGCTTGGGTTGCATGCATGTATTCATCTATAGAAAACATAAGTATCTTTCTTTGTAGATTTAAGAAATCCTGCTATTAGAATTATAGAGGCTTTTATACTTAGCATAAGTTAGCATAACTTTTATACTGGTTGCTGAAACACAAGGTACCTTACGGGCTTGTATAAGAAATTTATACAGCTTGTATGAACAAGTAAGGTTATAGGCATAAGTAGTAGGAAATTTAAGATAATACTAAATTAGTAACTAGACGGTTGGGTTTGGTTGTTCATCAGCATTCAGTGATGCGTGGATCCATGAGGCTAGGTCAGTAGAGAGAAAGACAGGTCGTGATTTTCCAGTTTGTACCCCTTGACATTTGGTAGAACACCACAAAACCTACAAAGATATCTATAAATAATGAAACATTTGGAAGGGTGGACATGCATCAATTATACATCAATCATACACACAAACACCTTAACCAATTTCTGGGGTGATCTCCCCATATTTGTGTGGTAGAGGTGGATCTAACTTGCTCTGTGTTGAGAAGGGTATAAAAATCTGTTTCCAAGGGCAGCTTTTTAGCTTTTTCAGATTTCTGTTTTTAGTTCTTTTCTCTCAGCTTCCAGCTCTGAGCTTCTTCAGCTCTCAGTTAGTCTTTTCTTTAGAATAACCCAGACCAACTATTTCACTTCTCTTATTAGCTAGTTACTTTTGTAAGTGTAGTGATATCAGCTAAAGTTACTGAACTGTTACCTGAGCACCCTTCCTGGTGAGTCAAAAACTCGGCCTTCTCTCTACCAAGCTGGGAAACCAAGGTGTGCGTATGAATTATAGAGTTTTAAATACCAAACTTAGTTAAGCGTAAGATTTCTTGTAGGTATGAAGTTACTTGTAATTTAGTTAGATATATATTGACTCAATTAACCCTTAATTCTGTGCTTACCATTTATGCTTTTAGCATTAAAAGGATTTTATAAAGTTAATCAAAGTTTTGTTTGACTTTCTCTACTAAGCAGCCCCAGGGGCCTCTTGTTTTTAAATATCTCTGTGGTCAAGTCTACAAGAGTTAGCTGGAGGACTGTCAGAAGGAAGCATGTAAACCACTGCCACTCTCAAGACTAGATCCAAGCTGCTCACTGCAAGAAAAGACCAAAGACAAACTCTTCCCAAGGTTTAGGTGTACCTAACAACCATAACTAAACCAAATTTTATAGAGTCTCTTAAAGGAAAACTCAGAGACTGCAGGTGTGTCTACACTACACAGTTAAGATGATTTAATTTGTCACCACCCAACTGTGACTGTAATTGTCAGTTGGGCAAGTACAGACCATCCTCAGTGTGTCAGTAAGGTACATCTTTACGAGGTGTGCTTAGATTAATGCAGAAACCTGTTCATCAAGGTAGCTGCCTGGTGGTGCAGCTAATCACAGGGTTTTTTTGGGTGAAGGGCTTGCAGTGCCTTATGGGACCATAACATTGCTATAGAGTGGAAAGAGAACATGGCTTTGACCTTCCATGTTACAGATTCATCCTTCCCTTCCCTGGTGATGTCACTTGTTGGCTGTGTGTTTGCTCTCCCACTATTTATGCTGTCTCAGCTCTGCACAGATGGTAACTGAGTCACCAAAGCACAATTGGATTAGCCAACGAGACGACAGATCCCTTTTGGCAACCGTGCCCCTGGCCTGGTTCACTGTCAAATGAGTGCGGTGAAAAGTGACCGCTACATGCGACAAAGATGCTCAATTCATGTATGACCTGACAATAGAACTGGCTCAGCAAACGGTGGGACTTTCCACTCCTCACTCAGCCAGCCAAAGATGATCCCTTTGAGACCCCCCCTTTATATACTAAGATAAATAAGTCGTATATTGGCCTTGTGGTGCGGTAAGATACCAGCCTTTGATGTGGCAAGATACCACCAATTGCCGTTTACCAAAACGTGTCTGTCCATCATATTATCATTCCGAAAGGTCAATATCCCCTCATTACCTTTGGGGTATTGGGATGTTCTGGCACCTTTTGACTGCTCTGTACCTAGTGCTCCTTTGGAACGTATGTTTAATGCCAGCTCCAGTCTTCCCACTTACTGTGAACTTAGACAGCCTTCCTAACAGAGGGGCTCAATCCTTACTTTAGTTCAGGCCTTATACCTGGCCTGTTATCCTAGGCCTCATGTCTTAGCCTCTCACTTTCTGCTATATTCCCCAACCTCTTGTCTAGGAAGTGGGGTTGTAATGATCTTGAGGGTTCATTAAAGACGATGCTACTGAATGAGTAAAGAATAGAACTTTAATCATACCGTCAGGTATCCAGGTGTGTACCTGGGAACAGCCATGTTAGATCTTCTCCGGGGCATGTCTCCCAATTTACACAACACTGGCCCATACTAGGGAGTGTCTCTAAATTCATAACCTTCTACATGCATATCCCTTAACCTTCCCCCCCCCCCCCCAGGAAAAGAAGTAAACAGTTAGATACAAATAAATGCTAGCTAATAATGCACTAACAACACATAACAGTTATCTTAAAAAAAAAAAAAATGCAGAAGCACAGTCCATAAACCCAGGATATGAACTACCTAGAGAGGAGAGGTTAGTAGCACATCACTCTCAAGTGAGTCTTTACCGCCCACGTCCCTCACATATCCTAGCAAGTCTCTATGAATCTTTCTGGACATTTGATGACTTGACTAGATCTTCTCAGTACTGGTCTGTTGTTCAGGTCTGAATTCTTTTGTTCCTTGACGGTTTCATTACCATGTGTTGAAGGTATCAGATCTATCAGGGGAGGCATGCCAGAATCTACTTTAACTTCCACGGTGTTGGAACTTTCTGGAATAAGTCGTAGATCCCGTTGATTACATCGAAATGTGTCTCCTTGATCTGTGTGGACCATGTAAGACCGTGGATGCAGCTGTTTTTTAATAGCACCTCTTTGTATTAGAGGAGTGATTCCTCAGGCACATTCTATTGCCTGGGTTAAGGGATGGAAGATCACAAGCTCTTCTCAAAATAATGTTTCTGCTTCCACTTCTGGTTTTCTTTCATCTTCCGAATGTTAGCATTGTTCCTAGATTGCAGCAATTTATCAGTAATAGGTAAATTAGATCTGATCCTTCTTCCCATTAACAGCTGAGCTGGAGAAAAGCCATTCTCCAGGGGTGTACTTCGGTAGACCAGCAATGCTGTGTACAGATCACCTCCACTTTCAAAAGTCTTTTTCATCAGGTTCCATAATTAATATGGATATGATGTGTACATATGAGTGTAGTGTAAATGTGTAGCTGTAACACCACTTATGTTTCTGTTTTCAGTCTAATGTTGTAGTTTGACCCTTTCACTTTGGTACCATAGATGATAACGTACTTCTATTAAGGCAATTAGTAGTAAGCTGAATGTTCTTGAAATAGACACTTTTTTACAGAGTGCCCCACATTGCTATGTGTCTAAGAAGTAACACAGAAATTTGGAGTAGTGGCATTACAAATGAGGCCTTTATAATGTTATTACACAGTACCATTCGTCTATGTTATAAGTTACCCTTGTTGCTGATTGTTGCTCTTTAGGAGCTTTGCTTGGTATGAAACAGGAATCGATAGCCTCTCTGCTCCATAACTTGTCTTGCTTTGTGGGACACCTGATGTTGATCCAGTTAGCCTATTATATGGACAGTAACCAATTTATTAAATTGTTGTCCGGATTTACTATTGATACCTGGACACTGAACAAGAAAGTCTTGAAGGACATGTGCCTTGGTTAGGAGGCAATGTCTCTGACCCTAAACTGTGACAAGTAGTCAGTTTACACTTTTTGTAAATGGCATTTTCTCCCATAAAAGCTCATGAGATAAATAAATTTGTTAGTCTTTAAGTGCCACAGGGCTCCTTGTTTGTTTTGCTGAACTAGACTAACCCTTTGGAACTACGTAAGTTAATAGTAGTTTTTAATTTTTTTAATCAATTTTCCCCCCTGCCTTTTTTATTTGCTGCCATTTGGTTACATTTTATCTGTGTGTTGGTGAAACAGTTTAGCAATGTGATGCACATGGTAAATGGAGTACAGCAATATATCAGTAATACAACAATGCAGCAAAATAATACAGAACTAATACAGTTGCTTGTACACATTAGTCAAATTCAAATTAAATGACTGATTAACTTGGTCCAGCTAAAGAATTTCTCAGTGATTTGCCAACATAATTCTCCATATATGATATCAGACCAGTCCCATTCTTTAAGGATTTCATTTTTCTTTTCTCGATGCCTGAGGTATTTTTTGCTATGTACTGATACACTCCAAAAACACCAGTGGGTGAGATGTAACAATAAACAGCTTAAGTTAGTTAACATAACATTTTTTTGTATTTTGTTCTTAAATAACAAACTTAATACTCAGAAAGGCTAGTTTTGTTTACAATGCAACAAGGACAAAATCTCTTACCACAATGTGTCCTTACAATTGTTGTACAAACATTCATTTTTACTTCAGGTTCATTACTAATATTTGATAGTAAATATAATTCTTTGCTACTAAAATAGATGCTCACAATCTTCTATGAAAAGGCATGTTGTTTTTTCCTGCTGAGCTCTCTATTTTAGCAAAAAAGTCAGTAACAGAATTTTTATCCAAGCTTTTTAGAACTAATGCGTTTGTAATACCAATTTTCCTTTTGGTAACTGTTGTGGTGGCAGAAACTTTAACCAGCACTACTTCCCTTTAACGCAGCATAGAAGAAAATTAAAATTAAAATTAAATAAAATCACAATTAAATGAAAATCCATTTTAATACAGGTCCATGCAAATACTTTCAGGGTATTAAGTATTTATACTGATTAGTTGTATTTGGGGAAACAAAGATGGAAACCTGTTTACAACTGTTTGATTAGTTTTCACATTTTTCCTATACTGTTCTTACAAATATATTTCAATATTTAATAAAAGTGTAGCCAAGTTTATAAAAATCCCATATAAGAAACTGACATTTGGCTACTGCCACCTTTGCATTACTGTTAAGATTTCCCCTTACATTGTATCCTTTCAATAACAAAACTGATAAAGAAAGAATTATTTTTACTTGCAAGTGCATAATTTGTAGAAACAAAACTATATATGTACATATAGTTTATAACTGAGGCCTTTTGAGGTTTGAAAAAAAAATAAAATAACTGATGGTTATACTCCAACCATAATATTAAACTGGTGTAGCACCTCATTTTAAAGAAATATAAATTTGACTTGTTGCAACAAAGTAAAAACAAAAGAGGCGGCCCTCATGTCACACACACTCAATGTGCAGCCACAAATTTTAGGGGCCAGTGTTCTGGGGCCCCTAAAATAAAAAAAGAGGGAGAATGCTGCATTCTGCTGTGTTTTCCCCCTTACTTTTAACCTGCTGTCTGTGATTGCGCTATCCCCTTGGTGCAAACAGACACTCCAGCGAAAGGAGGGGGAAGAAGGCCAAGCTTCGTGGTGCCCCCACTCATTGGAGTGAGCTCAGTTGCAATGGACCCCTTCTCCCCATGCCATTTCCTTGAGCAGTGTGGAGACAACCTTAGCTGCTGGGGCAGTCTACACCTGCTGCCTTGGCTGGGAGGCTTTAATTATCATGACCTTGGCTGGTCCCTCTTTTTTTTTTTTTTCTCTCCGTGCCTGCAGCTGCCTCACAAGCTGGTGTTCCCCCCCCATCTCTCCACTGGGGGAACCAGGCAGCACGTGCCCCATGCAGCGCACACACCATCTGCCACCCCCCCCGGCCCCCAGCATTGCTGGGCTCCAGCAGCACCGCTTGGCTCCGGGCACAGGGCAGTAAGTGACATCGCCCCTCCTCTGCTGCGGGAGTGAGTGGAGGCCAGAGGTGAGGGGGTGGATATTGCAGGCTGAAGGGTGGATTTGGGGAGCAGGTAATATGAGCTGGGGGACAAGGGAGTAAGATTGGGGGCTGGGGTTGGGTATTGGGTGCAGGGTGTGGATTTAGGGAGTGGCTATTGGGGACTGGGGGCATAGTGGGGATGTAGGGGCTAAAGGAAGGGGGAATATCCCCAAATGCAGTTCAAGGGCCCACACATTTAAAGGGCCAGCATTCCAGGGCCCCTAAAAATAGAAAAATCCAGTGGAACACGTGTTCTGCCCTGTCCTGGCTGCTGGCAGGTCCTATGCCCCGCTATTGTTGATAACACTTACTGCATCGTGCAGTGTTTGCTAGTTTGTGATAATAATTGGTATAGACATAAACACCATATAAAATTATAAATATTGTTATGGAGTGATAATGGATTCATGTGGTACTGAGAATTGGTTGCAAATGCCTAGCTGGGCTGGGGCTTGCACGTGCATGAAGGGAGCCCAGACAATATGGGGAGGGGGCTCAGAGATTAGGAGATTTCCAGAGCCTGTCAGATTATGCTTTAATCACCTGATGCAACACAGGTTAACGTGTGTACAGAGCAAATATACAGTTAATAACAAATAACACCAGACATATTTAGAACAATACAAAATGAGGTGTTAAGAGCTAAAATTAAGGCAAAACATTTTAGAAAATGGAAAGGTGAACCAAAGAGTTAAACATTTAAATAAGCAAGTTATTACTTTTTATGCAAAATAATTAGTAAGAATTGACACACAATCATATACTTGTCCAAATTTTTATTAACTTAGTAACATGAGCCATTTACTAAATTTTAAAATGTTTCTATATAGCATAAAGAATTCTCATCCTTCAAATATCAATAATTGGTTAGGACTACAAGCACTCTGCATTTCCGTTGCTCAGTAACCATATCTTCAAGAAAGTTTGGAATATTTCCAGCTGTTGCATTCCTCAAGAGTTAAAAGTCCAGTAAATTCAAGTTTGTACCTGGTTTATAGTATTAGCTCTCATTGGGGGTGGTTAAAGTTGGGAACTTGCATGCCTGGCTATTGTGCTGTCTCTGAGACAAAAATGGGGGTTGTTATCTGCTCTTGGGAACTTGAATTTGTTCCCTCGGTGTCTGTTACTTTTGTGTTCATGCCAGATTAATTTTCGGAATACTGTTAGCTGAGTGATTCTCCGTGTGTTAATGCATTGATTCTAGATGTTAAATTGCTTACTCTGTTTTCACTTGGAAATTCTTTTTTCTCTATTCCCCTGTGATCAAGTTGTAGCTTCTTTCTTCTGACTACTCTGTGAGCTGTCACATTTTTTCCTTTGTGTGATTTGCCATTGCAGTGGAAGCATTGTTTGCAGCATCTCCCTCCTGTACACTTAACCTCTCCCTTTCCAACAGCCAGCAGTCTAGCTCTCTAAATTTTACTGGGACACACCTCTTATGGTGATGGTTGCAACATGGAGAACCTGTTTCATTTTTAAAATTTTGCTAGGTCCACCTTTTTTCCCGTGTGTCTCTGTTCATCCAGCAGAATAACTACGCAAAGCCTGCTGTAGACCATGCATAGCAGGGGATAGTACTTATCTCTTTCTGCAAACTTTTTTTACAACTGTGTCATTCTGTTCTGGTGCTTACTGTAACATATAATGTTTCTGAACTGCCTGTTGTCCTGCTAAGAGAGTGGGTGCATTCCAGGACTCTGGTACTTTTTTTAATTCTTAGGTGCCCCACCAATTTTGTGGTATGTTATGTACATATTTTACTTATTGTTTTTCCAGGTTATCATCTCTGCACTAATTTTACAGGCTCCATTCCATATTTCTTCTCAACAATCTCTTTAAAATTTATAGAGATCTCCTTTGCTGGTAACTTTATTAAACTCTGCAGGATTTTCAAGGAGGGATTAAGTGAACTCCCTAGCTTGTGGTTTCTGTCATCTTAAGGGAAGCTCTTTTACCTACCAGATCAGGGATCGAGATCACTAGTGCTGTCACTCATTGGCTGCACGTGTCATCTCCCAGTGTGTATATTGTCTCAGCTCTGCACGGATAACCAAGACATCAAATCACAATCAGATTTCTTTCAGCAACAAAGGCACCAGGCCAGATTTATTGTCAAACAAGCATAGTAAAAAGCATCTTATGCACGCTTCATGTACATTTAATATACATATAGGCCTCTGACAATGGCACTGATTCAATCAACTATGGAACTTTCTGTTCATTACTCAGACAAAGACTCTTCCGTTGAGGATGCTGCTGCCCCCCCATGTGCTAGTATAAACAGGTTATGTATTGCCCCTCTGACTTGTGTAGCTGCCACCCTCTGACGTGGCAAGATGCTGCTTTTTACCTTGTACCAGATGGTTCAGTTGAAGCTGCTCTATCCACCACAGGAGCATTGCTGCAGCTGTGTCCATGGGGAATGAGCCCTCTGTATCTCCAGCCTTGCCCTGAGTTGGAAGGGGGGCCACTGGCCAGCAGCAGCAGGGTCAGATCGGGCCGAGGCCAGTGGGGGAACGGGGGTTGGATCGGGGCTGACACAGTGGAGGTGTTGGGTGCAGACTGATCCCTGCGTATTTCTTCTGGGGCAGTGAGCCATCATTATCTTTGGGGTATTGGGATGTTCTGGTACTTTTCTGGAATGTGCTTACATGACAATTCACAATCTAGTGCTTCTCTGGAATGTCTTTTGTATCAGCCCCCGTCTTCACAGCTACTGTGAACTTACAAAGTTTCAAAGGGGCGGCAACGTTAGTCTAGTAAAGCAAAAAAGACAAGTCTTGTGGCACTTAAGGGCTAAGAGATTTATTTATTGCATGAGCTTTCATGTGAAAATCCCACTTTGTCAGATGCTTTGAAGAGGGAGACTCACAGAATGGGATGAGAATAAATGCAGGGGAGTGTAAGACATGGGATCAGGTCATACTGCAACAGCAAATCAGAGCATTTGTAAAGATTCAAACTCTAGGATACAGCACACAGAAGGAGGGTGAAGTCAAATTGCCTGTTATAATGTGAAAAGAATCCATAGTCGTCATTCAGCCCTGCTTTCACACAGTCTAATTTTCATATTAGTTGGACTTTGGCTGTTTCTCTTTGAAGTATTTATGCCCCATTGATTTTCTTGAGGACCATCATTAATGGAGTGAATAGGAAGATGGAAGTGCTCAGTAACTATCTTTTTTTGGAGTGGCGGTTGTGACTTCTGATGTCAGTTTTGTGTGAATTTATTCTCCTGCATCGGGACCATCCTGTTTGTCCAATGCATAAGGTGTGGGAGCATTTCCGGCACATGATGGCATAAATCACATTAGTGGATGAGCAGGTGAATGACCCTTTGATGGAGTAGCTGGCTTGATTAGGTCCCATGATGGTCTCTTTTGTGCAGATATGTGGACAAAACTGGCAGCATGTTTTGTTGCAGGGGGGTGTGTTTCTGTTGTTAGGTCTGTAGTTGCTGGTGGGTATCTGTTTAAGGTTCGGGGGCTGTCTGCAGGGATTAAAGTATGCCAGAACGCCCTGGAATGCTGTTCTGGGCCCAACTATTTTTAGGGGTTCAGCGTTCCAGGGCCCCTAAAAATAGAACGTGGAGCCAGAACGCTGCATTCTGGGGCCCACCATTGAAAAATAGTGGGGTCCTGGAATGCAGCGTTCCGGGTCCGTGTTCTATTTTTAGGTGCCCAAACGCTGAGCCCCTAAAAACAGAAGGCCCCGGAGCAGTGCTCAGCCACATTCCAGTAGGCAGGGAACAGGGGTAGGGGCTAGGGGAAATATTCCCCTCCTCAGATGTCCTAACTTGAGAGGCAGGTAAATTCCCGGTAGGTCCGTCCCCACTGCAGTTACCTTTCACACTGACACCCCTGTCCTCTGACTGAAGAATCAACACGCACAGACAGCACTGTGCAGCTAACCATAAAACTTTATTTAGCAAAGAGAGAAAATTGGGATATGTCTCATTAAAACTAGAATTACCAAACAGGTAGCTGGGGTAATAACAGGTAAGTATAAAACTGGATCATATTCCTAAAACCAAACTGTATTTCCTGAATCCATAGGCCAACAATGTTCTTACTTCATTTCAAAGGTTACAGCTATACAAAGCCCTGAGAACGCCAAGGAACCCCAGATACCCACGCTCCAGAAGGTAAATACCTCTCTACTGCATACCCCCTCTATAACCACAGGTATGAACCTGTTTTGTGATGACCCTTCCTCACAACCCTGATTATATTTACAGTCTTTTCTTCGGCCGCTGGCCACTGAAACAACCACCCATGGTGTCGATCCCTCATAATCCTGGCTCAGCTGGTCCTAGCTTGGGGCATCCACTTCAGGTTCATTCAAACCCTAGGTCCTCTATAAAAGTCCTTTCACCCGTACACACAGTCTATAGACAGGGCAGCTTCCTCTCAAGGTCCAGGCCTCTGTCCTCTTTGGGGACTTGAGCTAAGGTGAGACAAATCCTCTTCACAAAGGGCGTAGGGTAAATCCTCTTCACTACAATAGACACAGGGCATCAGTGCTAGACAACTCTCATTCAATGAACCAGACTGTCAGGCCAGCACAGTCCTGACCCCTGGCCTGAGGCTTAGTCCAAGTCCCAGCCTGTCTTCTGAGGACAGCAGCAGTGACAGACTTTCCTATCAGTCTTGCAAAGGGGCACAGCGAAGCAAGGTGTCTCAGAGGGAGCCCCTATAAATACTGGGGTCCTCAGCCAATCACAGGGCTCCTATTTTGCCCACTTTTCTCATTCTCATACCCAGCATAGGGAATGTTCTCAAACTGCATCTTGACAGACACGCCCTGTCTCAAGGCAGAGTCCTCAGCATCGGCAGACTGCCAATTCCCTCCGCTCTTGCAGTTATGTAACTTGTATTCACAAACGGGTGGTTGCCCTAACTTAAGCAAACCCACTATGCCATGTTCATCCACTGCTGGGGAGCAGCGAAGGTAAGTATACACAGCACATATTAACAATCACAAATAATACACATCATACATTCTCATGAGAGGGGTCTCAGTATATATAATTTCAACATTTTCCTATCAGGGGCATTAGAAGGGGCTCAAGACCTGCCTCAAACCCCTCCCTTTTTGGGCCCCAGCCCCAACCTTGGACCTGTTGCCCGAGCCCCAGCAATGGCGCCACCCCGGGGCCTACTGCCTGCACCTCCCCAGCAGTGCCGCCACCGGTGAGTGTGGGGGCGCTTGGCTCACGCTGGGTGGGGGAGTATTGGAGTTGGGGTCCGGGGGTCCTAACAGCATGGGAGGGGGACCCTGGCACGGGGGCCCCCACTGGCACTGGAGGGGAACCCACTGGAGTGTGAGCGTTCCGGGGCCCCCCAAATTGTACTTGAACCCCTGGTTGTCTGTAGTGAGGAGAGGTCTGTCTCCCAAGGCTAGAGAGAGTGAGGGGGTCATCTTTTAAAATAGGTCCTCAATGATCTGTTGTCGAGGTCTGGCTTGAAGGTTGTATGTGGTGAGCAGTGGTGGTCTGTTGTTTTCTTTTTTGGGCCTTTCCTGTAGTAGTCGACTTCAAAGAGAAACAGCTGAAATTGAACTAATATGCAGATTAGATTGTGAGAGAGCCGGGTTGAATCATGACTATGGATTCTTTTCACATTATAACAGGGGATTTGACTTCACCCACCCTCTGTGTGCTGTTTCCTAGAGTTTGAATCTTTACTAATGCTCTGATTTGCTGTTGCAGTATGACCTGATCCCATGTCTTATACTCCCCTGCATTTATTTTCATCCCATTCTGTAAATTCCCCCCTCTTCAAAGCATCTGACAAAGTGGGATTTTTCTCCCACAAAAGCTCATACAGTAAATAAATCTGTTAGTCTTTAAGTGCCACAAGACTCCTTGCTTTTTTTGTGAACCTACAGGCAGCCTCACTCCTGCTAACTTTGCTTTCTGGGCCTTTTTTAAAATCAGGTAGTAATAAGGTGATGCATGCAGGCTATTCTGCAGGGGGACTCTAGCCTTAAGCTGTTTTGCTTGAAGTTCTCCAAGCACCTCAACATGTCTGATTGCTCCTGGGAAGCTCTCCATGTCCAGTTATTTAGATAATGATATCCTCCAGGCTCTTAGCCCAGTGTCAGCTGTTCTAGTTATTCATTATCTCATCTAGATTTTAGTAAAGCTTTTCATACTGTAGCCAAATTCTCTAATTACTTTGGAATTCAGAGTAGCCAATATGGACTTGACTTAAGCTGGTTTAAAGGATAAGAGTTCTAGTCCGAACCTGACTACAGATAAATCAAAACTGAAACCAACATACTACAGACTACTCCCGGAGACAAGCCAAAGTATACAGATTTAAGGTATTTTATAACAATTTTATTGCTAATAGCAGAAAACATTCAATTGATAAGTGCATAATGAAATAAGAGTATACATCAAAGCATCCAGAAAATCCTATACAGTTAATAACAGACTATAACAAGTTATGATTTCTATAAAATACCTTACAGGTTACTATTTCTTAGACTTGCACATCCAGAAGGATGGATGTTGATGCTTCAGTTGGAGTGCGGAGCTTAGGAACCCTGATATGACTTCACTGAGATAAAACAGTAAAGACCAGTTAAGAGGAAAAAGTATGTTTGTAGGTCTGTGAAAAATCTTTTCTCGAGAAAGCAGAGTTCAGGCTTATGGAAGCTTCAAATTCTCTTCCAATTGTAAGGCCTTAAATACCCTTTTCTTACTCATCACAGGCTCTATACTTTTATACCTCTCTAAAAATAAATTAGTGTCGCATTCTTATTTACCCAAATATGGGTCTTCACCTGAAAATTGTCAGGGTGCTTTTAGGTCATTGGTTCAGGGGTTCATGCATAGAAATTATTGTATTTTTTTTCCTACCAGAATATTCCTCTTCACCTTTCCCCTATTTCTGTTTTGTGGTGGTCTACTGAAATGTCAAGGGTCTTGCCGCCACTTGTTGTTCACCTGTTGGCCTACATATTATGATCAAAATAGCTTATTTGATGGTTTCCATTAGAATCTGTGGTTTTTCTGATTCATAGTTACTGCTACTCTATCTTATTGCAAAGCTGTTACACACAGACCTGTCATGTCTCCAAAGGCCTGTAAGGTTCCTTGCATATCAGCTTCTGATACAAAAGTTATGCTATCTTGTCTCCTTACACTAACTAAAATACTAAAAAATCAGGATTTCTTCAACTTGTAAGGAAAGATGTACATATATGAAATAGATAGGGTGGAATATATGCATGCAAGCTAAATATAGGCATGGTCAAGGACTAGAATATGGTCTTGCATCACCTTCTCATTAACAAACTAGGGAAGTATAACTGGGGTGTAGCTACAATAAGATGGGTGAAAAACTGATTGGATGACCACTCCCAGAGAGCACTTATCAACAGTTTACAGTCATGCTAGAAGGGCATTACAAGTGGTGTACTTCAGGGATTGGTTCTGAGTCAGGTTCTTTTCAACATTTTTATCTGTGATTCAGATGATGGCATAAAGAGGACACTTGTGGAGTTTGCAGATGATACCAAACTGGGAAGGGTTACAAGTGCTTTGAAGGATAGGATCACAATTCAAAATGGTTTGGACAAGCTGGTGAAGTGGTCTGAGGTAAACAGAATGAAATTCAATAAAGACCAAGGCAAAGTACTTCACTTAGGAAAGAACAATCCATCGCACACATGCAAAATGGTCAATGACTGTCTAGGAAGGAGTAATATGGAAAGGGATCTGGGTGTTATAGTGGACCACAAGCTAAATATGAGTCAACAGTGCAACACTGTTTTAAAAAAGAAAAGCAAACATCATTCCGGGATGTATTAACAGGAGTATCGTCAGCAAGACACAAGAAGTAATTCTTCCGCTCAATTCCATGCTGATTAGGCCTCAACTAGAATATTGTGTCCAGTTCTGGGCACTTCATCTCAGGAAAGGTTTGGACAAATTGGGGAAAGTCTGGAGAAGAGCAACGAGACTGATTAAGGTTTGGAACATTTGACTTTTGAGGAGAGATTGAAAGAGCTGGGTTTGTTTATGCTGGAAAAGAGGAGACTGAGAGGGGCCATGGTAACTGTTTTCGAGTACCTAAAAGGTTGTCATAAGGAGGAAGGAGAAAAACTGTTCTCCTTAACTGCTGATGACAAGAGAAGCAGTAATGGACTTAAATTATGGCATGGGAAGTTTAGATTGGATATTTAGAAAAAATTCCTAACCGTCAGGGTGATCAACCACTGGAATAAGTTGCCTAGACAGGTTGTGGCATCTCCATCACACTGGAAATTTTTAAGAGCAAGTTAGACAAGTACCTGTCTGGGATGGTTTAAGAGGGTATTTGGTCCTCAACTCAATGACCTCTCATGGTTCCTTCCAGTTTCTATGATTGTCAGTGCATACCCTGGGTTTACGGCAAAATTGTTATTTAAAAATCACTCCCCTTATTATTCTATGGTGCTATCAAAGACATAATCGGTATCCCTAGCTATTCAATGAACTGGCTCGCTATTTCAGCCCTGGTGAATATGGCCTGGTGATGGGTGTTGTGCTGCAATTCATGGGCAACCTGCACTGAGGGCAAGGGTGGGCAGGTGGACTCGGTCCCCTCTTCTTAGTAACATGCACAGTGGATAGAGACTGAGGGCCAACGATAAGCATCCCAAAGCTCAGTCTTTGTCTGAGCTGGCTCGGGGGGGGGGATGAGTTTGTGGTTACCAGAGAATACAGAAATATATCCTCCCCTCCCTTAATACTGCTGGTATTAGTCACCTGGGGCATGCAGATTCTGAGGTGAATGCTGATTTCCTGCCACCCAAACCACTGGCATGTTAGGGAAATTGTGGTTCGGGACCAAGCAATGGAATAGTCTTTAAAAGTGGCCTCCTTAAACTAAAAGCAGTGAATGAGCTCTTCATTGATTGCAGTGAAGATCATATGCACATAGGGAGAGAAAGATATGTTCAGTGTGATGATGAGAGACATGAAACATGCACATATAGTGTATTAAACAGCAGTTGTTGTTTTTTTTCATGGATTAATTTATATAGGTCTGCTTAAAAACATGACAACTTGATTAATTTAACATTAAAGAGCCTTGAGCACTAGGTGGCTTGAAAGCTTGTCTTTCTCACCCAACTAATAAAAGATATTGCCTTCCCCACCTTGTCTCCTTCATAATCTTTGCAGTTTAATGAAGGCAATAAAAATCAGTGAAGGACAGCCAAGGCCGCTTGCCCACGAAGGAAAAGGATTCTACAAACCTTTTTGATCCCATGTTTTTATTACCTCAATATTATCTTTGCATTTAATAAATTGTTGAGATGTTCATTAACTATCTGGAAAAATAAATTTGTCATGTATGCAGACAGAAGCATTAATCGCTGTAGCTCTGTTGTAGTCAATGGAGCTACTCCAGCTGAGGTCTGGATGCCAGACTAGCTCCTCTTCTGGTGCACAATGAATGCAGAAATTGGGTCTGAAGACCAGCCTCTTTTGATCAGAAGTTCCAAAGGGGCAGCTGTGTTAGTCCAGTTCAGTAAAACAAACAAGCAGTCCTGTGGCACTTAAAGACTAACAAATGTATTTATTGTGTGCGCGTTCGTTGGAGAAAAGCCCACTTCATCAGGTGCTTTGAAGGTGGGGAAACTTACAGAATGGGAGGAAATAAATGCAGGGAAATGTTCCCATGACTTACACTTCCCTGTATTTATTTTCCTCCCATTCTGTAAATTCCTCCACCGTCAAAGCATCTGATGAAGTGGGAATTTCTCCCATGAAAGCTCATGTAATATAAATTTGTTAGTCTTTACGTGCCATCGGGCTCCTTGTTTGTTTTGATCAGAAGATCAGTCAAGGTCCACTGTGTTGATCTAATGCTCTGGACTTGCATGCCACTCCAAGAACAATCAGTAGAAAGTTTTCTCCTTAATTTTAGTGTCAGCATCTCTCTCTTTTAAAAAAAGACTTTCATCTACAGTTCTTTGGCTACATGAAGTCACTAATCCCCTGAGATATGAATAACTCCCATTGAAGAAAGAAGCATCTGGTTTTAACAGTTCATTTTGATTATTTTAGAAATCCCCTCAGGACCTTTAGTAAACATTCCCTGTAAAGTGTTTTCTTCCATACTAATTCTCTCCGTAGTGTCTGCAGGGCAAGTATTTTTCAGCACTACCATGTAATCTCCATATATATTAGTATAAACGAAGCCTGCAGCACATCGCTGATCCTTGCTCTGCTCTTGTCTATAATTCTTTCATGCTTAATAGATTCTGTTCATGGATAAGTATTGTTTTAGGCCTCTTGCCAATGTTCAATCCAATGAGCCAATTTTCCATGTCAGGCTACTGAGCAGCTCTTTATGAGGGCTGCTCAAGCCTTCATATATAGCAAGAGACTGAAAACCATGCACCTGCATAGCCGAATATGTAACAGGGGAACATCTTTGCAGGGCCCCAAATCAGGTCTGAAGTATTTTAACCTTGCAAAATAACTTGCAAAAAGTTTGCAGGTTACTGAAATGTGGCACCGTTTCATCACTTGGCCACTTTGAGAACTAATGGGAGAACAGTGCATTAAAGGACAGTGTTTTGAGGAGTCAGGTTCATAACTTGGACTAAGAAAATTGCCTGCATTTGTAGTTTCCCTCTACAGTCCCAATCAAAATGTCGAAGGCAAGGTTGGTGTTAGTTCGCATCAGTCCTAAATTGTGGTATGCTAAATGAGGGACATTTGAATGTTTTGACAACAAGAGCTACAGAAACGATAATGTTAACAGAGAGATGCTGATTTACAACAACTGAGGGCTCTGACTGCAGCCAGGAAGTGTGATTGTAGCGTCTGAAGGCTAGCTTGCCAAAAAAAACAGTGCTATAGCTCCGCACATTAGCTGTCCGAGTCCATCCCCAAACTGTTGCACGGGCTTGTACTCAGGCAGCTAGCTCATGGTGGTGTGGCATGTCTGCTATTTTTAGCAAGCCAGCTTTATCAAAGCTAGCTGTCACACATCTCTGCCGCAGTGCAGACATCCTCTTGGAGTCCAAGCTCGACTGTGTATCCCACTGTTCCTACAATATTCTGGGTCATTACATTGAAAGCCATAAGAGTTTTTAGTGCATTGCCAACTTAAAAGCTCTTTGATTTAAAAAATTAGGAATATGGGTCATGGGCCCTTTTAATTCCTGAAAGGCCAAGGGATAAAAACTTGGAAATGTGTAAAGAAAGGGGGAAAATTTGCCAGTTCTGCATGTAAAAGGCCTGACGCAAGATCCACTGGAACCAAAAAGACTTTTCATTTGGTTCTGAAGGACTTTGAATCAGGCTCACTGTAGCAAAAATGGATAGATTATATACAGTCATCTCATTATGAACTCTCCACTTCCCCATTCTAGGTCATTAACCTGCAAAATATGATATTTTTCTAAATAAGTATACTCTTTGAATCTAGACAAAGATGAATCTAGGCTCCGAAAATACACTTTATAGTAAAATAAGTTCAGGCTTCTGAAGAGCCCTAGCAATGTTATTAATGGGACCAATATAGATCATGTAGTAAATGGGGGATTTAAGGGATGCAAGAGACTGACATTACAGCCAAATGAGTGTTCCTTTCAAAAATGATTTGATCATGGAACAAAGTGGGCCTTTGCAATGAAATGGGTCTTGATCCGATTCCTGCTTTCAATTGCTGGTCTCTTGTTATTAACTTATGATGAGACAAATGAATATGGCAAAACATATGGGAACAGGGAGGACTTTCAGCAGATTAATGAAAAGAAGCTGGGGGCTTGATGTTTACAGAAATGCACTGGTTCCCTGCTTGTGGAGAGAATGAAGAAATGTGGGCTGATGCGCTAGGCTCCAAACTGCCCCAAGACATAATGATCAAAGTTATTACTTCAGTCATTTATTTAGACTTCTTTAAAATGCACTCATCCAAAACCCTGCAATGTTTAGCATTTTAGCAGTCCCATTTGCATTAAGCATTCAGCAAAATTATGTGCAAATCATTCTGATAGGAACTTTATCTTGGTGTGGCAACTACTTTTATCTGAAGCATTGAAAATTCCCAAGCAAACCTATGGACTCTGTCATGCCTGAGCAGGTTGCTCTTTGGTAATGCAAAGTGGAATTGATCAAATAAGGAGAGGTGTTAAGTAAAACTTGCAGGAAATTCTTCTTCTGACTCCTATGGAGCTTGCAAAATGTGATTTCTACATCTGCCTTTTCAGGTAGGCAGATCTAGCAATTGTCAAAACGGGGAATGTATTTTGGAAGAGATTCCTGATAATGATACTGTGAATTTATATTGTTCCTGCTCATTTCCTAGAGATAAAGGAAGAACTGGTGAACCAGGAGATCTGCCTTCGCTTCCCTGGTTTGATATTAATTATCTACAGTTTGGAGGACAAGTCCTTAAATAGCTATGCCTCAGCTTTCCTATTTTGTAAAAATGAAAATACCCCACTTCTTGTAAAGTACTTTGAAATGAAAGGATATGTGTACATGAATAGGCTACTCTTCTAAGTGAGCGAAGTATTCCAGCAACTTTTTGAGCCAGGTAAACTGAGGTGTTGTTGAATTCAGTTCAGATGGCAGAAGAAAACACAAGCCCTGGCACCCAGCCATAGTCTAAAAACATCCATACATATTGCCTTCTCATTATATAGACTTTATAACATTTTCTGTGATATTTTGAATTGTAGTGTGTCAATTTTAGGTTTAAACTGGAAAAAAAAAATCATCAGGCTTCATATATCACCTGCTTAGCAGAGCTGACTTTAATTACCCGAGCCCGTCTGCAAGAAACATCCTGTCAATGTGGGCTCAACTACTCCACCAGGCAACTGCATGGCTGTGAGGGGGTCACCCGTACCCTCAGACCCCTATTTGGTTAAGGGGCTGGGAGTTCAACAAATTGCTGCAGGATGTGATTCCAAATGCCACTGATTTAAAGAGTTTTGGGCAAGGTCCATAGTACGTGTCTCAGATGGCAGAGCCAAAGGCTTGGTAGGAGAGGGTATTTCCATTCATCTGTCGTCTTCTGCCCACTACTGCACAGCAGACAGAGGTAGAAATTCAGGGGAAACATTTTAAAACTGCATTTCTCCTACCATCTGGGTTATTTCTAGCTGACTGATCATGTCCTCCATTCCTACTGAGAGAGCTTATAAATTTAGTTAAAATGGCTTCTTTTTCATTAAACACAACCTGGCTGATTGCTTTATTTGCTTAAATGGTAACAAAATGCTAGGGGCTGGCCCATGACTACTCCTCCTGGGACTCTCATTCTACAGAGAACAAGCCTGCTTTTATACACACAGAATTCTCTCTTCTTTCTCAAATGTGTCACTCTCTGCCTCTTACGTTAAAGGAACAACATCCTAGTGAATGGGATCGATTCTGTGCTGGGTGTGGTGTGGGGGGGTGCTCAGACCAGGGGAAGAAATGGTCGGTGGGGGCTGTAGGTTACCTGTGTGTTACCTTTATTCTGCCTGCCCACGGGCTTGAATTTATGGCAGATTTCTCCAGGTCGTCTCAGCACTACAGGCCCTCTTCTTGCTGCCATATACCTAGACAGCCATGTCACCCTGGTGTATAGGGCTTGCCAACAGAACTGGGTAGAGCCATTTATGTCATATCTACAGTATTTTTATGCTGGATTAATAGATCCCAACACCACAAGGAAAACTGTGATTGTCTGGTTTGACTTCATTGGATTTGAGGACTTCTGGAGGTCTCTTCCAGCCCTATGTTTCTATGGCCCCATGCTAGGGACAGCAGAACATCCCATGAACCTCACAAAACCTTTTGGACTAGGGCATGCATGTTACCAAAAACACATCCAATCTTGATTTAAAAATTGCTAGTGATTAAGAATCCACTCCAGCGGTTAAAGTATAATTTGATAGGCCCTTGAACTTTCCGAATCTCTGGGCCCCCTTCCTGTATTGTCTGGGCACCCCTCATGCGTGTGTAAGCCCCAGCCCAGGTAGGCTTTTGCAACCAGCTCTCAGTACCGTATGCATCACTTATCGCTCCATAAAAATATTTATTATATATGGCATTTATGTCTATATTATTGTTATAAGCTAGCAAACACTGCATTACACAATAAGGATTGTGATTAACAATGTGATAATTAAATGTGAGATGGAATTGATTGAAAACAATGCAAGGCATAATAAGCAGAAACAATTGAGAGAAACAAAAACACAAAACTGCATTTTTTGCTTGCAGAAAAACACAGCAGCACAAACTCTTATTAATATCAACACACATACATTTTTAGTTGATGCTAACTTCAACCGAAACAGATTATAAAAACAGTTAATGTTTTTCCATCATCTGCCATATTGATTTCTTTTCTGCACTCTCATCTTGAAGGCCAGTCTTTCTTGAGAGACCCTGAGAACTAATTGCTGCTCTCTTGTTTAAAAGTAACCATGGTTTGACATGTTTTAAAGGTTCCCACAAGGCAAGTGGAGGCCTGTCGGCTTTGTGGGGCCCTGGAATGGTGTTCCTAGGCATTCCCACCTACTTTAACCCCGACTACAAACCTTGCTGAATTCTTCCAACAGTCGTGCCCCCTCTCTATTAAATATTCACTCATCAGTTCCAGTCTGCATTCGTCTCACTTCTACACACCTTCGGGTCTTGTTATATCTTTCTCTGCTAGAGTGATGAGTATTTGTTCTCCCTGCCTGTACTTATGGACTATGATCAAGTGACCCCTTCATGGCTTGCCCAACCTGCAGCCCACGGGCCAGAATCTGGCCCCCCAGGGGCTCTTATCTGGCTCACAGAGCCACCATACTCACTTGTGTAGGATGCGCAGGGCTAGAAATGTTTAAAAAAAAAACTTGCTCCCTGTCCCCCGAGTGAAAAAAGACTTGTAGTGTGGCCCCTCATCCAAAAAGGTTGGATACCCTTAGGAGAGGAATTCTCCCCCCACTCTGAGACCCCACAGTGTGCTTGGCATAGGGTACAAGGTCTGGATTAGAAGCCAAATCAGCCCCCCAGTACCTCCCATGTCTGATCTGCTCATGCATGCATAGCCACTTTCAGGCAGGGATGGTTGTGATTCAATCAAAACTTCATCCTCAAATAAAAAATGAATTCTTCTGTTCAAATTTGAAAATAGGTGGGTTTTTTTTTCTACCCTTGTTTACCCATATTCCCCCTCCACCCTGAAAACAGAAGTGCTGAAATAACATGGGAGCAACCATTTCTATGGCAATTCTGGCCTGACCAAACTTTAGAGCCACCATACAGATTTTAAAAACAACAAAAGTCCTTTGGCCCCTTAGAGACTAAAAATATTCTTTGGGCATAAACTTTCCTGGGCTGCAAACTTCTTCAAAGATATCAGAAAAATTGTGTGCTCTTACCACCCCCCACCCCCATCCCACAAACAAAAGAGCCCTGTACCAGCCACAGCAAGGCAGCAAAATATTTTAGAGAACCATTTTGCACACACCACAATGTCCATTCTTATGTTACTTCATAATTTTTCTTACCTTCTTTGAATATGGGAACCCAGTGACTGGACTACCAAGGGTGCAACTTGTAGAGTATTCTAACATATCCCAGGTGGGGTGGGGGGAATGGCACATTACAGCTTCTAACCAGGAAGGCTGCACAAAAACTGGTCAGATGGAAACCCTGAATTCAGGGCATCTCCCCGGGCCTTATTAGATCAAAAGGAAATTATCACCTTCGAAGGGATGAAAGATCTAGAGGCGTAATGAAGTGGTTGGTGGTGCAGATGGATTTCATTGATGTTGGAGGGCTAGCTGGACATGTGCCAGATTCCCAAGCTGTGCATTTGTTCTTGAGATCCACAGGCAGTTCTTAAAGCCTCAGCCGGGCTTGCTACAGGCAGGAGGTAATAAGGGTTGTAAGTAACATAGCACAGACAGACTTATTTATGAAGAATTTTGCAGACTTATTCCTGTCATCTGAGGCCCACATCGAAGTAACACAATGTGTTTCTTTTGTGTTTTCCCGGTGAAAAATGTACTTTGGTACTAGGCTAGACAACCCAGTCTCAGTCAGTGTCCAAGCTTATCTGCACACCTCTTAATCAGCTGCTTGTAGTCTGAGTATGCGTGTGAAAGATCACAACTTTTAATTTGTCAATGTAAAAAGACCTTGCACCATTTTCTGCTGCTGGCTTGTGTAGAAGAAAATGTCCACTGATTGTGATAGCCTGCCAGAGAGTTTTATAACTGAGGCTGTTTCTTTGCTGTGCTAGGGAGGTGGGGCAGGGAGGCGAATATCACAGAACAGAATAGCATGCAACATTAACATTACCCTTGACTTGGATGGCAGGAGCTTTTTTTCTAGCTGTCAGCATCAAACTCCCCATCACCTTCCTGGGGGAACAGTGACCCCAATTCATCTAGCAAAAAATAAGTCATGTCAACACTACAGAATTTCATCAACTTAACTTATGTCTGCATACAGCCTCTGCAGTGATTAAGATTGCTTGGTTATGCATGTACACTTGATTCCTTGTGTTGGCAGGGTTTGTCCGCAAGTGTTTGCATCAGTTTTGTTGCCAGTGTGCGGCATGATGGGATGGGTCCTGAAAGCAATAGCACTTGATGTAAACAAGGTGGTGTCTACACACTACTTCAACCTATTTAAATTCACTGTGACTTGATGCTGTTTAGAGAAGTGGTGGTGTTAAATCAGCATAGAGAGGAGCAAAGGTCTCAATTTGCACTGGGGCAGTCAAGGTTGGATATTAGGAAAAGCTTTTTCCTTAGGAGGGTGTTGAAGCACTGGAATGGGTTACCTGGGAGAACAGGATGGAATCTCCATCCTTAGAAATTTTTAGAGCACATCTTGACTAAGTACTGGCAGTGCTGATGGGGTTGGTCATGCTTTGTGTGGGAGGTTGGACTAGATGATGTCCTGAAGTTCCTTCCAACCCTAATTTTCTGTGACTAGTGTTTTTGTTATGGGCCGTTGTTAGTATACAGATGAAATCTATATTAACAACCTTTTGTTTGTTACTCATACCTGAGAATTGTTCAGTCAGCAGAAGCAAAGCCTTTTTACATTATGTAATCCTCCTGCTGCTGTATTTCAGAACATGCTTTTAAAAATAAAATTCAAGGTCCAATAACACATGGCCCACACTTTCCCCTGAGCACACCTCTGCATGGGATATTATTTTATTATTGGTTCATATCTTGTACCTTTCACTTGACATCCTCAAAACACTTGAGATGCATCAATTAGCCCATAAGCGACCTGATCCAAAGCCCAACAGGGAACCTTCTCATTGACTTATCTACGGGTTTTGAAATAGTCTCAGAACAGCCCTCTAAGGTAGGTAGATAAGGAGACATTCTGTAGTTAGGTAAACGCAGAAGTTAAGCCATTTACATAAGGTCACTCAGTGATTGCTGAAATGAGAACAGAGCATGTGTGGTGGAGTGCACACATACAAGGTGCTGAGTAGCACAAACAACATAGAGGAGCATGAACTTGCATAAATAAGTGAACTCAGTCAGTATGGTGGAGAGTTTTTGGAAGAGCTTATAATGAAGCATCTCAAAAAATGCAGAAGATTTCAGATGTATCTAGTACTAGTGCAATGGCTGTCATCTTGTCTGATGCTCCGTGGGTTCAGCCAGGGAGCTCCAGAGCTAAGAGGTATTGCTGCTACCTATAGCTTGTTACACCTCTTTGGCTGGGGACTATAACGTTCGGTGTCCTCTGCATGTCAGCACAGAGAAGAACCTGTAACACACTCACCAGTGGGTCATTGATGCTCAGACATTGTCCACGTGTGTCCCTCCCTCACAGAGGACTACTGACTTTGCATTGCTCAGCACAGAGGACCATGGCTAGCATTTAATCTAACTTGAGCCCATCTCACCTTCCAAATATCCTATACAAAAAACCTTGCCCTCCAGCTGGGGCTTGCAGGATCATGCCCTGACTCTGTGATAGAACTCGGGCCTCATTTCTCCCTCCCATTCCATGTTCTTTCTTTAGCCATACCCATACAGTGACCCAAAGTTATGTGAAACACTATTAACTGGAAGACATGCACACGCTGAAAATCAGCATGTAAAGCAGGAATAGATGCACACCAGGGTTTGCCATTTTCTTCCGGCTTACACAGTACTCTGCAGAACATGCTCGGACAAAGTTCCTGAAGGAATTGGCTGTGAGAGGAACACACTGGTGTATAGCATGCCCTTATTGCAGGAAGGCTAATGGCATATTAGGCTGCTTTAGTAGGACCATTACCAGGCAAATGTTTATTCTCTTGTACTTGGTACTGGTGAGGCCACAGTTGGAACACTATGTCCAGTTTTGGGGCCCTGATCGCAGAAAGGGTGTGGACAAATTGGAGAGAGTCCTATGGAAGGCAGCAAAAATGATTAGGAGGCTGGCGAGCATGACTTAGGAAAGGCTGAGGGATTTGGACTTGTTTAGACTGTGAAAGAGAAGAATGAGAAGGATTTGACAGCAAGCTTTATCTACTGGAAAAGAGATTCCAGGGAGGACGGATGGAGTTAGGCTTGTCTCTAGTTGTAGTGTGGGAGGTCTACGTTGGATATTAGGAAAAAGTTTTTTCATTAGGAGGATGGTGAAGCACTGGAATGGGTTGCCTAGAGATGTGGTGGAATCTCCAATCTTAGATGGTGTTTTTAAGACCTGGCTTGACAAAGCCCTGAGTGGGACGATTTATTTGGGATTGATCTCGCTTTTGGTAGGGTTTGGAGTAGATGACCTTGTGAGGTTCCTTCCAGCTCTAATATTCTGATTGTATGATTAAAGCACATAGAGCAAACGTGTATTTTTCAGTGTATTATCATGGGCACATTTGCTTTCCTTGCTGAGAGTAAAAATGGTTCTAGAAATGAAAAAGGCCTCCCCCCCCCGCCCCTTTTTTTGGCATAATGCCTGCTTTCCACAGAGATGTTCTGCTCCACACTTCAAATCTAAGTCCTTGATATACAGATTTATTTCAGTCACAGACTGCATTTGTATAAATATTGGATCAAAGAGGCTAATCACTGCTAATCACATCAGTGGGGCTTGCAGACCTTCACAGTCCAGCTACATATTAGGGAGATGAAGTGCTCATGCACAAGCAATCATTAAGTGGCTGCTGCCGTAGCAACGCATTAAGACATGGTACCTTTCAGCACCACAGAATCTCTTTTTGTATTTTTCCCCAAATAACATAGAAATTCAGGGTCAGGAAGTTTGCATTGAACTGCATGGACTGTTTGGAAAAAGGAAGCACATTAAAAATTCCTGTTGACTGTGATGTAACTTACTTATATGATTTCATAATAAATTCCATGGCCAGTGTCTGATATTTTCCATAAAGCCCCAGTTCCTGGAGTCAGGTGATTTGGATTAAACTTCGAGGGGGGGAGTTGCCCAGTTCTTGGTTTTTTATTATTTTTTTTTTTTTAGCAGTAGGTTTCTAAACCTCATGGCACCTGAAGAAAGTTTGACAACAGGCTCAAACAGCAGAGGGTAAACAAACAGATCTCAGAATATATTATTTTGCAAAATGTTCATGATTTTGAAGCCAATCTCAGGACTTCTGAACACTGGAGAATGCAGCTGTTGTGACTGCTAGAGAGTTATGTGGGATTTGGTTGGATCCAGCAGATACCAAGATCTGGCCCCTGGGGTTTGAAAAGTTCAAACTTTGAACTGATTTGAAGATCAGAGTTCTTGGTAATACCAAATATTTCATAACTCCTACATATCCTGCCACAACGTGAGTTGGGCTTTTAGGAGTTTCAGGTCCTCGATGTGACATGCGCCAGGTTTTCTTTCCAGGTCATGAGATGGAGAGCCAAGTATGCTGGGAGATATCAGAGGAATCCTGTTCTCAGAAGGTATAGACAACAGGAGGAGAAGAGCATCTTCTTTTAGGAAAGATCTCCTTGAGAGGCTGGGGTGCTGGACCTAGAAGTGTGGCAGCACCCACTGGTTTGAAGTGGTTTCCATCATATAAGGTCTTGTAGTTCACTTCAGTGACTTTCAGCACTCTCTCTATATAGTTCCAGTGATGCTATCCAGGGAGCTGAAGAAAGTGAGCTATGAAGGGATGTGAATCCTGGGAATGGATAAACTGTTCATCACCCATAGAGGCAGGATATAGACAGACCTAGGAAAGGCGTGGAGTGAGTAAAGGAAAAGGCCTGGGGCAGCATGATGGGGGTTACAGGTTTGATACTGGCATCTTTTCTTGTTTACCATATCCAGACAAGGCATAAGGAAGGCCTTTGGAGTGCAACCCCATCACCAGTATCAAATCACCTCCTGTCACCAGAGCCGAAAGCTGTGAGCCAAAGAGGGTTAAGAATGACTGACTGACTGACTAGAGAGGAATGAAGGATATGTCTTGATTTTGGGCTTTGATTTATCCAAGAAAGGGGAGAGATTTGCTTTGGCCAGAATGCTCAACATCAGTGCTTTTAACTGTGGGGTAATATGAGCATTTTCCCAGGCCTTATGCCGGGGAGACCCCCCACCTACAGCTCAATTTGTGGACGCAACAAGGTAAACTCTCACCTGCCCTTTATATTGACATATGAAAAAGCAGAAGAAATCTCTTTATGACACCAATAATAATAGCAGCCAAGAGGCATATTTAAGTCTAAATTAGGTTATAATTATCCTCACAGACAGCTCAGCCCAGTTTTGGAAATTTCAGAATCTAAATTTAAGACTCTAAAAACAAACAAGGAGTCCTATGACGCTTACTTATCAAGACTAAAAGTTCCTAAATTCCAATGGAGTAACCATCTTAGTCCAGTTCAGCAAAACAAACAAGGAGTCCTGTGGCACTTTCAAAAAATGTGTTGGTCTTTAAAAATGCCACAGGACTCCTTGTTTTTAAAGCTCACACACTCCATAAATTTCTATTTACTCTATAAAATCCTTACAGTTACACACTAGATTTGAGCCATCTTTAATTTCACCCACTCCCGCATTTGTTAATTATAATGCACATGCATTCCTCCTTGACAGCTTCTAAATGCTCATCTTAAAACTGCAGTAGAGCATAGTCGTGAAATGATAATGGTGAAAAATGATCAAATTACAGCATCTAATCTGAAAATTTCTTTCATTATGGAATGATCTTGAAAAATATCGTGCTCGTGAATGATCTGGAGATTGGGAATCTTTTGCTGTATTATCTTCCAATTGTTCCAAATTTACAAGAAACATAAAATGTGGCTTAACTGGGAGATATATATATAATGAAAGTCCTGTGGCATCTTATAGACTTCACAGTGGGCTGGAGCCCATGAAAGCTTATGCCTGAAGAAATCCGTTAGTCTGTAAGGACACAGGACTGTTTTTTGCTGTATGAAGACTGACATGGCTACCTCTCAGGAAATTTCTTTATAGAGGGATTAGGTACAGTACTCATATGAGCTAAATTTCTAATTAATACTTGGGGGGAACACCCTAGAAGTTTCAGGTGCCTAAGTAGTCCCTGCTATCATGATTAAAGTTGCCGCACCCTAGGGTTGTGTATGGGGCCCCTTCAGAAGTGGAAAAACTGTTTCCCTTATTTCTGTCCCAGTTGGACTGGCCAGTCCAAGGCTGCAGTGAGTTGGCAAGCTGGCTGGTACAGGTTAGCCAGGGGAAGGAGGTCTGGCATTCCCAGAGGGGGGTGTGATTGGATGCCCCAGCAAGGCCCAGGGGATCCTGGTGAGGCCAGGGGAGTGGGAAGGGCTATCCTTTACTTTTCCCTAGGTCTCCAGAGTCTCTAAGAGCTCCTCAGATCCTCAAACAATATCATATGACCTGAGCAACCTGGGAAAGAACACTTTCAATGTGGATTTTTCTTCTTTCTCTTGTGTTTGTTCTGCCCTCCCCTATGCTACCCCGTCCCTGTTAAACCACAAATGTGATTCGTGTGAGTGAGCAAAGTTCTCCTGTGTCTATTTTTCACTCTTGTTATTGTCTTGTTTTTCTTATAGTAGGCGCCACAGTAGAGCTGAGTAAGTAACTGGTATTTCAGTTCAAAGACTGAACCAAAAAATCCATGGGGAACATTGAGTTCAATTCAAAGAAAATCTGATTTTTGGTTCTGTTTTGTTTATTTCCCCCCTTCTCCCTTTGGTAAAATGGGGGGGAGTAGTTTGAGGCTGAAGAAAACATTTCATGTCTCCAAATTCCCCCCTCCCCACACTATTTCATTTAATCTTTAGTTTAATGTGATATTTTGTTGGGGTGGGGGCTTTTTTTTGTTCCTTTTTATGATTCTTGATTAATTCTTTCTATAAAAAGAATAGCTACATTTTAAAACCAAACATATTTCTGAAATCAAAACAATTATTTTTCACATGGCCAAAATGCACTATGTCACTTTTATATTTTTTCCCCCTCCATTTTTTTCAGCTGAAACTATCTGATGAGTTCATCCCAAAGAAAAAAAAAGCAAGGAGTCGTATGGCGCTTTAAGACTAACAGATTTATTTTTTGCATGAGCTTTTGTGGGAGAAAATCCCACTTCGTCAAATGCTTCGAAGATGGGTGAACTTACAGAATGGAATGAAAATAAATGCAGAGGGGCGTGAAACATAGGATCAGGTCATGCGGTAACAGCAAATCAGAGCAGTTGTTAGGTTCAAACCATGGGAAGCCTGAAGTCAAATTACCTTTTGTAATGGGAAAAGAACCCATAGCCTTGATTCAATCCTGCTTTCACAGAATTTAGTTTGCGTATTAATTCGAGTTCAGCTGTTCCTCTTTGAAGTCTTGATGTCCCAGTCACATCTCTAATGACAGTCGTTAACAAATCATTTACTGAGTGACTAGAAAGATGGAAGTGCTCAGCAACTGGTTTCTCTGTTCTTTGATTTCTGATATCAGCTCTGTGCTCATTCAGTCTCTTTCGGAGCGATCGTCCTGTTTGTCCAATGTATAAGGTGTTGGGGCATTTCTGGCACATGATGGCATAGACCACATTAGTAGATGAGCAGGTAAATGAGCCTTTGATGGAGTAGCAGGCTTGATTAGGACCTATGATATGACCTGATCCTATGTTTTGCACCTCCCTGCATTTATTTTCCTTCCATTCTGTAAGTTCACCCATCTTCGAAGCATCTGACGAAGTGGGATTTTCTCCCACAAAAGCTCATGCAAAAAATAAATGTTAGTCTTAAAGTGCCACACAACTCCTTGGTGTGTGTTTTTTTGCTAGACTAGACTAACATGGCTATCCCTCTGGAAATCAACGCAAAGACACAACCAACTTTGGTGCCCTGAAAAAGTTTACTATTCTACCTTAGATGCTTCAACATGCTAGGTATTGGTATAAACATACAGTAAGAGACAATAGCTGCCCCAAAGAGATTGCAGTCTAAATAGAGGAGCAGGAATTACTATGCTCAGTGAGGAACTGAGGCACTAAGAATTTACCCAAGATCACAGAAGGACCTGGAAGCCCAGGTCACACCAGGAAAGGAGCTTAGAGCTCCTCAGAGCCCTACCCACAGCTCTGTCCCTCCTCAATGTTTGCTGGATATTTTACCATGGGATAGCTGTAGAATTCTGAACATAAACCCTGATTGTCTGCCATTAATGTCATACCTACGTCTGCAATATCCAGGTCTGATTGCTTGCCTTATATTTTTATTTACAAATTCCATTTCAAAATAGCAATAAAAGGTGGCAGGTTGTGCTATTGGGGAGAATTATTGCCCATCTCTGGCTGTTAATGTTCCCTGAGCTTTTGGCTATGGTGTCTCATCATGCCACATGAGGCATGAGATAATTGCCAGGAAAACACTCACTAGCTCTCATGTCATTGCTTAATTATATCATACGTCTGTTTCAATGCATCATGCAAAAGTTTACTAAATGTTCTATGTGTAGACAAATTGATTTATTTGCTTTAAAGTCCCTTAGAGAGCATTCCACTGGAATAAACTGTCTTATTATGCTTTTCCTATCAGCAGAGCTCAAACGTACAGTAACTTTAACCTTTGATCCTATAAACTTGAACTTTCTAAATCAACATGGGGGGACTTCACTTACTCAACATGGGATTTTGGGGCTGTTGCAGGCATGCATAGGTGAGCTTCTGTGCGATGTTCAGGTCAGCTGGTGATGGCCCTTCTGACCTTAAAGTCTATACAATATTAGATGCAGTGGGCAGTTTTAGGCAGAGAGTTCACATGTTCCTCAGCTGTGCTATAAACCTGAGACTTTTGCTCTTTGCTTTACCAAATGGACAAGGCGAGAGCGGAAAACACAGCAAGCTTGATGCTTTGCTGACCCAATGCCCTAGAGTCGCAATGTAGAGCGCACACAATGAACAAGAGATGAGATTTTTAAAAACTGTATGGAGCTATCCGGGTGGAGCAATAGGGATGGAAGTAGCTGCTAATAGATCAGGAATTTATAGCCAATATTGCACAGTTCTGAGAGAAGAGAACATGTTTTGAAAACCATCTGCTAACATAGGCCTATATAATTCTCTTCTCTCTGTGAGGGCACCCTAGGTATCAGAACTCCACTTTTTATTGCACATCCCTCACAGCTTAAATTGAGGCCCAGTTCTGTAACTACCTTTTAAAAAGGATGGAACTTCAAATATACTCTGCCTTAAGGTGCCTACAATCACCTGTATCTTTTTGACCACAGATAGACTTGATTCTTTGAATGTGCCATTTACAGTTTTATTAAACACACACAAGCCAGGAATTTAGAATTATTTCCAGTGAAGGGATTGAGATCATTTTTTCCATGCCCTTGCTGAATTTGGTTATCCTGTGTTGAGTGCCATGGGCTTATTCAAATAAATGCCCTTAATATGTAAATTTCCAAATGCCCTTGTATTCATGAAGCTACTGAAAAGCAAGATGCTTGCTTGCTTGCTTGCTTACTTATTAAATAAATACACAAACCTGTCTAGCTGGTGCCTTTAACGTATTAGATTGCAGTATTCAGTTGTAATCTCCTGCACTAATCAAAAGCATAATATGCCAAACTTTGTTTTTAAATCAAAGCCTGACAACCTAACATTTCAAATGTCTGTTAGTGACAGCTGCCTGAAAACAGCAGCAAGGATTTATATGTCATCATACTGACATGTCAAAACTTAAAAGGATGACTTTGACTGTTGCTCCCATGAGAGGTGGAGGGGAAAGGAGACAATCTAAATTATTACAGTACATTTTATTGCATAACAACTCATCAAACCATCTATTGATTATGAGACTCATCTTCCTTAATGCCTATGGGACAGCCTTACTTTTGCTGGGCTACTCAACCTGAGGGTCTATTGGAGTATTGAGTTCAATTTTGGGCTCTCCACTACAGGAAGGATATGGACAAATTGGAGAGAACCCAGAAGATGGCAACAAAAAATGATTATGGGGCTGACTTATGAGAGGTTGATCTAATCTGCAGAAGAGAAGAGTGAAGGAAGATTTGATAGTAGCTTTCAACTACCTGAAGCGTGGTTCCAAAGAGGTTGGAGCTAGACAGTTCTTAATGGTAATAGGTGACAGAACAAGTAGCAATGATCTCAAGTTGCACTGGGAGAAGTATAGGTTAGCTATTAGGAAAAACATTTTTGTTAGAAAGGTGGAACTTTCAGCATGGATTCACCGAGGGAAAATTGTGCTTGACTAACCTAATTGCCTTCTGTGATGAGATGACTGGATATGTAGAAGTGGGAATAGCTATTGATGTGGTATACCTCGACTTTAGGAAAGCTTTTGATACAGCTTCCCACAGCATTCTTGTCAGCAAGCTAAGCAAGTATGATTTGGATGAATGGACCATAAGGTGGATTGAAAGCTGGCTAGATCATCAGGTTCAGCAGGTAGGGATCAATGGCTCAATGTCTAGTTGGCAACCAGTAACTAGTGGAGTGCCCCAAGGGTGAGTCCTGGGGCTGGTTCTGATCAACATTTACATTAATGATCTAGATGATGGGATAGATTGCACACTCTGTAACCTTGCAGATGACACCAAGTTGGGGGGAGTGGTAAACACGTTGGAGGTCAGGGATAGGTTTCAGGGAGAGCTAGAGAAATTGGAGCATTGGGCCAAACAAAATCTTGTGAGGTTCAACATGGAAAAGTGTATGGAAAAGTCTTGGGTGCTGCACTACAAAAAGGATGTTGACAAATTAGAGCCCAGTGGAGGGCAATGAAAATGATTAGGGGGTTGGGGCACATGATTTACAAGAAGAAACTGAAGGAACTAGGTTTATTTATTCATTGGCAAATTAAGGAAGTATGGGTTAGATGCATGGACTGTAAGGTGGATAGAAAACTGGCTAGAACAACGGTTTCAGCGTGTAGGAATCAATGGCTCCATGTCAAGTTGGCAGGCAGTAACAAGTGGTGTGCCCCAGGGGTCGGTCCTGGGGCCAGTTCTGTTCAATGTTTTCATTAATGATCTGGATGATGGGATAGATTGCACACTTAGTAAGTTTGCAGATGATACCAAACTGGGGGGAACGGTAGACACCCTAGAGGGCAGGGACAGGATTCAGGGAGACCTAGACAAATTGGAGCAGTGGGCCAAGAGGAATCTCATGAGGTTCAAGAAGGATAAGTGTAAAATCCTGCACTTGGGACGAAAAAACCCCATGTACTGCTACAGGCTGGGGAGTGATCAGCTAAATAGCAGCACTGGAGAAAAGGACCTGGGAGTCATGGTGGATGGGAAGCTGGACATGAGTCATTTGACATAAGAGCATTTGTATGGATTCAAACTCTAGGGAACAGTACACGGAGGGAGGGTGAAGTCAAAATACCTGTTATAATGTGAGAAGAATCCATAGTCATGATTCAGCCTGGCTTTCTCGCATCTAATCTGCATATTATTTGAATTTCAGCTTTCTCATTGACCCATTGGGACATCGAGTTCAAAGAGAAACAGCCAAAATCAAACTAATATGCAAATTAAATTGTGTGAAAGCAGGGCTGAATTGTGTCTATGGATTCTTTTCACATTATAACAGGTAATTTGACGTCACCCTCCTTCTGTATGCTGTTCTCTAGAGTTTGAATCCTTAGAAATGCTCACATTTGCTGTTGCAGTATGACCTGATCCCATGTCCTACACTCTCCTGTATTTATTCTCATCCAATTCTGTAAGTTCCCCCTCTTCAAAGCATCTGACGAAGTGGGATTTTCTCCCATGAAAGCTCATGCAATAAACAAATCTGTTAGTCTTTAAATGCCACAAGACTCCTTGCTTTTTTTTTTTTGCTTTACTAGACTAACATGGCTGCCCCTTTGAAACTTTATAAGTGCACTCAATACCATTATCTAAGTCACTTATGAAAATATTGAACATAAATGATCCCTGTGGTACCCCGTTCATTATATCTTTTCAGTATGACTCTGAATCTTTGATAATCACTCTCTGGGAGTGGTTATCCAATGAGTTATGCGCTCATCTTATAGTAGCTCCATCTAGTTTGTATTTTCCTACTTTATTAATAAGATGGTGATGTGAGACCTTATCAAAAGCCTTACTAAAGTCTGGATATACCACATTTACCATTCCTGTATCCAAAAGGCTTCTTACCCCATCACAGAAAGCTATCAGGTTAGTTTGACATAATTTGGTTCTTGACAAATCCATGTTATTTCTCTCTTTAAGACCTTATTCTTTTCTGGATGTTTGCTAATCTATTCCTTACTTAATTGCTCCAATATTTTTCTTCATACAGAGGTTAAACTGACTGATCTATAATTCTCTGGATTGTCCTTATTTCCATTTTTATAGACAGACACTATATTTGATCTTTCCCAGTCCCCTGAGATCTTTTCAATCTTCCACAATTTTTTAGAGATAATAGCTAGTGGCTAAGATATATGGGAGCTGAGTATTCTAGGGTGCATATCATCAGGCCTTGGTGACTTGAAGACATCTAACTAAATAACTTGTTCTTTACCTATTTTAGCTTCTGATCCTAACATGTTTTTACTATCCTCCCCTACCTCAAGCATCCTGTTGTTACCAATCTTCTCAGTGAAGGCCGAAACAAAGATATCATTTACTTCCTCTGCCATTTCCACATTTTCTGTTTCTTGTTTATCCCTTTTTGTTGAGTAATGGTCCCACATTGTCGTTGGTCTTCCTTTTGTTTCTAATGTATTTGAAAAATATTTTCTTGTTACCTTGCTTTCATCTTGAGCTGTGCCTTGACCTTTCTAACTTTTCCCCTACATAATTATTTTTTTATAGTCATCCTTTGTTGTTTGAACTAGTTTCCAAATTGGGCTTAGAGACTTTCTGAAATGGATGCTCAATTTCCAGAATAAGTTGGATGTCTTGGTACAAGAATTAATGGATAAAGTTCTATTTACTCTGTTACTCAAGAGATGAGCAAGTTTTTAATGCTCCCCTCTAGCCTTGAAATCTATGAATCTATTAACTTTACTGACCTCCTGGTCCAGGGGTCTGCAACTTGTGGCTCTGGAGCTGCATGCAACTCTGTGGCTGCCCCATAAGGGCCCTGGGGTCAGTTCCCACCACCTGTCACCTGGGGACCCTGTGGGAGGCTTGTTCCTGGTTCTGGAGTACTCCCCCTCCCACCAAGGAACCTTGTAGCAGGTGCCTGGCCAAGCTCCCCCCACCTTCACCAGGAGGCTACACCCAGTGTGGTTCTCAAAATGCCTGGTTATTGAAGAAATTTTTAAAAATGACTCCTTTTGCTGACCCCCTGTCCTAGTCATTCAAGATTCTATAGTGCACTAATTTAGATACAGCATACCTTGCCAATGAGATATTTAAATCAAGGTCCATCTCTGCAGACTATCGAAAAGGAAACTAAATCTTGCAGCTACCAAATAAGTAGATGATTTTGGTGTTTGTAAGACAAGCAAAAAATGACCTCTACTTGGGACCAACTTGGCGCTGCTGCTATTAGCTTGGTTATCCTACTGGGTGATAGAAATCGGTGGCTGAGTTTCTCATGTAGAGAAGGTCAGGAAGCCCTCACATATTGAGCCACGTCATGGGGAGGAGAGACACCAGGCTACAGCCTCAAGTTCGAAGTACCAATTGACACTTCTTCCAACTTGAGACTATACCCTAGAGTAACTAATCCATAGAGCTGCTCCTAGTAGCAAGTACAGGTCTTTTGCTGAGATTCTGGAGAGGAGTGAATTTCCCTCCTCAGTTATTTTGCATCAGAATCTGTGATGGGATGAAATCCTCTCCCAGGCTATGCAGGGCTAAAAGCCAGTTAGCCACATTTACTATATCTGTGACATAACTAATTAGTTACTTCCAAGGCAATGGGCTAGGACTAAGAAAGAGGAGGGTCAAGTGATAGCTGGGCCTCATAAAAGGCAGACGGTGCTCATTGTGGGTGAGAGACCACAAGGAACAGTGAGGTTCTTGTGAGGGCACACAGCCAAGACTGCTGGAAACCAGCTGCTTCAGGAAGAAGGCCAAGTCTTGATACCAGGGCTAGGGAGAAAACTACAGTGGAGACGCGGGAGGAGGTCTGGGAAAGTAGCCCAAAAGAGGGGTATGACCCAGGCCTCCTGGAATAGCCTTCTGAACATGCAAAAATCAGGGCAAGCTGCAAAACCAAGGATCAAACCCCCAAACCACTGATGGGTGATACTTAAACCAGTCCCTCAGTCAGCAACAAAGCTTGTTTCTGATTCCCCACTCTGGTCATTACCAAGCATAACAAAATAGAAACAGCCCCATTTATTGCACATCAGCTCCTCTGGTCCCAACCTAGCTACTGGGTCTCTCAAAGAAATAGGTTCTCCTGACTCCAAAAGGCCAGCCACATCACCCAGAACAATATAGGCTTGGATCTTACTCAAAATACCACACTGCCAGCCAATCCTTTAGTCACTACAGCTAAAGGTTTAACATAAAAAGAAAAGAAACAAAATGAAAGGTGTTAAAGGGTCAAAGTGAATCACATACATGCAATGATTTACAGTCCATAGAAAGCAAGTCCTTGAAGAATCTGCAGTTTGCAGGTTAATCCAGTTCCTGATTTAGGGTCCATATAAAGCAGGTCCCTGAAGAATTTACAGTTTAGTCCAATTCCTCTGGTGTATACCCAGCACCTGGCTGGGTCATAGTCCTTTGTTCAGTCACAGAAGAATAGTTCCAGAGGAGGGTGTTGGCTGCAGCCAGACTGAAGACAAAATGGAGTTGGGGCCACTGCCTTTTATCACATTTGGCTTTCCCCATGTTCTCAGAGTCCTTGCCAAATCAAAATGGTCAGAGTCACATGGTCAGACTGAGTGACTGGTTGAACAGGTTTCTTCCTAGGCCCACTGTAGCTGGGAGCTTCCTTTATGGGCCATTAAAGACACAAAGGTTGTAAATACTCAGTCTGGGATGTTTCCCAGAATCAAATAAGTTGAAACACAGATATAACAAATACGTTCATAACTTCTCATCCAGATATGACATCTCCACAGAAACCCTATAATCATTCCTAGCAAATTCCAACCTTTCTAATGGTACCAAACATGGCATATCACATATGAATTATTGCAAATATGAAATTTTAATATGAAAGAATCATAAGCAGTCCCCTAGACTGAGACAGCATCAGAAGGGGATGACTGTTTAGGTCCATGGACTTTACTTAAACCTTTTGATACCCCTGAAGCTGTGTGAGTAAATACATCTTAGTCTGAAGGTTGGATTGTATACAAATGCAAGTCTTACACTCCCCTGCATTTATTCTCATCCTTTTCTGTAAGTCCCTCCCCTTCAAAGCATGTGACAAAGTGGGATTTTCTCCCATGAAAGCTCATGCAATAAATAAATCTGTTAGTCTTTAAGTGCCCCAAGATTCCTTGCTTTTTTTATACAAATGCAGTTGACCTACAGTGGGTGCTAGAATGGAAGAACACCTGCAGCACAGTGTCTTGTAATTATAGGGTACCCTTCAAGTGAGTGTGCTGCATAGCAGGACCTTATTTGTTGCATCTCTAAGGGTAGGTAGGATTTCTTTATTTAACCAGCTTGAATGTAATCAGTGAGCTATTTATGCATTAAAGAAGCTTCTCATCCATTATCTTGTCAGCATGAGGAAGACTGAAATTACCACTGCTCAGCATCCTCTGCTAGTTTAGAGCAGGTGTCCTGTAATTCTGGTTGTACTGTAATGAAGTTAGTTGAAGTAAAACAGAAGTAATTACATCCCTTGGGAGATTTTCTCTCCCCTACCCCCTCCAAAAAAAGGCCTATCTGGGTGAGCAGATTTTAAAGACATAAATACATACGCAAATCTCAGGGAACACAGGATTAACTTCTGAGATTGCTTTATACATATGACCTAAAAATCTGTGTTATTGCAAGAAAATGAAATATAAATTTCATCTTATTATAATTCATCTTGAAGGGTCTGTAGGTCTGTACATAGTGGGGAGGGGATGGATGAAGCATCCTGGGGATGTAATCTAATGTTACACCAATTTGTTCTGTTTATATGAGATTTCATGAGAAGGCTCCTGGAGGGCCCTGGTGGGAGCTGTGTCTTTGCCAGCAGTAGCTATAGGAAAAGGAGTAAAAATTAAACAGTTTCATGAGCATGCTTGGATTCTAAATGGCTGCTCATTCCAACCATGCATGTAAAGTCTTCATGACTATTGGGAATTGGCTATAATTTCCATAAACATCCAGTTTCCACATATACACAAGGGAGTATGTGGAAGACTATTTGTCATTTAGGATATGTTTACAGTTTGACTAATAGAAGATGAGGGTTGGATGGAAGCTCAGGAGGTCATCTAGTCAAACTTCTGCTCAAAGCAGGGTCAACCTTGACTAAATTATCCCAGCCAGGGATTGAGCAAGCTAGGCATTAAAACCTCTAAGGGTGGAGATTCCTGAACTCTTAAGTAACCCATTTCAGTGCTTTACCACCCTTCTAGTAAAAAAGTTTTCCTAATATCCAACCTAGAGTTCCTCTACTGTAACTTGAGACCATTGTTACTAGTTATCTCATCTACTATCACTGAGAATAGACTAGTTCCATCATGCCTGGAACCCCACTTCAGGTAACAGGCCACTGTCAAAACAAATCCCATTCCCAACTCTTCTCTTCTGCAGATTAAACAAGCCCATTTCCTTCAACCTCTCCTCATAAGTCATGCTCCCAACCTGAAAATTATTTTTCTTGTCCTCTGCTGGACTTTCTCCAATTTGTCTACATCCTTCCTGTAGAGGTGGGTCCAAAATTGGACATAATGTTCCAAATGTGACTTCACCTGTGCTTAATAGAAGGGAATAATTTCTTCCCTTGTTCTGCCAGCAATCTCCTACTAATGCAGTTCAATATGCCATCAGCTTTCACGGCAGCAAGGGCACACTGTTGACTTGTATTTAGCTTCTTGTCCACTGATCAGCCCAGGTCACTTTCCATAGGTGTGATTTCCAGTGTTAGGAGATTCATGCTCACTTGATCTGGCTGAGCGAACACCCTAAAAATTGAATTTAGTCACAAGAGCCCAAATGTGGGGAGAGACTAGCTTCCCTGAGTACATGCCTAGCTTCTTGAGTGGCTATGTACCAAGTTAGTACAGCTAGCTGTTACTGACACTGCAGCTACATTCTCATTTTAGCATACCTGTTTGAGCAGCTAGCATGGGTCTATCTCTCTCAAGTGGGGAATTACACCTCCAACTTGAAGTGTAGACATACCCTTATTGACTTGTCATTTGCCATTCCCCTCTTTCCTGTTAAACAATCATCATCATAATCTAAGCATGGGGCAGAAGAAATGCAATGTGATTTCAGTGACTCATCACACCAACTATGGACATAGAATAATAAATGGGTCCAGACAGGAACTAGGTATTTTCTTTAGGTCTGAAAATGAATTACTAAGAAGGTCAGAATCATTATCTTAATTTTATTGATAGGGAGACTCTCAAATAATAAAAGTGAACAATTTGGAAGCCAGTGGTGGACCAGGGGCTGCAGGGCAGAGGTGGCCTTAGGCAATCAGGAGCCCTAGGTTAAGACTCATTGTGGGGGCCCCCTCTAGGTCCCCATGACCCCCCTTTGCTGCCACAGCTCCCCATCCCTGGCCTGCAACCCTCCCTCTTTTGCCCCCATGGCCTCAGCTTCGAGCTGCCATCCCCCGTCCCCAGAGCCAGCTCTTTCTCTTGCTAGTGACCGGGGCAGATGTGGCTTTTAGGGTAGGTGAAGCAGGCAATGGGCCCTAGACGTGTGCCTGCTTTGCCTACCCCAAAAGCTGCCTCTGCCACAGGACTCCTGGGCCTCCCCACCAGTTGGCCCCCCTCACTGGAGGCCAGGGGGCCAATGCTGGGGGGGAGGGAATGCGGCTAGGGCCCAAGGCCAGTTGCGACCTGGCTGGTCAGCCCCAGGGGGAGGCTGGGCTGATTGCTCTTTGTGGTGCTGCTTCCAAGGGCCACACCACAGCCCGTACTGCACGTGTGGCCAGGACACGGCCAGCCCGCTCCATCCCCAGGGGTGGAGTGAGAATGGGAGAGCTCGGCCTGTGGGCCGGCTCACCCTATGTCTGGGGCAAATCCGCTGGCCCAGGGGCAGGGCAGGAGCTCCGAGCCCAGCCTCAGGGCAGCCCACCCCTCTCCCCTTCTCAGTGCCGGCTACCAGCAGGGTGGGGGGCCCCCACGTTATGATGGGCTGCTGGACACAAGGCCCCTTGGCCCATGCAGTAATCTGCCCCTGTTAGAAACAAAGCAGGGGCTGAAAATTATCCATCTAGGTGATCCGAGAATATCTATGGATGACAGGTGTATTTATAGAGATCAGGATCAGTTTGTAAATGATTTCTGGGAGATTTAGAACTTGTTTGAGCAAAACAGCTCAGTTATTTGTGCACACAGGAGAGCTCCTTAGGGCAGGTTTGTCTGTTCAATTAGATCATCAGAAAATTTATTTTATAACTCCACCCTCAAAATCTTCATCTTCAGGCTTTACGCTATTAAAAGGGGGTTTACACAAAGACAGAATCGCCTCTTAAGTTAACAGGCAAAAATGCTTTTCTTGGGAGTTCCTGAATAGAGGAAACTCACCTTGTCTTGACCCCTGCACCGCTACCTTCTATTGATTTACACAACAGCTTTATTTTTTTCAAAACCATTAATATAAACCCTATTATCCCAATATTTTAGGGCTGGCTGGAAAAAACAGCATTCCATTTCATGACATTTTGATGTTTTATTTCATTCTGCATTGGAATAAAAACTAGACTGCTCAATGCTTTGAGGGCAGGGGAGACACAGGGCAGGAACAGAGAAAGATACTCCAGAATAACCAATTGACAGCTGGGTAGACATTCACCTGGACACAGGTTTCTAACCATCAGAGGAGTCAAGTTCTAGAATAGCCTTCCAAGGGGAGCTGTGGGGACAAAAAACATAACTGCCTTTAAAACTGAGCTTGATAAGTTTATGGAGGGGATGGTATGATCAGGTGCCCTGCTTTGGAAATTGACTGATCTTTGATCTTTGGCTATGGATGGTGGATAAGCAAATAGACTAAGACGGGAGGTTGTTAAGTGGTGGATTCTGACTTATTACAGAGAATTCTTTCTCGGCTGACTGACTGGTGAGACTTGCCCCTGTGATCAGCGTTTAACTTATCCCCATATTTGGGGTTGGGAAGGTGTTTTGCCTCAGGATAGACTGGTGAGGGCTCTGGGGCTTTTCATCTCCCTTTGTATCATGAACCATGGCTCACCTATTGGTGAATTCTCTCTCTGTATCTTAAAGTCCTTAAATCATGATTTGAGGATGTAAATAACTCAGTCATAAGTTAGAGGCTTATTGTTGGAGTGGTTGGGTGAGGTTTTGAGGCCTGCATTGTGCAAGAGGTCAGACTAGATGGTCAGACTGGTCCCTTCTGACCTTTAGAGTCTATGAATCTATGTGGTCCATGCAGGCTCAAGTCCCTGCTTTGAATCAAGTGCAGTGGGCACTTGTACTTGGGTCTTTCACATCTAGCTGAGCATTAGATCCAGTGCGCTCTAGTCAGTCTCGCTCTCTGGGCTAATAAATATTTCTTTTTATAAAGTTGCATAGCTATGACAGAGGAGATGGAGAAGGGCTGATTCTATAGCCCAATGGCTTTCAAACTATGGGTCAGGACCCCGTACTGGGTTGCAGACCCTCTGATGCTGAATGGAGACAACCCTTTGCTGCTGCTGCTGCTGCTGCAGCAGCAAAACGGGAATGCATTGCTCAAAGATGTAATTGTTGAGTTACAGACTAAATGATTTTTTTCAAGTGGACTTTGAGGAAAAGATTGAAAACCACTGCTGATGGCTAAGTCCCTAACTGCTACGGTAGTGGCTATTCTGGCATAGATCTCCATCCACAGAAACTCCTGATGAAGTGTTGTTTAAACTGGTGCTCTGACACACAAAGTTCTATTTTTGCCGCATCTACGTTTTCTGACTCCAAAAATGTTTTACTGAAAATTTCTTGAGCCGCACTATCCATATTTAAAGCCTTCCTTCCCCTTAGACCAGGAAAGGATCAGTTCTTTCCCAAAAGTCCATCCATAAACCAAGTATTCTGTGTTCAGTGGAGAGAATCATGTTCATTCACCCTTGTCCTAAATTTGGTATCTATGGATGGAAGTGCCCAGTGATACTTATTGTTTTCAATATCTGTTGCTCTGGACTCTCACTGAGCCCATTCCATTTAAGGTGGACTTAGAGGTAGGATGTCCCAGAGGGGTACAGGACTAGGCGTAGGATGTTATCCAAGTTTTTCACAAACATTACAACATTTGGTTCAGTTATAATTTTGGAAGCAAATCCAGTGCTGGTATTGAATGTTGTTATACAACCTCATTCAACTCTGGTCCTAGACAATTGAGTATATGGATGTGATCCTCAACTGATGTATATTGGTGTAGATCCATTTGCTTTGCTGACTTACACAAGCTGAGGACTGTCTGGGGAAACAAGAAGCCTTCTTGCCTGGAAACCATTCTACAACCACCGATAAATCCTAGAAGTTCAACTGATTCAAGAAATTAAGTTTCTAAATTTACATCTCAGTTTAAAGGTTTGCCCCTAGAGTCACTCTTTGACTAAGTTGCAATCACCATGGTGTTGCACCAGTAATGTACTACACACATGGGCTGTAATGCATCATGAAAACAACAGTGTTATAGACAAATGCATTCTGCAACAGAATAGCATTCTTTATTTCACTGATGTCTATCAAAATTTCCATTACTAGGTTGGCCATTCATTCATTAAGAAAAATACAAAGTGCACACTGAGTTACTCAAAGCTCCATACATTAGATCTTTCCTGCAAAGAAGCAGTATCTTTTTTTTTAAAGAATGGACTGATTCTCCCTACTCCATTGATTTTGTTTTTGTTTTTTGTTTTTTCCTCCCTTCAATTGAAGTGGAAAGAAATTCCCTAGCCTACCTTAAAGTTATATATCAGCAATACATGTTAAGCTTTTACTTTGCAAGGAGATGAGGTATTTGCAGAAATACAATACAATTCACATTTTTTGTACTGTCTTTCATTTAAAATATTGGGCCAATCGAAGCCCACTGAAGTGAACGAAACAGCTTCCATCTGATCTAATATGATGTCCCAATAAATTAATTAAACAATAGAGAGAAAATAAGAACCTTATCTCAACTTCAAATTTTGTGGGTGAAATATTGAGCCTGCAAGCAATTTTGCTGACAGTTTGGTTTGGGCAGATATTCTTAAAATACCACCCCTCATGGCATCTGGAAGCCTGTTAATTTCCAGTCAGCAGGACCTGCACTGGGGAAGGTTCCTTACTGCCTGTGGTGAGCTTGTATGGAAGATGATGGAGAAGGATCGTGCAAAGGAAATGGAAGGAGCGTGTGTCCTCATGCAGAGTTACACTTTCCCACTAGAAGATGCTGTGTCTCAAGCAACAGCAGAGATGATGGCTGTAACTGACCACTTTGCAGGAAGAGTGAAAAGAAGGTTCTTTGCATCATCAACTTTTCCATACTCTCACAACAAGGCACAGTTTAGCTTGAGAAAACACATCTAACTGCACTCTGTAAAGAGCAGAATTACTGGAGAATAGGAGTGATGTGCTCATGGTGATTCACAAGGAGGGTGAGCAGGCCCTGGGTTTTAGGAACTCTACTTAGGAGGGCATAGACAAGGGAATGACAATTTTAAGTCAGTTCAAAGGGAGTCAGGCAGTGAGAATAAATAGTTTAATAAGAAAAATGTTTCCTAGGGATGAAAGCTCTGTCCCTGTTAAAAATGACACTGTACCATTATGAATGGACTGGATTACCACATTAATACTGCATTCTGAGCGCAGCTTGAGTGCTGCTCTTGTGGTAGAAGAAATGCACTAGGATTCCAAATGAGCAATCCAAAACTGTATTTCACATGCTTGACCGTAACGTCACAACACACAATGGGAGCACTAAATTTGCATGCTTATTAGCAGTTAATGCTGCCATATCTGTGTTGCATTTGTTTATGTAGACATATTTCTGCATCTGATTGTTTTTTATGACCTCTATTCTATATTGTTGTTACACATTTTTATGACCTCTATTCTATATTGTTATTACACATTTTTCCCATCAATAATAATCACAAATATGTATGTCTTATTGCAAAGAAATATGGGAAAGGGATATATTGCATTTCCACCAAAGAAAAACCTTCAAAATAAACAGTTGTAAGGAAAACAATTCTGTTGATAACAATACATTTTGTGTTAACCACTATTACACATTTTAATGGCACATCTTTTCTAGGATGGGGTGAATGAGACAAAAGATCATGGGAACTCTTGTCTGAATGGACTATTGCTAACACACAGCTGGTATTTTCTGTACACAAATACCTCCCTTAAAAAAAGTTCAAACAGAATTTAGTGCATTAGGTATAGAGTGTCATTACTGCGTGGCATAACTTGTACAGAATTTGCATTCCACTAGACACCTTTTTTTCTCCCATTTGCTTGCTCTTATAATTTATTACAGTTCATTAATCCCTTTAATATCTGTTGTCTGCATTATTTGCTCTTTACTTTGTGGTTACAATGAATATTTAACTTCCATTATGCAAAGTCCACTTATCTGTGTTCAATTCTATTTGCCAGGTTTTTGCATCAGAGCAGTACCTTACCAGTATCTGGCACCCAATTTCTTTCTTTCCTTTTTTTTTTTTTTTTAATGTTACTATTGTAAGCAAATTTTAGAAGAGTAGCTTGTAATTCATTTAAGTAGCACAGAGAACATAGGAACCCCACTATTTTCTTCCTTCATAAACCATTAGCCATAGCAATTTGATTTCCAATTCCTAGCTAATTTCCTATTCAGCTTGCTGTTTCTCTTTGCTTAATTCAGTAGGCGCGAGTGACTGCAGACTTTTTTTTTTCCCTCTGTCTGAAACAAGCTTGGCAGTAACTATTTAAAATTAGAGCACAGTGGCTCCAAATCTTAATGCACTGTGAAGATTCTTATTGGCAGGGGCAGTTTTGAGAAGAATGGCTTAATGGATACTGGCAGTCATGCATAATATGGTATACTAGAATGCTAGATACAAAACCAGTGAGACTTTGTCTACATTGTGTACACAGTTTATTGGATATCAAGTATACCCCTCTACTGGCTTCAGTGCCAGTTTACAGTAGCTGAGGATCTAGGCCCAGGTGCAAACTTGAATACACCCTAATGCTCCTTCATACTGGCTTGGGTTAGGGCTGTAGCAGTAGCGCAGACTGTATGTAACACATGGGTTCTGAGGCCAATCTAATGTTTTCCGGAGGCAATGAGACTTTTCTCATTGACTTCAAAGGACGTTGGATCAAGTCCTCTGTGAAACTGCACTAGACAATGGAATAGCTAAAATGGTGCAAGTGGTGCAGACGTACCACTGACCAAAAAGCTACGGGGGCCCAGCCAGCCAGAGCACGTCAAGGCCTCCTCTATCAGTTCTTGCTTCGCTGACAGGAGCAGAAGGCCAGAGTCCAGGAGCAGGCAACACTATGGCTATGTCCACACATACATCGTTATTTCGAAATAACCCATTTCAAAATAAAGTCTTTATTTCAAAATAAATTAATTCAAATTAACAGTTTGTTCATTCAAATTAAGGGAAAGCCTGCTTTCGAAATAGCCGTTGTTTCGAAATGGTTATTTCAAAACAAGGCCATTCGGACATGGTTTTGTTTTGAAACAACATGTCCAAATGCTGTTGTTTCGAAACAACCGTTTTGAAACAATGGCTATTTCGATTAGATGCGAGGTTTAACAGTTTCAAAATAACGGTACGTCGTGTGGACATGCTGCTTCTTATTTTGAAACAACAAAGAAGCCTGTGTGGACATACCCTATGGGTTTATTGGGATAATTACATAAGCATCAATTCCAATTCTTGACACTAGTAATTCCCACCCACCCCCAACTTTGTGCTTGGCCTCAGCAGGGGTGGTCCTAGGGATTCTGGGGCCCAAGAATGCCTCCTTGCACCCATACCACATTGGGGGCTCCATCCTTGACTTTTGCTTCCCCTTGCTGAGGTCCCTGCCACACCTGCTGCTGAGCTCTGCGGGCCCGTGACAGCCCCCACACCAGCCTTTCAGGACCCCAGCTGGCCCCACTGTCAGGCTTTCCTGCCCCACCATGGGTCCCCATCAGCCCCTGGTCCCCTCTGCCAGCCTCTCAGAGTCCACAGTCCCCGCTGGCCCTGCTGCCTGCTCTCTGGCCCCATCGCAGACCCCTGACAGTCACCCTGCCCCACATCTGGGCCCCCAGGCAACATTCCACCCCAGCAGTGCAGGAGAGCCCCCTATGGGGCCCTGGGGCCCGTGCTGATCACCCAATAAGACCACCTGTGGACCTCAATACAAAAAAAAAAGCAAGGAATCTTGTGGCACTTAAAGACTAACAGATTTATTTATCGCATGAGCTTTCATAGGAGAAAATCCCGCTTGTCAGACGCTTTGAAGAGGGGGCAGCTTACAGAATGGCAGGAAACTAAATGCAGGGGAGTGTAAGACATGGGATCAGGTCATACTGCGACAGCAACTCAGAGCATTTGTAAGGACTCAACTCTAGGAAACAGACACAGGGGAGCGTGAAGTCAAATTACCTGTTATAATGTGAAAAGAATTGTGACGCTGGATTCTTTTCACCTTTATAACAGGTAATTTGACTTTACCCTCCCGTATGTGCTGTTTCCTAGAGTTTGAATCTTTACAAATGCTCTGATTTGCTGTTGCAGTATGACCTGATCCCATGTCTTACACTCCCCTGCATTTAGTCTTATGCCATTCTGCAAGCTCCCCCTCTTCGAAGCGTCTGACAAGTGGGACTTTTCTCCCACAAAAGCTCGTGTGATAAATCTGTTAGTCTTTAAGTGCCACAAAACTGCCTTTTTTCTTTTTTTTTTTTTTTTTGCTTTACTAGAGAAACACAGCTGCCCCTTTGGAAAATGGACCTCATTGTATCTTAACCAATCATTTTTTAAAACCAGTCCTAGCATAAGGTAATAAATTCTCTTACCTACCCTACCCTGACACCTTAATTGATTACAGTTTAGTTATGGGATGGGCATACAAAGAATCAAAGAACCAGATAGAAATGGCCAGAACTGAGGGTATCACTACCAGAATGACTGAGCAATATGAAGTGTAGGTTCGACAATCACGAGTCCTTAGAAACCAGACAGAATTCTCTGAAAGAGGGTGTCTCCAATATTCTAGGATCTTTGCTTTAACTGAGACCATTAGACTGAATCACCTTCCAAACAGCTGAGGATTACCTTGTTTTAGTGCACTGCAGTTGGAATATGTGGACATGACCACATGCTTCCCAGTTTATGGCTGCTCCTGCTGCTTTTATTTTTGCTTAGCCAAAGTAAAAGCTTCAGACCGTCACAGTGAAGAAAGGCCTGTAGACAGGCAGCATGTGCTTTTGATTCTTTGTTTTTATGCTTCTGTAACTAGCTAAGTGATAAGAATATATTTAAAAAACCACAGGCCTTCACAGGCAGGCCTGACTATCTATATTCTAGCAGAGCAGTGCTCAGGTACTTCAGCTGGCCCCACAACAGGCTTCAACACCACTCACATTTTGCCCTGCCTCCCTCCACTGAATGGGGTGATTGCGCCGTAGGATCACTGCAGCACTCCTCATTCAAATGTGGCCCATGCTGTGTGAGGGTAAGAGAGATGATGCTAGTTAGTGGAGTCACTGGCTGGCCACGATCAGGAGAAAGACTCTAGGCTGAGAAAGGAGCAGAGTGTTGAGGGCAGAGATGAGTGGCCGGGGGTACCCAGGAGAGGTGAGAAGGGAGTTGGAGAACAAGTTATTGGTTGGCTGTGGGGTGAGTAGTGAGTTTTGAGGGACTGCAGAGTGAGGACTTGGGAGAAGGAGGTGTAAGTTGGAGTGGGTTGGCTGGGGGCTATGATGCTGAGGGTAAGCAACTTTTCAGATTTTGGAACCAGGAAAGGGGAGTCCTAATCTATTCTTGTTCCCAGGGCCCTCTATGGCTCTCAGCTGCTTTTCTCAATGTCCTTTCATTCTGCACCATGAATGCAGTTCGCCTTCCCCCAACCTTACCTCGACAACCGCCTTGTTGGGAATCTCAGTGCCTTTTAAGTTAACCTGTGGAGGGGGGGGGAAAAATAATGGTTAGTAGTTCCACAACACCTTCCATTCAAGGATGACAAGGATATCCAAGCATTTCACACATCAAAGTCTGAGCTTTGCAAAGCTCTTGTAAGACAGGGTATGGTAACCATGTTGCCAGTAGAGTTGGGTCGTTCCAAATCCTCAGCTCTCAAACCTCTGATCATGATAGCTAATTTTTGTTTGGCAGATGATCCAGAGTGGGTCAAGCCAAGACTTCTCTGTGACCCATTTTTTAAAGCTTGATGTGTTACCTGGGGCAACTAACTCTATACTTAATCAATGTAATTATTAGCCTATTTTTCAGAATCACAAAGCTCCTCCGCCCGACCTGGCATAACAACACAACTCTGTAATCTCATTTTAACACACAATCCTTGCTTATTAACCCTTTGGTTATAGTTGTACAAGAACAGCCATACTAGGTCAGACCAATAGTGCTTCCATTCAGTATCCTGTCTTCCGACAATGGCCAATGCCAGGTGTGCCACAGGAAATTAAATAATTATCAAATGATGCATCCCATCAGTCATTCCCTGCCTCTTATCTAATTTCATTCACAACCAAAGTGTCTGCATCCACTTCAATATTTATTTCCAGTTAAGATTTAACGAGAAGCAGACTTGGATGCTTCACCAAAATCCAGACATAGGACATCCTTGATGGTGCATTCCTTTTGTTAACCGATCAGATTACTTTGGTAACATTTATTCTACACATCTGCCAATCAGGGCACAAGGCTCACTTAACTTTTAGATGGTACTGATTACTGACTTCTTTTAAAATGCCATTCCATTAGAAATGTATAAAAGAGTAATATAAAGAAGGCTGATGGTGTATATCTCTTCAAATTACTATCCCTGAGCCTATGTATAAGTAGTCCACTCAACAATGTGTGCAAATGGTGCCTCATCTCTCAATGCCCACCATTTGTTTGCATTCTAGTATACCAGCTGAACCATGAGAGTGCCGCAGTGAGATGTCCATGATCCTATTTCCCTCAACCAAACTAACAGCACACCCTTCCTCAACACAAGCCAGAGGAAGACTACCCAAAGTAGGATGTGCATCCCTCTGGTATACGGAACTTCTGGGCCTTGACTGGCCCTACAACCTCCTTCTCCTATTGGCTAGTCCCTTCCCCCCTGGGTTTTAATCCTTTCCATTCTGGATGGGCAGAGGACTACCCTGCCTAGGGGAACAAAGCTGGATGCTGTTTAACAACATAAAGAATAATACAGGTGGGTTCTCAAATGCCTCAACTGGTTGGCTTTTATTACATCTCTGGTTCCTTTTCTTTTAAACTGGATATCCTAGCTTGGCAAGTTAGGGGATAATTTCAGAACTCTGGGGGTGGGTGGGAGGTTCATAGCAGGTATTGTTTTGAACTCAACAGATGGAATGCAAATCCTAATATAAGTGTAAGGTACCAGGCGAGGCAAGAAAGTGGCTGAGGAGACATGATGAGCCATGTGCTGAACTGGATTGGGGTTGAGGTGGTGGTCTTGAGGGGCACATAGGGTCCCTTGGCTGGGACCTGGAGGGGCTTGGTCCCTCCTGCCTCTCCCAGGCCTGCCCTAGACTGAACCCTGCATAGACTGGAGAGGACTCACCTGGAGTACTGAGGTCCAGACTAAAACTAGAGAGAAACTGAGAGATGGAGTACAGGTCACCCGATAGGAGAGCTATTTCCCAGTACCACTGCCAGGAGGTACACCTCTGGTAGGTCATGGGCTGCCATCTCTCTGCATTCCCCTTCTGAATGAAGCCACATGGTGAACAGGGGATTTTAGATTAAAATAACTTTTTTTTTTTCCCATTTGGGCTGATTTGCTTTGGTTTCAGAAACATGGCCTCTGGTGTTTTGAAAGGAAAGATGCTCCCCAGGGATCTAGGTGTGCCATGAGTACTGCACAAGTGTTTGGTGAAATTTTGTACAAACATAATGAAAATCTGTGTAAAACGAAACATTGTTTCTCCTTAACAACATTCTCTCCAACCCAAATTACAACTCATAAAATTTGAAAAAAATAATCACAAATTAAAAGTGTGATATTTCTCTGGTCTTTTGATTCTAAAACATGAACATTCTAAATGCAGGCAGCCAAAGGGCAAAACTGGAATAACGTATATTTTTTCCAGTGGATTTGAACCATAAATACATTTGATTTTTCTTTAGCTGGGTTATACGCTCTATGGTGTAAACCTCTCTAGTAAGACCATAACCGTAGTAAATTTGATGCTTTATGCTAGGGATCTCAAATTCAAATCACCATGAAAGCTGTGTGAGGACTATTCCATGGTCATGGGGGGGAGTGGTATGTTAGCCAGAGGGCTGCACCACTGAAACCTTTTCATTTAAAGATATTGCAAATATCAGTAATGATAGTGTCTTTTCAGGCCGCAGGAAATAGCTTTAGGGGGCCGCATGTTTGAGATCCCTGCTTTAAGCAATCAAATCAGCTGAAAAAAGTGGGTGTGTCATGGAATCGTTTGTCTCATTGAAGTGTGCCATTTTATAGAAAAGGCTGGGAACCACTGCTCTAGGTAGCTGCTGATTGGCATTGACAGGATTTTTGTACAGCAAGAAACTGACAAGAATCATCATTTCAGTCACTGGCTTCCAAGGATTGTGGTTTTAGGGCAGCCCTACCACATGGGCTGTTTTGTTGGGAAATTCCCAGCCTTCTCTAGTTAGAAACTAGTAAAGAAATCTGAAATGGTCTCTTCCCAGGAGGGTCACTTGAGAGGAGCAGGTACACTATAAATAGATCAGTTAACAGCCCTGTTGGGAGTTAAGATGACTCTCCCAGGGATTGTTTATACACAGGCATTATTCCTCTTTGCTTTGGAAATGGTAGTTAATGGAGCTAAAGCAGAACCACCTCCCAGTCTGGATAAAATTATGCAATCCAAAGAGCCTCTTATAGTAGTTGACACAATTGAGAGCAAGAATATCTGTATTTCCCCTTCATGATTCTTTGAGAGAACCCACTCTAGCATGCCAGCTCCTCAGTCATCACCTCTTTTGATTCCCATATCTCTCCTTAAAGACTAGGGGTTTTCCAGGCCCCCCAGTTTTACTGTGGTGACTCCAGCAGGCTAGTGTCTGCACGTTGCTTTCTCTCCAGAGGCTATGAACAGTGTGATTGTCTGCAGTTATGCATTACCACACAGATCTTTCTGAACAAACGTGTCTATTCCTAAAGTGAAAGCTTTACTTCTGATGCCCATTAACAACAATATACAAGTGATCTTTCCTTAGGTTGCTCTTAAGCGGCTGTTACCATTATGGGAGATGTTGACTGATCAAAGGCATATGAAAAGTTAAGCGTGCTTCGGAAATACTAATGTTCCTGAAAGTCAGAAGGGACCAGTATGTCCTCTTTCACAGTGCAGGCCACAGAACTTCACCAATTAACTGTTAACCTCAATGTCTTTAACGACTTTCAAATATTTTCCAAAGATTTTGCAACCTGTTGAGGTCAAACCAACAGGCCTGTAGTTACCTAGATCACTTTTTCCCTCTTTGTTAAAAATAGAAACTATGTTGGCAATTCTTCAGTTCTACGATGCAGCCCCTGAGTTCCCCGAGGCTTTAAAAGTCCTTGCCCCCAAAGGTACTTTAACTGAATTCAATAATTAATAAGTTATTGCAGGAAATTGTCATATCTGCTTTACCAGTATACCTTATTTCTGAAAACTTATGGAAATGAGCTATGGTGATATGGACAACTTTGTACTGGTACACCTACATCCATGTTAGGTATGGCACCAATTTAGGTGGTTCATTAAAATTTCATTCCCCTGACCAAAATAGCTAAATTAGTACAGAAATTGTGTAGGTGTACGTGAGTGGCTGGGCCTCTCTCTCCTTTTCCCTTGCTCCCTCTCCATATCTCACTCACACACAGACTTAGTTCCTCAGCTGGTGTTAATGAGGTTCTGCCAACTTATACCAACTGAGAATGTGACGCAGAGATACTAGCACCGTAATGCAGAAAATTAGCTGTATGGAGCACAAATGTTTCTACCAGGTACTAATGTCTCAAGAGCACTGTGTATAAAGCTGCACAGCCTGTTAGAAATTATTCTAATATGGTAGCAGCCGGTTTACATAAGATTTGCTGGCATCAATGAGAGTCCATATCTCAAGTCACAATCAAATTAGTCCAAATGCTACAGCGACAAACTGCTGGGTGCTCAGCAAGAACAACCTTAGATGTGGAGGCATTTCATTAATAGGAATGTGAGCTGGCCTGCCCTTCATTTCGAGGATAATAAAATATTTGGTTCTGTCCCCCATCCCTTGAGTTTTCGGTTTTCTCTGTTTAGAATGTAAACTCGGTAACGTTGTGATTGTTTGTTTCTTGCTGTGTGTTTATATGGTGGTGTGGCAGAGCAGAGGGAATAAATCTCTCAGTTGCTCTGTGAGCCCTGGCTTAGGGAGCTGGAATAGCTGCCTAGTGATTAGGGCTGTGTCACAGCCTAGCCTTAACCAAGCAAGAGGGAGCATCTAAGGCCCTGGCCTGGAAGTGTACATAGAGTTGGGAACGAAACCGGGTGTGGGAGGCATGGCTTAGGCAGACAAAGCCTGCTGCTGTTAGCAGCCTGGGAGAGGAGAATCCCAGCTTCTAGGGGCCCTAGAACAAGCCTAGGAAGATGGGCTAGAGCGGGGCCTGATTGGAATGGCTGGGAAAAAGGCTTTGCTGAAGACACTGTAAATAAACGGCACAGGTGACAGCAACTGTGGAAGCTGGTGAGTAATTTGCAGAGTCCTGGAGAACAGGGAAGTGGGACCTGTAGCACTAGAGGAGGTGACCAGTGGGAATGAGGCAGATTATTTGATGGCTCAGATGGATGATGAGTGTCTGAACCTCAGTTGTTGGTTTGCAGACCAGGTAGATCCTTCTGTGATGCCCTGATAGGAAAATATCACTCAGTTTAGAAGATACCTTGTGGTAAGTCCCAGTTGTTAATTCCAATACATCAGGATGAGAATTCTGCTCTCAGTGAACCACAGCACTGGAACAGAAGACAAAGCAATAGTCATGGTTAGATGGTTATGGCTACAGTTCCAATAGAAATATTAAGCTTAAGACAAACTTCTACTCTTCCTTGTACCAACAAAAACCTGGAATAGCACCTTTAAAGGTAGGAAGTTCCTTTGCATTATCTCTGCATTCCCTCAGAGTAAAATCTGGCCCTAAGTATCTCCATTGTCTCTTTCTTTTCATTTAACAGTATTTGGAAGAAGCACAAAATACTTAAGTCCAGTGAATGGCAACAAAATATAGTAGAGGGTGAAATACATAATTTATGAAGAGAAATTGAGGTAACAAGGCTTTTTAAGTTTTCAGAAGAGGAAAGTGAGGAGCGATTTGATAGTGGCAAGCAACTACTTGAAAGGAGGTTCCAGGGAGACTGGAGGTAGATTGTTCTCAGTGGTGACAGATGACAAAACTAGGAGTAATGGTGTCAAGTCATGATGAGGGAGGTCTAAGTTGAATATGAGGAAAAATTTTCCGACTAGGAGGTTGGCGAAGCCTGGAAATGGGTTACCTCTGGAAGTGGTGGAATCTCCGTCCTCAGCCGCTTTTAAGATAAACGCCTTGCCAAAACCATAGCTGAGATAATTTAGTAGGGGTTAGTTGGGCTTGGAGCAACGGATTGGATTAGGTGATGTCCTGACTTCCTTTCCATGATATTCTATGAATATGTGCCATGTGTCGATTGAGAAGGGCAACACTTACCTCACAAGGAAGTTGTTAGTTTATGTGATGCTTTGAAGATGTAAAGAGGCAGCATGGCCAGTGGCTAGAGTAATGGACAAAGATACAGAATGCCTGGTGGTGGTTCTGTCTGAGACTGGGCAAATCATTTTACCTCTCTTTCCCTTTGCATTTTTTTATCTATCTTGCATTGTAAGCTCTTTGACACAAGGATTGTCTTTCACTGTTTATACAGCACCTAGTGTGATCTAGTGTTACTCTTAGTTAGGGCCTTTAGGTGCTACTGAAATGTAATTAAGAAGCAAATATTTACTTATTTATAACCCAGCTAGCTACCATTCAAATTAGGAGTCAGTAAATTAAGGACACAGGGGCTCCTGCAAACTAACCGCACATGGAATAAAACAAACAAGGAGCCCTTTGGCACTCTTAGGGTATGTCCACACAGGCTTCTTATTTTGAAACAGCAGAGGTTGTTTCGAAATAAGAAGCGGCATGTCCACACGACGCATCGTTATTTCAAAACTGTTAAACCTCGCATCTAATTGAAATAGCTGTTGTTTCGAAACGGTTGTCTCGAAACAACAGCATTCGGACACGTTGTTTCGAAACAACACCATTGTTTTGAAACAACTGTTTCGAAACAACATGTGCGAATGGCCTTGTTTCGAAATAACCATTTCAAAACAATGGCTATTTCAAAAGCAGGCTTTCCCTTAATTCGAATTAACTTATTTCAAAATAAGGACTTTATTTTGAAATAACTCATTTTGAAATGGGTTATTTTGAAATAATGATGTATGCGTGGACATAGCCTTAGAGATTAACAAGTTATTTATTACATGAGCTTTCATGGCCACAAGGCTGCTTGTTTGTTTTGCTGGACTAGACTAATAGGGCTACCCCTTTGGAACTTGCAAGTTGAATGTGGCCCGTCTCTGGTGGTCAGATTCCCCAGTGCCCCATTGATTTGCACCTATATGAATGCCTCAGACAGGCCCTGGGAGAGCCATTCTACGTGCTGGCTCAGCACCTGCTTTTCCATTCTTTGCTCTAAATCCTGGGCTGTTGTTTTCTGGGAGGGACATTATCTCTAAGACTACAATCTGTAGCAACAAGATCTCCATAAAATGAGGCTGTTGGATACTTTTGTAGTCAGACAGTCGTTTTCAAAACCACCCTTCCTTCACTTAAACTATTCTCGCTGCTCTCTCTCAAAGAGCCAGTGATGCCAGAGGCGAAGGAACATTGCATTAATGAAATCCTTAGTTGGCCTTTTGACAGTGCAAACTCTCCACAAGACGCCTTTGCAGAACACTGAAAATTCATCCTAGAGGACTCTTGCGGTCTTACCTTAATTGACTCCTATGGTGTGAAGCTTCAAGTTCTGCTTTACCTCCTATTCAGGAGAATCTCTTTCTGTGCTACATTATTTAGTGACCTAGTAGCAGGCATTGTATTTGAAATCCTCTGAAGTTTCCGAGTGGATTTTTTCTTGAATGAATTAAAGGAGAAAGACAGCTTTCTGAAGTCTGGGTATCAGGGCTGCAGGCCAGCATTTGTGGGGAAGTTATATTTGTCTACTCATCTAGATTTTGTACTTTTTAAAAGATGCTAAACTAACAATTTCTGGAGATGGAAATCCTGTGTTTATTCACAGAGCAGCTGCAGCTTAGCTTTACAACAGAGAGAGTCCTTCCTCCTCCACGGCCCATCACCACCAACACACACCTGACATGCATCAGGACTCATAGGCTGTGTCCACATCTAAAAGCTTAGTTCAGACTTGCTTAGTCCAAACTAAGCAGTGCCCAGTTAATTCGGACTACCTGCAGCTTTTTAGTTCAAACTAACTTTTTAGCAAAGCTTAGTTCTAATTACTAGGCAAAGCCTAGTGTGGATGGGTTCCAAATTGGGTTGGATTAAGCCTCCTTAATGCAGACTAATTTTGGTAGTGTAGACATAGCCGTAAACTCTAAGGTCAGATAAGACCAATATGATCATCTACTTTGACCTCCTGCACACTGTGGGCCACAAAACCTCACCCACCCACTTCTGTAATAAACCTCTAACCTCTGGCTGAGTTATTAAAGTCCTCAAATGATGGTTTAAAAACTTTAAGATAGAGAGAAGCTTGACTGCTCACATGTTCTCCACACTCATTCAATATTTGGTGTCTCTGAGATTGCCAGTAAAGATGCTGATTAGGGCCAATATGGACACACTAATGTCTACGGAACTCAACCAAAACCCGGGCACCATACATGCAGACAATGAGAGACAGATGCAAGGATGTCCTGAAGTCTGCAAGACTCAGTTCTTGTCCCTTCTGAATCTCACATTCTTAGCTGCAGATTTCAGTTCAGATTAGCACGCGGCTGCTGTGCTGCTTACTCAACCCTCCTCAAGACCTAAGTGAAATTTTCATAACGGTAGTTTCCATTGTGCTTCCTGCTTTCAGCTGGGTCAGGAGTTCCATGAGAACAGGCCAGCATTTCAGAGCAGCTAAGCAAAAGAGGAGATTTTTTACATAAGTAAGCCAACACTGATTATCCTAGGAAAAGATGTCTTCCAACGTATTTCTAGAAATGGCAACAACTCTGAGCCATTTTGTTGCAATTATTTGGCTAGTGTATTTGTGCACTACTGGACACAGAGTGACCATATGTCCCAATTTTATGGGGACAGTTCTGATATTTGGGGCCTTCTCTTACATAGGCCTTCTTTTATCACTTACCTCCTGTCCTGATTTTTAAAACTTGCTATCATCTCACCCTAACTGGACACTAGCAGAGAAACTGAACTATGTCTCATGGGTCCTCTATTGTTAGTAGCTACCTGAAATTCCCTCGTGATCCAAATGGCTGCGATGTGCATGTTGGGCTATAGTGATCTGACTTCTTTTCTCAGAACTGCTGTGAACTTCCATGCCTCTATGGTTTGCAATATATAGCCACAGAGACGTGCTGTGGATCATGACTATAGATTAATGTTATCCTTAGCCTTCATCTGTTCAGGAAGAGGAACTCCAGTGGTGAAATCCTGGGCTCACTGAAATAAATTTCACCCCATGATTAAGTGTTAAATCAAACTTGGAATTGAGTCATACTCATGTTAATAGGAAACTGAGAGACAGGTTAGCTCTTCTATACAGTGTGAGGATATTTATTTGACCAGACTGTAGAAAATTGTAGATGGTATATTTACCAGTGAAGAGCCTAGCCTAAATGAACTAGAGATTCAAAACCTAATGCTCAGGATGAGTTTAAAAACGTCTGGAGCAAAACTAATTATGTGGGTGGCAAGAAGCAAATGATCTTCAAGCATAATGGAGATTATATTGCACTTTGTCATAGTTTTCAAAAACTGTTTGCAACTGTACTAAGTTTCATTATCAGGGATGATCATAGGCAAGACTAAACAGATCTTCCATTTCAACTGGGGTATTCTCCAAGGAGAATTGCTTTTCAAGCAAATGAAATTTGTCATGAAATGTCTCTTCTTTCCATGAAGCATTTTGTGCGCGCGCGCGCGTGTATGTGTGTGAGTCATGAGCATTTTTTTTCTTTTGATGAAAAAATGAAAAAAAATTGGTGGGGAGGAAAAATTCATTGTTCTGTCAGCACTAACCACTTATCCCCATTTTCCAGATGGGAAAGAAGAGATGAAGTAATTTAGACAGAATGCATGGTGTTGGGCCAGGTATTTCTGTGTCCTTTAGTACAGTACTTAAAAAACACCTGTGAGGTGGTTTTATAATATTCATCCTTACAACACCAGTGCGAAGTCCTGGGGGAACTCAAAAATGGAGACAAGGGGCAGATCTACACTGCCTGCCCTTTTCGGCACTGGGAGGCTGAATGGCAAGTCCAATCAGAATTTCTGTTATGTGACAGCTCAGAGACTTCTTAAAAGTTATCACTTTTAGTTTCTGAGGTGATGAAATGTCCTCATCCCTGTTGGGAAACAAAAGAATTTGAGAACTGCAGTGGTGGTGCCTGGGGCTAATGGTTGTCCTGACCATACCTGCAGTTGGGCACACTTGGGGAAGGGTGTTGGGTTAAAGAACTACGGAAAAGAGATTCCTACGTGCTCCTGTGAGTGTGTCCCTGGTCATGAGGACTTTGGTAAGGGTTGGTGATTTCCCCCTCTGATGACTCAGCATGGAGTTGAGGAGGTGGGTGCATGGCATTGGGTCAGGTTGGGTGAAAGCTGTAGCAAGCAGCAGTCTAACCAAGGGTCTTTCTTACCCAACAGCAAAGCTGTCCCGACTTCAGGTTGAAAAGGATCCAGAGCCCCCCAGAGCAAACCAATCAACATTTCCCTTAGGGGATCAGCTTGAGTTTGACCTTCCTGAATGTTGAGCTCTGCCAGCCCTGGTCAACAAATGGTAAATAGTGCACAGGAGGCGTGCGAAGTGATAAATAGTCCAACTCATTGGAGTCAATCCTCCCACAGATCATTGACTGAATTAATCCCATTCTTCCTCCCTAAATTCCTTCCTGTTGTTTCAGTAGCTTATGAAGCTGCTTCACTTCTTCTCGCCCATGGTGCAGTGCTCTGTCAAATGGCTACCACAGCATGCTGTAATGATTCACCCATTTCAGGCGTTCAAGTCTATCCTTTGTCTTTCTGGACTTGTATGGCATTTTGTGATCTTTCTGGAGGAAAGCTGGCAAAGTTATTAACAGAATACTCGGATCGGTCCGAGATGTACAACACAATCACTTTCAAATGCCAGGCTGCACTACTGAGGACAGTGGAGTTACATAAGGGAGGGCGGCTTTGACTTGTGTAAGCGTTTGTTTTTTTAAGAAGAACTTGGAGCTTCCTTCATTGCTTGCTAAGCACAACTGTGTGTGTGCATAGCCATTGCAGGGGAACTGGCAAGGTGCCTAGTCTTCTTTTGGACATAATCACTGCTGCTTTCACTGAGGGCTTGGGGAGTCCCCAGCCCCTTAGGCAGTTGTCAAAAATCCAACTGCTGCTGCTCTAAAATGTCCTCCTTTGGCTCTAGCAGCAGGAGGGATGAGAGAAATTCTTATGTTTGTAGCCTGTCTAAATTTATTTAATGTTTGACTTTTTAAATGAGCGTATTCAAGCTGAATGTGTAATACCTTCTCCCAGTCAGAATGCAAAGAGAAAAGTGGGTAACTGACAGTCATGAAACACCCTACTTAATGGCTGTGTTCACACAGCACTCTTATTTCAAAACAACAGAGGTTGTTTCGAAATAAGAAATACCCTGTTCACACGACGTACGGTTGTTTCGAAACAACTTAAACCCCATGTGGGGACGAAACAATGTTGTTTTGAAATGATTGTTTTGAAATAATGCCATCCGAACATGTTGTTTCGAAACAACAGTGACTTGTTTCGAAATAACTGTTGCCTGAAACAATGCCCTTATAGGAATCCTTGCTGTGGGGAACATGGAGTGGAAACCATGTCCAGAGCGGGTTTGGGGGGCTTAGTGGAAAGAAAAGAGAGGAAAAAATATATATTTTTAAATTTGGAATTTAATTTGGGAATTAATAAATTTGCAGCCACATTTACACAGGATTGGAATCCGCCAAACTGTCTACAGTCTATGTCATTCTCTAACTGCCAGATGTTCCCCTCCCAGAACCTGGTATGGTGTGCCGCTGAGCATCCCTGATCGTGAGACCCTGGACCCTGATCCACCTTACCCCAGCAAGCGGATCCCCACTCTGGGAGCACTCCACGTCTTTCCCAGGCAGTGGAAGTGTGTTCACCAACCATCCCAGGGACAATCCACCAGTGAGCAACCCCCGCCCCCAGATGACACATCAGGAACCTCCATCTTTGGGGGTGGGGGCCCCCCCCCCCCCCGAGATCACCTCCGGCTCATCTACTCCAGTCCACCACTTCAACAAAGAAACTGAGAGCCAAATAGCTTCTGCTCCAAATTAGGCCCACACCTATTCATTCTCTCTAAAGTCCATACAGCTTTAGATAAAACAAACACTAATTTATTGGTTAACACATGATTTCAAGCGAGTATATAGCTAATCAATCAATCAATCAATCAATCAATCAATCAATCAATCAGGAGTTAACCAGTACCAAACAGAAGGAAATACATCTTCTAACCTAAAGTTTACTGTTGTAGTCTGTTCCAATCTCACCCACGTGCCTGAACAGTGATGGTTTTTCAGCCAGTTTCCAACCTCTGGCAATGTGGATTGGTTAGGTCGTGTGGAATTGTTTCAGGATGGGGTTTCTCTAGCAAAAAGCCCTGTACAGCTCAAACTGTGACTATTCTCTCTTCAGCACCCCTTTCCTCCTCCTCCTTGTGGCCAGGTAATTCTCTTTGTTCAGAAAGGGTGGGTGATCTCCCCCTCTCCATCCAAGGTGCTACAGGCATTTAGCTAGTCTATCAGCATGTGTATTTTCTCTGGATGTGTGTTTGCAGCCCTGATGACATGGCTCAAGCTGGAGCAAGTAAAACACATGGAGAGATGTTTCACACAGGTACACACAGATGGTGCTGCATGAAACATACCAACACAGTAATGCAGAGCATGTTATAAGCATTCAAAAATGACCTTGGGTGGCATGTTTTTGCATTAAACCATACAATTACATTGCAACGGTGAAGAGAAAAATTACACAGATCACATTACAAGGATGACCGGGGAGGGTGCGTCCTGCAATACCTTTCTTCTTCTCAGCAAAATGATGCATTCCCTTGTATGTTATTTTGATGAATACCTGCTCATCTCTGTGTTTTATGTACTGTTTAGAAAATTATGGCCTTAATCTTTCTTGGGCCCCCTAAATGCTTCATAGGTTCTCCTTTTTCCTCCAGAAAGGATCATGTAATCTGACCTCCTGCATAATGCTATTGTCAGTGTTGCCTGCAAGAGTGTTCTTGCTGTGTGTACACTGTCTCACCCAATGAGACCAGAGATCCATTTCATTAACAAAGGCACTAAGCCAGGTTTATTGCTGATCAAGCATGTAAAAAGAGTCTTATATGTGCTACAAATACACCTAGTCTATGTATGCCTGTTAGAATGGTCTAGTTTAGTAAATGGTGGGAATTTCCATTCCTCACATGACCAGACAGACACTCACTCTGGGACCCTCTTTTATACACTGATACAAAAAAGTTGTGTATTGTCCCCTGGTGTAAATGCTGCCCTCTGACAAGGTTGGATATCAGCCTTTGCCTTATACCAGATGTTTTGATCAAAACATCTGTCCTTCACCTCGTCACCCTGACTCTTATCTTTAAGAGGAGTCAGTGTGTCCTCATTATCTTTGGGGATTGAATTTACACCATTCATGGAGTTGGGATGTCCTGGTACCATCTTTCTGGAATGTGTTTGAGTGTTGTACCTACCACTTCCTTAAAAAGATGTATTTCTTCAGTCCCAGCTCTGTTCTTGCCACTTTCTGTGACTCTTTATGCACATTCACAGCCTGACTTCTGTTAACTTTACTTACAAATAGCTGGGATTGAGTCATACTTTAGCTTAGGCATTAGGCCTCATACCTACCCTGTTATACTAGGTCTTATGTCTCAGGCTCTCACTCTCTCCTGTAAACACAGGGCACAGAATTTCACCTTCTAATTTCTGCATCAAGTCCCCAGCTTCTGGCTGAGTTTGAGCTTATCTTTGAGAAAGACCTCCAACCTGGCCACCCTAACACAAATAATGTCATCATGTCAGGACACAAATAATTACTAAGTTCCTGGAAACTGTCTCAAAGTCTTTCATGATTTAATATTAATGGTCAATGACATCAGTTGTTCACGGATCCAGATTTCCCCTGCTAAAAGTAAAGAAAACAAAGGAGAACTGAATTTCAGCTCTATTATGTATCTAACATTAATTTTTAAACTTTTGCAATGTATTCTGCTTGAAATTTAGGGTCATACATTGAGAAGTTTATTTTAAAGATTGTTTGAAAGAGAAATCTAAAACGGAGGGCAGGGGGAAACCATTTCCTTCACTCTGTTCTTCAGAAGTGCTATTCATTTTTTAACCTTTCAGCCCAGTGGGTGCTGAGCCATCTGGGACTGGTTCTATCAACATTTTTTTTTCCATAGTGCGGAGATGATTCTCTCCCCTGTGATTCATAGACATGTTAGTTGGAGCTGAAAGCACAGTTGTATTCATGCTCCTGAAGGAAACACACTAGTGTGTGGGTTTTTGTGTAACTCTTCAGGAGACAAAGAGCTGAATCTTTGACCGAGCAGCAACAAATACATGAAGCATCTCAGAGCCAGTCCCATTAATGATAGCATAGCTAGGGGCCCTCCTGCCAGACTCCACAAGTCAATGGATCTCCATCTTTCCTATGACACTTCTTAACTGGTATTCTTCCTCCTTTCTGCTTGATTTGTGGCTTGTCAGTATAACACACACAAAGTAACTGAAGCCTGCTTTGTTTAATGTGACAGGAGTGTGTCTAAAGCCTGGGAGGAGATGAACCTGACAGTTCGGTGGCAGTTCACAGATCAAATGTCCTTTGCCCAGGGAGCAATCTGAAAACACTTCTCCACTGAGGATGCCATTCTTCCTCCGTCAGTGAAATAGGAGAGATCAAAATCTCGGGCACCTTTCCTGCATGTGTTTCAATCCCATATGCAAATCGCACTAACCTTTGGCCTTATTAAACCATCCCACTATGTTTAGCGAAGTCAACCTGATTTCTCTCCCATTGCAACATTTTTTTTTACTACTTAGAAAATCTAAATGGCATGGCTGACAGCTAAACGTTTTAGGAATCTGAAATGAAAATGCATGTCCCAGTATACAAAAAGAGGTTTCAATTCAAAAGAAGGAGGCCATGAATTCTAGTCATTTGATTGTTATTCAAACTTCTTGAGCCTTTTAAAATAGCTGGGTAAGTTCATGGGCACTGTGTGTGTGTTTTTTTTTTTTCTGGTCCCAACATGAAATTACTGCTGTCCTTGTATTATTTCTGTCTGGGACCAGAAGAAGAGATGCTAGTCAGGGCTCTTGGGGTGCTAAATTTCCTGCCATGGTATTGCTAGCCCTGAGACGCCTGCTGATACACCTTGGGGAGCATGCCAGATTTCTGGCTTCAGCTGGGAGTCTGAGTTATCAGGAACCAGATCCTGACTCTGAGCCAAAATCTATTTCCTTACTCCCCCTTGGCTCCTGGATGGGGAAGTGAACAGGCGTCAGGTGGTGACTGAGACCTAACCTGGCTTTGCTTGCTCTGAAATACTTGCTGGCACACTGATAGGGAAGGCGGATGGAAAAAGTCTCCACTCACTTCCAGCCTCTGATGGCTTTCTTTCTGCTCACACGAGCGGGAAGAATGGCCTCTCAAGGCCAGTAGCCCCTGCTGTCCTTCCCTTGCACAGGCTAATGTGATAGCTAAATAATCCAGTGAATTTCAATCGAACTATTTTGAGGATATAGTGTTAGTCCACCAGCCTGATCTGACTGCAGAGGAAAGAATTCCATGGACCTTGGATGAGGCCAAAATGAGCAAAGGCGGCAGAATCTCGCCTTTCAAATGTTTCACTTTTAAAGTTTCCATATCTACAACATTTCAATAGTGACAATGCTACAAAAATAATTTAAAGCCTTGATTAGAAGTATATGAAAAACAAAACAAAAAACAAAAGAGCAAGGTGGATCAGTGTACTTCAAATTAGGTCATTGGGGCAGATTTTGATCCTGATTTTGATTCAGAACTTGCTAGAGAACACTGGAAAACTCATAATGGTAAATTAGTTGGGGGGAAGTTGGGTTGGGTTTCTTGTTTGTTGGTTTGAAGAGTTATTTTTCCTGTGAATACAGCGAGTCTTAGTGCACTACAGTCTGATTTCTTCTATGAAAACATGAAGCTATTGATTAGTAGCAACAGTGGAGAGTAGAAAACAGCAAAATGCAATGTGTGTATGGTTTCTGGGGAAAATGTGTGGGATGGGCTCATAGTGCACTGAATGAGGGAAAGGCCCTGTGGGGGGAAGAAGTATATGATCATGTAATTAAAACCTTGATGATAATGTACAGATGCCATCCAGTGACATGTAGGAACTGTGAGGTACTTGAACATGCATGCATCTAAATTTGATCCTGTGTCCTCTAAATCACAAACAAGGATCTTGTTGATCTTGTGGCTAAATGATCCTGTGCATAACTCTATCAAAGATCCACCTTTAGGCAGGGCTGTGCCTATGGGGGTGCAGGTCCCAGGGTCAATCGGCTTGTGGGGAGCCCCCTGCTGCCCTCCCCACTGGGGAGAGGGGCAAGGTGGGCCAGCCCAGAAGCTGGACCCCCTGTCCCTGTCCCTTCCCTGAGCCAGTCACTCTGCCTTTGGAGGCAGAACAGCCAGCCCAGGGGAAAGGAGGAGGAGCAGAGCCCAGCCTACTGCTGGGATGGCTGTTCCACCATGGGCCATGGGGGCCACCACAGAGTAGAGTCTGGGTTTCTTCTGCACTGCCGCCCCAGTCCCGCTGCCTTCAGCTTTGCGCTGAATGCAGTGGGATGGAAATATAGGACGGCGCGGCAGTGGAGGGGCAGTACGGTGAGACTTGTGCTGCTCTGCTCACTGCAAGACAGCTCGGGGCCCATGGAACAACAGGGCTCTGGGTGATTGCCTTCTGGCCTCCCCAAGGACAGTCCTGCCTGCAGGTTACTGGTTGAAATCTTTCCTATGTGAGTAAAAACTGGCAGCCGTTAGCATCAGATGGCTCTTCTGGAAGTCTTTGTGATGTAGCTTCATAGTCCTCATTGTTTCTCTTGTAGAGGCCCATAAAAAATGGCCATCACGGTTGATAGTAAATGGAGCCCTTCTTCTCATTTACAGATAAAGCGCTAAGCGTTCCTGTCCACAGATGTGTCCCAATATCTCCCGATGACTCAGTGGTATAGCCACTAGTTTTTCTCCTTGGTTTCACTGTATCATTGCTAGCCCTTGACTGGCACTCAGTCAAGTAGGACAACACTTATTTGTTTGAAGGAGGGGAGGACACAGTGGCACAACACAAGTTTTAGATACAGAATATCTCACATTCACTGCTTATAATATAGGGAGGACAAACAAATATAGGTTAGCTTATCATAGTCAGGAAATATTTTTCCTTACATATCATATTTTGCAAGATTTGTCTTAACTTTACTATATTAATGTCAATAATATTAGAAATGGTCATCCCTTATCCAGACAGCATCACACTGGGGACTGATCCAAGAACCTCCTGAACTAATAGTATAAGCTTTTATAGTGGAGCTGGTAAAAAAAATGGCCTTCCTCTGTCTTCCTCATCCAAAACAGAAAAAATGAACTTTTCAGAGAAGAAGGGGAAAAAAACTGAAAATTTTTCATTTTGGGCTGAAAAGTTGTACAAACACATGACAATTCATGTTAAGGAAATTTCAGCAGAAAAATTTGGACTAGCCCTGCTCTATAGCTTGAGGTAAAGTACCAGGTTCTCTGTAAATAGAGACTATCATATGCCTGGTCTACACTGAGAGCTCAAGTTGAAGTAACACCACTTACATCAAATCAAACTCAAATCACAAGGGCGTCATGAGGACCAGCATGTTAGCCTGAGGGCCTCACCACTGAAACCTTTTCATACAATGATATTGCAAATATCAGTAATGATTGTGTTGGCACTGGCCCCTAAATAGCTTTAGGGGCTGCATGCGGCCTGCTGGCTGCGTGTTTGAGACCCCTGATTTAGCTTGACCCTGTAGGGCATGCATCTACACTGACTAGTGTTGGGTAGGTTCTTCTATTGCTAATATGCAAAACATGTCTTTTCTTTAACTAAAAGAAATACATTAAAATATGAAATTTCTTATTAACCCGAGGCATTGCTGGTTGACTTACTTTCTGAAGCATGAGGTTTTATAAGCATTCTAAAAAAAGAGAAAGGAATATTCCATTTAAAATAACTGGATATTCTTTTTATCCTGTTCAATATCTGCTTCCCCGCACCCCACCCCAAGTCCTTCTAAACTCCAGGCCTTAGCAGCATTGTGTAGCAATCCTTTCCACAGGTCAATAATGCGGGCTTCAAAAACAGTATTTTCTTTCTTCAGTTTTATATTTACTTCATGGAAAATGTTGTTAAATATTTTTTCAGTAATGAATGCATCCAAGAAAATGGTGGTTGAGTGATGAACACTCCATACATGCAAAAAAGAGAACAATTCTGGAAATAAATGATCCTCTACAGATTATTCACTCAGCTCTAATTATTGTTGTATTTATCATTAAAATGCCATTACTGCTTAATAAAATCAGGTCTGCAGTTTAGGAACAGATATCTCTTTTAGATATTAACTTTTAATACAAGTATAGAGAGAGATCACAAACTATCTAACATGCCTCTATAGGGGAACAGGGATGAGTAAGGAAACCCCTAACTCCAGACAAAGACTATCTAAATTGCACGTGGGAGATATCAGCACTTCATAGAATCATAGAAGATGAGAGTTGGAAAGGATCTCAGAAGGTATCAAGTCCAACCTTCTGCTTGAAGCAAGACCAACCTCAACTAAATTGTCCCAGCCAGGGTTTTGTCAAACTAGGCCTTAAACATGACTAAGAATGGAGATTTCACCATCTCCCTAATAACCCATTCTGGTGCTTTACCACCTGCCTAGTGAAAAAGTTTTCTTAATATCCAAGCTAGACCTCCCCCATTGCAAATTCAAGGATGCTACTCCCTTGCCCAGTCAGACTACGAAGGGGAGTTGCTAGAACTTTGGCCCCACCACCTCCCAGCAAATGTGTTGTCCAAGTAAGCAAGCATGAAGGAGGCAATCCAGCCAGTAGCTTTTATATTAAAGTTACACGGCATAATTGAAACAACTAGTAATTCACAGTCTTGAAAAACTCAAACTAAAGAATATAAAGAAGCACATTTTTGCTTGCCAAAATTTTTCAAATTGCCATGCCTTTTAGGCACTTGCAAAGAATAATTTTTGGACATTTCTCTCTAGCCTGGTCCTTGAGAAATGAGATATTTTTAAGCAGAATCTGATAGTGGACACTAATTCCTACTATCTATCATATTGCACTATTTATTCATGCATCATCTAATAAGATAACATTTAATACAAAATAAAACTGATGAAGGTTGTGTGAATTTGCACAGTGTATTATTGGTGTTCAAGCCAGCTTAGCTTAGCTAACACTTTACTAACATTTGCTTTGGATGACTGTGTCAGAGTAAAAACTATTATCAAGAGATTTTTATTTATTTATTTATATTTACATTTACATTGAGTCTTATACAATTAGGATGTAACTGTGGAGATCTCTGTGACCTGAATTTGTCAAAATGTGTTTGTTTTGGTGTAAAATTTCTATCGTTGAAACTCCACAACATTTACAGCCTCCCTCAGTATATTATTCTTGCCACGGTGGATGTCACTTCCTCATACAGCAACATACTTCACAATGATGGAATCACTGTCTGCCTGAAATACCTACAAGATAATAAACACTCAGATTCCTATGCCAGACACATCACCAAACTCAGCCATTTCATCCTCACCACCACCAACTTTACTTTAATAACAAATACTTTCTCCAAAGAATTGGAACGGTTATGGGAATGACACCATGCACGGACTGTTCCTATAAGACTAACAGGTTTATTTTTTGCATGAGCTTTCGTGGGAGAAGTGGGATTTTCTGACGAAGTGGGATTTTCTCCCACGAAAGCTCATGCAAAAAATAAACCTGTTAGTCTTAAAGTGCCACACAACACCTTTTTTTTTTATTTTTTTTTTGCTGGACTAGACTAAAATGGCTAACCCTTTGGGAACTGATTGTTCCTAGCCTCTCTTTGTCGGAAGGTAGGAGCAGATGATGGGGAAGGGGATGATGATGGCTTCTTCTGTTCATTCCCTCAAAAGCACCTGGTGCTGGCCAGTGTCAGAAGACCAGATATTGGGCTAGATAGACCACTAGTCTGACCCTGTATATTCATAATTATAACTACTAGGGTGGCTCTCCAATATGCCATCCTCTTCACAGGTCACCCTGAAGAAGAATAATTTCTGTACAAATGCACCACAACACATGACATACCTGAGATATACTGATATTTTATCCTCTGGGCAAATGATCTAAACTCATTCATACATTTTCACCACTACTTCATAAACCATCTCCAATACATCTCAGTCTCTCTGGAACACTCCCAAACAAGCATCAACTTTCTGGATATCACAATCAGCTTCAACAATAGAAGCCTACAGACACCGATACAAAGGAATACCCCTGGACCACAACACTTCACAGACCCAGTAACCAATCCTAAACACACTTAGAAATCTGTTATCTGCAGCCACACACTCTGATACCATAGAATACGCTCTGAGACAAAAGTCCAGGATACACACCTTAATATGCTTAAAACTGTCTTTATTGAAAAAGAACACTCCTTCAGAGAAGTAGATCTTATTGTCGAACAGACCATCCAAAGATCCAGACAATACCAACTTCACTAGTGACTTCCTAACCCTAGTTGTGAACCTGCCACCCCACACTGGAACCTAAATAGGGTATCATAAATGGTTACAACCCACACTCAGTGGTAACCATATCCCAAAAGAAAGATTTCCAGATTTCTTCCAATCTGAGGTCATCATCAGAAGCAAGTTCCCCACAGACTTATTTGCTGCCCTAAATTTAAAAATACAGTGAAATGATATAAAAATCTCAACTGTAATATTATGTCATAATATGTCCTAACACATCCTGAAGGAATGGAATAAAAACAAAACAAAAACCAAAAGTTAAATTTGAAATTCCAAACCAAAATTCAATATTTCTTGTAATGAAAACATTCCAAAATAATTTCTATATAAAAAAATAAGTTGCCACCCTCAACATAGGAAATTCATAGACATGGATACAGTTATGTGAAAAAATAATTTAATTAAAAGAGCTTTGACAATAAAACATCTTTTTGACCAATATTTTCTGACATCCTTTACTCCGAAGTCATTGGGAAAGGGCTCATTTGGGTGTTATATCAGTGTTCTGTCTCTGTCTCCTTTAGCTTTCTCCATCCCTTCTAAATAAGTATCCAGTTGCCCAAGCTGGGAAATATAGCTGTGCAGGAGAGCACAGCTATTATTTGAACTGAATATATGATTGGTGAAATGTGGCAAATGGATTGTCCTGGAAGCTGAAGACCTTCGTGCATGCAGAAGAGAGGTACAACATAGCCAATGGCATTGTGTTTTTTCCTAATACTGTTCTGCAAATGAACTTCAACACTAAGTGCTTATCCATCCCCATTCTCCAGGTGCCTGTGTTTCAAACACTGGATATGCTAGCCACATGACAGAAACTATAAAACACAGCTTCACCACCTCCGTTTTGTTTCCACTCCCTTACTTACTATCTCTAGATTAAGTTCTGCATCTGAAGCTGTGAAACAAAGGAGAGAGACCCATCCAGGTTCTGGATGTACTCCAGAGTAATTGTACAAGCCTGCAAACTCCACAGTATACTAAGAATCTGATATATATGAAGTCATATGTACGCATTCAGATTGTTTTGTTCTTTTAACATCTTGTTTGTTGCTTTCCTTTTATAATACAATAAACCTTCAGCCATACCAATGGATTGGCTAGAAATGTGATATTTTGGGTAAGATCCAAATCAATATTGATCTGGCAATGTGGCTCATCCTTTACGGGATCAGCAGAACATTTTGGTAAAGCCTATAACCCACCTTGTGGCCAGATGTTTCCAATCCTCTCCCAGATTCACTCCTGCTTTGGAATCAGCCTAGTTCTTGACTTCACTGACCTAGGTAACTCACTTCTCCACTTCTGACCCTCGACTCTAATTCCTGGCGATGGTGCTCTGTTGATCCTTGGCTCTGGCATTTAGGCTTAAGGTTCTGACTTCCTGCTCTAATCACTAGGCCAGACCTCTCACAGCCCTGTCTCCCGATGTCTCGTATCTTCCCAGAAGTACTGGCAGAAAATGTCATTAGGCTCCATTTGCTGAGTTTTCTGAGACTGTGCCCCTCAACTGGAGTTCAGTGGGGACAACTGAGTGGCTTTCTCATTGTGCAGGCCCCCTGGTTATCCCTCCTTTTGGAGCCAGGCTTTCTTTGAGTCCACAGTGAGCACAGGAGGGCCCAGAGCAGCATGTAGCTGTTATTTAGCCTCTGCACAAACATACGCCTGGAGCCATTGGGTCATTGGCTGCCCTCTAGACCTGCTTTCTCTCTCTGCCATTCATCCTGGCCACCCTGAGCTGAATCCTACCTAGCTCTAGGAAAGGGCCTGAGTCAGTGAAGGAACAGAAAGCAAAAGCAATAACACCTACTATAGTCCAAACTTTGTACTAATTCCCAGGAATTAGGAAACTTAGAACAAACACTCATTTTTATAAATCAGGGGTGACAGTCACTTGTGGTGTTGGCTGAACTTCACCTCTTTCCTTCTGATGACATAAAGGCTGTGTTCACACGCACAGGGTTATTTCGAAACAAGTTGTGTCGAAACAACTTGTTTTGAAACAACACCTTATTTTGAAATATCTTATTTCGAATTAACA